>JARHVA010000200.1:1605000-2805000 GCA_037957365.1 Torreya grandis | reverse complement strand
GCATCTCCACATCAACAAGAACACCAAATACATTCATCCATGACAAAAACAAAAACCATACCTTTCCCACTTGGCCAAAAACCATGCCTTTTTCCATTTGCCATGTACCTTGCCATTTTCATTTTTCCATCCACATGCCATTACTTCATACCCTACCATTTGTCTTGTCACTTGTGGGCAACCCTTCTACCATTATATCTAAATATCATACCATCATTGTCCTAAACAATACCATTCTGGCATTCCATTCTACCATACCTTCTCTATTGATCAAGTTGTTTTTCATCCTCCCTACCTAGTCTGTTTGACCTTGGTTTTATTTCATTGGTTCTAATGTTGATTTCAGCATAATTACTCAAATCAAGTTTTAGTAGTTATTTCAAGTATTCTAGACAAAAACCTTATTTTGAAGAAGTATGATATAGGTTTTGGCAGTTACATCCTTCATTTATTATTTTTTTATATACCACGTGGGCCTGATTATAACCACTTTTGGTCAAATCAATATCCCATCATCTTGCTACTTATTATAACCACCTATGGGCAAATTAGTATCATTGACTTATACCGTTGGTTCCTAGTTATAACCACTTATGTGCAAACTAGGAACAACACTTGTATATCATGCCTTGAAGCACCACCTTGCCATTCATATGTTGTACTGTACCATTAGCCAACTTTGCCTATTTTATTTTAATTGGCTACTACACTAGTCAAATACCTCCATTGTAAGGTGGAACTACAATGACTTGAGGTCCCATCCTAGGACTATGTAGGCAACACTTGATTTACATTAATATCAGCTCAGTCACCCCTTAGCCATGCTCTCATTATTTTATGAGTAATTCTATGTTTGAACACTTTCATCATTTTTTGAGCTTCAAACATTTAATATCTTATCATTCTCCATCAAGTTAAGATGCTCCAAAAATTCCAAAAACATTTTGAAAATTGTTTTAGAAAATACAAAAATATTGACCACTTCTTTACCTTAAGGATTCTGGGAACCCTCACTAAGTCACAAGAAACCACTTGTTATTTAGTTTCCCCATCCTTATTGGCCCTCTTGTCCCACCTGCTTGTTGTTTTGTAAGATCATTTCCACATTATTATATAACACAATGATGTTTTTATTCTCACCATTTTCTTTAATCCTACTTCCTGGGAGAAGTACATTTGGCCTAATGTTTTTGTTGGATATCATGTCCATAGAACTATGTAGGTAGTGTCTACTTGCCTAGTGCATTTAGAGCCAACTCAGCCACCTCCTTCCTTTTCTTTTATTCCCCCATTTTGTTTGTTTGTTTTGTTGTCTCTTCTCATATAGGGGCAATGTTCATCATCTTGTTTATAATGTGTTGTTTGTACTAACATTATGATTGACCATTATTTAATTTTATTTCATCTTTGATTTATTTCTTTGTTTTCCTTGTCTTATATTTTTTTCTTCGTTTGTTTGCCTATTTATTTACTTTTTGTTGTGCCTTGATTCAATCTATGTGCATTTCTTAGGTGTTTTATTGTGCATTATTATTGAATCCATCCATTTTCATATGTCAACATTGTCATCATGGTTTTTATCATTGGTGCATTATTTTCACTTGATTATTAGATCACATGCTAATTCTTATGCAAATTTCGACCAAGTTATCATGGTGTTCTATCATAATGCCTATCATCATGTGCTACAACAAAAACTAGATTGAGGATTCTACATGGTAATGCAACAATGATACATCTCCTTGGCATGAATAACATACCTGACCGAATCCAAATCATATCCCAAGTAAAGTAATTAAATAACGAAATAATTTTCCTATTTGCTAGTTCGAATGAGCATCTCCCTACTAGAAGTTTGCCTAATTCATCTTTCACCCCTATTCAAATTTGCCATCATCTTTTCCATCATCATGTTTGCCATAATCGAGGTGTAATGATTATAACCACCTTTAGACAAATCATTGTATACCATCCCACTTGCATTATCAATGATTCTAGCTGCCTTTGGGCAAATCATTATGTTTCCATCCATTTGAAGGTTAATTATTATAACTACCTTTGGAAAAATCATTTTCTTTCTTCTGCCCAACTAGGACATGTTTTCATTATGATAATGCTTATAACCACCTTTGGGCAAACCATTATCTCTATCCATCCAAGTGGGGAATGTTTTTATCCTAATAATGAGTATAATTGCCTTTGGGCAAATCATTATTTTCCCTTTAACTAATTATAACCACCATTGGGCAAATCAGTTTCTTGTTATCTAAAGACTTTTTAAATGATTATAAACATCTTTAGGCAAATCATTACCTTTTTTATATCCCACCTATGCCGATTATTATAACTGCCTATAGGTAAATCATATGGTTTGTTTGTCCTAACTAGGGTAGCTCCATATGCCACTGATTATATCTACCTTTGGGCAAATAAATCCCTTCCACCCCATTTCATCTATTTGGTCGACTCATTTCCTTCTTTTGAGGGACTATTTGCCAACCCTTTTGCCAACTATTCCCTCGAGGGGGTACCTACAATTCATTTATTGCCATTGAAGTCGTAAGCATACAGGACCTTTTCAAATCTTTGAGAAGATGTTATTATGCTTATAGATTACAATGCCTTCCTAAATAGGGGAAAATTGTAGACATCTAAAATTGGCCACCAATGGCTTCATATCAAACTTTAGACTGATTCTTACCAACCTTTACAAATTAAGCCTAAGAATCACTAAATGTCTCTAATTTGATTGTGCAACACTCATCAAGGCTCAGAATCCCATTGAGACATCCCTAATTGAGGTATCCTAACATTAACAATAAAAACCTCTAATGGATTCATCTCTAATCATTCTATGACATTACAACATATAATTTGGCCTATAGACCTATTAAATGGGGCAAATGCACACATGAAATTAAATCAAATCTTGGAAATGCTAAAAAGCCTAATTATAATTAATTAAAATTCTAAATCAAACTAAATGCCTTATTGAATTATGCATGAGCAATTAATGATATTATAAAAAATGAAATTCAAAAATCAAATAATATCCTAGGTTTTCATGATTACCTTTTGTGAGTTGTCAAGCTTTTGCAAGTTTCTCAAAATATCACCCATGCCTATTCATTGAAAATCATGAGGTTTTGACACCTTTTAATTCTATTGGGGTTAATAATTCACTAAGGTTAGGTTTGAACCCATTCCAAGAATTAACTACAATCTAACTCACCTTGGGTTGGGGTTAGTTTCCAAACCTATAAATACAAACATTTGCCTCTTCATTTGGAGAGCTCAAATAAACTAAAGTTATAATGTGGGTTTTATAACAAGATTGGAAACAATAATGTTATAATGCCAAAATCATAAGCCAAGCCATCAAGCTATCACAAGCATCAAGCCATAAGCCATGGTTCTAAGGAGAGGAGTAAAGAAAACTCCATTGCCAAAGATTTCTTGAGCATAAGGCAAACAAGCCACACGACAAATCATTTGGAGCATTCAAGGTAGCTAAGGAATTTGTAGTTCTTTGCATTTTAATTGATCTTTGTCATTTGGTTTATTTATTATGTTCCCCCTATGATCCAGGCCTAGAGATGTTATGCTTGGTAGTGTGTTTATTTTATTATTTTATGAAAACTAACACTTGATCTAACCTCTTCTCTTGAGCCAAATTCCTTGATCACAAATGGTGCATCTAGTGGGACAGTGAGCACCCGACTTACGAAGGAGATGAAGAGGCAACTCATAAATTATCAAATTGATGCTTGACTATATTCAAAATTGTAGTTTTGTCTTTATTTTGTCATAATTTTAATTTTTGAACTAACTCAGATTTACATAGAGACCAACATCGGTCAAGCATAACTGACATCAGTTCTGCCAAACCATCATCGGTTCTACCTAACCAAGCTCAGTTCTAGGTGACCAACATTAGTTAGATTACAAGGGAAACACATTTACAAAACTTTGATTTTGAATCTTTTTGGCACTCATAATCATTATTTATTAATTTCTTTGACCTTTAAACTCTCTATCTAATCATTTCCTTGTATGTTTTAAGCTATTTTAATCTAACTTTGAGCTTACTAACATTTTGTATCTCATGTTGGTTTTGATTTCGGGTTCACAGGCAACTGATCTTAGTCTTTATTGACTAATATCGATTATTATCAATTGACATCAGTTACCTACTAACCAACATCGATCACAGGGGATCGATATCAGTTTCTATGTTTTCAAAATAGAAAACCAAGAGCTAAGTTTTGAAAAAAAATTGCTCACCATTGAAAGTGCTTCAAAGCAAGAGAAACTCTCTAACCCTTACTGGCCCTAGGTAGGACTAGAGCATGTATTTTCAAGTTTAAATGGTTTTAGCATTTCATTTTATTTTAAGCACTAAAACCAAATGAGCAAGACTTAGCCAAATTCATTTTAAATGGTTTTAGCATTTCATTTTAGGTATTTAAAATGAATTTGGCTAAGTCTTGCTCATTTGGTTTTAGTGCTTAAAATGAACCTAGATGATTTGTGTTGAAGTTGTTTTGTGAAATTTGTTGCATGTTTTGCACTTAAGCGAAGGGGCCAAAGAACTTCAAATTCAAATGTGTTTTAATCTTGCTCACTTCATCTTTCGGTATTTAAAAAGAACATAGTTCATTTTTTATGTGTTAAATGTTTTTCAAAGTTTTTACAAATTTCAACTAATGCCAAGGGACCAAAAACTTCATAATACATTTCATTTTTGGTGCAATAAAATGAACTTTAAATCACTTAGTTGTGTTTTGGAAAACATTCATTTTTATGCCATGTTTATCTGGACTAGTTTGTTTATTTGTGCAAAATTAAGAGTGCATGTATGCTCTACTCTTATCCCCTATAGGGAACTTGGGTGACGAAAAGCACCTTTTCACTTGTAATTTATGCCTAGTCCAAGGCATGAAAATAAAGTTATCTAGGCTCTCCCCAAAACCAGCATGGTTTGGGTGTTCTAAAAGCAACCCTAAAGTCTTCCCACTTAATTTTATTTTCATGCAATTTGACTTGTGCAGGGAGGTCATTACCTCTTCATGGGTTCTTGAGGGAAGCATTGACTCATGTATTCATTTCCTATTAGTGTTTTAACCCCACTCCATGACAAGATATATAAATTAGAGTACGCATAATGTATGATCCAGGGGGTTGAGTGGCTAACCTCTCCTTTTGTAATGAAGGCCCAGGTCAAGTCTGTTTAACCAGGGGATTCCATTAAGTAGTCCATAAATAAAACTATTATGCAAACAAATAGACCCTTGAATAGTAAGTTAACCGATATGAACTCAATTGATGTGATGGTTATCTTATGTTAGCCACACTTGGGATTAATCTAGATGCTCAAAAATTATAGTTTTAGTCAACCCTACTTGTCATATCTTGTCATTGTAGGGCTTTTGACGATTTACTTAGTTGTATTTGGTATTTTTCATTTATTACTTGGTATTTGAGTCTAATACTTTGTTTATACCATGTCAAAAATGATTTGTCTGTCCACGCTACTCCATTATTTGAGGAAGGATTATGCCATCCATTTTACATTATGATTTTAACGTAAAAACTTTGTGTCAAAAACATTGTGTGTATAACTTGATTAAAATGGGTAATGTTAGGCTGCCCAAAGCATTTCAAGTTGGTGCCTTAAAGTCTTTGAAATAAACCATTGTTTTTACCTTTAGAGAGTGATAACATCATTATGTTGCTCAAATTATTTCAATAGACTTGTCTTATATTGTGTCCAAGTTTCACATTTTGAAACCAAACTATGCGTCTTGTTAGGATTTTTGTGTAGTATTGTTATGTCATTCAAATTTGTGTAGTTTGTTGGTCAAAAAAACTGAAGTTTCCCTAAGTTGAACCTTTCCAAAATTCAAATTTAAACATTGATTGAATTTTGTTTATGCCTCCTTAATTGGGGCTTAGACACAAATATTTCTCTTTTAGGTTATGTAACTTAGGTTATTTTTGACCCAAAATTTAGAAACTATATTGTTTGTGCCTTTATTTGGGAGAATCAGTCCATCTCTAAGTGCATTTTGTTTCGTGCCTAATACCAATTTGATCAATTTTATGTCTAGAATTGAGTGCCTAGTCTATGCCAAAATGTTTTATGTTTGTGAGATTAAAATCATCCCTTTATTTCAAGACTAGCTTTTGACATTGCGTTTGGCCAAGAGTCCTAGCACATACCTTATTTAAGCATAGATTAGACCTATTTGGGACACTTTTGTACCTATAGTTTGGTATGCCAGTTTTTATTCAGCCACTTGACCTTTTGTGTGTGTGACATTCTACGTTAGACTATTTTATATCAAGTTTTAACATAGACCACTTTGGAAATACAACTTCCCTAGACCAAATTAGACAAAGTTTGAACCTTTTGTCCTTTGGACATTATTTTTAAGAGTTTATATAACTCTAGGCCTTTTTACAGACCTTTCATTATTGACGCAAATATGTCTAGCTACACTTATGGTCGAGTCACATACATTCTAAGTTATGATAGAATGGTTGCACAAAATGACTTTGTTTGAGACTCCTATTGGGATAATGTTGTTTGTGAGACAAAGTTCTCTCCTCTATATAATCTTCAATCTAGGGAACAAAGCCAAGATACTCAAGTGTAGTGTTTGGTGATACCTTCTTCCTATTGATTAACATATAAAGTTTGTCATCTCACCAATCATGGTGTTCATTCCCCCACCTATACTACTAACCTTACTTCAGACTTTATGAGCCACCAAGATCCACTGCATCCAAGGAATACCATTACCATTCTAGGACCACATCCAAAGAATACCATTTATATACCAGGACCTCATCCTTTGGTTTGTGCAAGCAATCAAGCTCCACAACACCCTTTCTTTTTATAAGGACCTCATCTTTTGGCTTGTGTGAGTAAACAAGCTCCATGATGCCCTACCTTTATCCTTCAAGAACCTCATCCTTTAGTTTGTACAAGCAATCAATCTCCTCAATGCCCTTTCATTTTGTAAGGACATCATCCTTTGGCTTATGCAAGCAACTAAGCTCCATGATGCCCTACCCTTATCCTTTTAAGACCTCATATTTTGGATTGTGTGAGCAATCAAGCTCCACGATGTCCTTTTGTTCTGTAAGGACATCATCCTTTGGATTATGGAAGCAACTAAGCTCCATGATGCCGTACCCTTATCCTTTGAAGACCTCATCTTTTGGATTGTATGAGCAATCAGGTTCTGCAATGCCCTTTCATTTTACTAGGACCTCATCCTTTGGCTTATGCGAGCTGTCAAACTCCATAACACCCTTTCATTTTACAAAGACCTCATCTTTTGGATTGTGTGAGCAATCAAGCTCTACAATGCCCTTTCATTTTACAAGGACCTAATCCTTGAACTTGTGCAAGAAACCAAGCTCCATGATACCCTACCCTTATCGTTCCAGGACCTCATCCATTGGCTTGTGCAAGCAAACAAACTCCACAATGTCCTTTCATTTTACTAAGACCTTATCCTTTAGATTATATGAGCAATCAAGCTCCACTAT
Source organism: Torreya grandis (assembly GCA_037957365.1). NCBI lineage: Eukaryota > Viridiplantae > Streptophyta > Pinopsida > Cupressales > Taxaceae > Torreya > Torreya grandis. Next base: position 2,797,440 of record JARHVA010000200.1, on the reverse strand, counting down.
GCTCTACCATTACCATACCAGGACCCCATCCTTTCACTTTTATGAGTAACCAAGATCCACAATGCCCTATCATTATCCAACCACTGTTCATTTTTCATCCATTGCCAAATTTTCCCCACTTTAGAAAACCCTTACTAATTGTCTAACCCCACCTGAGCCAATTGGTACCTCTCTAACCAAGCCAATCCTTTAAAGACTAATATATATTCAAAACTGATATTTTACAATTACTTGTAAACCAAGGCCACCAGAACCAACAAAGCCATGATGTTTTTGTTGAACCAACCATTTGTGATGAGTAAACCTATAATGAATCACCTCTTCATGCTATACCTATTATCAAGGAGTTTCAATCTGACAAGCTTGTCTTTACTAAGTCACTTCTTAATGATTATAACTACCTTTGGTTAAATCATTACCTCGACCATATGCCTATTTTTCAAGATGCTCCCTCTAACAAGTTAGTCTTTGTGGAGTTGTCTCTTAACCTTTTCCCCATTGTAGAAAAGTCTCACTTTGACAAACCAATCTCTGTGGAGCCCACTATGACATCACAAGCCATTAATTATTCCATATTAAACATTCAACAAGACATCATTGTAGTAACATCAACACCATATGAGAATTAGAATTAGAGTCAAGATATATTCTTAAACCAACATTAAATTTAGCATCAAAAATAGAATCAATGTCAGTCTCAACACTGGATTCAGAGTCCCTTGAGTCTGAATTAGCTTGAGAAATAGAATGTGTTTAGGGCTGTTACAACATTAGTTATGCATGCCTTGTAGATCATTTTGAATACATTTATGGTCCTTTTATGGTTTTTAAGAATGATTACTTGAGATTTGACGTAAGTTCTCATAGTATCTTCTATGAGGATTATGCTACCTCTTCCCATTCCATTACCATTCCACATTCCATTACCACCAATTAACCTAGCCATTATATTGACATTCCATTTTTGATAAGTGTTTATTAGGACCAATAGAATCATACCTTGTTGAATTGGATCCATGGTGACATATTAGCTGTAGAATATTAGGGAGGCCAAGAACAAATTCATGCAATGGAAGAACAATCTTGTAGTGAAACATTTTCGAAGGTGCTAAAAGACAATCAAAGTCAAAATTCAATGTTACTTAGTGAAACCTTCTCAGAGGTGCTAAATGACAATCAAGACAACTTCATTGGTGAAAACCTCTTCAAAGAGCCAATAGCTGATCATAACATTTCTTCATTGCTTGATGAAGATAAAATCAAAGATGAAATCAATATAGCTTCCAATCTACATCCTAATCAAATGGTAGCTACTCTCAGGCCCAAATAATATAAGAATTTGGTGGTCCTATCAAGAGCATATTCAAAAGACCACAACCAAAGTTATATTGAATTCAGAATCAACAAGATTGTGTGTGCCTGAAAACCCCAATCTTAATTTCTTTTCCAACCATCATACGTTATATTATCATCCACCATTACATTACGAAATCAGACCTATCATCCAACATTTATCCATGTTTACCATCCTTGGCTGCACTTTCCTTTATAGAGGCTCCAAAAATACCTTATCTCGATGATTGGAGGAAATAGAATCATGACCAATGAAGATCACAAAAAAATTTGCATCCAAATTTGTAGCAGGTTCTTGGTGGAGTAACTATCTAGAAGAGGTGTGGGCTTTCAATTTACATGACTCATTATTCTAGTCATATCATTTGCTGATCAAGACATGCATCTCCACATTAGCATGAAAACCATAAGCATTCACCCAGGCCAAAAACAAAAATGATACCTTTCACACTTGGCTAAAAACCATGCCTTTTTCAATTTGCCATCTACCTTGTTGTTTTCATTTTTCCTTCCTAATGCCATTGCTTAATACCATATCATTTATCTTATCACTTGGGGGTAACCTTATTACCATTCTATCCAAATATCTTACCATCATCTTCCTAAAAAATATTGTTTCACCATTTTATTCTACCATACCTTCTCTATCAATCGAGTTGTTTTTCATCCTCTCTACCGAACCCATTTGACCTTGGTTTTATTTCATTGGTTCCATGGCCACTTTTAGCACTAAGATTTAGATCAAGTTTTAGCAGTTCTTTTAAGTATTCTGGATAAAAGGCATATTTTGGAGTAGTATGATAGAGGTTTTGGTAGTTTCATCCTTCATTTCTTATTCCATTCTATATCAAGTGGGCCTGATTATAATTGCCTTTGGGCAAATCAATGTCTCACCATCTTGCTACTTACTATAATTGCCTATGGGAAAATTAGTATCATTGATTTATGCCATTGTTTCTTAGTTATAGTCACATGTGAAAAAACTAGGGGCAATACTTATTTATCATGTCTTGAAGTACCACCTTGCCTTTCATATGATGTATTGTACCATTTGCCAACGTTGCCTATTTTATTTGAATTGGTTTCTACACTAGTCAAATTCCTCCGTTGTAAGGGAAAACTATAATGACTTGAGGTCCCATCCTGAGACTATTTAGGCTATGCTTGATTTACATTGAGGTCAGCTCTGTCACCCCTTAGCCATGCTCTCACTGTTTTATGAGCAATTCTAAGTTTGAATACTCTCACCATTTTATGAGCTTGGATCATTTAGTATCTCGTCATTCTCCATCTAGTTAAGATGCTTCAAAAATTCTAAAAACATTTGTAAAATCAATTTAAAAAATACAAAAACATTGACCCCTTATTTGCCTTAAGGATTCTAGGAACCCTCACTAAGTCACAAAAAACCACTTATCATTTAGTTTTCCCATCCTTATTGTCCCTCTTGTCCCACTTGCTTCTTGTTTCGCAATATCATTTCAACATTATTATATAACACAATCATGTTTTTCTTCTCACCATTTTCTTTTATCCCACTTGCTGGTATAACTACATTTGGACCAAAGTTTTTGTTGGATATCACCTCCATGGAACTATGTATGCGACATCCACATGCCTAGTGCATCTAGAGCCAACATGACCACCCCCTTCCTCTTATTTTATTTGTTTATTTCATTGTCTCTTCTCATCTAGGGGCAATGTTCATCATCTTTTTTATAATGTGTTGTTTGTACTAACATTATGATTTACCATTGTTTATTTTTGTTGCATATTTGATTTATTTCTTTGATTTCTTGGTGTTTTGTTTCTTTGTTTATTTGTTTTCCTATTTGTTTAATTTTTATTTTGCCTTGATTTAGTCTATGTGTGTTCCTTGGGTGATTCCTTGCATGTTAATATTGAGCCCATCCATCTTCATACATCAACATTGTCATCATGGTTTTCATCATTAATGCCTTGTTTTCACTTGATTATTAGATCATGTGTTAATCCTTATGCATATTTTGACCAAGTTATCATGGTGTTATATCATGATGCCTACCCTCACATGCTACAACAAAAACTAGCTTGAGGATTCTATACGACAATGCAACAACAATATATCTCCTTGGCACCAAAAACATACCCAATCTAATCCAAATCATATCCTAAATAGAGCAATTAAACAATGAAAGAATTTTCCTTCCTACTAGTTTGGATGAGCATCTCCCTACTAGCAGGTTGCCTAATTCATCTTTCACCCCTGTTCCAATTTGCCATCATAATGTTTGTCATAATTGGGGTATAATGATTATAACTTCCTTTGGGCAAATCATTGTATATCATCCCACTTGCATTACCAATGATTATAACTACCTTTAGACAAATCATTGTGTTTTTGTCCATTTGAAAGTTAATTATTATAATTGCCTTTGGGCAAATCATTCTCTTTTTTTGCCCAATTGGGGCATGTTTTCATTGTGATAATGCTTGTAACCACCTTTGGGAAAACCATTATCTCTATCCACCCAACTGGGCCATGTTTTTATCCTATCAATAAGTATAACTGCCTTTGATTATAACTGCCTTTGGGAAAATCATTATTTTCCCTTTAATTGATTATAACTACATTTAGGCAAATCAATTTCTTGTTACCCTATACCTTTTTCAACGATTATGACCACCTTTAGGCATATCATTACCTTTTTTTATTGCACCTATGCTAATGATTATAAATGCTTATGGGTAAATCATCTTATTTGTCTGCCCTAACTATGGCAAATCCATATGCCATTGATTATAGTTACTTTTAGGCAAATATTCCCTTACACCTCATTTTATCTATTTGGTCCACTCATTTCCTTCTTTTGATGGACCATTTTTCAACCCCTTTACCAACAACTCCCTCAAGGGGACACCTATAGTTCATCTATTACCGTTGAAGTCATAAGCATACAAGATATTTTCAAAATTTTGAGAAGATGTTATTGTGTTTATAGCTTACAATGCCTTCCCAAATAGGGGCAAATTGTAGACACCTAAAATTGGGCACTAATGGCTTCATACTGGACTTTAGACCGATTCTTACCAACCTTTATAAATTAATCCTAATAATCACTAAACATGTCAAATTTACTTATGGAACACTCATCAAGGCTCATAATCCCATTAAGACATCCCTAATTGGGGTATCCTAACATAAATAATAAAAACCTCTCATAGATTCATCTCTAATCATTCCATGACATTACAACATGCAATTTGGCCTATAGACCTATTAAATGGGGCAGGTGTGCACATGAAATTAAATCAAATATGTTAGGATCTTACAGAGTACAATTGATTACTTTTGTATGAGCAACTAAACACGAAATTAAACTAGAAATAATAAGTAACTAGAAATCAAATTCAGTAAAGAATAGGAGATACAAGAAACAACCAATCTTGTATTAAACTCTTTTAGAAAGAAATACAATGAAGAAATCTCTCTCTTTTCACACCTCTCAGATGTATAGGTCTCTTTCCCTCAAGAGTTCTCTCTCTCTCAATTACAACCAAATCCACTACTTGATTTGATTCACCTTTTTTTCTCTTACCTTTTACAAACTATGAATATCTAACCCTATTATATAGAACTAGGATTCATGAGCCATGCATTCTCCACCATTAGATGCACCTCTTAATCAAAGGTTCAAATCTGTCCTGCCAAAAATAGAAAAGTAGACTCAAGACTAAAAGTTAATCTTTTCATGCAAACAATTTGTTCTCCTCAAAATTAGAATTTTGGAACGCACAGATGACTGACGTCAGTCTCTATCTATCTGCATATGACCGATGTTGGCTGATCCATAATCGATGTCGATAGATCCTGATCGACCCCTGACCGATGTCGATCGATATTGACCGATGTCGGTGACTATGTAACTCCAACAACTTCTGCATTTGCTCATCTAAGAAAGCTTTTAGCTCAACAACTCAATAATCTCCCACTTGGAGATAAACAACTGCACCTGTACCTATACAACAACATCCTCTAGCTTATTTCTCCATCTTCAAGTTCAATCTTGAAGACCAATAAAAGTTCAATGAAAAATTAACTTCTCCTTTGTTACCAGCTTTGTTAACATATCAGCAGGGTTCTTATCTGTATGGATCTTTTCCATATTCAACTGACCAGCCTCCAATACCTGTATGATGAAGTGATACCTAAGCTGTATATGTTTGGTTCTTGAATGAAAGGCTAAATTCTTTGCCAAATGAATTGCACTTTGACTATCACTGTATAATCTGTAACTCTTTTGCTCCTTTCCCAACTCTTCCACGAACTGAGTCATCCAAATCATTTCCTTGCTAGCATCTATGACTGCAATGTATTTTGCCTCTGTAGTAGACGAGGCAACAACCTTCTGCAACTTTGAAATCTAGCTAACCGCCGTTCCATCAATAGTGAACACATATCCTGTGGTGCTTCTTCTGCCATCCAAGTCACCTGCCATATCTGAATCTACATACCCATGTAGAGAAGTGTTTGACCCTCCATAGCATAAATGCCTACTGCTGGTCCCTCTCAGATATTTGAGAATCCACTAAACTGCTTTCCAGTGTTCATTTCTTAGATTGGCCATAAACTTGTTGACAACTTCCACTGCTTGGGCAATATCAGGTCTAGTATATACCACTGGATACATCAAGCTCCCAACTACTAAAGCATATGGAACTCTACTCATGTACTCAACCTCATCATGTCATTTAGGACACTGTTCTTTGCTCAACTTGAAGTGTCCAACCATAGGTGTGCTTATCAGTTTTGCATCCTGCATATAGAACCTCTCCAACACCTTATTCACATAATCTTCTTGAGACAAAATCAAACTGTGATTTTTTTGTCTCTCTTAATACTCATGCCAAGTTTTTCTTTGCTGCTCCTAAATCCTTCATGGCAAATGTGCGAGCTAATTTTACCTTAAGCTTAGAAATATCCTACATGTGTGAACCTACAACAAGTATATCATCTACATACAGTAACAAGATAATATAACTACCATTATCCAATCTGCTAAAATAAATACAATGGTTACATTGACATCTAATAAAGCCATCCTTTACCATAAACCTGTCAAACCTCAAATACCATTGTCTTGGAGCTTGCTTAAGACCATATAAGCTTTTCTTCAATCTGCACACAAGTTTCTCCTTACCTTTGACCTCAAAACCTTCCAACTGATCCATATATATTTCTTGATCCAAATCTCCTTGAAAAAATGATGTCTTAACATCAAGCTACTCAAGATGCAAATCCTCAATAACAACTAAAGACAATACAGTTCGAATAGAAGTCATCTTTACTATAGGAGAAAAAATTTCACCAAAATCAATACTTGGTTTCTGTGCAAATCCCTTTACTACCAACCTGGCCTTATGTCTCATTTGTCCATTCTCTCCTTCCTTTAACCTGTAAACCCATTTTTTTTTTAGTGATTTCTTTTCCGCTGACAACTCAACCAAATCCCACATTTGGTTCTCTTTCAAGGAATCAATTTCCTTATTCATGCCATGCTCCCACTGTTTCTTGGATTCTACCTGTATTGCCTCATCAAAACTTTCTAGTTCTCCACCATTAGTGAGCAACAAGTAGTATAAATCAGGGAAATAATGAATTGGAGGTTTACTTACCCTTTTAGACCTCCTTATGGGTATTTGAGACTCATTCACAGCTTGCTGTCCACCCAAATTTCTTTCTGATAGTGATCGATCTTGGTCATTTTTGGTCGATGTCGGTTCCACCTGACTAACGTCGGTTCCTGCCTGATCGACATTGATTTCTGTCTGACTGACATCGATTCCTACATGACTGACATCGACATCTGTGTTTTCTTGTGAGTGATGATTTTTACCCAAGAGCTCATTTTGGATCATAACCTCTTCCAAATCAAGATTGCCCTGCTCAAAATTATTCAACCTCTTGAGCTGATCACTGTACATTATCTTCTCATTGAAAACTACATCACGACTTCTAATAATTTTGTTAGTTTCTAAATTCCATAACCGAAATCCCAAATCTCCAGAGCCATAACCAATGAAAGTGCACCGCATAGATTTAACATCTAGCTTCTTTCTATTTTCTTTATCAATGTGCACAAAAGCTTCAGAACCAAAAACTCTGAGAAATGAAAGATCTATCTTGTTATCTGTCCATGCCTCTTCTAGAATTCCACCATCTAATGCAGTAGAAGGTCCTCTTTTAATCAGGTAAACCGCAGTATCTACAGCTTCTGCCCAAAATTGTAAGGGCAAACCAACATGCAACCTCATACTCCGTGCACGCTCCATTATTGTTCTATTCATCCTTTCAACAACTCCATTTTGCTGAGGTGTCCTTTGAACCATCTTTTCCTTGCATATTCCACTCATAGAATAGTAACTGTTGAATTTATTGCTGCAGTACTCACCACCATTGTTAGATCTAAGACACTTCGATCTCAAACCTGTTTCATTCTCAACCAAAGCTTTCTATTTCTTAAATGTGTCAAAAATATCAAATTTTCTCTTTATAAAATAAACCCATACCTTTCTTGTAGCATCATCAATGAAAAAACATAATACCGTGATCCTCTAATAGTAGCTATTTGAGCTGGTCTCCACACGTCTGTGTGAACAAGCTCCAACTTGAGCTTCTTTTTTATTGACCCAGTTTTGAGAAACCTCACTTTCTTCTGTTTTTCAAAAATACAATGCTGAAAAAAAACTAGATCTATGCTTTTCAAATCTAAAAATTTACCTTTTGACTTAAGAACATTTATTCTCTTCTCACTCATGTGACCAAGCCTACAGTGCCACAACTTTTCATCTACATCTGAAGTAGATAAAATAGAAGGAGAATGATCAGTAATACAAGTAGATGGATAGTGTACCTACTCTCTTACCTCTAGCTAATACAAGTGCACCCTTAGAAACTTTTCAAGATTTCACTGTGAGAGTTATTATGCAACCCTCATCACCCAACCTTCTTACAGAAATCAAATTCCACTTCAAGACGGGTACATGCATGACATCCTTCAACACCCATGTGTTGCCATTCTGCAATTTCAGCTGCACTTTTCTTTTGCCAATAATTTGACAAGGCTCATCATCCCTTAAATAAACTTTTCCAAAATCTCCATGGACATAATCATTGAAAAAAAATTATTTGGGGTTGCATGAAAAGAGGCACCAGAATTTAAAACCCAAGATTCTATTCTATTATCCAAAGAAAGTGTAAGAGCATCCTTTGCAACAATACTTGCAACTTTTGCTTCTTCTTTATTACCTTTATGCTATTTTTTTTTAACTTTCAACCAACAATCTTTTTTTGCATGCCCTTTCTTTCCATAATTCCAGCAGGTTATTCTTCCATTTTTGGATTTGGATCTACTTCTCGTTTTTGACTTTGACCTTGATCCCTCTTGCTTGCCCTTCTCTCTTTGCCTTCCCCTGCTTTCAATACTTAAAGCATTACCTGATGTTTCCTTTGTGCTTTTCCTGTGAATTTTTTCATTCAAGATTACACTAACAACATCATCAACTTTCAAGATATTTGTAGTAGATGCAGTATTAGTAACTGTCACTACCAAATTATGCCAACTTTCAGGTAAATAACATAAGATTAAGAGAGCCTTAATTTCATCATCAAAAGCTATTTTGACTGAATTTAACTAATTTACTATTGCATGAAAATCTTTAAGATGACTAGATACCGATCCACTTTTCTGCATTTGCAAATTAAATAATTGCTTCATAAGATATACCTTATTCGAAGATGAGGGCTTTTCATATAAATTTGCCAAAGTATCCATTAACTCTACCGTTGTCTTTGCCTGTGATAAGTTGGAAATCACAGAAGATGCCAGGCTCAACCTTATAGATCCAAGAGCCTTTCTATCAAGAATATTCCATTCTTCATCTTGCATATCTGTGGGCTTTCTTGAAACCCCACCCAACGGTAAGTACAGATCTTTTTGATATAGATAATCTTCTATCTGCATCCTCCATAATTGATAATTATTGCCATTGAATTTCTCCATTCTTTGTTTACTTTCTTCTGCCATTGCTTTACTCTCACTCAATCAGAAACTCCTGTGTGTAATCAACAAACACTAACATGCTCTAATACCACTTATTAGTGTACACACAAGCTCTTATACCACTTGTTAGGATCTTATAAATTACAATTGATTACTTTTCTATGAGCAACTAAACACAGAATTAAACTAGAAATAATAAGTAACTAAAAATTAGATTCAGCAAAGAATAGGAGATACAAGAAACAACCAATCTTGTATTAAATGTTAGGACCTCAAAGAAGCACAACTGATTACCAAGTAACTTAACATGTAGAATTTAACTAGAAGTAACAAGTAACTAGAATTTAGAAACAACACAGAATTTGAGAGACAATACCCAATTTTATTAATTATACACTTCAAGAGTTCTCTCTCACTTGCACAATTACAAGCAAACAATCAACTCACAAATAGAGTTGTTTAAACCAGTCAGTACAATACTGCCAGTACACAAGTGCTCTACGCACTCCAAGTCTGAGTACTCCACTCTCTCCAAGTAGATCTCCCCTGATCTTGCTCCTATTGTGTTGTTGTCACCTTAGACCTTGCCACCCTTCAGATCACCTTTGACCTCGCACACACACACCTACAAACCAATGATCTTACTTACCCATGTAGATCAACTCTACATCCTGAAGAACTCTTGTCCTTGCCTCACTAAGTCCTTATGATTTTTCAACCAGTACCCCAGTGGATCTTCTCCTTGATCTTGCAACAACCTGTAGACCAACCTGATCATACACTCTCGGCACCCCTTTGGAACTAGGAGGAACACACATTGCTCTTTTCACTCACAGAAGGAGCTAACATTGCTCAACTCAACTAGAACACTTTACAATATAGCCCATGAGTCTCTTAAATAGATCCCATGTAAATAATAATTAGACATCCAATTACAATAATTAGATCTACAACTCAAGACTAAAATTAGCCTTTTTTCATGCAAACAACGGGTTCGTTAACTAACTCTCCGTGAACTAGCAGTTCTAAAACTGCATAAGTGATCGACGTTGGTCCCTGTTTGGCTGGAGATGATCGACGTCGATCGACAAATGACTGATGTCGGTTGTCTTTCCCACTATATATGACCGGCATCAGTTGATCAGATCGACGTTGGTTGCTCTGCACCTAGCAACCTCTCGACAACCTCCTCCATGTCTGCAATAGTGAAGCTTTTAGCTCCACAACCTAACAATCTCCCACTTGGAGATAAACAACTACACTGTACCTGTACCTATACACCATTTAATCTGTTTCTTAACTTGTATCCCTCTTCAAGTTTAATCTTGAAGACCAACCACCACACAACCTATGGTGCAACACCTGTCATCTAAGTAACCTGCAACATCCAAAGTACTTGACCCTGCATAGCATGTATACCTGTTGTTGGTCCCTCTTAGATCCCTGAGAACCCATTGAACCACTCTTCAGTGCTTTCTTCCCAGATTGACTACAAATTTTTTGACAGCAGCCACTGCTTGGGCAAACTCAGGGAGTACATATTTACTCAACCTCATCATGTGATTGGGGACCCTATTCTGTGAACTATCCATCCATAGGTGCGCTTGTTATTTTTGCATCCTGCACTACCTTCACACAATCATCCTATGACAACATCAACTAGTGATCTCCATGTCTCTAGGATTACTCATGCCAAAGAATTTCTCTGCTCCCAAATCCTTCATGGCAAACCACTGAACTAACCTTACCTTTAGCTCAGCAAAACCCTATATGTGTAACCTTGCATCAAGAAAACACACAACATACAGTAACAGGATAATGTCACGACCATCATCCACCTAGTAAGACAAACACAATGGTTACAATGACACTGACTAAAGCCCTGCTTTGTCATCTACCTGTCAAATCTGTACCACTATCCTGCAACTTCCTCAAGACCACATGACCTGGCCTTTCATCTCATGTATCCATTCTCTCTATTCTTTAACTAAGGTATCCATTCGTCTTTCAGTGCTTTCTTCCAGCTGACAACCCTACCAAATCTCTCATTTGGTTTTGCATCTTAGGAATCAAATTCCTCATTCATGCCATGCTCCCATTGTTTCCTAGATCTTTCCTGCTCTACAGTAAGCAATGAGTATAAAGAAGAGGAATAATGAATTTGAGGCTTACTTACCCTTTCAGTCCTCCACATGGGTGTTTGAGACTCCTTGACAGCTTGTTGTCCACCCAAAATCTATTCTAGTGACTGACATCAGTCACTGCACAGTCTGCATTCAATTGACGTTGGTTCCATGCGACTGTCCAGGTCATCGACGCCAGTTATCATGCCGACGTCAGTCTCCACCTACCTGATACCATCGACTTTTGTGATCTACACATGACCGACGTCGGTGCCTGTTTGTTCGACATCGATTACCTTTGACTGACACCAGTACCTGTGTTCACCTATGAGTGATGACTTTTTACTTGCAAGCTCTCCATGGATCAAAACCTTGTCCAAACTGCCCTACTCAGAGTTATCTAGCCCAATCTGCTGATCTCTATCTGTTATCTCCTCCAGAAACACCAAGGCTTTCTAGTTCTTAATTTTATCAAATACATCTGACTTCCTCTTAAGAACATGCATCTCTTTCTTGCTCATGTGACCAAGCCTACAATGCCACGTCCTTGCAATAGAAGAAGAATCAGTAATATAAGTAGATAGATAAAGGATACCTACTTTCTTACCACCAGCTAATTCAAGTGTATCCGCTGTGAGAGTTTTTGTGCATCTCTCATCACCCAACTTTTCTGAAGAAACTAGCCACATCTTCAAGATCGGGACCTGCATGACCTCCTTCAACACCCATGTGTTGGCCGCCTGCAATTTTAGCTTCACTTTCCCTTTGCCAATTCTTTGGTAAGGCACACCAGCCCCTAAATAAATCTTTCAAAAGTCTCCAAAGACCTTAACATGGAAAAATACTCTATTTCAGGCTGTGTGGAAAGAGGCAACATAATCTATAAAATAAGATTCTACTTTATCCAAGAAACATACCAGAGCATCCTGTGTAACAACCCCTGTAACATCTGCTTCTTCAGTTCCTTCATGTTGATCTTCTACCAACCAATAATTTATCTTTTCCTGCTCTTTCTTTCCATAACTCCGTAATTGGCCATTCATATTTTTTAGTTCCTCCATCCTTAGCTTACTTTTTTTTGCCATTGCTATACTCTCACTCAATCAGAAACCCCTGAGAGTGACCTATAATCAAACACAAAACCTGCTCCCTACAACCTTAGCTCTGATACCAACTGTTAGGACCCCAAGGAAGCACAACTGATTACCAAGCAACTTAACATGCAAAATTTAATCAGAAGTAACAAGTAACTAGAATTCAAAAACAACACAAAATTTGAGAGACAATACCCAATTGTATTAATTATACTCTTCAAGAGTTCTCTCTCACTTGCACAATTACAAGCAAACAATCAACTCACAAACAAAGTTATTGTTTCAACCAGTCAGTACAATATTGCCAGTACATAAGTGATCCATGCACTCCAAGTCTGAGTACTCCATGCACTCCAGGTAGATCTCCCCTGATCTTGCTCCTATTGTGTTGCTGTCACCTTAGACCTTGCCACCCTACAAATCACCTTTGACCTTGCACACACACACACACATTCAAATCAATGATCTCACTTATCCATGTAGATCAACTCTACATCCTGAAGAACCCTTGTCCTTGCCTCACCAAGTCCTTATGATTCTTTAACTAGTACCATGGTGGATCTTCTCCCTGATCTTGCAATAACCTACAGACCAACCTGATCATACACTCTCGGCACCCCTTTGGAACTAGGAGGAACACACCTTGCTCTCTTCACTCATAGAAGGAGCTAACCTTGCTTAACTCAACTAGAACACTTTACAATATAGCCCATGAGTCTCTTAAATAGATCCCATGCAAACAATAATTAGACATCTAATTATAATAATTAGATCCACAGCTCAAGACTAAAATTAGCCTTTCTTCATGCAAACAACTGGTTCGTTAACTAACTGTCTGTGAACTGGTAGTTTTGGAACTACACATGTGATCGACGTCGGCCGATTGATGACTGATGTCGGTTGCCTTTCCCACTGTATATGACCAACGTCGATTGATTAGACCGACGTCGGTTGCTCTGTACCTAGCAACCTCTCAACAACCTCTTTCATGTCTACAACAGTGAAGCTTTTAGCTCCACAACCTAAAATTAAACTCTTCCAAAAAGAAATATAATGAAGAAATATCTTTCTCTTCTCACACCTCTCAGATGTACAGATCTCTTTCCCTCAAGAGTTCTCTCTCTCTCAATTACAACCAACTCCACTACTTGAATTGATTCACCTTTTTTCTCTTACCTTTTACAAATTAAGAAGATCTAACCCTATTATATATAACTAAGATTCATGAGCCATGCATTCTCCACCGTTAGATGCACCTCTTAATCAAAGGTTCAAATCTATCCTGCCAAAAATAGAAAAGCGGACTCAAGACTAACAGTTAATCTTTTCATGCAAACAATATGTTCTCCTCAAAATTAAAATTCTAGAATGCATAAATGATCGAAGTCGATCTCTGTTTGTCTACATATGACCGATGTCGACCGATCCATAACTGACGTCAGCAAATCCTGATCGAACCTTGACCGATGTTGGTGACTATGTAACTCTAGCAACTTTTGCATTTGCTCATCTGGGGAAGCTTTTAGCTCCACAACTCAACAAAATATTGGAAATGCTAAAGATCTTAATCATAATTAATTAAAATGTTAAATCAAATTAAATGCTTAGTTGAATTATCCATGAGTAATTAATGAAATTCTAAAATGGAAATTCAAAAATCAAAGGATATCTTATGTTTTCATGATTACCTTTTGTGAGTTATCAAGCCTTTGCAAATATCTCACCCATGCCTATTCATTCCAAATTATGAGGTCTTGACACCTTTTAACTCTAATGGGGTTAGTTAACTCATTGAGGTTAGGTTTAAATGCATTTCAATATTTAACTACACTCTTACTCACCTTGGGTTGGGGTTAGTTTCCAAACCTACAAATACAAACATTTGCCTCTTCATTTTGAGAGCTTAGATAGAGCAAAGTTATAATACAGGTTTTAAAACAAGATTGGAAACAATAACATTATAATGCCAAAATCATAAGCTAGTAGGACAGGATGGTCACTAAGATGAAGGGTAAATTCTTACTTGGTGATTACTATATAGAGTTTATCAAAAGGTTATAAAATTTGAGGCAAAAGGAGCTAAATTTTGATGAGTACATAGAATAATTATATAAAATCAATACTAGATCAGGTCAGTGAAGTTGACTAGGATAAGGTTACAATATACCTAAAAATATTGAGGAGTTAAGATTGGATGAAATCCAAAATATGGAAGAAGCCTATTAGTTTGCATTTAAATCTAAGGAGTAATTATTACGCAGATAAAAAAGTATCATGTGAATAAAGTGAAAGTTCATGTGTGGAGGAGTACAAGTTAATGATGGAAGAATGTAGCCAAGACAAGGGGAAAATAACATTGTGCATAGATAGGCATGCTTGTAGGAACACAAAGATACACATGATGAATAATGAGGATACATGTGAGGTGCATATTATTCATCTAAAGGATATGGAACATTTTTTAGATGAAGGTGAAGAGAACTTTCAATAGCTTTTTTTAGACATGAACAGTCTGACAGAGTGCATATGAATGTCCTAAGGCACAAAGTGAGGGTATCAAAAGATAGGAAGTTAGTGCACATATCAGATATGGAGAAGAAGAGATTGTGGGATCTATAGAGAGTTGTTAAGAGCTAGAGCACACATAAGCTCTAATGAGGAAGAGGGTGTTTGATCTAAGAGGATCCATGTACCATTCCAAAAATAAAGTCTTCAAAATTTAGTTTTATTGATGGCACAACCTATAGCTCATTGAGAGCATTTTGACATAATTTGAATGGGTCGATCTTGAGTCCATATGCATAAGATATCACACATCGAATTTTTTGGTCAACAGGTAAAAAATTGTGGATGCAGGTTGATGTGGCGCAATTCTAGCTTGCGAAGTGAACCAATTATGTGTCAACATGTGGTAGTCAAATTGTGTAAAAAATTAGGTTTGGTTTTCATCCTTCATCTGTGAAAGCATATGGTGTTGGTCAAATGGGCCCTGTTATTTGCTTACTAGGGGCCCTTAGTGAGAGTTGACACACTTTTTGTGAGGAGGGGTGCCTTGGCCTCCTTTACTTCAAAACTCATTATATTCGTTAGTGCATATAAACCTCTATTTGCTTCATATCCCCACACATGTGGAATTAATATTTATGTATTTTTAAATGGTGTCGAGTTCATCCCAACCTAAGTCATCAACTCGAGTCAGTTATCAAGCTTGAATAACACACCAAGATCCAACTCATTACTAAGTCATCTCGTCGAGCTGTCAATTACCAAGCTCAAAACCGAAGCTTCCAATACCATCTATGAGCCTAACATAGTTTCTATCTAACATTAGCTTGAATGTCGAGTTTAGCATTTAACAATGCTAAGTTGGGTCGAGCCCACCATAGCTCGAATCAAGGAGCCGAGTCACCTTGGCTAAATTTAGCCAACAAAAGGCTATTGGTGACTATTTAGGTGGAGAATTGAGCTTTTAAAATCTTGAGGTTGTTGCAACATCCCAAATGTGGGACTAAAAGATTAAGTATAATCACCAAACCAACGGTAAAGGCCTTGAACCCTTGACCTATCATGTAAAAGGATAGAGGCCTGACCAGTGGACCCATAGGTTTCAACATGTATATAAAACCACAATATTGTATTTGAATTTAATTTTGGTTGAGACTCTGTATTTTTTTAAAAGGGCATAGAATTATCTCCAATAGAGAGTAGACCCTGGAAAAGAATTTGAAGACTTCTAATTTGATTATAAATCTATTTAGATGTGACAATTAATAGAACGATCCTCACTTTGAGTAGACTCAGAGATGTAGGCTTATAAGCCAAACTTTGTTATGTTGATGTTGTTCCTATTCTCTAGTTTTTTGTTTATTGCTCTTAATTTCAGTCCTTTTATTGTAATTTTGATTCTTTTTAAATAAATAAAAACTAAAAATAATTAGATCCATGTAAACAATAGTGTGTTTTTGGTTTTTTGACACTTGTGCATTTTGTTTACAAATCAGATTTTTGATATCAAAATGGTTGTAATTTGACAGTGGGATTGCTAGTGTATGTTTACAAGGTCTAAATCTAGGTGGGGTGAAGGATAATTGATAGAGTATGATCTAAACATTGAGTTAAGACATACTACTGAAATGTCAAGAGAAGAGTTTGAGTTTGAACGAGGTTATCACCAAGCGTTCTTGGAAATGAAGGGTATGGTTGAGGAGCTTCACCGGGAAAGATAAAATAAAATGGAGAGTGATGAAGGTATTGAATAATATGAGAAACCTTCCTTCTCTTCAAATGATGGTAGAGAGAATAAAGCCACTGAATCTCTTCTTTCATTAAAGCTAAATATCAAGTTTGAATTGCCAATGTTTAATTGTGAGATTAATGCAAAGAAGTTGGATAATTAGATAATATAAATTGAAGTATATTTTAGGGTCCAAATGGTTGCCGAGGATGAGTCCAAATATCGCTTGGTACTCTTCACATGGGAGGCACAACTCTCATCTAGTGGGAGAGTAAGTTGAAGGAAAACAAGCTTAAAAAAGGTAATTCAATTTCTACGTAGAGTGAATATTTTGATGAACTTAGAAAGTAATTTTATCCTTTAGGCTATCTGCAACAATCTATGATGGGTTGACAAACTTCTAGATAAACTAAAGGCCAAAATGTTTAAGAATATACACAAGAATTTAGGAAAAAAGCTTTACTTTTAAATATTCCTCTTTATACACAAGTAACACTACTTAAGTACATAGCTGGGTTGCATAGTTATTTGAAACACATGATTCTTGTTCTCAATCCCACTAATCTAGATGTAGTATGTGTTCAATGCACTCACCTAGAGGCTAGAGGAAAACAAATAAAATAATCTTTTCCTGAAATTAAAAGTAAGCAATATGATGTTAAACATTCGAAAGGGCAAAGTTTTAGAAAAGGTAAACAAAATTCCACTTTTACTATTCAAAAAGAAGAAGGAAAGCCAATTTGTAATCATTGCAAAAAAAATCATGATGAATCTAGTGTTGCAAATTACATCCTGAGTTAAGACCTAAAAGGTTTAAAATGAAATAAAAGAAAACTAATGCTATGGTTCAAGATCTAGGTTAAGATTCAGGGGATGAAACTAAGATCACAGCCATGGGTTTGCATAATGATTCTTCTCTTTCCATTTCTAGCACTAAGTCATCAAATGTTGCATCTCCTTCAATACAAATTTTTTTGCATGTTGATAAGAAAATAAATAAATTTTTCCACATTAGATTTGTTTTAAAACATACTAACATTGACACTCTATTTGATAGTGGATCTCAAGCAAATTTGATTTCTGAGGAGGTTGTTAAGTAGTCAGGCTCACAAACTGATCCCCATTCAAAGCCTTATCCTCTAGGTTAAGTGTGCAACAATGCAAAACTACAAGTAACAAAAACTTGTAGATTAAGGTTTGCAATCAAATCCAAGTTTGTTGATGAGGTAGATTTGGATGTTGTCCCATTGGACATATGTGGGATTGTGTTGGGAAGTCCTTATCTTTATGACAAAAAAACAATCTTCTATAGGGAGGAAAATAAGTACTTGCTTGTAAAGGATGGCATTGAATATATAGTCAGAGCACATCATATGAAGACAAGTCTTTCTTTGGTTTCAGCAAGGCAAATGAAAATATTAGTTAATTCAAGCAAGACTTTTTGTCTCGTGTTGATTAAGTCTAGGGAAAAAGAATATTCTCGAGCTTTGGAAAATTGTGATCTTAGGCATAAGAATAAATTGGTTGAAATCATTTCTATTTATGATGATGTGTTTTAGGATCCCAAGGGGTTGCCCCCCAAAAGGAGAGTTCAACATGAAATTTAGTTATTTGAAGATTTCTCTTCTCCGTAACATTGGCATGTACAAGTTATCAGTGGTTGAAAATAAGGAAATCTAAAACTAGGTAACATAACTTGTGGAAAGAGGTGTTATTTGTCGAAGTTCATCTCTTGTTGGTTCACCTATCATTTTGGTGCTAAAGAAATATGACACGTGGTGAATGTGTGTTGATTTTTATGCTTTAAACAAAATTAATATTAAAAATCGTTACCCTCTTCCTCGTATTGATGATTTATTGGATCGGTTGAAAAATGTTGTTTATTTCACTAAGTTATATTTAAGATGTGCTTATCACCAAGTTATAATTAATGAGGGTGATGTTTGGAAAACTACTTTCAAAACAAAACATGTATTGTTTGAATGGCTTGTCATGCCTTTCGCATTGTGCAATGCACCAACTACATTCATGCATTTAATGAATGATGTTTTCAGGAAATTCCTTGATGGTTTTGTTATAATCTATTTAGATGATATATTGATTTCCAA
This sequence comes from Torreya grandis, assembly GCA_037957365.1. Classification (NCBI taxonomy): domain Eukaryota; kingdom Viridiplantae; phylum Streptophyta; class Pinopsida; order Cupressales; family Taxaceae; genus Torreya; species Torreya grandis. The sequence continues at coordinate 2,778,486 of JARHVA010000200.1, read as the reverse complement.
TAAGCCTTGGGAAGATCATGATATCCATATTAAGAAAGTCATGGATGCATTAAGAAAGGAAAAACTTTATTTAAAAATGTCAAAATGTGAGTTTGGCAAAACCTCTTTGATTTACTTGGGGTACATTGTAGGACATGGTTAATGGAAAATTAATCCTACAAAGGTGGCAGTCATTGTTAACTAGCCTAAGTCCAATAATGTAACTAAGGATAGAAGTTTTCTTGGTGAAGTATAGTTTTTGAGAAAGTTTATTACTCATTTCTTATATATTGCATCACCTTTGCACTCTTTGACTAGTGTGAAATAGGTCTTTCAGTGGGGAGGTAAGCATCAAAAGGCCTTTGACACTTTGAAAGAAAAGATAAGTATTGCTCCCATCTTGACACTTCTTGACTTACAACAACTATTTTAGATTGAGATGGATGCAAGTAATTATGTAATGGGATCCGTTTTAATGTGAGGAAAGAAGCCCGTCTATTATCATTATGAGACCTTCACAAGTGTGGTAAAGAATTATCCAACTTATGATAAAGAATTGTATGCATTGGTTCGAAGTGTTAAAAAATGGAAACATTACTTGATGGGAAAGGAAATAGTAATTCATATAGATCACCAACCCTTACAACATCTCCAATCATAAACTAAGCTACAAGAGTCTAGGCATTTCTGTTGGATGGGTTTCTTACAACAATTTCATCTTGTGATCATGTATAAAAAAGGTATACAAAATAAGGTTGCTGACATGCTTTCTAGGCCTCCCATGGTAGTTGCATCTATTCTTTTAGAGCATGGTTCTTTATCTCATGAAAATTATAAAGAATAATATGTTGATGATCTTGATTTTAAGTATGTGTATGAAGACTTGAGATGAGTGGTAAACAGGTAGAAGAATTGGACTATCATGTGCATAATGGTCTTTGGTATCATTTGGGTAAAATTTGTAATCCTCAAAATGAGAGGGTGTACATGATTAGGGAAGCTCATATTTCTTTTATTTTTGGTCATTTTAGAGTTGGTAAAACAGTTGCATATTTGATAATGTATTGTTACTGGCCTCGTATGTAGGAGCATGTAACCAAATACATAAAGGGGTTTTGTCTTTGTGCCACAAGCAGGCCTAAAAACAAGAAACTATGACTTTACACTCCCTTACATGTTCCTACCCACCCATGGGAAAGTATTTTCATGGATTTTGTTGGGGTCTTGTCTATGTCACAAAGAAACCACGACTATTTGTATGTGGTAGTAGATAGATTTAGCAAGATGTGTGTTTTGATCCCTTACACTAAACAAATTACTGTGGAAGGTATTGCACACTTGTTCTTTAAACATGTATGGGTTCATTTTGGTTTTCCCACTTCTATTATTTTTGATCAAGATTCTCAGTTTATTAGAAGTTTTTGGTCAACACTAAATTAAAAAAGAGCACTGCATTTCATCCACAAACTAAGAGATAAACAGAGGTTGTGAACCACACTATGGTACATTTACGTAGGGGTTATTGCAATAAATATCCCAAGTTGTTGGATGAACATTTGTGTTACATATAACATGCTTATAACCATACACTTCATTCTTCTAATATGAAATATCCATTTGAAGTTTGTTATGGATACTTGCCTAAATATCCTCTAGATTTTTGTTATGGATAGGATTCAGTTGTAGTTGAACATAATTATGCTATTAAAGCTAAGATGTTCATTGAAAAGATATAGCTAGTACACCAAACTATTCATGATCAATTGGAGAAGAGTCAAGAAAAGTATAAAGTAGGCATAACAAACATTGAGTTGATCACCAGTTTGTTGTGGGTGATATGGTATATATTCACATCAGTAAGGAAAGACTGACAGGTGAAGGTAAAAAGTTGAAACCAATATAGTATGGACCTTTCTGGATTATTGGCAAAATTGCTACAAATGTTTTCTGGTTAGATTTACCATCTTACATGCATATTTATTCAATTGTCAATGTTGAAAATTTGAAATTGTATGAGCCTCCAATGATTGTAGATCATGATGAAACTGTATCCATTCCTTCTATTGATGATTTTGCTCCCGAGTATCTAAAAAAAATTGTAGGAAGATACAATTGTCGACAGGAAGGTTTGGACCTCATGAAGGGGATATATTGAGTATCTTCGTGTTGGTCTCAAAGGGATGCACTCAAACAAGGCCAAATGTATAAAAGTTGAAAAAGTGAGGGACAAATACCCTCACCTCATTACCAATTAAAAATAAAATTTTGGAGGTCCAAAAGCTCCTAGTGGGGAGGATTGATCCAGGAGGATCCATATACCTTTCCAAAAATGAAGTTTATTGGGTGAATATTTTGTCAATCAACTAACTGATGAGAAAAATAGGTTTGATCAACCACAATAAGAAAGATTGGTCAGCCAATTGTGTAGGTTTACCACATGAATAGGGGACAAATCTCTCTTCTTATCAAGGGGAGGTTCCCTATAAGTACGAAGGGGCTATATAGTATAAATATATGCAAAAAATAACACTAAGGGGTAAGGTATCACCATCCATATCTCTTTTTTTAGAGATGATGCTCACAAACAAAGGAGAAATCATGGTGAAGACACTGAAGGCACTTTTCTTCTTTCAAAAGTGGTCTTACAAGAAACAAGAGTTCTTTCAGGTAGTAACAAATGACTGGTAACATGGTGCAGTAGCCAGTAGTATGAAGTATAACACAAAGTCTCCACTTCAACTGCCAAAAGAGTGAAATACGAAAGACAATGAGGGCACAAAGTCATCTCAAGGTCTTTTACATAGAAATAAAAAATAAAGAAACACACTAAAGGCATTTGAAGAGAGCACAAAGTCTTCCCACAGTTTGCTTTAGGACATCTTCTTGATTATCTTCACTGGCTCTACTTATTTCATCAAATGGACAAGAACACATTTAGAAGACAGACATAAGAATAATCCCCTAAATGACACAAGCCATGACATCACAAAGTCTGAAAGTAACTTGATTTCTTATTCAAACAAGGAAATATGATTAACAAACTGACCTCAAAGTCTTAGTGATATCTTCTAAATTTTTGGGAGAGTTTTGCTTCCTTTATCAAAAAGATCTCTTTTGCATAAAATAAGAGATTATATTATATAACAGCCAAGAAAGGCCTGGTGTTTTGTTCCATGGAACAACCAATGTTGTATTCAATGCCTTGAATGCATTTTTAGTTTTGTCAAGGGACCATATTGGAACAAGGTGGCTACCTTAACTGTGGCGTGTCAATTTATCTCAAATATCTCCTCCTAGGCCTGAGTCATTTAGTCTGTCATTTGATATCTGTGCAACTGTCGATTTTGTCTTTACCTCAAGGGAGATAAATAGGTCGTATCTTCAATGTTTAAGGGCTAAAAAATCTACCTTGCAGACTGTTCCACCTATTGGAATAACTACTACGTAGATATTTTGGCCTTTCCCTCTTTTTGTTGTGATTTGAGCCCTTGGGCTATCTTTTCTTATTTTTGGCTCTTTTAGTTCCTCCTCTTGATGGTTCTTCCTTTTAGCCTAAAGGTCTTTGAATGCTTTCAGATTCACGTTTAAGCCTATAAAGATCAATGGATGCTTTGTTGCTATAAATTTGACGTCTTCAGGTCCATCATCATTTGAAAGCCAATGGCTAGTTGGTTGCCCTGAATTTGATGATTGTAGGGACGTCATTAGACATCTGGATCCCAATGGTTAGTTCATGATGCTCAACTTTGACGTCTGCGGGCTCATCATCTTCTTTGGCAATTCCTTTAGCTTCAGGCGGTCTTCGAGTTCCATCTTTTTTATTGTTTCTTTATATTGGGAGCGCTCCGTATTTGACATCTGTCACAGTCCACTGCTTTGAAACTTTATCAACTTACAAAAAATGGGACCCACAACACTTCTTGCCCGAGCAACTTCAAAAGGGGAATGGGGATAGGTGGCACTTTCTATTGAACTTAACAAGTGACACATGGCATCTTTCATTGTGAAATAGGCGAAGACACTTGGTAGCATCCACTTAACTTATGGAAGCTTTAGATACCTTTTGAGAGTACTGTAGAAGATGACACATGGAAACTTCCACTAAGCTTTAGAAACAATGTAAAAATGTTTGGGACTCATTTGGATTCACACAGATGATGACACTTGACACGCTCCTCTTACTTTAGCAACTCACATGGGGCCCACCATAGTCTTCACTCAAATAAAAAACAAAAGGAAGAAACTGCAGATGTTGACACTTAGCGGCTTTTGTCAAGCTTTACAAGGGACACGTGGCACTTTCCACTAAATTTATAAACAAATTATAATGTGTCTTGATAAATGACACTTGGTAGATTTTGCTTGACTTTGAGACTTAGACAAAACTTTAGGCAAAATAAAAAACACGTGCAAAATGAAAAACCCGTGCCTTATGTGATATCCTTTATTGCCTCGAAACTGAAATGTGCAGGGACAAAACTTGGAGTGCACAACTGAAACTCAAAATAAAATGTAGATTATTTTACTCTATAAAGGGAAGAGAGAATTTTTTGGCTTGTAGGACCAAAAATAGTTCATGTGTTGTCCAAAAAATGAGTGACAGACTTTTGGAACAATAGCTGGCTCCAGTTGGGGAACTTCTTTCAGTTGAAATTTTGGAACAACTGAGGGGAGTAGAGATTAGAATCTCTAGTGCCTTGAAGTGTGCCATTGGGCTACGGAGTCATGCTAACCAACAAGAAAGCCAGGTGCCAAAAAATGAAAATGAAAAGGAAAAACATAAAATAAAACTAAAGACTATACAAATATACATATGTACAGATGATCTTTATCTGATACTTCAAGAGTTGAAGTGCTTCAGATGTTGCCCATTGTGAGGCAAAAAAAAGGGTGTGCCATCTTGATACTTCAACAGGAAATTATTTTCACCATTGAGATGATGAATAGTGAAAGGACCCCTCTAAAAGGAGTCAAATTTCCCATGCATTCCCTTTGGTTCCCTTCTCTTGTCCCATAACAGGACTTGATCTCCAATCTCAAAATCCTTTGTTTTTACTTTTTGGTCGAGGAGCTTCTTCACCAATCTTTGGTGTGCAAAAATTCGGTCCACCACCATAGTTCTTTGCTCATCCAGCTCAGTCAAGCACATGATCCTCTTATCAATGGAGCTTTCATAAGTTTGATCCTCGATTGCCTTAGCTAATTTCAATGTTAGCAATTCCAAGATGATTGGTATCTCAGCGTTAAGACCATAAAGAAGTTGGAAAGGTGACATACCAATTACCCTTTTTGGTGTAATTCTATCTGCCCATAAAGCATCAACTAATGCTTTATGCCATGTCCATTGGTTGTCATCCACCAACTTCCTGATGATAGTCACCAAGTTCTTGTTGCTTGATTCAGCTTGTCCTTTCCCTTGTGGAAAGTAATCAGAAGAGTGGGAGAGGGTGATCCCATAGTAAAAATAAAATTGAGTAATCTCTTGAGAAGTGAAATAAGTTGCGTTGTCTGTCACAATCTTGGTTCGGACCCCAAATCTAAAATGATGTTCTCCTTGAGGAAATTGCATACAACTTATGAAGTAGCATGTTTGATTGGAATTGCTTCCACCCATTTGGTGAAGTAATATGTGGTTGTGAGGACATAATCATGTCCAGCGCTTGAAGATGGGTTTACAACACCAATGAAATTAATTCCCCACTACTGAAATGGCTCTTTTATCACCACTAGATTAAGAGGCAAAGCAACCAATTTGGGTTTTCCAACAAACTGTTGGCATAGTTCACACCTTATTACCCATTTGTATGCATCTTGAAACAAAGTAGGCTAGTAATACCTGGCTCTAAGAATTTTATGGGTAGTTACAGGAGCAAAAAAAGTCCTCTACAAGCTAGATTGTGGAATTACCTCAAAAGTTGGTTATGCTACTCTTTATCCACGTAGCGAAGGAATACTCCATCAAGACTCCTCTTATATAGGCCATTGTCTCAGAGGATAAAATTGGCAGCTTTCAATTTAATAGTCCTTTCTTTACGAGATAGGTGAGTAGAACACTCACCATAAGTAGGGAAATGAATGATATCTGAATACCACTCATTCGTGGTAGAGACAAAGAGGACTGTTGGAGTATCTTGAACTTTTTTTCTTCACATTTTGTTTCTTCTAGTCTATTGTCAGCAATCAATTGGCATAGGCCTTTTCCCTGCAACAACTTTTTTGGTTTGATGACTAGATCAAATTCTTAGATTTTAGCAATCTAATTACCTCTTTTGGTTCCAAACTCCTACTGAGTTAATATGGATTTAATTGTGGTATAAGGAACTAGGGTAGCAATGTGTGAATTCAAAATGTAGAAGCGGAAATGCTTCGCTGCCTTTACCACTGTGTAAGCATGTTTCTCCATGGTTGAGTACTTTATCTCATGAGCTTTGAGAGGACAACTCATGAAAGAAATGGGAGATTCTACACTTTCTTGGTTCTGTTGAATTAGGATGGCTAAAAGTATGTGTGAAGAAACATAACTATATATGGTGAAAGCTTTGGTATAATCCAGACAAACCAAAATTCGGGCATGAACAATGGCTGTCTTGATGTCTTGAAACGCTAATTTGCCTTCTTTAGTCTATCTGAAGGTGGCCTTTCCCTTCACCATATTTACAATATGGTGAGTCTTTTCAGTGAACTCAGAGATGAATCTTCATAAAAAAATTACTTTTCTAAAGAAAGAGTGAATTACAGTCTTACTCAGGGGCAGAGTAAGCTCTTGGATGGACTTGACTCTTTTTGAGTCAATCTTTATGCCTTCTCTAGATACAATGTGTCCGAGAAGCTTCCTTTTTGTCACCCCAAAGACAGACTTCTTGGAGTTCAAAGAAATGCCATTCTGGTGGCAGCATTCTAAGACTTGTTGCAAGTGGTACACATGGTCAGGGCGATGCTTGGAAAAGACTGTTAGATCATCCAGATATACTACAACGAACTTAACCATTTTATCCTTGAAAGCAAGGTCCATTGCTCTCTAAAAAGTGGCACCAATATTTATCAGACCAAATGGCATTCTCCGATACATGAAGGTGCCCTAAGGTGTGGTGAATACAGTCTTGTGCTGGTTTTCTTCACCAACTTCTACTTAATTGTATTTTGAAAAGCCGTCTAGCATTGATAATATCTCATAATTGGTCACTATTTGAAGGACTTGATCCATGATGGGCAGAGGATAATTATCCTTAAAAGATGACTAATTCAAGTTCTTGAAATCCACACAAAGGCAAATTTTGCCATTCTTCTTTCTCACAGGTACTATGTTAGTAATCGATGTGGAATGATGGATTGGGAAAATTATCTTAGCATTCAACATTTTTGTATTTCAGATAGAATATTACCTAATATCTTCAGATTAAAATATTTGGATTTTACTTGTAAGGCAATGAATCACTTTTGAGAGGAATGTCATGGCAAATTTCTTTAGGTCTGAGTGACTTCAGATCATCATATGAGTATGCTAGGACATCCATGTATTGGCTGAGCAAAGTAGTGAATTTGAATCTTTCTTCAAGAGTGCAACATTTTTCAATGTTCACTATCTTGGGATCTTCCTTGGTGCTAAAATTTACCTTATCAAACTCTTGGGAGGTGCTTGAATTTATCTATTTTTATTTGATGAATATGTCATTCTTATCAAACAGTTTCTCAAGGGAAACTAGGCCTTTTGGGATTTTATTTCCTTTGAGTTGTAGGAACTCTTCACCTACGTTTGTACTTGATTTAGGAGTTGGTTCAAGCTTCTAAGGCTCATTTCCTTAGAAATAAATTTATTCAAAGCTATCCTTTTATTCCAAGAAGGCAATGATTTGGTGGTCACCAATAAATGCTTGCTAATGATTGGCATTGTTAAGTACACTTAGTCAAAAGACCAGTTCTATAGTGTACTTGTCTCCCTTAAAATTAGGGTGAAGAACCAAAAGAGTGGCTGAAATAGACAAAACATCAGCTCTATCATTAAATTCCTTGGGAACTACAGAGATGTTGAAAGCATCAAAGTTTTCAATTTGGTCTCAAACCAGATTACGGTAATGGCACAATCTTTCATTTCTAGTTTGGTACAGGTTTTTCACCTAACAAACCACTAGTTTAGCGTCTCCTTTAGCATGAAGGAGTTTGATGCCTTTGTCATGAGGATCCTTCAATCCAAGTAAGAGAGATTCATACTCAGATGTGTTGTTGGTGTTGCTAAATTATAACTTGTATGATGAAGGAAAAATATCTCTTTGAGGAGATATTAACACAATCTTGGATTTTGAACTGGTAGAGGAGTAGCTGTCAACAAATTCCAAAATCCATACCTCCTTAGACACTAATTTTTCCTTGGATTCTTCTTCACTTGTAGGGGAAGATTCCTCATCACTTATATTGCATTATACCATCCTTTCTTCTGTTCCATTTTAAGGTATTTCAGGCTATCACATTCAAGAGTTTTATTATGCATTTCACGGACTTCCTCTATGGTTAAGAAATAATTACCCATGCTGGAAGACTCAAATAGAATTTAAGCTTCAGGCGCTGATGTCTGAGTAACCACATATTTCACTTCCTTCTCAGGAAGCAGCCTCTTTATGAAGCCTTTGACAGGGATTTTCATCTCAAATAAGTCCATGCTTAACTCACCACCAACATCCTTTCATAAATTTTGGCCCAAGAAGGATGTCGTATGATGCTAGGATGTCGGCCACCAGGATAGTCATCTTGATTTTTTTGTCTGAGAACGCTGTAAATGCAAATTGAGCGTCCTTAATTTGTCTTAACAGTGGTACTTACTTATTCTCCATGGAGAAACATCTCCCAAATGTCTTGGTTAGTGTGAGACCAAGGGATTACACCACTTTGGCAGGCATGACATTGTTTGAAGCTCCATAATCGATAATGCAATTGCTCAGCTTGTGACCGTTTATCAACAGGGAAACATAGAAAGGCTCTATTTTCCAAGGGGTAGAAGGAGGATGAATGAGAAGGTTTTTTTGGATAGACATATTTCTCATGGGATCATGAGTCAAATTATTAGCATCTTGTTTTGCAGGGATGGTTTGGTTCTTTATACATTGAACCAACTTATCCAACTGCTAAGGATTGGATTGAAAAAATTCAAATTCAGACATTTAGATCTTAGTTTTCTTACCATGGTCAAGTATGTCAAATGTCTGAAATGAGTTGTGAAGAGGGGAAGGGAGTTCATCCTTCTAATTTTTAGGAGGGAGAGGAATGATCTGTGAATTTGAAGTTGAAGGTGAAGGCAAGTTTGGAGTACTTACTTTTTTAGCAATCACTGGGTCCTTTGGCTAGAAAGGCAGAGTGGTTTCCTGCTTAGCAATTGAAATTGCAGGCTGAGATTGCTCTCCTATTTTATCCTTAGTGGCTTACTAGGTTGACTAATTCTTAGACTGTGTGAATACAGTGTATGATCTCTCAGCTACTTTACCTTCACTTCTGGGATCATTCTGATAATTTAGAAAACTAATGTTGGAGTCGCCAGCTAATTTTTCTTGGTGTTTTGTGAAGAGATTAGTGTCATTTTCTTGATTTAATTTAGGCTGGAAGGAGGAATATGATTCTGCTTTAAGGTATCCCACTACTGAATTGGTTAGAGGCACTTCAATGGATAAGTTCCCCCGTGGGGGAGGAAGATGATTTGCTTGTCCTTGATTCCTGACAACATTGCCTTGGTATGACTGATTTTGAATGTTCTCCTTAGCATATCTCTATATATAGGAGTGGATGACATCCCCTACACCATTTTCTTTCTAAGAGAAAGTAACTCATTGGCCAGCTTCTGCACCATTGGATCAGAGGTGGCTATAGGTAGATATTCAGAGAAAGAAGAAGATTTGTCTCTATTTGGATCTCTCCTTATCTTTCCTGCCAAGATAAGGTCATCTTCCAACTCAGTAGCCAAGTCCTGAGCAGTAGTAAGGTCTATGTGACCATCACGTCTTAGCAAGAAGCTCACTTCAAGTAGCTGTGAGTTGATGAAGAAGCATTTGAGCTTTTCAAGTGTTGGTTGAGCAATGGCAGGATTCCAGTTCCTTAACTTGTCAAACTTGGCAATGAAATCCCTCATAGGTTCATGAGATTCCTTCTTCATATGTGTGATCTAGGCCATCAAGGCATGTGCATCTTATGTAGGCTTAAACTTTGCTTCAAATTTAGTTTTGAGAGTGTCCCAGTCAGTCACTGATTTAGCTTGTAGATGGTATAACCAGTCTACAATAACACCTTATAATGTTTCCACAAGGGCCTTGAATCACGATGATTGGATTATGGAAAGCAAATTTAACAAATCTGGGTGGAGTATGTATAGGTAAAGCTCTGGTGACAGTAAAAAAGGAGATCTACCTTGGATTGGTGACCCAATACAAGTAGGAAGAACACTCCTAGATTGTTGAACTTGAAGTTATGGAAGAAACAAATTGAAATTTCCTTGATGCACCAACTGAAATACTGAGTCAACAACACCTCAAGCTCTTTGATTTTTTGTTTAATGTGGAGTTGCTAGATTATATAATAGAGATGGATAAGGCTATAATGTTAATGGGTAAGACATAGACTAGAGTCACCAGAGTCTATAATAGATGAGGGTAGGAACTACTTCAATCTGACACTTGAGTGTTCAGACTGCACATTATAATCCCCAACAGAGTCACTAAAAAGCTGTTGGATGAATATTTTGTTAGTCAACTAACTAATGAGCAAATAGGTCTGATCAACCATAGCAAGAAAGATTGGTTAGCCAATTGTGCAAGTTTACCACATACATAGCGGACAAATCTCTCCTCTCATCAAGGGGAGGTTTTCTATAAGTATGAAGGGGCTATCTAGTATAAATGTATGTATAAAATAACACTCAGGAGTAGGGTATCACCATCCATCTCTCTTTTTTCAGAGATGATGCTCATAAACAAAATTTAAATCATGGTGAAGACACTGAAGGCACTTCTATTCTTTTAGAAGTGGTCTTACAAGAAACAACAAGAGTTTTTTCAGGTAGTGACAAGTGACTGGTAATAGGGTGTAGTAGCCAATAGAATGAAGTATAGCACAAAGTCTCCATTTTAGCTACCCAAAGAGTGAAATACAAAAGACATGAGGGCATAAAGTCATCCCAAGGTATTTTACATAGAAACATAAAATAAAAAAAATACTAAAGGCAATTAAAGAGAGCACAAAGTCTTCCCACAGTTGGCTTCAGGACATCTTCGTGATTATCTCCACTAGCTTTGCTTATTTCATCAAATGGACAAGACCACATTTAGAAGACAAACATAAGACAATCCCCTAAATGACACAAGCCATGACATCACAAAGTTTGAAAGTAACTTGATTTCTCATTCAAATAAGGAAATATGATTAACAACCTGAGCTCAAAGTCTCGGTGATAGCTTCTCAATTTTTGTGAGAGTTTTGCTTCCTTTATCAAAAAGATCTCATTTGCATAAAATAAGAGATTACATTATATAATAGCCAAGAAAGGTCTAGTACTTTGTTCCATGGAATGGCCCATATTGCATTCAATGCCTTGAATGCATTTGAAGTTTTGTCAAGGGACCATATTGGAACAGGGTGGCTGCCTTAACTGTGGCGTGTCAATTTATCTTAAATGTCTTCTCTTGGGCCTGAGTCATCTAGTATGTCATTTGATATCTATGCAGCTATCCATTTTATCTTTACTTCAATGGAGACAAACAAGTTGTGTCTTCAATGTTTAAGGGCTCAAAAATCTACCTTGAGGACTGTTCCACCTACTAGAATCACTATTGCACAGATATTTTGGCCTTTCCCTCTTTCTGCTATGATTTGAGCCCTTAGGCTATCTTTTCCCTTTTCTAGCTCTTTTGGTTCCACCTCTCAGTGGTTCTTCCTTTCGACCTAAGGTCTTTAAATGCTTTCAAGTTTGCGTTTAAGCCTGTAAAGATCAATGTATGCTTTATTACCACAAATTTGATGTCTTTGAATCCATCATCATTTAAAAGCCAACGGTTAGTTGATTGCCCTTAATTTGAAAGCTGCAGGGACATCATCAAACATTTGGATCCCACTAATTAGTTTTTGATGCTCAACTTTGATGTCTATGGGCCCATCATCTTCTTCGATAATTCTTTTGACTTCTAGTGGTCTTTGGGTTCTATCCTTTTTACTGTCTTTGTAATGAGAGTGCTCCATCCTTGACATCTATCACAGTTCATTACTTTGAAACTTTATCAACTTACAAAAAATGAGACCCACAACACTTCATGCCCAAGCAGCTTCAAAAGGGGAACATGGATAGGTGACGCTTTTTGCTGATCTTAACAAGTGACACATGGAATCTTCCACTGTGAAATAGGGGAGGACACTTGGCAGCATTCACTTAACTTATGGAAGCTTTAGATAACTTTTGAGAGTCCTACAGAAGATGACACATGGCAGCTTTTGTTGAGCTTTAGAAACACTATAAAAATGTTTGGGACTCATTTGGATTCATGCAGATGATGACACTTGGCACACTCCACTTACTTTAGCAACTCACTCGGGGCCCACCACAGTCTTTACTCAAATAATCAAAACAAAAGGAAGAAGCTGCGGATGTTGACACTTGGAGGCTTATATCGAGCTTTAAAAAGGGACACATGGTGATTTATGCTACATTAAGAAAAACATATCAAAACCTTCCGCAATTACCACTTGGCACCCTCCGCAGGACTCTGAGAGAAGCTTATTGAAAGAAGCTTTGAAATTTATAAGAAACTTGAAATGTGGATGCAGACACCTATCACGCTTTGATGAGTTATAATGAGACACTTGGCGCGCTCTACTTGCTTTAGCAACTCACTCGGGGCCCACCATAGTCTTAACTCAAATAACGAAACAAAATGAAGAAACTATGGATGTTGACACTTGGCAGCTTCTGTTGAGATTTACAAGGGACACGTGGTGCTTTTTGCTGAATTTAAAAACAAATTATAATGTGTCTCAGCAGATGACACTTGGAATCTTCCGCTGGACTTTGAGACTTAGACAAAACCTTAGGCAAAATAAAAAACCTAAGCAAAATGAAAAACCCGTGCCCTGTGTCATAACCCTTACTTCCTCGAAACTGAAATGCACAGGGACAAAAATTGGAGTGCACAACTGAAACTCAAGATAAAATGTAGAGTATTTTACTCTATAAAGGGAAGAGAGAATTTTTTGGCTTGTAGGACCAAAAATAGTTCATGTGTTGTCCCAAAAATGAGTGACAGACTTTGAGAACAACAAAGTCTTTAAAATTTAGTTTGATCGATGGCATAGTGTAGAGCTCATTGATAGTTTTTTGGTGCAATTTGAACTCATCAATTTTGAGTCTGTATAAGCAAGATATTGCACATTGAAATTTTTGGTCGATAGGTAAAAAATTGGTGACATAGGTTGATGTGGAACAATTCTAGCTCACTAAATGGACCAATCATAAATAGACATGTGGCAGTCAGTTTGTGTAAAAAATTAGGTTTGGTTTTTATCCTTTATCTTTGACAACATAAGGTATTGGTTAAATGGGCCCCGTTATTTACCCTTAGTGAGGGTCGACATACTTTTTGTGATGAGGGTTGCCTTGGCCTCCTTTACTTCACAACTCATTATATTCATTGGTGCATATAAAGCTCTATTTGTTTCATATCGCCATGCATGTGGGATTAATATTTATGTATTTATAAATAGTGTCGAGCTCATTCTAACTCGAGTCAGTTATCGAGCTCAAAGAAAACACCAACATCTAACTCATTACCAAGTCAACTCACCGAGATGTCAACTGTCGAGCTCAAAATCTAAGCTTCCATTGCCAATTACAAGCCCAACATAGATGCCATCTAACATTAGCTCAAATTATAAGTTTAACATTTGACAATGCCAAGTTGGGTTGAGCCCAACATAGTTTGAATCAAGATTGAGTCAAGTCACCTCAGATAAATCAAGTGCCTTAGCCAACAAAATGCTATTGATGACTATTCAGGTAGAGACCTAAGCTTTTAAAAGCTCAAAGCTATTGTAACATCCAAATATGGGACTAAAGGATTAAGTCTAATCCCCAAACCAACATTGAAGGCCTTGAACCCCTAACATACCATATAAAAGTATAGAGGCCTGACCGATGGACCCATGGGTTCTAACATGTATATAAACCCACGATATTGTATTTGAAGTTAATTTTGGTTCAGACTGTGTATTTTTTAAAGAGCATAAAATTATCTCCAACAAAGAGTAGACCCTAGCGAAGAATTTGAAGACTTCTAATTTGATTGTAAAGCCATTTGGATGTGACAATGAATAGAATGGTCCTAACTTTGAGCAGACCCAAAGACGTAGACTTATAAGCTAAACTTTGTTATCAAGTATTGACTGGTGATATTATTCATGTTCTCTAATTTTATATTTATTGCTTTTAATTCCAATCCTTTTATTATAATTTTGAATCTTTTTAAATTGGAAAAATACTAAAAATAATTAGATCCATGTAAATAATAGTGTGTTTTCTTTTTTTTGAAACTTGTGCATTTTTTTTACAGATCAGTGTTGTCAAAGCCAGTAATGGAGGTCAGTGAACCAATATAGAGGAAGAGCCTCTTCCAAATAGTTTTCAAGTTGGGAGGCAAATATTTCAAAATAATCATGGATAGTGGTGACTCAAATATTTTATTCTCATGTGAGATGGTAGAAAAGTTGGGCTTGAAGAATGTGGTTCACCCAAACACATACAAGATGTCGTGGTTATAAAAGGGCCATCATATTTTGGTGAATGAGCAATGCCTTATAAAATTTAAGATAGACACATACCAAGAGAGGTTTTATATAAAATAATGCCAATGAATGCATATTGTGTACTCTTGGGGAGACCTTGGAAATATGTTAGGAAGGCCATACATGATGTAATATAAAATATGTATTGTTTGGAGAAGGTTTGGAGAAGGATGAGAATAAGTTTGTGTTGATTATGTTAAAGGAAAAATAAGAAAAGGCATGCATGTGTTGATGGTGTCAGGAAAGTAATTCCTACAATAGGTAGAAATAGAGAAGGCATGTAATGTGCTCATCCCTAAGTCGATATAAGAAGAAAGTGTAGGTGTGGAGGAAAATGAGAAAGCACTTCCATGCAAGTTGAAGGCGTTAATGGATGAGTTTGTCAAGATTATTTCAAGTGATCTTCTAGATGGATTGTCACCAATACAAAGTGTCAGTCATTCTATGGATCTAAGTACTAAAGTGAGTTTTCCAAACAAGGTTACATATAGATTGATGCATAAGGAGAATGAAGAGGTGTAAATGCAAGTGCAAGAGTTATTGGATATAGGGATAATTAAATAAATCTTAAGTTAATATGCAAGACCTGCAATATTAGCGCTAAAAAAAAGAATAGAGTGTCACATGTCAACAAAATTGAGAGCCATTAATAATATAATAATTAAGTATATATTGACATTATCACATATGATTGACTTGATGGATTTCCTGAGTGAAGTGAAGTACTTCTCAAAGATAGACTTGAAGAGTGAGTTTCAATAGAGCAAAATCAGTGTGATGAGTGGAAAAGGAGATTCAAAATGAAGGATTGTATGAATGGTTGGTCATACCATTTGGGTGGTAAAATCCACCAATTGCATTCATGAGACTTATGAATGAAGTATTCATATCATTTCTAAACAAGTATACCATTGTATACATGGATGATATTATGGTGTTTAGTAGAACATAGGAGGAATACTTAGCACATCTATGAAATGTGTTTAGAGGTTTGCTTGAAGATAAATTTTTGATTAATTTGAATAAGTTTACTTAAATGAAGGAGGGGCTTGTATATGTTTTTTTTTATATCCCAAGAAGATTTGAAGATGGATCCAAATAAAGTGTATGCCATCATTGAGTGGCCATTACCAAGGAGTACATTTGAAGTGAGAAGTTTTCATGGTTTGGTGAGTTTATATAAGAAGTTCATCATAAACTTTAGTGGAACATGCACAATAATGATAGAGGTGATGAGAGGAGATCATAAGGAGTTTTTCTAGACAAGAAAACTTGAATGTAGTTTTCAAGATTTGAACTGGATGGTGACCAAGTAACCAATGTTGGTGCTACAAATTTTCAACAAGATATTCCAAGTGGATTATTATGTTAGTGACACATAAATTGTAGTAGTTTTGAGATACAAGGGTAGATAGACATATAACTTACATAAATGAAAATTTGAATGACAGAAAGAAGAAGTATCCATCCTATGATCAATCATTGTATGCCATTGTGCAAGTGCTCAAAAAGGGGAAACACTATTTATTTCCAAAGGTATTTTAGTTGTCCACAAATAATTAGGCACTATAATTTATCAATACTTAATGGAATTAGAATCAATGACACATGAATTGGGTTGAGTTCATACAAATTTACTTTTTTGTTTTAAATCACAAAAGTGGAAAATCAAATAAGATTGTTGGCATGCTGAGTAGAAGCATGCTTATACTAAAGGAGATGTGAGTGGAAGTAATGGAATTTAATTTTATGAAGGAATTGAACATGGAATACATATTTTCAAGATGCTTGCAGAGCATGCACATAACCAACAAGTGTGGATATAATGTCTTTGTTGGATTATTTTGTGCAAGAAGGAATGTTATTTAAGGAGGCACAATTATGTATACCAAAGGGGTTAATGCATGAAAAATTGATTAAGGAGAAACATATTGGAGGTTTAATAGACAAGTTTTTAGTGACATGATAATTATGTAGTTGGTTGAATGTTACTATTAGACAAAGATGGGTGCAAATGTGCTTAGATATGTTCAAAGGTGTAGAGTTTTCTTATTAGCAAAGGGGAAGAGTCAAAATGCAGGGTCGTATCAACCACTTCCTATTCTAAAGAAACCATGGAATAAAATTAGCATGGATTTTATGATATGATTATCGAGAATACAAAGAAGGAAATGATTCCATCTTTTTAGTAGTGGATAAATTTTCAAAAATGTCACATTTTATTGCATGTAAGGAGACAAATGATGTCATGAACATTGCCAATTTG
Source organism: Torreya grandis (assembly GCA_037957365.1). Taxonomy (NCBI): domain Eukaryota; kingdom Viridiplantae; phylum Streptophyta; class Pinopsida; order Cupressales; family Taxaceae; genus Torreya; species Torreya grandis. The sequence goes on along the minus strand of JARHVA010000200.1, from coordinate 2,761,439 downwards.
TTCTTTAGAAAAGTAGAGAGGTTGCATGGGTTGTTGCATAACATTGTTTTGATTTAGATGCAAAATTTGTAGGCCATTTTTAATGCATATTGTGGAAAAAGTTGGGAATGGGCTAAATTTCAGTTCAACATGCCATTTGTAAATTGATGGAAAAACTGAGGTGGTGAATCAAAACCTTATAAACTTATTAAGATATTTGGTTGAAGACAAGTCAAAGTAGTGGGACACATCAATGACACAAACAAAATTTTCATACAACAATTCAGTGAACATATTCACTAGAGAAACACCTTTCTAGATCATGTGAGGAAGTAGTATAAAAGGAGTTGAAAAGCTATGGGAAATTAGTATGGCACATTGAATAAGTGTATAAGCACAATATTACACATAATATATATATATATATATGAAAAATACACTAAGAGGTGTAAAAAGTGTTGGAGTAGAGCAATTTTTAATACAAGTAGTTTGCAAATGAGAGATGTAGGAATAAATAATTTAAAGTGGAAGATTTGGCATTGGCAGATTTGTGCAAGGAGATATTTCCTTTGGAGTATACAACCAAAAAAAATGGAAGAAAATAGGGGCAAGTACAATATAGTGAAAGTTTTCAATGAATGCATGTAAGATTGAGTAAGTTGAAGGACTAAACACATTGCCCATATATAATGTGGTTGATTTGTATGACTACCATGTGGTTTACTCAACTTTTTATTTAGTAATTTAAATAAGCCAAACCATGGAGTCTAAATATGTTGTATAATATATGTATAAATTTCAACAATATGATTATAACAAAAAAGTATACTTGATTTAATATAATTTAATATTTATGGAAATGACTTAAAAGATAAGGTACTTAGCTTGTTCAGGTTTTGTTATGGTTTACGAAAGTGTGCATTGTCAAATAGGCTCTATAATGGATTTGTGTTGACTCAGATGAGAAAGCAAACTATCAACCTATTGGGATGATTCTAGTATTACTTGGATGTCTATAGCAACTGGATTCATATGTACTCTATTGGATTCATCCAAGAAACCTATGTTGATTAGTGATAGTTTGGATCACTACCCTTGTGCTTATAAATGGCTCATGTGTATTCAAATTCCTTTAGACCTATGTGAATAAATGGGGCAATCTAACACCCACATAACCTGATATAAGATAAGGTAGGGAATTAAATGAACTATCCTCTCCATCTTGAAATTTATATGGTGGTAGTAATAGAAAATTTGATATTGTATAGTTCTACCTCAAACATTTAGATGATGTTGTTGGACCCAAAATTTTGCAATAAAATATTCTAAGTATTTTGGTAGCATAATGTGAAAACATAAGGGCATGAGAACAACATATAAAACTTGGGCCTAGATGAGACCACGGTGCAAAATAAGATGGCACATAAGAGCAAAAGGTTGAAGAACTATGTGGAATTCATTGGCTTGGAAAGGAGAGTCATGAAAGACAAGTAAGTAGAGAATTAGGAACATATAGAGCATGACTCAGAGAAACACAAGACTAGGAAAAGAGTGTGGAAAGTAGAGGTAGTTACAAAGCAGTTCATAGAAGTAGTGAAGATTAATGAGAGTGTGAATCTAACACCAGCTTGTGAAAAAGGGGGACACAAACACAAAATATCTAGCATAGAGAGGATATATAAGGGCAGTTAGTCCCATGTCAATAGGAACTTAATTGTAATGACTCACCATAACTCATTTCAATAATGATCGTTGGTTAAGTCATCTTCTTTGTATCATTGAAGTACTCAAAGGTAAGGGGTTAAACTGTGTATAAATACCCCTTAAGTTATTTAGAAAGGGCTAGATAGATATTTTAATAGTTATAACCTTTAGAGTGGAGTTAATGAACAATTAGTTGTTATTAGATATATATGTGTTGTTAGAGATATGGATCATGTAATGATATTGAAACTTTGTAGTCTTATCAAATGAAAGTAATATAACCAGTTCTTGTTTGCAAGTCATTATGCGTTGATCTATATAGTGTTAGCTATACTCTTATAGAAATTGATATATGAATGCTATAAATCCATTAATTGGATAACTATAGAATAATAATAATAATAATAATTATTATTATTATAATTATGGTGACAATGACTAACATATAAACTCAAGTTCCTAAGTAAGATTTGTCTAACCACCACCATGTAGCAGAATTGACAGGGATATGTTCCTGCTATGTACCTTAGGTGAGTGCATGAGGTTATCCATTATGTGATATGTCAGCACATAAATAATACTTGGTTATGTGAAGTTGAGGAAAAATACCCCCAATATTTTGGTTTTGTTACTAGGACCCATTGCACTTGTTAGCACACTAGTAGAAAAATGCTTGAGTGGCTATCTTTAAAAAATGTCGAGCACTAGGTTGCTACCATTGAAGAAAAAATTATTCTAAAATATTTTTAACCAGGAGTTTCTAAATTCATATGGGTAGAACAACACCTATATTATTTTTTGTATGAAACATTATTTGTAGAATTACCCATTCACTTCCATGCTTAGCTTTCAGCATATGCACAAGACTGTTCAAATAATTACAGACGTTAAGCTTCTTGGTCAGTAGAATGTTTGATGGCCTTAGCTAAGTTGGAAACTACTTGGATAGAAGAAGTAGGTGTCAAGTGGAAATGAATGATTAATAGCTATATTCTGTTATATGTGATCTCTATGTATTTTTGTTTGAAAGAAACATGATTCAATTTTATAAGGGAACTATGTGGGAGTTACCTCAAGAAAATTTATTTAAATATTAAGAAGTTTATGATTGATTTTGGGCTTGAGAACTTCCCCATGATGGATAAACTACCTTGTGCATGAACATCATGACTGGTGTGGAAATGGAAGGGTATGCATTGGTATAGGATTCGTAGTTCAACATGGAATTAAAACAACAATTACTATGAAAAATGTAAGTCTAATAAAGCCATACACAAGGCTATAAGAGGTAACAATCTCAGAGGTAGACATGAAGATACTAGAAGCGCCATGAGAATCCACATAAGGGAAAAAGGAATGGTGAGTACTCCCAAACCAAGGATTCATACCTTTCATTGACACACATACGTGTGAAAGAAGTAGTACAAACATTAATAGTGAAACCCAGTCTAAGTACTCCCAAATCCTTGACCAAAATACATGCTCATGCATTTGAGTTTGAAATAATTCTTGTTAGAAATTAGGATACTGACAATGCAAATATTGAATTTGAGTTTGAAAATGAAACCATAGAGAAGTCTCTAGAAGTGCAAGATCAAGACAAAAATTTACTATTTATTTCTGCCTTTATATTACAAGAACATCATATTGCTTACCTTCGAATGCCTAGTGGACCAAATCTAACTAGTGGGCAGACTACAAGATTGACATCAACTAATCAACTCCCCTTAGCACCCATTATTTTTGGTGTACTTGTTGCTATAGGAGGTACAAGAGGAAACGTCTATAGTGGATCTATTGTAGGATCAGGTGGGTGCACTAGAGGTATTGGCAACATTCTCCAATTGGGATCAAGAGGAGCTAGAGGATCACCACTATAAGGTCCATTATAACCACCCAATGTACCTGAAATCTATTAAGAGATGATGCTTCATCTGTCTAAATATTGAGGTGTCAAAAATGAAGCAAAATATGTTCATAAGCATGAAATCTTTTGGTGAGTGTAGGGTATCACTTATCTAGAATGAAAGCCTACTTAGTTTTCCACTATTTTATTAGATCACGTGCATAAATGGTACCACAAATTTGACCCTTAGTAAGTGGTTATGAATTACAAATTACCAAAGACTGCCTTTCTCTAAGAGTTTGACATTCTTAAGTCCAAGAAATAACATATCATTACCTTAAAGGATATAAAAAAAGACCTCACTAAGAGTGTGCATGTGTATGATGCACCATTCAAAAAGCTTCTATAAAAATCATCATTTGAGATTAACCCAACATAACATGCTCAATGGTTTGTGGGAGGGTTATTACTCCTTTTCCATGAGCCTTATCCCATGAGACTTTCATTGAACTACGTGAGGCACTGAAAGCTACCCTTGATGTTGAAGTCATTAGGATTATAGATACAAGGATTAACCCATTTATGGAGGCTCAAAAATAATGCTTATGATACATGTAATAGCATTTGGTGTGTTGATTGTGAAGTGGAAGGCCACAACAAGAATAATTGTCCTTGGAAGAATGTTCACACCATAATAAAACAATCTTGTGAGATTTGTCAAGAATATCATAATGTAAGGAGTTGGCCTTTGCTTCAGTGTTCTACCCAAACTCTAGTTTTTTTATAATTAATCAAATTATAGAAGGACTGATTTCAAGAAACTATATAGTTCTAAACAAGTTGGTTGAGTTTCTCAATTATCAATACAATTTGGGAAGTGGTTGTGTGCATTAAAGGACTAAAATAGATAGGTTTAGGGGAAAACTATAGCTTGAAAAATACCCCCAATATTTTGATTTTGTTGCTAGGACCCATTGCACTTGTTATCATAATAGTATAAAAATGCTTGAGCAACTATCTTTAGAAAATGTCAAGCACTAGGTTGCTACCATTGAAGAAAACTTTATTCTACAATTTTTTTAACCAGGAGTTTCTACATGCACATGGGTAGAACAACACCTATATGATTTGTTGTATGAAACATTCTTTATAGAGTTACCCATTCACTTATATGCTTAGATTTTAGCATATGCACAAGACCGTTCAAATAACTACAGATGTAAGGCTTCCTGGTTAGTAGAATGTCTGATGGCCTTAGCTAAGTTAGAAATTGCTTGGATAAAAGAATTAGGTGTCAAGTGGAAATGAATTCTTAATAGCTATATTCTAGAATATGTGATCTCCATGTATTTTTTTTAGAAAGAAGCACGGTTCAATTTTCTAAGGGAATTATGTGGGAGTTACCTCAAGCAAATTTATTTAAAGATTAAGAAGTTTATGGTTGATTTTGGGCTTGAGAACTTCCCCGTGATGGATAAACTACCTCGTGCATGAACATCATGACTGGTGTGGAAATGGAAGGGTATGCATTGGTATAGGATTGGTAGTTCAACATGGAATTCAAACAACAAGTGTTATGAAAATCTAAGTTTGATAAAGCCATACATAAGGCTATAAGAGGCAACAATCTCAAAGGTAGAAAGGAAGATACTAAAAACACTGTGAGAATCCACATGAGGGTAAAAAGGAATGGTGAGTACTCCCAAACCAAGGATTCATACCTTTCATTGACACACATACATGTGAAAGAAGTAGTGCAAACATTATGAATGGAACCCAGTCTAAATAGGCCTAATTCCTTGACCAGAACACATGCTCATGCATTTAAGTTTGACATAATTCTTGTTAGAAATTAGGATACTGACAATGCAAATATTGAATTTGAGTTTGAAATTGAAACCATAGAGAAGTCTCTAGAAGTGCAAGATCAAGACAATAATTTACTATTGATTTCTACCTTTATATTACAAGAAGAACATATTGCTTACCTTCAAATGCCTAGTGGACCAAATCTAACTAGTGGGCAGACTACAAGACTGACATCAACTAATCAACCCCCCTTAACACCCATTATTTTTGGTGTACTTGTTGCTATAGGAGGCATAAGAGGAAACGTCTATAGTGGATCTATTGTAGGATCAGGTGGGTGCGCTAGAGGTATTGGCAACATTCCCCCATTGGGATAAAGAGGAGCTAGAGGATCACCACAATAAGGTCCATTACAACCACCAAGTGTACCTGAAATCTATTAAGAGATGATGCTTCATCTGTCTAAATATTAAGGTGTCAAAAATGTAGCAAAATATGTTCATAAGTGCAAACTCTTTTGGCGAGTGTAGGGTATCACTTATCTAGAATGAAAGGCTACTTAGCTTTCCACTATTTTATTAGATAACGTGCACAAATGGTACCACAAATTTGACCCTCTGTAAGTGGTTATGAATTATGAATTACTGAAGACTACCTTTCTCTAAGAGTTTGACATTCTTAAGTTTGAGAAATAATGTATCATTGCCTTAAAGGATATCAAGCAAGACCTCACTAAGAGTGTGCATGTGTATGATGCACCATTCAAAAAGATTCTATAGAAGTTATCATTTGAGATTAACCCAACATAACATTCTCAATGGTTTGTGGGAGGGTTACTACTCCCTTTCCATGAGCCTTATCCCATGAGACTTTCATTGAATCGCATGAGGCACTGAGAGCTACCCTTGATGTTGAAGTCATTAGGAGTATATATATAAGGATTAACCCCTTTATGGAGGCTCAAAAATAATGCTTATGATACATGTAATATCATTTGGTGTGTTGATTGTGAAGTGCAAGGCCACAACAAGAATAATTGTCCTTGGAAGAATGTTCTTACCATAATAAAACAATCTGTGAGATTTGTCAAGAATATCATAATGTAAGGAGTTGGCCTTTGCTTTAGTGTTCTACCCAAAATCCAATTTTTTTATAATTAATCAAATTATAGAAGGACTGATTTCAAGAAGCTATATAGTTCTAAACAAGTTGGTTGAGTTTCTCAATTATCAGTACAATTTGGGAAGTGGTTGTGTGCATTGAAGGGATAAAATAGTTAGGTTTAGGGGAAAACTAAAGCTTGAAGTAGAATTATAATTAAAAATATTTCTATTCTAATCTAAATCTGTATAAGCAATCAAGTCAACATTGATGCTTTCTCCATATTGAATCCCAAAACTATGAGTATCATATATGTAGTGGAGAATCCACTTAGTTACTTTCTAGTGTAGCTCATGTGGTTCCTGTTGACCAATTTTAACCCCAAGGTCAAAATGTCAACCCCTATAGGTAAAAACTTGCTTGTCATGTCTTTTTAGCCTTGTTCATAGCTTTTTCATGCCTTATGAGGTCATCTAATAACCTTTCTAAAGCCTTATTAATAAAGTTTAAGGTTGATTTGCAAAAGTTAAGGTAATAATTTGTCTTTGCATTATAGTAGGCTAGACATCTCAAGGTGTAATGAGACTTCGTAAAAAAGTGTCATAGGTACTTAGATGTCTCTCAAAGTCATATTTTGTTTTTAATTAAATTGCATAAACACATCACATATGCTTGGAGAGTTTAAAGTTCTTTTGCAAACTTTAAGGTAAAGTTTATATGAGAGAAGAGATTTTAACTATCTTCCATATGTTAAAGATATCTTAGGCCATACATTCATATAACCACATTTGTAAAATATTGTGAGGGAGTTTTCTAACCACTAAAAATGTCATAATGTTAGAGTACATTAATTTTGTAGGTCTAACCTCCAAAAAAGGTTGTTTTATCAACTTGGATGGATTTGGGAGCTCATATTCAAGTGGAAATGATTTCAATAGTGTATTTCAAACTCCCATAGGTTAAATCCATGCTTGGTTTATAATTATAGGTCTTAATATTGCAAAATTTTCTTCCTTCTATCCATCACTCTCCTCACAAACTCACAAAGGTTAGTTTTCATGTGGATGGTATGATTAGGAGAGAGAGAGAGAGAGAGAGAGAGAGAGAGAGAGAGAGAGAGAAGGTATAATATTTTTGATATAGGATGGGGTCCTTGTAAGATTCAAATTTGTGGCATTTTTTTGAAGATTCATCCCCTCTCCTTTATGAATAATCGTTAAGAAGGCATGCCAGTTTGAAAAAGCTAATCAACCCACAAGATCACTTTATCTCCTTGAAATGATGGTTTTAGGAAAGTTGAATGCATGAGATCATTTTAATAAGATATAAGGGGTTTTTACAGGCATATTTCAATTTTTCCAAGCCACATTTGGCATGTGTGGGCTCAAGAGGGCAAGAAAACTCTATTTTTCACTTTTGTAAGATGATAATCATTATTTTCTAATTGTCTCAGGGTTTTCAAAAGTTAAAGATGGTGGGGGAAGGTTTCAAATCATATATTACTCTATATAATTCTATACAATTCAATCATATGGTTCTCCATGCCCATCCATATCCACAAGCTCTAAACAAGAAGGCAATCTGCATACTTTCTAGTGCAACAATCATCATAGGCAAATAAGTATTGTTAATTAAGGCCTTGAGTTGCATATAATATAGTGATAGATTATTGTTATGATGTGTTTAAATCATTTCAAGGACATATCAAACCTCTTTAGATCATTGCGAGGACCTAGAGAGGCAAAAGGAAGAAGCATGTTCTTGCAACTCACCAAGGGATTGTGAATATAACTGCTTACACAAAAATGACTTTAAAAGGGTCTAAGTCTACATATAAAAGGTGTATAAATGTCCTAAACTCATGAGATATGTAATTAACTTATGGATAAACATCTTTAAGGTTGAGATGATCAAATTTTCATCATAAAGATGCCTAAAACATGAGGAATGCAGACCTATAGGTCTACATTTTATGAATGTTTGATTAAGATGTGCACCTAAGAGTTTGATTTTGAAGACCTAAGTGTTAATATAAATGTAGTATCTATACCATAGATACCTTTGGAAATATCCAAGACTCAGTCAAGACCCTATCAATATCTAATACCTAAGACTTTTATAGACACCTACAACTAGCTAAGTCTCTCAAGCTTTTAAGGTCATAGGTGGTGGAGAGGGTTCTTGTTCTTTCCATAAGTTCAAGATGTTGATAAATTATGAATGATGTAGATATATAAACATAGTGAAAACTCTTGAGGATGGCTATAAACTCTAAAGCTATGACCAAGTAAGAAGTGAAGTCTTGTTACAAACTACCATACGTAGTCAGGCTTGGGTGATGTTGTGATGAGAGACTATTGATAGAAAATGATAATAATTTTGTAAGAAACTAGATTTTAATGTGAGGATATTTCAATGGAGTTAAACTTGTATCAAGGTGTTAATGATCTAACTTAAGAATGCCAAGTTCAAAGCTTAATATTTAAGAGACTCTCAGTCATCACCTTTAGCCATCTCTTGAGAAAATATAAGATACATGTATAGTAAAACAAGATACAATATGATTCAAAAGGTTGAAGAGATTAAAAATATAAAAAAAAAACTTTTAACATTTTAACAAGGATTATTGGAGTGTTTAATAACTAGTTGAAGATACCCTAGTTTCCAAAATGCAGTCAAGACACTCAACTATCTCCTACAAGATTATTTGACTGACTACTATTAGTTTCAAACTTCTTGAAAAGGAAATCACAAAATAATGATAATTTAGTTTAAACAAAGAGATAAGTTTTGGAGGAACTAAATATCAAAGAAGACCTGAAGAAGATCTGAGAAATTAATTCAAACAAATCACTTTTGACCCGACATACACTCACCCAAGTGTTCTTTTAGGCCTACCTACCTAGAGTGATAAGTTCCGATTTGTTATAAGAGACATAGAGGTATTAGGGAAGGTAAATAGATTTTAAATGTTTCTCTTATGATATCATGATTCCATAGTGTCATCATAGTCAATGAAAATGGTGCAAACATTGATAGACCCGTCCAATCCTGTTAGGCTTAAGCTTGCACATATAAGCCTGTGTGTGTAAGTTATAATGAACATTTGAATGATGAAGGATGATAAGAGGTCATGAATACCATGAGAATATGATAAATTTTTCAAATAGAGACTCTATGAGGTATTGAACCTCTTCAACAAAGGATAAAATGGTCTAACACAGTAGCTAGGGTTAGATTCACTACTTTGCCTTCATACCTTAAGCATCAATCTAGAATGATTACAGGATGTGTAATGAATAATAATGGTGAGAGGCCCATGGGAAAAAGTCATGATATGTGGAATATGTCATAACAATATGTCTTAGGGAATGATAAATAGTGAAAATGATAGTTTGGTCTAAAAGACCTTTTCAAGCCCTTGTAGTTGCAAAACTACAACTCAGGATAGGTTTTCTTGTGCTCAGTGTGATCATGTCCTTATGATTGGAGTAAAAATTATTTTATAGGTGGTAAATAAGTATACATACTACCCTATAATTTAATTTATAGTTGGTTTAGGTATATGTCTTGTATAAACAATCACTAAGATCACATAACACTCTTAAACTACCTAGTTGCAACCCGAGAGGCTATCAAATTTTACTTAGATATCTTAGGAAAAGATGCATGGTGGAAAAATATATTATGGGAAGATAGAGGGTTATATTATATATAAATTTGGGGCATTAAGTTTTCCATCCAGGGCCTGTACTGTATGAATCATTCTTAAGATCCTAAGGCACTCACAGGCTGCCTAAAGGACTAATTTTAACCCAATGGGAGAGGAAGACCTTAAAATGACTCAAAATGCATTGATTTAACCTTGTAATGACATTAGTGATATTAAAAACTCTCTTGAGAACCATTTAAATTAGTAGTGAGCACGTGGGAAGGTACATGTTTTCAAAATTTCTCATAAATACATGGATATAGGTGTGTTTGTGAAGAAAGAGGGTATGAAATGGCTCCTAAATCAAGTGAAGGAGTCTATAATAATTTAATATGGGTTTCAAAATATTATATTCACCTATACAGATCTCCCAAAGTGACATATAAGCCGTGCAAGTTGTCAAGTGGGTCAAGAAGACAAAAATGCATTATTTTGCAATCCAAAAGTCCTATACATAGTCCTATAAAGTACTTCAAGAGACCTCTCCTCAATGGATTAATTTGAGATAAGGTGTTGAAGACCTGAAAAAACCTATTTAAATAACTAGAACCTAAAAATATCTTGGCAAATTACTTCAATCATCTCTCAATCCTGATCAAGCACCTAAGCTAGGGTTCTGACCATTTCATGGTTTACGCATCTGTACAAGGTCTCGAAACTTAAAAATTATCATGGAGAATGGTTAGGTGATGGGTAAAGTGAATCAAAAAAATTCATGAGTTTCACACGTGTGGGAGTCATTTTGGTCCAAAACTCAGTTTCAAGGCATGGAGGTCCAATCGAGGCCTAATACAGGCGAGAATATAGCAAAAGAAGTGTACTTCCACTTGGTTTCAGGTCCTAAAATTTGGCATGGAGATGGAAGGGGATACTGGGTGATAAAAAATATCTTTATTTTTCCAAGATTATCTGTACACTATCCTACACAAAGAGCTTTACCTATTTTTAGGGCTACAAGGAATTAATGCCAAATGAGAGCTTAAGGTAAAAGATGAGATATTGGGGATAGTTTGAGGCCTCCAAATGAGTTATTTTAGGTTTGATATGGTGTTGAGATGATATTCATGATGAATAATTGAAATTATGAAGACAAACTCAAGAATTGACACTTATCATCAAGATGGGCATCATAAGGCCAAGTGGGCTTCAAGACACTTGAGAGATGTAATCATCATTGCAAGGTCAGTTGTAGGGGTTTCCTAAATAGATGAAAGAGATCAGTTCAACATGAAATAATGGTCAAGAGTGCCATTTTTACATCACAAGCCAAGATAAGGGGGAAGTTTTAAAGCATAAGTGTAAGATGTCAAGGAATATGAAGACCCCTATGCCACTTGGGAGATAAAACATCTTCAAAGAGATGACACATGACATTAAAGACTTGATAGATAATTTCATAACTCATTTTTGTTTATAAATCTCTTTTAGACACATGTCACCTCTCTCTCCTATGACCCTCTCTCTCTCCTAGTCTCTTTTCTCTATATATTGAGCCTTGATAGGATGTGTATGCATCCTCCACCTAGGTATGGTGAAGCCTTGCCCATTTACAAACCTTTGATCAATGAAAAACTTATCTTTTACCTTCTCTTTTGACTAGTTTCAATGTGTTTTCATGACTAGTTGATCATATCAAGTGATTAACTTTGTTTCCTTGGTATGTTATCTTTTTTTAGAACTCATATTCATTTTGAAAGCCTTTTTGTAGGTCTTGTGAAGTGTCTAAGTGAGGTGAGAAGGTTGAGTGAGTTGTATATTCAATAGTGTCATTATATGACCTCTTGACTAGTCCTCCTAGCCCAAGCACCTTTCACTACCTCCATAATGAAGTGCTAATGTAGAGAGGTAGATTAGAAGTAGTGTTTATTTTAGTTTAGTTTCATGATTAAAGTGCATTTGTAGTTGGTTGGTGGTGATTAACTTATTTGGTGCATCATATCCATTAGATTCAGTTTCTCTCTCTTTTCCTACCAAGTTGGTAGATTAGTAAATGAGCCTAAGCGATTTGTCAAATGGAGCTATCCCTTTAAACTATACATTCAATCCAATATTAAGCCACCCACAACCTAGGATTGTCTCCATGTTACCCCAGAATTGGAAGGCTTGAACTACCTTCCAAGGGTGGAAATTTGGGTGATAATAGTTTTGGCACGCCCGATGGGACTAAGGTCCAAATTAGTGGAAGGATTTTTAGTGTTGTTCTTTTATATATCAGTCTTTGGAGTAATTCAAACATCAATGGTGACTTTGATCTCAATCAACTAGTTCTAACAGCCTAGACACTTATTCAAAGTAATGTGTGCTTTCAATTCATTATCTTAATGAGTTTGTTATGGTTGAGTTTGAATTAAATTTTAGTTTCATGCAAGTTAATGAGGAATCTCAAGCCTAAGGTACCCTATATTAACCTCACCATGACTCTTATTAGTCTTATAATGAACCATACCAGTAGTATAATGACCCTTATCAGTCCTATAAATAGTCCTCATATGATCCCAAATATGTACCTCAATAGCCTTATCTTTCTTATTACCCTCCTTACTATTAAGAGTATCACTCTTACCCTCCTTGTGATCCATATTAGTCTGATCACCAGCCTACACCTTCTCCATGTGGCTATGATAATGTATATGAACAACCTTGTTTTCAAGATAGAATGGATGAGATGGAAAGCAAGGTACTATAATGTGCAAAAAAAGTTTGTTCAAATTCTCAATATGAGGAAGTTATTGGGTGGTTTCAAGCTGTATCCAATGATCCATTAGTGAGAAATGTGTTATGTGCAATGGTATTGGAGAGGATGTAGATATGGGAAAGACACAAAAATGAGTTTGATCAAATGTTTCAAGAAACCCCTTATTTCCTTATCAGCCTTCTTATACTCCATATCCTCATCAAGCCATTGACCATCCTCAAATAGAGCCTCTAAGAGATCCAATTAAATCTCCAAGAGAACCTATTAGTGTCAAAGTCTCAACTTGGAACCAAGTAGTTGACTCTTAGGATAAACAAGAGGAAGAGCTATTCCAAAAGAACATTGACAATGAAATTGAAGTCAAGGAAGAATAATTTATGCCTATTCAAGCCCCATTTCCCTCTCCTGAAAAACCTAAATCTTTTCCATTTTGGAGGTCTATCCAAGAAGGCATTCAAGACAAGAAAGAGGTCTTAGTTGAGAAGATTGAAAATTAAGTTACAAATATTAAGGAGCCTTAACTAGGTTATGAGAAGAATGAAGTGGTTGATGAGGAGAATGAGGCACTCATAACCCAACTAAACTTTCTTTCTCTTTAAGCATTCCTATAAGAATCCACCAATCCCAAGGTCTCAAGTTACAAGAATGTTACCTCAATTCCCAAGCCAATTCTTGAGCCACCAACCATACCTCACACTCCCTCTTAAACTCATGAGCATACCCATCACCCTCCCATCATCTCCCTTATTAAAGAGGAACCTAATTTATGGAAGATAGAGGAGGAAGTTGTAGTTGCAAGTGAGTTTCAAGGAGAATGTAATGAAGATTCTTCAAGTGATTTTGATGAGGAGATCTTCATTGGTTTCCCACTTAGGGAAAAAAGAGGCAATTCAATCTTCAAAGATGAAGTTATATAAGAATGTCTTGATAATATGCTTTAAGAAGGAGATTTAATTACATCTAATCTTGCTGAGGTTGTAGCTAGTCTTGATGTTGAAGATCTTCTAAGCCAACAAGTTAAAGTCTTAGATGAAGTTGAAATTATTTCCAATGAGCGAGCAGCTAAACTTCAAGTATCATGAATACATAGAGAGGTTTGAGATTCTTGACAGCCCTATAGCTCTTAAGGAGAAAGATGAAGATATTATTCAGTTGGTCTCATTGAAATTGACCAAGGTAAGGAGCTAAAAGTTGTTTATAAGTAATATATTGAGTCACTTCAAGAAGTTGAATCCATTTGCAAAGGTGCATTTCCTATTGGAGATCATGATCATGAAGAGGTTGGTTAATATACATCCATTGAGGACCATGATGTAGCTTCAAGTGAGTATTAAAAGTTCCTTGAAGATCTTGATGAGCTTGCAAAATATGATAAGAAACACGAGGTCACTCAAGCTGTTATAGAGACCTAAAGACAATGTTTAGATGGAGTATCATTTCTTGAGGTTGCAATTGACAAGCAATATGAGAAGGATCTTAAGCCACAAGATAAGTTCATCTTCATATGTGACTAGTGTTTTGTTGTTGCTTCACTTGAGAGCATGCCAAGAGGATTGACAATCAACATGAGGATGAAGCCAACAAGTCAGTGTCTAAAAGGCGGATTGCCTTATGATATTCTTCACCTAATGGAGAAAAATATATCATAATCTTCCCCTTTGACCTAGGAGGAAGATGTTATTTTTAGGTTAGTTGTACATACTAGTTATTTATGTCGTGTTTTGTGTTCCTTGAGTACTTAGCTAGCACATGTGTGTGTCTTGTTTCCTTTGCTTGTACATTGTCCTTGTTTTATGTGTGTTTTGAGGTTAAATTAGTTTATTTTATCTTGGTTAAGGTCTAATCAGGTTTGAGATTGAGTGCAAGTGACTCCACTACCCAATGGAAGGACAAGGCTACTAGTTTAGTAAGCATTGTAGGCATGTTACCCCTGTGAATCACTAATTTGTTAATCAAGTTTGACCCCCAAGGTTAAAATGTTAACCCTATAGGTAAAAACTTGCTTGTCATGTCTTGTTAGCCCTGTTAATAGCTTTGTCATTCCTTATGAGGTCATCAAATAAGCTTTCTAAAGCCTTTTTAGTAAAGTTTAAGGTTAATTTGCAAAAGTTAAGGTAATATTTTGTTTTTGCATTATACAACATTAGACATGTCATGGTTTAATGAGACTTGGTCAAAAACTATCATAGGTACTTAGGAGTCTCTCCAAGTCATATTTTCCTTTTAATCACATTACATAAACATGTCGCACGTGTTTGGAGAGTTTAAAGTTATTTTCCAAACTTTAAGGTAAAGTTTATATGAGAGAAAATTGATAATAACTATCTTCCACATGTGTCAAAGCTCTCTAAGCCCAGATATTTGTATAACCACCTTGGTAAAATATTTTGAGGGAGTTTTCTAACTGCTAAGAATGTTAGAATGTTAAACTACATCAGTTTTAGAGGTCTAACCTCCAAAAAAGGCAATTTTATGCACCTGGACAAACTTGGGAGCTCATCTTCAGGTGTAAATGGTTTCAAGAGTGTCTTTTCAACTCTCAAAGGTTAAATACATGCTTGGTTTGTAGCTACAGGTCTCAAGATTATAAAATATGCTTCCTTCTCTCCATATCTCCTCACAAGATCACAAAGGTCAGTTTTCATGTGGATGGTACGCCTAGGAGAGAGAGAGAGTCAAGGTATGATATTTTTTTATAGATTATGGGGTCTTAGTAAGCTTAAATTTTTTTGATTTTTTTAATATATTCATTCCCTCTCCTTTATGAACAATCATTAAGAAGGCACGATAGTCTAAAAATGCTAGTCAACCCCACAAGCTCACTTTCATTGAAATGATAGTTTTAGGCATGTTGAATGAATGAAAGAATTTAAATAACATATAATGGGTATTTAAAGTCATATTACACATTTTTCCAAGCCAAACTTGGCACGTGTGGGCTCAAGAGGGCAAGAAAACTTCATTTTTACACTTTTACAAGATGACAATCATTGTTTTATGATTGTGCAAGTGTTTTCAACAATCAAAGAATATGGAGGAAGGTTTCACATAATATATTAATATATTTAATGTTATACAAGTCAATTAAGTGGTTATCCATGCTGCCCATCCATATATACAAGCTCTAAATAGGGAGGCAGTCTACATATTTTTTAGTGCACCAATTGTCGTAGACAAACAAGTTTTGTTAAGTTGAGGTCCTGAGTTGCTTATAAGATAATGATATATATTTTTTTATGATGTGTTGTAATAATTTCAATGGAATATAAAACCTCTTCAAAGCATTATGAGTACCTAAAGAGGCAAAAGATAGAAACATGTGATTGCAACTCACCAAGGGACTGTGAATATCTACCTACACAAAATTGACTTGAAGAGGGTCTAAGTCTGCCTTATCTAAGGTGTTTAAATGTCATGACCTCATGAGAGAGGTAATGAAGTGATGGATAATCATATTTTAGGTTTAGATGATCAAATTTTTATCAAAAAGATGCCTAAAACATGAGGAATGCAAACCTACGAGTCTGTAGAACTATAGGTCTGCATTTTATGAAAGTTTGATTAAGATCTGTATCTAAGAGTTTGATTTTGAAGACCTAAGTGTTCATATTAATGTAGTGTCTATATATATATGTATGTATGTATATATATATATATATATGTACATACATATATATATACATACATATATATACATACACATACATATATATATACATACACATATATACACACACACACATATGTATGTGTATATATATGTATGTATATATACCCTATATACCTTTATAAATATCCAATACATATTCAAGACCCTATCAAAATCCAATACCTAAGACTTCTATAGACACCTATAATCAGTTAAGTCTCTCAAGCCTTCAAGTTTGCAGGCAATGGAGAGGGTTCTTGTTATTTAAAAAAACTAAAGATGTTGATAAATCATGAAGGATGTAAAGCTATAAACATATCCAAAACTCTTGAGGATGGACTATATACTCTTAATAAATGACCAAGTAAGAAGTGAAGTCTTGCTACAAACTGTCATACACAGTTAGGCCTGTGTGATGTTGTGATGAGAGACTGTTGATAGAATGTGATAATAGTTTTGTAAGAAAATATATTTGAATGTGAGGATATTTCAATGGATTTCAAATTATATCAATGTGTTAATGATATAACTCAAGAAGGCCAAGTTTCAAGCTTAATAATCAAGAGACGTCAGTCATCACCCATAATCATCTCTTAAGCAAATATAAGATACATGTATGATTAATCAAAAGATGAAAGATAATTTAAAAGGTTGTAGAGATTAAAAAGAGAAACAATAAAATCTTAAAACTATAACAAGGATCATTGGAGTGCCCAGTGATTGGTTGAGGAGACCCTAGTTTCCAAAACACAGTCAAGACAATCAACTATCACCTACAAGACTGTTTGAGTAACTACATTTGGTTTCAAACTTATTGAAGAGGAAATCACACAATAGTGATAATTGGGTATAATTAAATATTTAAGTTTTATAGGCACTAAATATCAAATAAAACTTGAAGAATATCAAAAAATGTAATTTAAACAATTCACTTTTGACCCTGCATACACTCAACCAAGTGCTCTTTTAGGCCTGCCTGCATAGAGTGATAAGTTCATGCTTGTTCTGAGAGACACAAAGGCCTAATGGAAGACAAATAAATTATAAATGTTTCTATTATCATATCATGATTTCATAGTGTCATCACAGTCAATGAAAATGGTGCAAACATTGATAGACCTGTTTAAGCCTGCTAGGCCTAAGCTTGCACATATAAGCTAGTGTATGTAAGTTATAATGAATGTTTGAATGTTGAAGGATGATAAGAGGAAACTAAGACCTTAATAAGATGATAGATTTTTAAAATAGATACTATATAAGGTTTTTAACCTCTTCAACAAAAGAGAAAAGGATTTAACATAGTAACTAGGGTTATATTCACTAGTTTGCCTTCAAACCCTAAGCAACAATCAAGGATGATTTCAACAATCCTAATGAAGAATAATGGTGAGATGCCCATGGGAAGAAGTAAATATAGGTGTATTATGTCCTAAATATATGTCTCTAGTAATTAAAAATAGGTAAAATGACAATTTGGTCTAAAATACCTTCTCAAGCCCTTCTAGTTGCAAAATTACAACTCGAGACAAGTTTTCTTGTGCTTAGTATGACCATGTCCTTATGCATGGGGTCCAAAGGATTTTATAAGTGGTAAAAAGTTATCCATAATACACTATAATGACATTTAGAGTTGGTTTATGTCTTTTTACTTTATAAACAATCACTAAGATCATAAAACACTCCTAAACTGCCTAGTTCCATCTTGAGAGTCTATCGACTTTTGCTTAGATCTCTCAGGATAAGATGCATGGTGGAAATAGATATTAAGGTGATAAATAGGGGTATATTAAATATAAATTTTTGGTATTAATTTTTTCATCTAGGTCTTGTAATTTATGAATCATCCTTAAGACCCTAAGGCATTCACAGCCTGCCTAAAGGACCAATTTTAACCCGATGGGAGAGAAAGACCTTAAAATGCCTCCAAATGGATTGATTTGACCTTGTAATTCCTATGGTGACATTCAAAACTCTCCTGAGCACCATTGAATTAGTATTTGGCATGTGGGAAGGTATAAGTATACATAATTGCTCATAAATACATGGTTATAAGTGTGTTTGTGAAGAAATAGGGTATGAAATGGCTCTGAAATCAAGTGATGGGGTCTATCAAGACTGAATAAATGTTTGAAAATCTTAAATTCACCTCTATAGGTATCCCAAAGTGACATATAAGCTCTGCAAGTTGTCAAGTGGGTTAAGAAGAGAAGAATGCATTATTTTGCAAGCCAAAAGGCCTACATGCAAGCCTATAAAGTACTTCAAGAGAGCTCTCCTTAGTGGATTGAGTTCTGCTAAGGTGTTGCAGACCTAAGAAACCTTTTCTAAGAACTATAACCTAAAAATATCTTATTAAACCACTTTAATCACCTCTCAAGCTTGTTCAAGCACCTCGATTAGCGTTTTGACCATTTCATGGTTTACCCATCCGTACAAGGTCTAAGAACTTGAAAATTGGCATAGAGCATGGTTATGTGATGGGTAAAGTGAATCAAACACTTTTACTAAGTGTCACATATGTGGGGGTCATTTTGGGCAAAAAATTAGTTTCTAGGCAAGGAGGCCTAATTGAGGAGAGAGAATTAAAAAATGTATACTTCCACTTAGTGTCGTGTCCTAAGTTTGGCATGGAGATGTAATGGGATACTGGGTATATTAAAAAATATATTTAGTTTTCCAAGAGTGTCTATACACTTTCCTACGGAAGGAACTTTACCTATTTTTAGGGCTACAAGGAATTGTGGCAAAATGAAAGCTTATGGTATAAAATGAGATATTGGGGGTAGCTTGAGGCCTCAAAATGAGTTGTTTTAGATATGATATGATGTGAGGATTTGATTCATGAGGAATAATTGTAGTTATGAGGACAAACTCAATAATTGACACTTGCAAGAAAGATAGGCATAGTAAGGCTAAGTAGGCTTAAAGACACTTAAGAGGTGTAATCATCATTGTAGGATCAATTTTAGGAGTTTCTTAAATAGATGAAAGAGATCAATTCAACATGACCTGATGGTCAAGAGTGTCATTTGTCCATCACAAGCTAAAATAAGGGGTAGTTTTGAATAATAAGTGTAAGATGTCAAACAAGATGAAAACCCCTATGCCACTTTAGATATAAAGCTTATTTATGGGGATTAAAAATGGCATTGAAGATCTGATGGATAATTTCATAACTCATTCTTGTTTGTAGCTCTCTTTTGGACACATGTCACCTCTCTTTCCAATGCCCCTATCTTTCTTCTAGTCTCTTTCTCTATATATTGAGCCCTGATAGGCTATGTATGTATCCTACACTTGGGTATTGCAAAGCCGTACCCATTTTCAAGCTTCTGAACAATGAAAAACTTTTATTTTACCTCATATTTTAACTAGTTTCAATGTGTGTGAATGACTAATTGATCTTATCAAGTGACTATCTTTGCTTCCTTGGTATGTTATATTTTTCTAACATTCATATTCAGTTTGAAAGTCTTTTTGTAGGTCTTGTGAAGTGTTTAAGTGAGGTGAGAAGGTTGAGTGAGTTTTTTATTCACTAGTATCATTTTATGACCTCTTGAATAGTCCTCATAGCCCAAGTACCTTTCATTACCTTCACAATGAAGTGTTGATGTAGAGAGGCAGATTAGGAGTAGTGTTTGTTTCAAGATAGTCTCATGATTAAAGTGCATTTTTGACTGGTTGGTAGTGGTCAACTTATTTGGTGTATCACCTCCATTAGAGTAGGATTCTCTCTCTTTTCCTACCAAGTTAGTAGAGTAGTGAATGAACATAAGTGATTCATCAAGTGGAGCTAGCCCCTTAACCTAGAGATTTAATCTAATATTAAGCCTCCCATAGCCTAGGGTTTTCTCCATTTTACCCCAAATTTGGAAGACTTGAACTACCTTCCAAGGGTGTAAATTTGGGTGATAACAGTTCCTACATGATCTAAAAACCATGCCTACTACATATAAAATATCACGTTTACTGTGTATAAGATAGATAAGACTGCTGACAAATTATTAATATGAGGCAACATCAACCAAAGGAGATGGACAATTAGCCTCGAGCTTCACACTAGATAGAAAAGAGTTAGAGTTGGATTATAGTCAACCATGTTAAACTATGCAAGTAAATTAAGAGCTTACTTGGATTTTTAAATAGTTATCCCAGAGTCAGACTAAGAAATTTCAATTTAGAGGAAATAATGCAACAAGCCCAAGTAAGTCATTCAGAACCTATCAAATAAAATAGTTTTCACTACTATGATGGTGGATGAAGAACTCCCTGTGTTCAATAGATCATCCATGTAGAGAACCAAAATCAACAATGAATCATATTATCATAAAATGTAGACATTTATATTATAATGTCATATGGTGAACCCAACCAAAAGAAAAAAAGAGTTCATCTTGGCAAACCAAGCTCAAGGATCTTGTTTGAGGCCGTAGATTTATAAAGTTTGAAAACTGAGGAAGAATCCTCCATAAATTCTTATGGTTGCTCTATGTATATATCCTCTTTAAGTTCACCTTAAATAAAGACACTCTTCACATACATCTGATGAACATCCTAGTGATGTGTTGCGGTAATAGTGAGAGTGAGTTGGATTGAGTTCATTTTGGCATTTTAGGTGAATATCTCATATGGTCACTATCAGGCACCTGAGAAAAATGTTTTGTTACCAAGAATGCTTTGAACTTGTCTATGGACCCATCTATTAGAAATTTTGTTCAGTAGATACACCTACATCAAATAAGTTTTCTTCCCTTAGGAAGAGGGACTAAATCCCAAGTTTTGTTCCTCGACAAGGAACCATTTTCCTCTTACATAGAAGTATCCCACTTGTTAGGATCTTACAGAGTACAATTGATTACTCTTGTATAAGCAACTAAACACGGAATTAAACCAGAAATAATAAGTAACTAGAAATTAGAAACAACAAAGAATAGGAGATACAAGAAACAACCAATCTTGTATTAAACTCTTCTAGAAGGAAATATAATGAAGAAATCTCTCTCTTCTCACACCTCTCAGATGTACAGATCTCTTTCCCTCAAGAGTTCTCTCTCTCTCAATTACAACCAACTCCACTACTTGAATTGATTCACCTTCTTTCTCTTTCTCTTACATACAAGCTATGAAGATCTAACCCTATTATATAGAACTAGGATTCATGAGCCATGCATTCTCCACCGTTAGATGCACCTCTTAATCAAAGGTTCAAATATGTCCTGCCAAAAATAGAAAAGTAGACTCAAGACTAACAATTACTCTTTTCCATGCAAACTGATTGTTCTCCTCAAAATTAGAATTCTAAAAATGCACAGGTGACCGACATCGGTCTCTTTCTGTCTACATATGACCAATGTCAGCCGATCCCTAACTGACGTCGGTCATCTATGCGTTTCCAAAATTCTATTTTTGAGGAGAACAGTCAGTTTGCATGGAAAAGAGTAACTATTAGTCTTGAGTCTACTTTTCTATTTTTGGCTGGACAGATTTGAACCTTTGATTAAGAGGTGCATCTAACGGTGGAGAATGCATGGCTCATGAATCCTAGTTCTATATAATAGGGTTAGATCTTCATAGCTTGTATGTAAGAGAAAGAGAAAGAGAAAGAAGGTGAATCAATTCAAGTAGTAGAGTTGGTTGTAATTGAGAGAGTGAGAACTCTTGAGGGAAAGAGATCTGTACATCTAAGAGGTGTGAGAAGAGAGAGATTTCTTCATTGTATTTCTTTTTGAAAGAGTTTAATATAAGATTGGTTGTTTCTTGTATCTCCTATTCTTTGCTGTTTCTGATTTCTAGTTACTTATTATTTCTGGTTTAATTTTGTGTTTAGTTGAGTAATCAATTGTATTCTATAAGATCCTAACAAGTGGTATCAGAGCTTATGTTTACACTAACACCACTCAAGAGAGCCTGTGCCTCATAAAATGACTATAAATTAGATGCATATGCAATTAAAACATGTGGGGCATCTTGGAATTATGAACATGTATGTCTAGTGTCTAATGGATCTCTAACCCATTGGCCAACACTTTGTAGTGTCTACCTATCCCAAAGAGGATGAGTGTTCAAAGAATTACGAGGGTATTCCTCATCCTCCGAAGATATTCTAGGAGGAGGAGGGGAATATTCATCACTAATATTGTCATCAGGACTAGAAGAATATTCTAGATCATCGAGAAGTTGCTTAGATGGATCTGAATCATTATAACTATCATCAAATCCCAATTCATGTAAGGGAGAGGGTGAGGTGTCAAGTATGGAGTCCAAAGGACCCTCTTGAAAATGAATGTTCTTCTTAATGGATAACTCATGAGTGGTGGGATGGAGAAGCCTATATCCATTAAGACCCTCAGGATATCCAATGAAGATGCAAGGTTGACTCTTAGGTTCTGTAGCTCCAAGAATATAAATAAAACCACTAGTGTTTGGTAGGGTGATAAAGCAAACCACTAAGATGTAAAAAGGCTCAGGGCTTCTATGGGCTACAAAAGGTCTATAGTGGTTATCTGGTTTGCTGACTTATACCAGGATATAGATAGACTTGTAAACTAGGTTAGGGTTAGTACAAATGAATGCACAAAATAAGCAAAAACCTCTAGCAAATCCAACCATAGTAAAGTAAGTAGCTAAAACTATATTATGGATTTCACAAACAATATGAAAGCAACAATACTGAATGAAATGAGATAACGAATGAAATGTAAATCTAGTAACTACGACACTTTGAATCCAAATGAAAGATGTTTTAGGCAATAACAAGGGTTCAAGAGCATGCCTATTCTAGATTTGATCTACCTTTCTAGAGTAATACTACTATTTTTTATTAGTGCAATATTTCTAGTTTTAGCGAGAGAGAAAGAAAGGGTTTGCACAAGTTTTCTAGCTTTTTTGGAGCATATATAATCCTATCATGTAACGAGAGACATTTTCAATGCAAGCATAACATGTAATTGTAAATATTTCAATCAATGAAGATATCTTGTAACCAAATGCAAATGCATAGACTTTAAATACTATTCTAAACCATGCACAAAATAACTAATTTGCTAAAATAAAATAAACCCTAGCATGTATACTATTGCAAATAAACAAAGAGTTTCACTTTACAAAGCAAAGTGCCCTCCTATCAAACTCAATAGAGATGTGCAGTCTTTCTACCAATTGACTATCTAAGATAGGAGGCAAGAGATAAAGAAAATTAGGTTGTGTGTAAGCTGAGTCCATACCAAGAGCCAAAAGTTGTGGAGGAGGTGAAGGAGAAGCCATCAATCTATGGAAAAGCCAATGTAAAGAGTACAAAATAGGTGCAATGGAATCTTCAAGGATAAAGGAACATCTGAAAATCTTCAGGAACACTATAAATAATAATGAGAATCACCAAGAATAGCTAAAACAATGTAGGGCATCCCTTGTCATAATGGAAGCTATTATGCTAAGTAAGAATCAAGAGATACTCAAGGAGACATCCAAGCTTCTAATGGAATTATCAAGTGGGAATATCAGAGAAAGTTAATGATCAAGAGAGAGGAGAGAGGCTTGAATAAATGAGAATGAGGCATAAATCTCAACCCTAATCTGCTAAAAGATAAAAAACTAGTTGTTTGGGACCAAATAGGGGTCTTTTTCACGCATTCTACCTAGTTTGCTACCTAGGCCATAGATTTTGTGAAGGAAACTTGTAGCCTAGGCCATGAGTTTTCTCCCTAAGTTGTGGCCTAGGTCAAATAGAGGCCTAGGGTGGTCAACAGGTCCCCTAAAGTGCCCCACGGGGTCCCTAGTAGGCCTATCTAGCATGAGAAGAGACCAAGGTGGACTAGGGATGTGTGAGGGATGAGAATATCATGCAGGAAAGGTTAAAGCAAGTGGCTGATGTCTTAAAGTAAGATGACTAGGCTTAATAGTCAGCATGTGAGCTGATGTATAATCATAATGAGGAGTAGGGTCATGTGAAGTAAGATTATAGGTTCCATTACCTTATATTTCTTATTCAAAATACATGCCATAACAAGAGATACAAACACTCAATAGTGTTTCAATGTGAGTTTTTAACTGATCCAAGCTTCAAAAAGAGTGACTCTTTTTAATGTTTTATGAGGAACTTAGTTCTAGATATAATAAACACACTTGATGGCCTTAACCCAATATTGAGGTGCAAGAGACTTAGAGTAAGCATACAGTTGGCCGTTTCCTTCAAGGACCTATTTTTTCACTTTGAAATACCATTCTATTAAGGACTATATGGAATTGTATGTTGTATTTCAATCCCCTCTGATGTACAAAATTGTTCAAAATGGTTACTGACATACTCACCGCCATTATTGATGTGTAAAATCTTGATGGGTTTACATGACTATTTTTCTACAAGTGCTTTGAATTCTTGAAAGTGGTCAAATACCTTAGATTTTTGCTTAAGAAAGCACAACCAAGTATACCTCAAAAAATATGAAACCCTAACAAAATCTATTAGAAAACTTGACTCGTGGAAACTTTGAAACCATGTCTTAATGACTGAGTTACTCTAGGTAGCAATAGTCTAGATGGTTGAATCGCTCATGCCATAATTTACTCACCCCATCTGAATGAGTGAGCAGTGCAGTGGAAGGTTGATCAAGAAAAAAATGTGAGAAAGTATATAATAATGAATGGTGATGTGCTTTCCCAAATGTAACAATGGAGTCACTTCCTACTTCCCTAATGACTAAGAAATTATTTGTAAACTCATCTTTCTTGCCCAAACTGATGTGAGTGATATAATAACTCGATAAAAGATTTAGGGATAAAGAAAGAACACATAGAACATCATGAAATGTTCCATCGTTCACTTTAATATATCCACTCACACTAATTTTAGAAGTATCATCACCTAAAAAGATGGAAGGCATAGAAAAAGGGTCCGAGGACAAGAACATGTCTTGTGATGAAGCCATGTGCTGTGAGGTACCATAATCAATTACCCATGTACGAAGTTGTGATGCAACAAGTTATTTTCCCTTATCTTTGCCCTTCTTATTTTATTTGGCTTTAGAAGATTCATGTGCTGATGAACTCTGATTGGAAGAATCAGGGACATTGATATTTTGAGCATTTTTGTGAGTTGGTTAATTTGTTTCTTCATGCATTTAGATTCATTAGTCCCATATTTCTCATATTAAACTCATTTGAGTCACTCTTTCTTGGCTTTCCAATCTTAACAGGAGGAATCTTTTGATGCTTTATACTTAACATCAGATTTATGACCCTTTATTTACTCTGGGTCCTTTTTCTATTTCTTCTCTTTGCTATTAGAAGCCTTCTATTGTCATGACTCATAATTAAGACATGCAACTTAGATGACTTCACTATACCCATTTGAATGAGTTTGTCTCTATTTTGAGTAAATTCAACAACAAAGTCCTCCAAGGATGATATGGCCCATGTAGCTCCAAGGGCACACTTGGTGGCATGAAAGGTAGAAACGAAGATAGAATAGTCAAATCCCAAATTGGTAAGAATGAAAAGAAGCAATTGATCATCCTTTTTATTAATGTTGAACTTATTTAACTGTAACTTGAGTCATTTGATATTTGTGAAGAAGTCTTGTATTGTATCAAAATTATTTGGGATCAAACTAATGAGCTCATTCTCCAACTTAGGACCCCTCATCATCTCCTTCTTTCCAAAGAGTTTTTCTAATATGGTTCAGACTTATTATGCGTAGTAATAGATTCAATATGAAAGAGCAAGTTGGGAAACATAGATAGACATAGAAGGCCATAGGGTTCGTCACTTCTATTATACCACTTCACCTTCTCTACATCTAGTATTAGTTATTCTTTTGTACCCATCATGATTCAGTGTAAGCCTTTATTCTTCAAGAGTATTTGTATTTTGACTTTCCACTCATGATAGTTGAATGGGGTAAGAGGTGGAAATGAAATCTGATCCATGGAGTAGAAAATAAGTACATGTTAAACTATGTATGTTGAAATACAAGGATGTGCAGACCTTCTTGAATCTATAGAGGTTCAATTTTATAATGCACGAGAATATCACCAATGCATAGATTTCTAAAAAAATTGCACTTTCAAAAAAGAGGCACCTGAAAAAGAGTAGAAAATTGAATGTTATGAAAGTTTGAATGTTTCTTGCTTGTAAAAATAATGATATCCACTTTACATGAATTTTGGATTACAAAAGTTTAGGTGAATTTTTTTGGAATCAACTTCGCCCACAAAACACTTATGTCCTCTTTGAGTAAAAGCTAAGAAAGTTTGGGTTGGAAGTGAATAGGGGCTTAAATCCCATATGAACAACGGAGAAAACCTAAAATGGGTGCTCCAACCTCCCATTTTTAATTGATGGGGGCATGACATCACCCTCAAGATGAATCTAAATTGCCAATGAATAGTGCCACAATTCACTAGTATAAATTTGGTGATCATATTAACATCACATGCAAAGTGAGTGGAAGGGAGCATGACGAGCACATGGGAATGAACTAAGAGAATGGCTAGATGGTCATGGTGAGGTGTAGTGCATAGACATGGTAGATTGGCTTCGTGAGATGCGATATGATGGGATGGCTCAACAGGGAGGTATACGATGAGATGACTTGGTAAGATGTAGTGTGGCAAAAAATGTGGCATGATGAGACTACTCGATGGACAGGCATGTATCAGGATGTGATGCAATGAGATAGATTGACAAGATGTGTCATGGCATAGTGGGATGACTTGACTAGTAGGTGCGCAATGGGATATCCCAACATGACATAGTACGATGGGACTCATATTTATGTAGTTCATGGGGATGAGACAATGTGGCATGTGGTGATGCATTTGCTAAGGATGCACAGACACATAAAGAGAAAAAAGTCTAATTTTATAAAAGTTTGGAGGAGCCACCGAACCAACTAAAAATGGTAAAAAGTGTTACATCCTGATTTCACTCTAAGATTTATAACCTTTTAATCCATAAATTATTATGGTTATCATATGATTATTATTTCTTTGATTTGAGCCTTATGACATATACTAGTTATGGGGTAGTGATATGCTGATTAGTTTACATGATGTGATAGTAGTACTTTCTTATTTTTGCCCATTGTAGATGCATATTTGTTAGTTATGCATCATTAGTTGATGTATATGATGACTCAAACTAACTACCTACTTGTCATGAGGTGGATGCAGGATTGATTCTACCCTTAGAGCATGACAGAGGGAGAACATCATTATAGAAGATGACGTAGATGGGATGATTGGGGGATGATAGAGGAACTGCTAGTAACCCAACACACACACCATAGTAGAATAATTTGTTTTAACTCCTTGTTTGATTTAGATAGTTTATATTTAAGTGATAAGATACTTCTACTATTTTCATGATTAGGTTAATGCTTATGATCATCTAAATTGTGTGATCTAATGTATGATTGTAAGTACATAGATTTACTCATATAGTGTTATGTTATGATCATGTTGTTAATTTTTACACTAAGTAAGATTGTCTAGATACGATGACAGTTTTAAATGATATTCGGTAAATATCATTATATTGATTTAATGTCTCTATGTATATGAAATAGTCAAGGCATAAATATAAGTCTATGATTAAGGAATTATGTATATATAATCCATTTACATAGATATTAAATTGAAATAATTATCTTATAATTATTAGATTTATTAATTATTTTAGTGTATCTTTTATTGAGATAATTACCACATTGCATTAAAATAAGGAAATTTAACTTTAAGCCAATACATGGATCCGGATTTGAAGGCAATTAATCATGACTTAAGAGAACCTTAGTGATAATTAACTTAGCCCTAACAAAAAGTATAGACATGCATAACTTGTAAAATAAATAAAACTTAAGCAAAGATTTTGAAAGAAAATTAATAAAAACTTAAGAGGATATATTAATAAAACTAAACTTGAAACTCTAAAGAAAAGAGATAATTGCATGATTAAAGAAATTAAACTCAAAGATAAGTGGGAAACATGATATTGAAAACAAAAATAATCTCTAAGATATTAACATGCACAGTTTTAAAAAAAAACAGAATAAAACTGAAAATGAGATTTGGGAACCAAAATAGAAAAGGGGTGACTCTTGCATAAAGTGGAAAAAAATAAATAATGGAGATTAAAATAATAATAAAAAAATAAAGAGAAAGGAGATTATATAATTAAGATGTAGGAGTACGATGTGAAGGGCACAACATGATGAATATAGCACAGTAAGGGGAGATGGCAACACATAGTGAATATAGAGTGATGTAAAGAGATATACAATGATGCATAGTGACATACAGGGATGCAAAAAATAAATGAGATATAGAAAATTTCAATGAAGTGAGATAAAGAAGAATGTAACAACTTAGCAACTATTGGCAGCAGTTAATGGGTATAAAATCACCCCATTTTGAATTAATTTGTTTATTAATTGTTGTAAAGTGTTGGCTTGTTAATTTATGAGTTTATTTAGTTAAATAGTCGAGTTTAATTCTCAGTTGTATATTATTAAAGAAAACATTTTTTTAATTCTATTCATTATGCTATGACTACTGGACAAAGCTATATAGGTTATAAACTAGCATTGGACATTAAAATTTAGCAAACCCTTTTGAAATAACTTGACAACACCATAGCAGAGCAACGATCTGCATGTTAAGGGAAATTATATTGTTAGAAGTATAATTAATATGTCAGATTTTAGTGTAGTGTTTTTCACCTGTAGTCTAATGATTCTTACTATTATCTAGGAGGGACTTATATTTAAACATGCAGTGAACCATATATACAATGACCTAGTTAAAATGATTTCTATTAGAATAACATACAATGATTTACTAAGCCTACAATGACTTGTATTAAGTATGCACTTTTGTACCTCAGCTAATAGGCGTTATATGTCTCCTTCCATTATTATAGCAATTTATAATTGAATACATTCTGTTGTATATATGAATATGTTATTTGATATTCAATTTATTGATAATCACTATTAATCTATATATATTCTGATTGCCATAGAGTAGATGTAAGATTTAATTCAACACACACACACACAATATACATTTGAGGAGTGTAGTGTTTTGTTAAGAGAAGCATAGAATATAATAGCTTAGCTATGTTCAACAACCTGGTAATTAGTAACAACAAAATATGTATACTTGACAATTTTCTAATTTGGGTTACACTCCAACTTACATCTTGTATGTTTGGATACTTACAAAAAGTAATGCCATTGAATTTAATTCATGATCAAGTAAATCAAATATACTATTCTAAACTTATGGTATATCTTTATTAATTTATATTTGCTTGAATGTATGATTGTTTGAACAAATAATTATGAAAAATAATTAACATAAACTATCTCATCTATCCTATATGTTGAAACAGTAATGGCTTTTCATACTAAAGCTATTATTTTTCATGAAAGCGATTACTTATTTTCCTTAATATCATGGAAATATTAATATGTTTGATTATAACCTGTCAATAAAATTATATTAATTGAGTATTTAACTAAGTATCGTAAAGGCAAATGACATCGTTTATTTATTGTCCATGTTAATGTATAAAGGAAAAAAAAAATCAAAGGATTTAGGGGTCTTCGTAAGATTTTAAAGTACATTGGGCATATCAGATTGTATACCTCTAAGTTATTGATAAATATAAACACTTTTAGCCATGGGACCCGAAAGTTGTGGAACTGTGTCAATGTGAATATGAATTCTTAACCTCACATCTTAAGATAGAATCATGTTTGTTAAAAACATAGTTAAGTTTATATTTTACATTTATTTGTATATAGGAAACATATTTGTGTATGGACTCAAGCAATCATATAAAAATATTGCATAAATGAGCGTATTGGGTCATATGCCTAAGCTTGTAACTAAACGAGTGTTTCTATTGAGTCTTAAAGTGTCCAAGGAACCGAGACTATAACCATAAGAAGGTAGTCCCTATAAATAAAATTAAATTATTTAGAATATATGGTACAACTTAGCTATGAGAATAACATGACAAAACTATAAGCATACAATAATGAATACTTGTGTGGAGTACATACTGTGAATAAATATATAATGTGTATATAGTTAGACTTTTTTATATTAAAATAGTTCATCGTGGTGTGTGCCTATAAGTTGTGTTTTCTTTTGAATGCCAAGTATGCAAATTAACCATAGGGTATACCTGGATGGTATAAAATCATACTTGTTGGATTATTATTTATGATTATAGGTAAGTTATTTCTAGGAAATGTAAGTCTGGTTATTCGTAATTGAGTGGTATGCTCAAGTGTAATAAACTATGATAGTATGAGATATCATAGAGTACTTCAGCATAAACATATGTTATGCCCAGATGGTACATATTGTAGTTGTTAAGTCTAGACTGTCATCTACGTCAACTGATTAAATGTATGTGTGTTTGTTATTACATTGAATAAATATGTTTTATGACATCTATTAGGACATTATGTATGTGTGCTTACAACCTTTGAGATTATAATGAATGGTATGATAGAATATTATTTATATCTAAAAAATTGTGACTTATTTTGTTATATTTATTGTTTTAATAGAAGCTTATGATTATGTGTATTTAAGACTTCTTTGTATCATTAATTGTGCAAAACTAGTAGTTATGTCTTAAAGTACTATACTATAGTAATATGGGTTATCATGGGGTGTAGTATGTTTGAAATTTATTGTGGTCGTTGCAATCTACAGTTTAATGTGTATTTATCTAGGTGGTATAAATTGCAGTCATTATTCTAATATGGATTAGAGAAAAATGTAAGATTTATTCATACATTTCACATAATAAATGTATACTTTGATTGATCTTATGTTTAGCATGTGTTGTGATATGATTGCTAGTATGATGTATATTGTATGAATCTTTGATTAAATTATGCTTGACCAATCTCGCTTTGCTGATATTGAGTAATGAGTGATATAAATTCCACTAACTTACTAACATCATAATGGTAGATAAGGGCAACTTGATCAAGTAGTGTGTATGGATTCGATTGATGTACAGATCACTATTTATTATATATTTATATAAAAAGTATGTTTAGTGAGACATTATCATTTCATGAGTATGATTTACATATATGTGTGATATCTTGTAATAGAATAGGTTTTCTATGATACATTACATATCCAATTTTAAAAATCATACAACACATGGGTACTCGCTTGTTTCTCTGGATTCCTGCATTGTCACTATCTACTCATTCGTGAAGGGAGGGACATTCCATAATAGTATTAGTGTGGGGGATCATTGGTCTGTGGTTGGTGTGGAAATCACTCATATGATATTCTCCCTCCTCACTGCGGTACTTATTTAGAGTCTACACTTGAAATATTTTGAGATACAAGAGTTGATTTGACTCAAATTTGTAGAGCATAGTATCTATATATTGTGTTAAGGATAAATGACTAATGGAAATGTAATTGTATTATTTATTATACTTCAACATCAATAGTTACATTATTGTATCAACAATGGCTGGCTATTTGTAATTGCTTTATATGATCGTAGTATCAAGCATTTTCCTATATTGATAGTGATAAGTGGATGTTCATTGACATGTGATTAGTTATAGTTATCACTCTTGGAATATTTTGTTTGATTCATGCTTAGATGCATGAGGAATAATCTATTTATAGTTTATGTGTAGAAAAAAAAAATTGCATTTTCCTAGTTAGCACCCAACATGGTTGTTTCAAAAAAATCAACAAGGAAAACCTCAATTCTCAAAAAAATTATATGGTTTACTAAAAAAATAGTAAAGATCCACTTCACATTAAGAAAACCTAAAAAACCCAAAAATGTTTTTCCAGTTCAAGTACTAGACAGTATGGAATATGTAGATTTTTAAAAATGCCTTTCAAACCCTCCAAAAATGGTGAAAAATTGTCTGCCATGAAATTTGGTCATGTTTACAGCCAATCATAAGGTTTTGACACCTTATGAATCCAATGGTGCTATCAATTGTTTGGAGACCACAGATGTATTGATATATACAGTTTTTGAAACCCCACCAAACCCTTGAAATCCACAATCAATGAAAAACACCTGAAAAAGCTAGAATGCTAGATCTCACAATAGGAATAATGGCATTTGGCTATCAAAAAAGCTTTGATACCATGTCATATTAGGCCAAAATCAAGGATCAATTGGATAGGATTGAATGCATGAAGATAACCTCTATGGAGTACTGAAATCCAAAAGAATAAACTCAAAAGGAATAAGCTTATCTTCATAAAACAAAAGTTGTATTTATAAGAATTAGCCAAAAATTATATATGAAGGTTCATTATATAGGTGGAATATAGACATGTCCCAACATCCTCATACGTGTTGGATTATCTTCTCTAATGACATTTATCAAACCTAAGCGAGCTGACTAGACCGTGTAAATAAAACCATATAGTGGAAAAAATTCTACACTAACAAAAGGGTCATGAGTTTTGAGCCCTAAGTTCTTATATTCATATATCATATGAGTGGGAATACAAAAAATGGAAAATTTTAAATGGATGATGATACCAGTTTAAAATGATATGAAGCGTGTATGCTTCGATACTACTAATACAAGGCCCAATAGGAGACACAATGGAAAACATATTTAAATGGATTTAAGAGGGTTATGAACGGAGTCAAATTTATGAATTATAGAGAATATGAAAGTGCAATGTGTGTAAAAAATAAGAAAATCAAGAAAGAGGTGACAACCTATGTAAAATTGCAATAGTAAGATTTTATTATGCTAAGTTTTGTACAATATTTGAGAGATCATACATCTAGTGTCTATGTACTTCCTAAATTCATTATTTTACATAACTCTCCTACAAAGTATGGAAGTGTAAATTATTATAAAATAAAGGAATAAGCGTCAGTTGAATCATTACAATAGTTTATAACAATTGCTTCATAAACGAAGAGTGCGGTGATGACACTATCATTACTAAAGAGAGAAGTGTTGCAATATTATCACTACAAAAATTATGCAGTAACACAAAAATAGAATTAGATCTACCAAATTGGCATGTAGGTGCATAATTTACTACCATGATGTTGATGTTACACATTGCTGGATGTGCAACAATGATAATCTTTAGTGATATCTAGCGACCCAGATGTTCCTGGATCAATATGGTTCTTATTTCTCTAGATGGGGGCATTAGAGTTGGTATTTACTCCTAGGCATCTTTAGTACATGACACTTCTTTTTATTGTGAGATACATTCAAGATATTTCTTAACCTATCTCTTTTTTCACTCATATTATTTCTTTAACATTGATACTTGGTCACTAAAAAATGTACTAAAAAATGCACATAAGATTTACCATAGGTTCAGAGGCACGAAATTATACAAGGCATCTACATACCTTCAACAAAAACCAAATTCAACACAAATTCATAGGTGCATGTAACTCATATGGGTGCTTTCACACCCCCCGCAAAACTAACTATATCTTTCTTTGGTTTTCTTTTACAGATTTTAACAGATGATTGTTATGGGTACTTATCCACATGTAAATATCCTTGTAGGTTTCTCATGAACATTGAAATTACTACATGAGGTTTAGAAACATAGAATGTTGTATCTCTATCTATTTTACTTTGATATGCATGTGCGCGTGCACACACACATCAAAGTGTTGTATTATGTAGACCCCTAAAAATGGTCTTTGGGAATTTATTAGTCATAAAATTGTATTATTTTAATGTATTTTTATATTTGTTAGTTATTAGTCTAGATTAGACTTTATTGGCATTTTTTAATTTTTTTTTTGTCATCTATGTCATGTTTCCCATTTTTTATTCTCCCCTCCCTCATTGTCCCCATGCATTTTTGGTGACTTCCCACTTTCTCACCCATTTTTTAGGTCCCTTGAGGGTTTTCCTATGTCCAATTTTTGTTGGCTTGCATACCAATAAAATCCTAATTTGATTTCAAGAAGGATATAAATACATAGGCACATTAGTTCATTTAGACATCATTGAATGAGGCAACTAATGTAAGCATATAAAAATGCAATAAAAAATCTAAGGAAATTTGAAGAGTATCTAGCATTTACTACTAAATTTCATAGGAACTCAAGCATTCATCATAGTGCTATAAATCATGGTAGGCAGACATTATATCACCTTAGACCACATCATTGAATTGCATCTTTACTTGAAATGTTTTCTTCGATGTTGTATATTATTGACGACCTTGATAAATATCGTATGTGAAAACCATGTTGACCCTAAGCACATGCCCCCAAAAAGATCCATTTCCTTATCCTTTTTAGGTTCATTTGCTCTATTAGGGTTTGAATAAGAAAACAACTTTTTAGAGATTGACGTGAAGATTCATAATGACGAACAAGGTTTTTGGAGAATCTGACTTGATGAACGTATTTGTCAAATTAAATTATACATATATTTTATCTACCAGAAATGTCAAATCTATAACTCTAGGTACCAAGAATATATAATGTACAATTTTAAAGAGATACTTAAAGCACTACGAATTTTTTAAGTTCTCAATATCTTATTTTAAATCTTAATTTTACTAAAATTTTTTAAATTATATAAAAAGCGCAATATTTATTTAAATCATCTCTTTAAAATTAAATTAATAATTAAATTTTATCCTACTATTTACATCTTATCACACTGTTTACAGATATATGTGTGATAGAATGATTCGACTTATGCTATTAACAAAATCAAATCGACTGTTAAAAGCCTACATCATCGCCAAACGAAACCTATCCATTTAGAAAAGGCGTTTATGAAATATTATGAAGTGTAATGTTTATTGTGTTTTGTTAAAATCTAGGAGAACTTTCAATTAAGATTCTTATACCCAAACAAAACATTTCTATGCCGACAAAAAATTAATGTTCATCTCAAATTTATGTAGCAGTAAAAGGTAATATGATAAGGATTTTTCTGAGGCATATGATTATATTTTAAATTTATAAAAGATAATGTTATCATTTAGAAATTGAAATAGAATTTTAAAATTTCGGTTATGATTTGTAAAGTAGTTTATAATATATGAGATTATATGATATTTTTAGTATGGAAGAAGCGTTTTGGTTATAGTTTGTAAGACAATTTATAATATATGAGTTCATTTCATACTCTTAGTATGCAGGGAGTGTTTTGTTTATGGTTTATAAAGCAATTTATAATATATGAGATCACTTCGTACTTTTAATATATAAGAAGTATTTTAGTTATGGTTTGCAAGATAATTTAGAGTATATGAGACCACCTCGTACTTCTAATATATAAGAGGTATTTTGGTTATAGTTTGTAAAATAACTTAGAGCATATAAGACCACCTCGTACTTCTAATTTATAAGAGGTGCTTTGGTTATACACTACAAAGTAGCTTACATCATATGAGACTGCCTTGTCCACCTAATATTCAAGAGGCACTTAATTGTGCTTCAAATATGAAATGTACATACCTTACCCAATATAAGATTTGAACTTGTAACCTCCCTTTCAAGAGTACAAGTTCTTCACCTTTAGGCCCACTCAAGTGTACTTATGATTGGTAGTAGAGTGTAATAACTTGTTCACCTTTAAACCAATAAGTTCATCATTTATTTTTGAAAAAAATGTTTATTATGTTGATAGGCATAATTTCATTTGGTGGTGGAGTGTAATAAGGTAAGATGTTAATAAAATGTTTTAACTTTGAATTTAATCTTTATTTGACAATCAAACATAATTATTTCTTATTATTTTGAGAATGTGATATCTTGAGTAACAAAACATCATCTTGCCAACGTATTCAATTTCTTAACACTTAAAAGTGCTTATGTATTTATCGCTTTTATGTGTTGTATGTTAAACCTCACATGATCAACTCAAATATGCTCTTTTATTCCCAACAGAGTCTTAACTTTAGTCTCAATCTCTTAAGCATGCTAAAGAGTTTAGAGCCCATTTTCTTTTCTCATAAATATTTTTTCAAGTGATATCTTTTGCATATAGAAGAACTTGGATCCTTTTTTTTAATTTCAAAAGTATTTTTTCCAGCCCAATACAATAGTGCAGTTAGATTGAGGCTCCCTTAAAATTCATCTCTAAGTTTTTTTTAGATAAATACAATTAAAATATTTTTACTAGTTATAAATATGTACATCTTTTTGAAATTATTTATATAATCGATATGTACAAGCGATTTCACTGGTTTTTTGAAAGAACTTAATCAATCAAATGTTCATCAACACATGTCGACTTATTACTACTTTTTTTAATTTATTTTTATTGAAACCTTATTTTTTACATGAATTAGGTGTATGCTTCTTTGATTTAGTGTCAAGGATTGAGGGGTATCTATTCTGCGAAATTCATCCAAGGTACGATCCTGACCTCATCCCTTTTTTCGTATTCCTTAGGATTTATAGCTTAGTGGATGGCTAGGCAACACCTTTTACATCATTCTACCATCCACTTAATCATTCTTGATCATTCTGCCGAATTCATCTGAAGCACCATTACGACCTCATCTTACATCCCCTAAAATTTATACCTTAATAAATGATTAGACAACACTTTTTATACCATCATCTTTACTATTAGACTACCGCCCTCTTGATCTTTCCCTTATAATAAATTTAAACAATACATAACACAACGCACCGGATGAACTATGATTTCTTCATACATATATATTATATTCAATACTTGGAAACACCATTATAAAGACAAGTTTGTATTACTTAAGTTTAATAAGAGAAAAATACAGGCTCCGTAGACTCCGTAAGCGATATAGTTACATTCAAGCAAAGCTATATATATATATATATATATATAAAGAATGATACTTGGGCAGCGTCGCCAGCTTACAAGATCTACGAGCATCTTGCAGTAAATAAAATTATTATGCCATAAGGGACACAATTATCATTAGAGCAAGATGAAGATCTGGATATATTTCTACACCTCCTCCTGCATAAGTTTTCTCATGTTTGTTTGCCTCAGTCATATGAATTTCAACAACGAATTATACATTGATATTCATAGAGAAAATGGGTTTCCCATATCTTATAACAACTGTGAAGGGAGAATGTGGTAAAAATATTGTCAAGGGAGAGTGTTCTTAAGAGAACTAAAAATATTGTTAGAGGGATGCATTTGACTTCGGTCTGTAGGGTGCTCTTAAGAGAGTTAAAAATATTTCATAATTAATTTAGTTTAATTTATTATATATATTAGTGTTTATGAGTGGTCTATACGATCACAAACGATTCAATGTAAAGAAGATAGAAAGAGGCTAGTAACATATCTCATAGAATTTAAAATAGAGAATTAAATTTAAAAAAAGTGTTGGAAGTATTAG
This sequence comes from Torreya grandis, assembly GCA_037957365.1. Taxonomy (NCBI): domain Eukaryota; kingdom Viridiplantae; phylum Streptophyta; class Pinopsida; order Cupressales; family Taxaceae; genus Torreya; species Torreya grandis. The sequence goes on along the minus strand of JARHVA010000200.1, from coordinate 2,723,573 downwards.
TCCAACAAAATAAAAGTACCATGAAGAAGATCAAAAGTATATATCATTCTTTTTCCTTTCGTATTTGTGCAATTCTAAGCTAACATAAAAAATAAATACAAACACTATTATTTGTAATAAGAAATATAGGATCTAATTTAACCCAAAAACATTTATTCAAATAGTAAAGTGCGTAGACTCCCTTCAACCTCATTTTAATTAGTTTTCATAAATACTTTCTTATATGTTATAGACATGCAATTGCCAATCCTTTTTATAGGGTATCGAAGAACATATGATATAAATAATTATTAAAAAATAAATATAAAATTTCATAATCTAAAGAAAGTGTCAAATATTTTAAAGTGAGGATTTTTTCATGAATAAGAGTCAACAAATGACTTTTGTTGTAATCTTTTCTATGCAATGTTTATCTAAATTAGTTTTTCTCAATGAAAATATCTCATAGAACTCAAAATAGAATTTAAAATAGACAACTAAATCTAAAAAAGATACGTGGGAAATAGTAGTCTAACGAAATAAAATACCATGAAGAAGATCAAAAGTACATGTCATTCTTTTTCTTTCATATTTGTGCAATTCTAAACTAACATAAAAGATAAACCCAAACACTATTATTTGTGCGAGATATAGGATCTAGTTCAACCCAAAAACATTATTTTAAATGGTATAGTGGGTAGACTCCCTCCAACCTCATTTTAGTTTAATTTTCATGAGTACTTTGTTGTGTGTTATAGACTTACACTTGCCAATTCTTTTTGTAGAGGATCAAATGGATTTTAAAAATATATAATATAAAAAACTATTCAAAAAATAAATATAGAATTTTATAATCTAAAGAAAGTGTCAAATATTTTAGAGCGAGGATTTCATCTTAATTTAATTTTTATGAGTACTTCGCTGTGTTATAGACTTACAATTTCCAAGTTTTTTTTGTAGGGAATCGAATGGATTTCAAGAATATAATATATATATATATATATATATATATATATATATATATATATATATATATATATATATATATATATATATATATAATTAATTTTATAATCTAAAAAAAAGTTAAATATTTTAGAGCAAGGATTTTTTCACGAAGAAAAGTTAACAAATGACTCTTGTAATATTTTCTATGAAATCTTTATCCAAATTATTTTTTTTAACAAAAAATATGCCTTCTTTGTTAAATATTTTAGAGTGAGGATTTTTTCCCTTTATAGCGATTAAGTTATGTATTAGTAATTTTTTTTGGGAATTTCCAATCAAAGTTTTTATCAATTGTATAAATTCTAGATATAAGTGGTGGAAGATATGTTTTTTAGATATATTCAATTATTAAGAGATGTTTTGTTAACTGGATATTGTACATTGTCTAATTTGAACTAATTTGAATGATACACCATTCATCAAGAATTTTTTTTGTAAGCATTATTTTAAAATATAAAATATAATTAAATTATTAAAAAAATTAATTGCACCATATTTTTTTAAATTATTAATACATTTTTTAATATTTATGTAAAATATATAAGTTTGCTTATAATAGTATCTTTATACAAACGAGTGTTTATGGTTTTAAATTATTTTTAAGGTTTGAAGAGAGTTTAAACTTTTTTTCTTGGGTAATGGGGTTATTGACTTAAAGAACATCATAAGATTTTTGACGTATATTATAGTTTTTATTTTCAAATTATAATAAATAAATTATGATCTCTATAAGCTGAACTTCTTATAAGTTGATGACTATCTTAAGAGGATTTTATCTTAAATTATAACATGGAAAAAAGGGTTTGAGGATGTTAGAGGGTAACCTTTATTTTAGTATATTAATTAATTTGATCTAAAATTTTAATTCTAATTATTTAAGGATTTTTGAGATGTCATGTAGCCTTCACATTTTTTGTCCCAGTAGAAACAATCTTATTTATGAAAAATATTGGAACTAAATTTTATTCATTTGTCACTTTACACCCCTTTTTCCCTCACTACACATGAAATAAGGATTTATTACACAGATGTTTAAATGTTAGTTAAAAGAATGATTTTTCTTTATTCACTCTATGTAAAGAATATATGGATCTCTTCATCAACTTGTTTAGGGCTTTTTCTAATATTTTTATAAAATTTATTATCTCATTTTTTAATTCTTTCTTAAAAAAAATTTAATACACTTTGTGAGATCTCAACACTTTCATAATATAATATTATAGTGTCTATTAATTTTATTATATTTAATTTTAAAATATTATTTGTAAAAAAAATTACGTATAATATTAAAGTAGAATATAAATTTCAAAAACTCAACTTCAAACACAAATATTCTTTCCTAAAATTAATAAATAAACATTTTTTTAATCTAAAATTTCTAGTTTAACCATAGCTTCTCGAACAATTCAATATATTGTTGGGTTACTTAATCTATAGATTTCTTGCATTATAATTATAATGCTAACAAATTCTATTAATACATCATAGGTATCTTTTATCTTCATTTATTTGGTAGAGATAATAATGATTCTTCCATAAATTTAAACTAATTTATTCCATATTGTTTTTTGTCTTCACTAATTATCTCTAAGCGAGCGTTAAAGTATGCTTTTTAGCATTGAAGTTATGATTAAACATAGAGATATTGACTTTTCTTCTAGCAAAACAACAATGTGTGGTGTTGGGTTTTTCCATTGTTCATTTTGAAAGAGCATCTTCTGAAATGCTTATCATTAATTAGAAATTAGAAAACTTCAATCCATTTTTGTTATAATTAACTTAAAAAAAAATATTCAAATATTCTTAAAGGTTTATAATTTATTAGATGATATTATAAATTATTTTTTGGTGACGTCTTTTAAATAAACCTTTTAATTATTATTTAAATGAATGAAAATTTGATACAAGTGCATATTTATTTAAATTATCATAATTTATTATTAAAAAATAAAGATATATTGATATCTATTTAATTAAAATAGATTATTAATTATATTATTAAATTTGGAAGAATTAATACCTTTCAATTGTTAATAATAAATCAAAAAAATTCTATTTATTCGTATACCAATATTAATAAATATAATATTTAAATATTTCTCCTTTAATTTAAAAAAAAACCCTATAAACTCTTTGATATAAAAATTTATTTATTCACTGGAGAATCTTAAAAAACAATAACAACCAATCATTATTTTCTCTTAAAAAGCCATTTATAGGGTGGCTACTTTAGAAGTAGTTAACCTATTTTGTTTTTTCCTCTATAAAGAAAGGACTTCCAATGAAGAATCCCAATCCCAAAGAAGATGCCTTGGAAGCCATCTCTTTCCTTGGTGAAAAACAAATTTAGATACCCTTCTCCCCTACAATAGGATAACATTATTTGTTACAACCAACCCAGTTATACTTAACAAAAACAGTGAATTTTTTGAAAAACTTTGACAAGCATTCAATTAAAATCATAGATTTTATAATCAAAATATATTATCACAACAGATAACATTATCATTTCAACTTTAATTCCTAATGCAACATAAAGTATTACAACTTCATGAAAGTAAATACATAATGACACAGTGATGACTAGTCTCATAATACAACAACGACTGCTTATGTACAAAAATATTACATTTAGAAACTCAATAGGCATTTAGCCTTATATATAATATAAATATAACCAGCTCTCTGAAGATAGAGTTGCACCAACTCGCGTATCTCTAATAACTTCAAGTGTTGTCTCTAGTAATGTACTGCAGTGGGGGAGGAAGAGCATCATCCAGGCACTTTTCCACTCCAACCATGAGCCAACGATCCTCCGCACAATACCCTATTAGGGAATGACCCTCTCTTCACAAATAGGCAGATAGAACGGTGTAGAAATCTAAAATGAGACATGTTAGTACCCCATGTGCTGTGCTATTTTTACTATATGACATGTATCATAAAGAAAAATATGTTTCTACTATAATATCACACAACATGCAAATTAAACATATGAATTGATAATTTTAATTTAACATTAATTTGACTAAAGTTTTAAATAACATATGATCATCTAAATCGATCAAATTTATAACACATCAGTTGATTGAGTTATCCATACCCAACATTGATGATGTTAACTAGGCTTGAGAAATCTATCTCACTGCCTGGGTAGTATCATCAATGCTAGCCTCATAATATAAATAACATATAAACAATCCAAATCATAAGCTCACCATCTGAGTATGCTATTTTAAAGATCATAATTACTTACATGCAATATCTGGTATAAACAAGTATACTTTGACAAACTCACAACAATCGAACATGCCAACAAAAGTCTATATTAACTTAATTATAACGGATATTTTTAAAATATAATCCAATTTATTTGTACAAAATAAAAACATTAAAAAAGACCTTTCATACATTTTCAATATTGATTAAATTTGTTTTTTTTTAAAATACCAAAAAAATTTAGAAGGCTCTAATGAACAATTTCTTAATTTTAAAATAACATAAAAATATATAATCACCATGTAATAAGTCAAGTACTGAGAACATTGAATAGCTTTGTCAAATTAATATCCACATAAGCTCTTTAATTTTATAATTCTAGATTCAAGTTTTTGATATACTATTTGACTTATCTAAGTCCATAGCCATGTTGGGTTTAACTTGGTGACTTAGATGTAATCTAATACATAGTGTCATTAAACTAACTTTTATAGCAACGATTTTCACATAATCATTATATATATTTTACTATCTAATCGACTCAAAGTTTTTAAATCATAACATTTATTTCAATGAAAGCTGCTAGTAAAACGTGCTAAGTCGATTTCTAACTTGCTCGATCTATCAATTGACACATTGGTCAATATTATAACAACAGGGTTTTCTTTTTACTCCAAGACATATTTTATCACATTGAAATCTATTTTAATAAACCTCATGCCACACATAAACCATAAAATAATAGTTTAAGCCTTAAATTCAATTCATTGTATATACACATCTATATAAATCTAGTGCTTAGCCCTCTATATGGCACTTAATCCCATATATTTATATATACAGGTTCTTATAAATAAGGTGTTGAGCTTTATATAAAATATATGCAGACCCTTTTAATTCTGCACTCAGCTCTGTATATGCTAATATATATGGGTTTTATGTATTTATTTACTGGAGATATTTAAATCTTTCTATATTCATATATTCTCATTTTAAACTATTCACAAAGTCACACCTAACCTTTCTATTTTAAGCATCCAACATTACTAGTGTAGTGCCTAGTTTCATATAAAAGTATATATACAGACTTTTCCATTTATTTTCTAAATCAACAATCAATTCTCTATATATATGTTTATATATAAATATACTTTTATTTTATATTCTTAACAATCGAAGTCACATTTAGTTATGTAGATATAAATAACATATTCATATTTTATTCTTACATTTTGTTTTCAGATTTCACAGATATATATGTGTGTGTGAAATAATTCATAGAGGTTGTATGTTTTGTTTTACCCAAATCAATATTTAGAAAGGGCCATTGAATATTAACGATTGAGCAAGGTCTATACTAAGGTTTTAATAACAGACCTTTCATAATTACTCAACCAAAACCCCCCTATTTTCCTTTAAATTTACTTTAGAAAAACGAACTTGTTAAAAAAAACCATTCAAGACAAACATTAAATCTTCTATTCAATGTTCAAAGTATGTCTTGGCTTAATTTATGGGGTTGAATACCGGGTCTATGGATGGCCGAGCCATCCACAGAGCCCTCTAATGAAATCCTCTGGTTTTTTCCTAAACAAAATTAAATACTAAAACCCATACCCATATTCTATTTGAACAGAGCAATACACATGAAAAATTCATACAGTACAACCTGGATATTATGCCATTTCCTCAAAATGGTTTTTTCCTTTTTCTCCAAGAATCTTCTATCTCCTCCCAATTACCTGCTTTCTTCATGTGTTATAATCCCTCTCTTCCATTTCCTCTTATTACTCTTTTATTTTCCATGCATAGTTCAATTTCCTTCATGCCAATAATGATGGAATCCTCAGTTAACCCTAGTTGTAGGGTTTCTTTCAAGATAATGACTCGAAGTCTAAAAATAGTTTTCCCAAAATAATCACTCAAACAAGCTTAACTCTCATTTTAACCCCTAAGTTTATCACGTTAAAATCAAGTTAACTAAGCTTAACTTTTCCTTTGAAGCATCCTTAAAAACCATGCTTAAACAAAGAATTCGAATGATTTCATGTAATTTATACATCATGCCTAGTAACAAGGTCAACATTATTATCAATGGTAATTTATCTAGTGAAATAGGTTCGTTAAACATCATAGACTTAATTTGGATAATACATAGGTATTTAGTTTAGGTAAGATGTCAAGTACTAATAAACAATTATTTTCAAATCAATATTCAATAGACTAAGTTTATATTCACTAATTATATAACAAGATAACTATAGCATTTGATCATTATTTTCAATAACTTTTAAAAAAAATAGATGCCTTAATAAATCGGTTTACTAAAACACCAAAAATATCATCATACAAATATATTGATCATAACAATCATGTAGAATATACTTAAGCTATATAGCAATGAATTCATTCCCTTTTTAATGCACAACTAAAACATAATTAATGTAAACTAATCTAGCATTAACAAGCATAATACTAGCAACTAGATCTATGCAAGAAATTTAACAAGTAAATCTATGGTGGTGTGTGAGTTTGAGTTACTAGCATTTCCCTTCTGTCATCCTACAACCATCAATTTGTACCATCCTCTTCAATGATGCTCTCCCTCATCATGCTCTGAGGGTAAGACCAATATGTAGTTAGTCGGAGTCATCATAATATATAACCAATGATGTAAGACTAACAAGTATACATCTACAATGAATAGAATAATCAAATACAATTGTCACATCATGTATACAAAACATCAATATCACTGTTCCCAACAATATATGTCACAATGCTCAAATCAAAGTAATAAAGAATCAGTTATTAGCCATTTCAAATCCATGGATTTAAAGATAAAATCATAGGGTTAAATCAGGATGTAACATTGTTATAGTGGGAATTGACAAGTAATTATTTATTTCAACCCAAGTTTGGTATCAAACTCATGCCCTGCAAGATCTAAAATATATTGTTGGGTTACTTGATATTACTTTAGGGTTTCTAAAAGATCTAATATATTGTTGTGTTACTTGATCTTACTTTAGGGTTTCAAAGATCATGTTTGTATCAAATATGTTTATTATCCTAGTTAGACTATCTATTTATCATCAAACCATTGTTCATATTTTTTAAATGCCTTTGGTCATACTCAGATGGCTCCAAATTGATTAAACGATCCATCTGTATTGAATCTATTTGTATGCCTAGCAAAGATCAATTTCTAAATTCAAATCATCCTTATGGGTTGACCTATACATTTTGCATGTCGGTGGCATGAGAAGTTATCAAAAGAGTCATCTAGTTATACACAATAGATCTAAGCATATTCCTATATAGTAAGTATTAAGTAAACATCTATTACTCATTGGAAACCACATGCACATTAACAAGGACTACCCTAAATCTTCCAAATTAGAAGTTAATCACAAAAGTAAACCCTTAGCCAAGTTTTAAACATATAGGTCAAGTGAATTTTATCTATTGTCAAGTTTCAAAAGCTATAGATTACAGGTTGAATCTATACTAAAGAAGAACTATTTCACATATAAACATAATCAAGATAACTACATGTGGTTTGAGTCCTCTTCGAAGTATTGAAAATGTATGTAGTGTTTATCCACTCAATGGGGGTTGGTTAGGTTGACTAGCTCAACCCATCTTTTTTCTCATTTCTTAGGTCAAAACCTAGTGTCAAAAGTGCAGCTAGCATTTTAAAGAGAAGGAGATAGATTTTTAGACTTGCACACATAATGAGTTTATGATATTGCACAAAATAATGGTTTACAGACAAGCACAATACTTTATGGTGAAAAAATTGGGTGCAAGATATAAATACATTTTCATCAAAGATTAGATGCCTACAATCTGATGTTGGTATACAAGTATTATTAGATTCATCATGTATAAATAATCAATTTCTAGAGTTGAAAAACCTTAGATCCAATTTTAGTCCTTTATGTTGCCTTTACATAGTCTCAAACTTAAACAAAATAATAAGAAGTTAAGTAACCTAGTCCTCTTAGTGATTTCCATAAATAGTGAAGTGTAATTGAACATTTACTTGTAGGATTCATATTTTCTTAATTTAGGCATATCTTAGACAATCTGAATATCCAAAAATTCTATCTTATTTAGATGCATTAATCCAAAATAAGGTAAAACATACTGACAAACTTGATCCTTATATTGAGAGCATCAAACCCTAGGATTTTCTTAAGTTTTCACCCTTCTTTCTTAGGGTTTCAAAGATTTATATTTATGACTAGTTTTCAAACATGATCTATGACTTTTCACCATTCACATAAAAATTTCATGGCTATATGTTTAATATATTTCAAAAAATAATGACTCAAATAAATAGAGATAAACTATTGAAATTAAAATATAGGAAACATATAAAATTTACAGAATTAGAAATTAGCTTAAAATGGTAAATTGATAATAGATATGCAAACCTCCCTCAAACAAACATTATGTTGACTATGATTGAAAATTTATTGGAAATACCTGCAAATATTGTTGTGGTTGAACATAGGGATTCAAATTTTGTTGGGACAAGATTGCACTAGGAGGACAAGGTCACACTACTACCACATCTTGGTTGAATGTGTGACTAGTTTTTTGATCTAGGTGTATGCACCTATTTAGAAGGTTTTATTGTTAATTATGTGTGTCTATTTGGTGCTAAAAATTAAAAAACCCTTAATATTACACAAAAATAGAATACAGATCAAATTCAAAAAAGGGAGAATAGGGTAAGGGGAATAGCAGAGCTACCCTTAGAAAACTCTACATAATCTGAGTGTTACCTACATAGCCCAAATGGGCCTTAGCCTAATGTAGTTCTCCCTCCTAAAGAGAGTGTGTTAATATTGATTTTATCTAGATGAATGAAACTAGATAGATTGATTTAGATACTTGATAATGAGTGCCATTAATTTGAAAAAATATATTTAGAATTGGCTTATGACAATTAGAATACTTCAGTAATTAGAATTGGAATAAATAGTCCTCTTTTACTCAATGTGTAGTAGTATTGCCAAGTGAATGTTAGGTGTTTGGAGAAGCCTTGATATGCTTATATAGGGGAATATTTTGAATATTTACACTAATGGGACTTGATAAAAGAATAGGAATAAAACACAATGTCTTGAATTTGAAAAGTTATTTTTGGTGTGCGAGGGATAAAGTCATAGTGCGACCCTGTCTGACTTGGTGCAATCATGTCCCAAAAAGACATAGAGCATTGGAATTAGTATGAAAAGAACCTATTAGTAAAATAGAGATGTCCAAATGATATTATAAGTGGTCATAAGTTAGTTTTTAGAAAAGTGAATGCTATCATATAGATTGTAAGTTAGCAGAATGGCGAATTGACCAAATAGGGTAAGTATGTCAAGTTTAAACATTATCAATCACTTAATTATTATATTTATGTGTCTACATTTTCTTCCACTTTATTTTATTGATGCAAAAAATTAAATTACAGGAGTAAATTATATGCAAACCTAAGTGTGTATACACATTTTGTCTTTTGATGTGAAGTTTGATCATGGAACATGCCTTAATATAAAATTTGCAATAATACCACTAAAAGTAGGTACTATTCATATTTTAAAAAAATTGAAATTTGAAAAGAGAGAAAAGAAAGTATACACCTAAAAGAATATGCAATCTAATTTCCATATAACCTAGAAATGGAGAAGGGCTTGCCCCCTTGTTGATGCATTTAGAAAATATTGAACTTGTGGTGATTTGAGGCGATCAAGTCTAAATTTTAAAATTTTCAAAAATCATTGAGTTATAAATATTGTATGCTACAAATCTCATTTGACTGTGTAGAGTATTTTTTAAAATAATTGAAGGGGTGGAACCACCATCTTTGGCTCGTTACAGAGAAAAAGTGTAACTATAGATGTTAGGTGTCACTAGACTCTAATATGGCCCACTTGCTACATTGATATGAATCACACCACTATAGATAGATCTAGATTCCATTTGAAACTTTATAACTTTAAAAATTTAAAATTTTTGAACTTGAGAAATTTCAAATTGCTATATAGAAACTTTTGTCACTTGAAGTTGCACTCTTTAGAGAAGTTGTTTCAAGGCTTATCCCTTCAACTGACATAATGGAAACACTTCAAGATAGTGGGTGACCTATGGTTGAAGTGAATCTCCAGATAGGGCTGGTTACCCTAGTGAATCACCTAAACTAACACTAACTACTCAAATTGAAAGCAATTTAATGATGCACCATAAATGTGATCCTTGGCTTGCTTGAAACCTATAAAATGAGACTAAAAGATATTGACACACATACATAACTCTCAAAGTGATCACTCTTGCATAAGTATTTCATAGGGAGGCTTGAAGCTATGAAAACACATAGGAGGGGTGATAAATGACTCAATAATTGAATCCTACATGAGCTTGATGAAAACACAGACTATGACCTACAAAAGAAAAACTATCCAACATAGAGATGAAGAGAAATGGGCATACACAAGGGATAACACTCTCTTCCACAAGTGTATATCAACAAAACATAAAAATAACATAAGACACAAACATGGAAGAAGGAAAAATCAGCTTTCTATTATTCTTCAAAGGCATTACAAAACTTGCCAAGAATGATTTACAAAGGAAAGAGCTATGTTTTTATAGATTACAAAGGAGAAGAGAGGAGATGAGAGAGAAACTTCATAGGAGGAGAAGAAATTAAACCTACTTCACATGGGATGCATATTAATCAATAGTGAATGTGGTTCCCCACATTTGAAGTGTCAAAATATGCTCCACCTCTTTGTCTTTGTCTCTCACCTTTCCCCTAAAGTCCAAAAAATCTTTTTTACTTTGTCTAGACATGAAAATCATGGGTCTCTTTAAAAATTTGACCCATATATTTTCCATGTGACTCACATCATATGAAATATTCCCTATGGACCATGCCACATCACATAGACTCCACATCACTGCTATGCCACATCACAACTATGCCACATCACATGTACAATCATTGTGAATAGTAATCATGAATATTGTCTATGTGAATAGTGTTTAGTGAATAGTAATCTTACTCCTATTAGTAAATATGATGTGAGCTCATGAAGATCAGGTAAACCTTTCAATCCATGTTGCAACTAAATGGTGACTATAATATTAACATTCTGGTAACCTCTACGAGATGAGTGCCCACTAGTCACAAATCTAGTAGCCTTATGCAATCCATTGGGCATGAAGTCATGTATGTTCCATCATAAATATGATTGTTATCATGGATACAATGCCTTGAAACAATCTATGAAAATTGAAAATACCTTCCCCACAAGAGAAGAATAAAGAATAACTACATGTGCATGCAGACACTTGGAAGAAATAAAAATACAACTAAACTACTGAAATAATGTGCACACAAGCACTTGGAAGAAAGAAAATACAACTAACCTACTATTAGAATGTGTAATCATCACTTGGAATAAATAAAATAAAACTAACCTACCATAAAATAACCAATCAAAATGGCATTTACACAAAGCCATTGATTGGTTGTACAAAATAGTTGCCCTTTCTTACTAATCGAATATACTTTACATGTTTGAGGGTGGCCAATCAAAGATGGATAAGGAGTGGATATTCAACAAATTGGTGATATAATTATCCAAGAATAATAACATAAATAAACTCAATTACCCAATCGGATTGGCTATATATACAACTATCTTGGAGTGGATACACAAGATGATCCTACTATTTTTGATGCTTAATTTTGTGCTTTGAATTAAGCATAACATGTGATGGCTCCTCCTTGTTATATTCCAACTAGGATAGGTACCTGATAGGACATCCTCTTATCTAGATAAAGTTTGAGCAATAAAATTTCCCTCACTCTTAAATTTTTCTACCCCATTATTTTTTTGATTGAAATGTGCTTGTCCTAGAAACACATCCATTTCCTCCTGTTCTGCATGCTCCTCGTAGGTTTCTTCTTCATTAAGATCAAATCCATGACAACTAGATTGATATTTATCATATTCCATGTTGAATTAAATCTCATCTATCATTTCATATTCAACTTTCTCATAGCCACCTTGAAGAATGACTACTGCAATCTCACTAACTGCTGCCATGTAGTCTTGAACTTGTTCATCTTCCTCATTAGGTTTAACAAGATTAGGAACCAAGATGTATTCATTAATATCTCCCTCATGCTCTTCTAAAATATAATTTACTTCCTCTTCCATGTTGAATTGAAGTTAATTTGATTAATATAATAACTCATCATGCCCTTGAATGCATTCTTGACTAGAAAGAACTAACTCCTCTTCATCATGATTGCATTTTTCCTCTTGTTCCAAATCTGATTTTATAACACAAAGAGGGCTGCCAATGATGATGATTTTCTCATCATATTCACTTGAAATATCCTCCTCTTTAACCAAATGGTCTTCATTTAGAAACTCTTTATTTACCCTCTATAGAATAGGTTCTCCTTTGCAAAGGGAAATGGTGGGAGGGCAAAATGGTTGACTTGGTACAGTAGGAATGTAATGAATTATGGGATGCTCTTTTATGATATTTTGGGTTGAAGAAGAAGAGAGACTCCTAAAACTTGGAAATTTTATTGGATTGTCTTCTAAAACCTCTTCACTCTTTGATTTTGTATTTACATATGAGGAGTAGATAAGAAGCTTGAAAACTTCCTTGGTTGTTCAGATGGTTTTCCTTGATTAAAGCTTGGTAATTTCCTTGGTTGAGGAGTTTGAGGAATTTGAGGAATAAGGGGTGGAGATTGCATAGGTATAGGATCTCTCAATGAATGGTGGAAATAATGTTCTTGATCTATATCAAGCTCCCTCATTTGTCTCTTGTAATTAAGTTGTATGTCTCTGAAGCTTTTTTGGGATTGATTAGGAGAAATGCAGCTTGCAAAGGGTTGATTATAAGCATTCGTAGGTTGGTAATAAGCATAATGAGAGCCATATGGGGAAAATTGGGGTCATTTTAGGATTAATATGGCTCAATATATGGCTGTTATGGATCAACATACTATTGATAAGAAGATGTAAAACTTAAATTTTCTCCATACCAAGCCATCAAAATTCAGTGGGAATCAAAACACAAACTTGAAAATAATACCTGGGCTAATAAAACTAGTTGGATGAACTCAGAGTCACCATTGATGCTTGTAGAAAAGCATCCAAAGGTTGATATATTGAAGAGCAGAACCAACAACCCTTCAATAGATGATGTAAGGATCATCAAACCATGTCCCATTAGGCTTGCTATAAATTGTTGTCACTGGAAGTTGTACCCTTTGGATTAGTTATTTCAAGGCTTGTCCCTTCAACTGACATAATGGAAACACTTCAAGACTATGGGTGACCTATGGTTGAAGTGAATCTCTAGAGAGGGTTCGTTCCTTTAGTGAATCACCTAAACCAAAACTAACTACTCAAATCACAAGAGGAAAAGAGATAGAGAGAGGAGGGAAATAAATAATTGAAATTAAAATGGTGATGCACCAAAAATGTGATCCTTGGCTTGCTTGAAACCTGAAAAATGAGACTAAAAGATACAAACACACATACACAACTCCCATATTGAGCCCTCTTGCATAAGAATTTCATAGAGAGGATTGAAGCTCTTAAAACACTCAAGAGGTGTGATAAATGACTCCACAACTGAATCCTACATAAGCTTGATGAAAGCACAAACTATTACCTGCAAAAGAAAAACTATCCTACATAGAGGTGAAGAGAAATGGATATACACAAGGGAGAACACTCTCTTCCACAAGTGTAGATCAATAAAACATAAAAATCATAGAAGACACAAGCATGGAAGAAGGAAAAATAATCTTTCTATTATTCCTCAAAGACATTACAAAATTTTCCAAGAATGATTTACAAAGGAAAGCGCTGTGTATTTATAGATTACAAATGAGAAGAGAGGAGATGAGAAAGAAACTTCATGGGAGGAGAAGAAATTCAACCCAATTCACATGAGATGCATAGTAATCAATAGTGAATGTTGTTCCCCATATGTGAAAGGTCAAAATATGCTCCACCTCTTTGTCTTTGTTTGCCACTTTTCCTCTAAAGTCCAAAACAACGTTTTGACTTTGTATAGACATGAAAATCATGGGCCTCTTTATAAATTTGACCCATATCTTTCTCATGTGACTCACATCACATGAAATATTACTTGTGGGCCATACCACATCACACAAACTCCACCTCACCACTATGCCACATCACCATACATAATCACTATGAATAGTAACCATGAATATTATTTAGTGAATAATAATCTTACTCTCGTTAGTAAACATGGTGTGAGCTCGCGAAGATCAGGTAAACCTTGCAATCCATGTTGTAACCAAATGGTAACTGAAATAATTAATAGTAACTTAAAAATGAATGAATACCATGCCCCCTATACTATATTTTTTTGATATTAAATGCCACTTGAACTTGTAACCATTTGTAAACTTGTAAATTATAATCAGAGGAATGAGTGCACATGCATGTCAGTAAATTATAATCGTAGGAATGAGTACACATGCATGTCACATGCCCCCATAATTTAAAAAATTCTAAATCATATTGCATTTTTGAAATTATATATCACCATGAATCTAAAATTTGTTATCTCATGAGACTTGAATTCTCAAGACAAGTCCATTTTGATGCCCCCCTTTTGAGATGAGGGATATAACCTATAAGTCACTTATCTCAAAAGAAAGCTTATGTGAAAGATGTAATCATGTAGTAGCATTTTAAACTTTTGAATTTGATTGCACCATAATATTGAGTATGACATTGAATATTATATGAAACATGTGTTAGATAGGTATAACATTAAATCACATAAACATCATGTGCTTCATATGTATCATGGCACCAAAGTAAGAGTAGAGAGTATACATAATGTGTGATATGAATCATGACACCATAGTAGTAAAAAATGAACATACAATGAATGTCACACAATTTTTGTTAATTATTCTAGTCACCATTTGGTTGCAACATGGATTGCAAGGTTTACCTAGTATTCACGAAATCACATGATGTTTATTGATGGGAGTAGGATTACTATTCACCAAACACTATTCATGTAGACACTATTCATGGTTACTATTCACAGTGACTATGCATTGTGATGTGGCATACTGGTAAGGTGGATTTTAGATGATGTGGCATGGCCCACAAAAAATATTTTATGAGGAAAGGATCACATGTGTGAATGTGGGGCATGGCATATCACTAAAGGTCATATCCTCTTATCTTTAGTGATTCACATGTGCTTACTTTCACATGTGTGAAGGTGGGGCACATTTTTTGAGTGGATCTATGATTTTATTGTCTTGTAAGGTCAAAAATTTGATTGAAATTGGTCTTGGAATCTTATGTTCACATGGAGGAAGAGATAAGAGGTTCACTATTTCATATTTTCTCACATGTGTGAAGTGGAACACCAAATTTAGTGTCACTTGGAGGTGGGAGACAAAGACAAAGGGTGGTGGATCTTGTCTAAAGTTGATTCCCTTCATTTTTGACTTCCTTGCACTCCAAGACAATCATATTACTATTTATCACATGCAAGACAAGGAATGTGGGTCGAATTTATTCTCCTCCCATGAAGTTTCTCTCTAATATCTCTCTTCTCCTTCGTAATCTATAAAAGCATCGCTCCTTCATTTGTAAGAATAATTCTGGGCAAGTTTGTAAATGCCTTGGAAATAATAAAAATCTGATTTTGCCTTCTTCCATGCTTGTGTTTAGTGTGAATTCATAAGTTGTTGATGCTCTCCTTGAGGTGAAGAATTTTTCCCATGGATTATGTCCATTTTCCTGACCTCTATGCAAGATAGGTTTTTTTGGCAGGTCATAGTGTGTGTATTCTTAAGTTTTATGCAATGTTATATGTGCTTATGAATATTTCCCCTCCTAATGCTACCATAGATCTTCTTGCCTCTCTATGAAATACTTATGCAAGAGTGCCTAATTTAGGAGTTGTGTATGTGTGTTAATTTCTTTTAGTTCCATTGTGCATAAGCAAACAAGCCAAGGATCACATTTTGGTGCATCACCTCTCTCTTTTTAGTTTAGTTTCCTTCTATCCCTTTTCCTATTCTATCCATTTTCATTGAAATTTGAGTAGAGTTAGTGTTACTATAGTTGATTCATCAAGGGAACCAACCCTCTCTAGATATTCTCTTCAATATAAGGTCACCCACACGTTGGAGAGTTTCCATTGTATTAGTAGGAGTGAGAATAAGCACAAATTATCAAAAGGGTGCCCTCCAAAGTGATAATAGTGGTAAGACAACTTTTCATCTACTAAAGACATTTTGGTGTTGTTCTTCAATATATCAACCTTTGGAGGTAGTTTCACAAGCATCAATGCTGACTCCAATCATTCTAGTTTCAGATCAGTCCTATGTTGTCATGGACCCTAAAAAAGATCTTGATAAAGCATGGAAACAATATTATGATATCATTGAAGAATTTGAAGCAATATTGGGAGCTGATAAGGAGAAGCTACCACATGTTGTGCTCAATCTAGAGCACAAAATTGAGAAATAAGAGGAACATAATCATCTTACTCATCCACTCTTAAATAACTATATATCCACTCAATTGGATGGGTAAGTGATTTTTTTTACATTATTAGAGAAGCATATCACTAATATATTGAACATTCGATCCATCTCCAACTTTTGTTGGCTGCCCTTAAGCATGAAGAACATATCAAGTTGATTAGGAAGGGTAGCTATTTTTTAGAACTAGTCAATGGCTTTATTTATATAGCCTTTTAATTGGTTAGTTTAGAGTAGGTAGTTGTTTTTTTTCCTCCAAGTGCTGATTGAACATTATAATATTATGTTATTTTTATTTTTTTCTCCAAGTGTCTGTGTGCACACTGTTTTAGTATTTTAGTTGTAGTTTCTTTCCTCCAAATGCCTGCATGCATATGCAGTTATTTTTGTTATTCTTTTTTTGTGGGGAAGGTAAATTATAGTTATTTAGAGATTGTTTCAAGGCATTTCATCCATGATAACAATCATATTTGTGATAGAAGATATATGACTCCATGCCTAATGGACTGCATAAGGCTACTGGATTAATAACTATTAGGCAATCATCCTACAGAGTTTATCAAAATGTTAACCATTCTAGTCACCATTTGGTTACAACATGGATTTCAAGGTTTACCTATGCTTTAAAAACTCACACCATGTTTATTGATGGGAGTAAGATTATTATTCACAAAATACTATTCATGTAGACACTATTCATGGTTACTATTCATAGTGACTATGCATTGTGATGTGGCATAGTGGTGAGGTAGATTTTAGATGATGTGGCATGGTCCACAGGGAATATTTTAAGGATTGGATCACATGTGTGAAGGTGGGGCATGGAATATCACTAAAGGACATATCCTCTTGGCATATCACTAAAGGACATATCCTCTTGTCTTTAGTGATTGAAATTATTCTTGGAGTCTTATGTTCACATGGAGGAAGATACAAGAGGTTCACTATTTCAGATTTGCTATCACATGTGTGAAGTGGGGCACCAAATTTGGTGTCACATAGAGGTGGGAGACAAAGACAAACGGTGGTGGATCTTGTTTAAAGTTGATTCCCTTCCTTTTTGACTTCCTTGCACTCCAAGATAATTGTATTACTATTGATCACATGCAAGATAAGGAATGTGGGGAAAATTTCTCCTCCTCCCATGAAGTTTTTCTCTCATCTATCTCTTTTCCTTTGTAATCTATAAAAACATGGCTCCTTCATTTGTAAAAATAATTCTATACAAGTTTATAAATGCCTTAGAAATAATAAAAAGCTGATTTTAACTTTTTTCAAGCTTGTGTTTAGTGTGAATTCATAAGTTGTTGATGCTCTCCTTGTGGTGAAGAATTTCCCCCCTAGATTGTGTCCAATTTCCTATCCTCTTTGCAAGATAGGTTTTCTTTTGTAAGTCACAGTATATGTATTCTTAATTTTTTTATGCAATGTTAGATGTGGTGATGGATGCTTCCCCTCCTAATGCTACCATAGATCTCCTTACCTCTCTATGAATTACTTATGAAGGAGTGCCTAATTTGGGAGTTGTGTGTGTTAGTTTCTTTTAGTTCCAGTGTGCATAAGCAAACAAGCCAAGGATCACATTTTGGTGCATCACCTCTCTGTTTTTAGTTTAGATTCCTTCTATCTTTTTTCCTCTTTTATCCCTTTTTCTTGCAATTTGAGTAGAGTTAGTGTTAGTGTAGGTGATTCATCAAGGGAACTATCCCTCTCTATAGATTCTCTCCAATATAAGGTCACTCACACCTTGGAGAGTTTTTATTGTGTCAACAGGAGTGAGAACAGGCACACATTCTTATAAGGGTGCAGCCTGAGTGATAACAATTTTTATATAATGTCATACATAAGACCCAAACACCTTATACAAAGGACATGTGAATGCCACATAAATACATAGGACCAAGGGCAACACATTAATGGCATGATAATACCATTTAATCAATAACATGCATATGTTGTATATATAATGACATGGGCCAAACATTATAAACAAGTAAATCCTAACTTACCATGTAGTAGAAAAAAAAAAAAAAAAAAAATATATATATATATATATATATATATATATATATGAACCTAGTCTAGATTGATCATATATGTCAATATTAATGTTATCAAGTAGCATATTCATGTAACACATTGTAAAGTGTGACTAAGTATCAAAATATTTATATTATATATAGCTCAACATGGTAGAAAGGCTGTGGATAGATATACCATGTTGAATTGTTCATGAAGAATAAAGAGATGCCCCCAACTTAGCAAGGTTGTTAGGTGATAAGGGAAGTCCGACATCAAAGAACCATGTAAAAGTATGTACTGTGTCACACTCACATACATTGTGAAAATCATTATGTATTGATAATTGACATATGCTATCTACTTGACATGAGATAAATGACATATGCAAATAAATAAGCTAGCAACATAAGCAAGATTTTTCTAAGGTCCTAATTTTTGAATTTTTTAATAATATATTGAATTTTTTCAAAAATATGATAATTTAAACGACTTAGAAAATATACTAAGAATCAAAACTTAGAAAGTAGTGGAGAAGGGAGGGATTCGAATAATCCACAACAAGATGTTAAATCTTAGTATGGTAATAAGGAAATCAAACTATGTGCCACCAATATATGTGTAAAAAAAACTATGAATGTAGATAGGGATGTTGATGCCCCCAATGGGAAAGAATCTATGTGTGCTCATGGATAATGTGGATCGATATATGTTATCATATAAGTGCAAAAAAAGCCATAACATAATTAGAATGTAATAGTAATAAATAATGAGCATTGAAAACATTTATAAGATCATTTTTTTGATTGTTCAAATTAGTTTTAAAATCAAGAGGGAAAGTATCTAAAGTGAAAATAAATCCAAGGGATATAATAATGTTGGATAAGGGTTATAAGAAGTAGCAAGAAAGTAAAAGAAAAAAAAACTATGTATGAAGGGAAAATCCAAGTAGCTTAACCAATTATATCTATAATTAGGGGCATATATGTATACACCATGGCATGATCTGAATAAGTCACTTCCTTTGAAGTGAAAGTGCCAACTATAGATGACTTTCATTATGAATTATGAGCATATGTTGTAATATAATCATTTGAACCACTGCTCATATACCCATGTAAATCTATATCCTCATGTTTAGTGGGAGAAGATGTAACAACATGTACATGTGGTGAATCTATTTAAACAACATGTGATGCCTTTGGATATAAAGACTTATTTTTATGTGTCACTTTCTACTTAGGATAATGTACCATACTCTTTGAAATTAACTAATTATTCCCACGTGTAATTATATCATACTCATAAGTAGATGGAAAAATTGATTTTATGTTATGCTCATGTGTAGCTTTATCATGCTCATAAGTAGATGAATAAAATGATTCTGTGTTGTGATATTGAATAGTTATATAGATTATTTCATTACCACATTGCTCAATGTATGTTCCTTCCAATTATTTTGTAGGAGAAGTAAATAATATTGGTTCCAAAGTATATTCATATTGGATTCCTAAAATTTTGACCACTTGATTACCATTAATATATTTGATACATTATGCATTGTAAAAGGTACTACTCAAATCTATTGTATCCAAGGGTGTCCCGATAGCATATCAAAGACCTTTGTGCTTAGTAGAATTATGAATAGATTGGGCACTGTGAGAGATCCCACGTGTAAGGGTAGCACTATATGCCCAAGATTATCATGTACAAGACCATGAAATGCTTTAAAAGCTATACAATTATCATGTAAATCTTGTTCTATATAACCAAAAGAGTAGATGAGTGTTATTGTGCACACACTTTTGCTTGATCCACTATCCATCATAACACTATGTATGGATTGTTTTTAAACATATGCTCAAATAAAGAGTGTGTGTCTATTTGAATCATCATTGTCAACTTAACTATCATAAAATGTTATCATAGGACGTGATGTTTGTTTGTTTTTTTGTAACTATACCAATGATGCCATCAAGTGGATGCCCATATGAATGAGGAGGATAACCTTCTATTCACAATGTACTTCATAATTATCCTTTTTATTTTCTTCATGATTTGGAAAAGGATCAATGTAAATTTTGAGCTTTGTATTGTCATTTGTTTGTGGCTTAGCATCTTCGATAGGTGTAACAATATCAATAATATTATCATTAGTGAAATCTTGAATCTTATGCTTGAGCTTGAAATATTCATTTTTAGCATGCCCAATACATCGATGGTAGTCACAATATGCATTGCCATCAAAAAAATTATATTTTGGTCTAGACATATCCACCTCCATTGGTGGAGTAAAGTGATAAGATTGGATTCAAGTAGTTTTTGAAATAATACATGAGGAGGTGAAGGTAGCTTTGAAAATTTCCTCCTTGGTGGAGCTTGTAATTGAAGATTTTGTGTTGGTTGCGACATAACATTAGCTGTAACCTTAGATTTATTATTGTTGTCATTGATTTGGCTCTTATTATTTGGCTTGGTTTGAAACTTAACATTTGAAGTAAAAGGAGCATTTAAAGTATACTTAAGCTTGTTCAAACTAATCAATTTAAAGTTATAATATTTGACTGTATAAGATGGTTCATTAAAAGATTTGAACTTATCAAACATAATAGACTCTTGAAGTGGAGATAGAAAACTTTGAGTGAAGATATATTGGAGCTCATTATTAGTCATTTGATTTGTCAATTTTTCTAGCATAGTCTTGTATCTTAGCACATATTCAATGATTATTTCATTGGACCCTTGTCTTAGCTTTGTAATTTGAACATATGCTAGCTTTTCACCAATATTGATAGAAAAGTGTGTTAAAAATTGATTTGCCAAAGGGTTGAAATATTTTAATGATTGAAAAAGAATATCATAAAACCATATAATATAATGTTTATTGAGACTTCTTAGAAAGAATATTATCAATAATTTATCATTATCTAGATACTCTAGACAAGCTGCATGGAATGCACACAAATGTTGTTCAATATCACATTTGTCTATATATAGAGGAAGCTTAAGATCCACAAAGCTATTTGGTAATGGATAAAATGTCATTTCATGTTTCAAAGGGCTATGTAACAAGGAACATGAGTCCATGGAAGGGGTAGCATGAGAAATTATTTGCTCAATTTGAGATAACTTAGATTAAAAAAGAAATAATATTATGCTCTTCAGTAGCATTGTTGATATATTTTACTTTAGTCTAGCATATATTTTCCCTAGTTGTGTGCCTAAAAAAATAAGAGTTCCAATAAGCTAGCATGCCAACACATCACATGAGAAAAGGTTCTCACGTGCTCATCTAAAGCATGTATCTTGAGACTGGTTACCATTGGTTTTTTTACACAAAGGTGTATTCATTTACTTTCATAAGCTAGGACGCTCGAACAAGTACTTAGTTCCATGTCTAACTCTTAATTATTCCTTTCCTACTTAACTAACTAAAGAGAAATAAGTTGAGTACAAACTGATAAAAAAATAGTAATAACTCCATTATATTCATGAATAGATTACATAAGTCTTTGATCAACACAAACTTCCTTTTATTACATTCATATATCATATCAAAGATTAAAATGACTCTAGGATTATCATGATCAACAACAATACTAAGTAAAATAAGGGGGTATTTATACATGGTTTACCCTGACCATTCAGTTACAAAAATAAATACAAAAAGATGACTCACCAATGACCATTAACAACAATGAGTCATGGTAAGCTATGTACAATGAATTCTTAAGAACCCACACCTAACTTCCCCTATATGTTCTCTCTATTCTAGATCCTCATCATCATGTGTCTATCTTCCAATGAATCAGTGTTGGATTCATGCTTGACTATTCTTTTTTGATATTCATGCAAACCATTCCATAATCATCTCTTCTTATTGCACCCTTCCCGAGTATTTCATTAATATCCAAGTCCTATATTTTTAGGTTCTCTATGATTCATACTTATTTTTTCCTCATGACTTGCCTCTTCAATGCCATGGTCTCCTTTGCCATGGTATTTCATGCAACAATCTTCTGTAATATGGTCTTTCACATCGTGTCTTGAAAAAGTACTTAGCTAAAATAGATTCAAAATTGAGGGCCCAACATCACCCCACACTAAGTCAATAGTTCATCCCAGAATATGCATTATGTTTAGGGCCCTCTACTATTAAAAACTCAAGTCCTATATATTCAACTTGCTACTTCACTTCCTCCCAATGATTGAATTCATTCTAGAGCTTAGAAGTGATTTCCTTGACTGCTTCTTTAAGTTGTTTAGTCTCCTCAAGTTATTCCAAAAAGTCACCCATTTGAATGGTTAAATGTTCAAGTGATGCAAAAACATCCTTATGAATGTCCTCTAGTGAAGTGACCTTTGTTTAAAACCTATCCTCAGAGTGCTAGAAAATTGGTGTTTAAATCTTGATGGTGAGTGCTTATTTTGTTTTCTAAGACCACATATTGAAAGCATTGGCACACTCAATTATATAT
Source organism: Torreya grandis (assembly GCA_037957365.1). Taxonomy (NCBI): domain Eukaryota; kingdom Viridiplantae; phylum Streptophyta; class Pinopsida; order Cupressales; family Taxaceae; genus Torreya; species Torreya grandis. Next base: position 2,700,278 of record JARHVA010000200.1, on the reverse strand, counting down.
TTTATTGTTAACACACTCAGCCAATTGTTGGTGTTGAATTTATTCCACTTGAAACCTTTATTCCATAGTTTTTTTAGGTTATGCTAGTTTAACAAAACCCCCATCAAATATGGGAACCATATCACACGCTCTAGTAAAAAATCTCTTACATACTTTGTCAGACTCAATGAACTCCTTCATCGTCCAAGTTTGATCTTGCTAAGGATTGGGTTGGTCTTTAAATTTTTTCAACTATAGCTCCATCAGGGTTTCAAATTTATCAATAACCTCTCTGATAAGAGGAAATCCATTTGTAAGGGTCAACTCCTGCTCCAAAATAGACTTGTAGAGTTTTAGTGTCTACATTCTGGCCATCATTGTTGTTTCTAGTTGATGTTTGAGCTCTCCTAACTCTTAAAGATTTATCTTTTCCTCACACTCATTGGGATAGAGGGAAATGACCTCTTTATGTTTCCTCTTAAACTGATTCACATCAAATTATTACAAGGCATTCTACCTTGTCATTTCATAAGAAATTTTTAAAAGGTCCACGCTTGCTTGAGACATTGTGCACTGTCAAGGATCCACTTAAATTATATCAGGGAGTTCCACCTCTCTCTATGTGAAAATAATATTATCTGCATGTAGTTCATAATGGCACTCTTCATTATATATATCATTATAAAAATAAATTTCTTGTCGAGTCTACTTGGTCAATTCCTCCTTGGGGAAATATTCCCACATATACAACTCATTCTCTAGTACATTCTATTAATACTAGGAGTGAAGGGAAAGGGTTACACTAGTAGTCAATAGCCTTAGATGAATGGATTCATTAATAGATTCCTTTCCTCTAGAGGGATTGCACTCAAGTATTTATACATCCAATTCCTCTTCTTGGAGACTTTTACCGATAATAAGGTCACCCATTCCTAAAGTTGTGTTTATGTTATCCCCTTCTTCACTAGTGGGACTCCAAACATCCACTTGTGTGTCATAAAGGATGACTTATTCATGATGCATTGGTGGGGGATCTTTTTCCTCTGTTTGTTCCTCTTATTCCTTAGGGGAACACTCCCTCTTTGGTGATGCTTATGGAGTCACTAATTTTTGTTTAGATTCCCCATCCTTAGGCACTAAAGTATCTTGTTTTAGAAAAATAGATGTCTACATGAAAAAATTAGGGCATTGAGGTTAACTTTCATGCATGTTATTTCTTGGTGGTGAAGTGGTAGTCTTTTGTCATTGAGATTATTCTAGTTGTGCACTCATGTTGGCATCATGCCCCAGCCTCTTCTACTTTTGGTGCCTTCGAATTTTTGGCAAGATTAGAATGGTTTATTTCCTATCCTCAACATTCCATGATGTCTTATTCCTTAGATTCAACATATAAAACAACAAATGAATCGAGTCCCTAACTAGGATTTGTTGGGCTTTGATGTTGGTATTATCTGATTCCAATTTTCCCTATAGGCCTTCTTCCTTGGATACACATACATTTGAAAAAGAGTGTGAGTCTCAACATCAATGTTTTATGCATCTATATTCATGGGGCATGCATCATATATTATATTTACAAAGTTCATAAAATAACTATCTGTGAAAGCATACAATAACTTGAGCCACCTGTACAAGTCATTTGAAGGGCTCATCCAGATGCACACTAAATAAAAATGTCATTTTACTATAAATTGGGCTTGGTATCTTATTTTCATAAGTAATTCCTTTGGGACACACCACTATTTTCCAAAGGATTTCTTCATTCCATCATACCAACCCTTCATCTTTGATTTGTGAGTAGGAGTAATAGTACCTTGGCATGTGAATGATTTAAACCGCTTGGCCAAAGATTTGTTTTATAGAGGGTAAACCCACTTAAAATCACCACTAGTATACTCCAAAACACCAATATCATCAAATACCAACAATAAAATTATGCCCTAATCAAACTTCTAATTAGGCAGGAGTTGGGCCTTCTTCACATCTGTAACAATCTGTTCAACAAAATATTGGGAATAATTTTACTTGACCCCTTAGGTTATCTAGTGGGCTACATAAAAGTGTGCCATATCCATTTATTTCCATCTATTCACACCTCTAAACTTGGTCATAACCAGGCATTCATCCATACAAAGGGCAAGATCTTGAATACTAGCTATATATATTATGTTGCCTTGCTTCTTGTACTCAAGTACCACTATGGTATTCTCAATATCTTCTTGATCCTTTAAATCTCCATTGAGGTAAGCACCTGAGCATTATATAACTTTAACTTTACTAATTCTATGGGTCTTGATCTTCATCTCGCACCCTGTAAAGTAAAATTAATCTTCATGAACACACGAGATAAGAAACCTTAAGACCTCCATGGGTTTCTCGATGTAAGGTAGATTAAACAACTGAAAAAATTAAACAGCATTGAGGCTATTAAAAATATAAAGATCATGGATAATCTCATTATGGTATTATACCACTCAAACCTATAGTCATGATATAAATATAATTCATTCCCTGGTTGGTGATAACTATAGTCAAATACTTAAAAATCAGCATATTAGACTCCCGCTTCTCTATGCACAACACCAACTTAGGATATTGCATTTATTCAATCGATATTGGGGTGAGAGTGGTGTTGTTTTTTTCTTAGTCACCTTACACACCATATTGGATCCTTTAGTGTTTTTTCTCTTAGTCTATTTCAGTAAGATTTCTTCTTGTATTCTAGATTCACCAGGTACTTCTCTTATCAAAATTGGTTGTGCTCCTGCACCCTCAAACTCTTCTTCCTCATGAATCAAAAGCAAGGGTTCACTTTGTTGGGTATTATTCTTTAGCCACATCACCCTCTGAGGAGCCTAAAGGTTTAAGCACAGTCATCCAATCCTCCCAAAAGAATGCATGATTACTAATTTAACTCCCTCGGCTATCCTACTTTAGCATCCTCCAATGGCAGACACTGACCCCTGCAACCTACAATTCCTTCAAATACGCTTCTATAATCACTATTCCACCAATTTATTTGTTCAATAAAATCAAATTATTCCATAATTGTGAATTGGTCCTTACAATTTGATAAATGCCCCTCTGGTAGCTTGAAAACACTCTGCTTGGCTCTGTAAATTCGTGAATTATCAATAGTAGAGTGTTAAAATGATGTCTAGTTAACCTTTTATAGTTTTTATGGGTAATACACATTTACTTACGCATGAACTCATCCATAATTTCACTCATTAATTATTCTAATTTTATTTCCATGATGTCCATTTGGCACACTTGCCATTACACACATTATTTTATTGTATTTAACATATATGTCCCATCTTGCACTTTTCTTGAAGTGCATGGCAACTTTAAAGAATTTATAAATTTTCAATTATAAGGAAAGAACCTAATTTATTTATCTTGACTCCTCACATCTGTTATGCACCACATCTTACGTATCTTCTTGTCCTTATGCGCTGCCACTTTCACACTCATTTTTCGCATGCATTACCTTCCACTATTTCTTTTACACTTTATAGATTTAATTCATTCGCACTTCCTACCCCAAACTAAAAGATGTATGTGGTCCTCCATGACATGATACATAAAATAAGAAAGATCCAAGTGTTGATCTAGGCCTAAGCAAAAGGCATGCAACCAATGCCATGTTTTATTGAAAAATAAACCAAAATCCTAAACTAATCTAGTGGCATAAGCCCTATTAACAAAAAAGAAACATCACTTATAATGGTAGGGGTGAAGTTGACTACCATTGAAATGGCTTAGAAGGAAATATTCATCTAACCTATTCAACTTACATGCACCTATGGGATGAATAATATGAATAATAAATAGACCATCCCAATGGATGTAAAAAATTTATGAATGTGACGTGAACTTAGAGTCATAAAGCAACATATGCATACCCAGATAAAAAGTATTATTCTTAAGATGCATATCATGTTAGGCCTTCTATTTTAGTTTTTCTATGCCTTGGATCAATGTGTTAGAAAACATGTTTCATCTAGCTATAGTAAAGCATCTAGGCATGCTTTCAAATATTCCTCATCATCCAACTGACCAACGCGTGCAATACATAAAAAATGTACAAGTAACTCAATCAAGAGAATGGCTTCGAAACCAAAGACAAGATTAAAGGGAATACTCTTATATAATTGTTTATACATGGTAAAATAAGCCCAAATTACTATATAAACATGATCACTAGTCAAACTAAATGAACATCTATACCTTATAATAATATTCTCTTAAATTAATATGGAAGTAGTGGTAGCAATAAAATCCTAGGTTGGCATTGCTTCAGCCTAGTGAGTCACCAACATAATGTCCTCTGATGACACTTTCATGAACCTCTTGAAGAACTTCAATATTCTCATGCTACATCATATAGTGTTATAATAATTCATCCGATACAAGCTTATAAAAGTCACCTCTAATGAGTTGTAAAGGAGCAACACGAACAACTAATTGCTTTTTCTCTTGAGTGATGAGGTGGGCTAGTGCATAACTCATATTAAGAAAAGTCACAATATCCTCCAATTACTTAAGCATGTGTGTGACTTGAGAAATTTATATATTGGGCAATTCATCCTCAATGGCACATGTTAGTTTACCAGATTTAATGCATGATAAGCGATCAAGTCAACAATTAGCCTTATCTAGTTCCACCATCACAAAAAAATAAAATTCCTAAAAAAGCACAATCCATTAGTAAATATGTCCATGTAACACTAACTTATTCATGAGGTATTTAAGTGCTTCATGATTTGTAAAAAAATTGAATGGGGTGGCCAACAAATACTAACAAAACTTTTGGAGCACATATACCATGGACAAGGCTTCACATTCTATAGTTGAGTAATTCTATTTAACTAAAGTGAGCTTTCGATTGACAAAGTATATGGGATGATCAAGACTTCCCTCTCTAGGTTATGTAAGGATATTTCCCACTACCATGCCTAAATCATCAACATGTACATGAAAGGGATTCATCCAGTTCAAAAATTAGAGAATGGGGGCAGTGATTAGCTTGTCCTTGAGTGATATGAATACCTGTTAGTGAGCATATGTCCATAAGAATTGACCATTCTATTTAAGTAGTTCCTCCAATGGAATTGCAATCTTAACATATCCCCAAATGAATTTCCAATAGTACCCCACGTGTCCTAGGAAGGTGCAGACCTCGCACTGGGTGGTTGACATTGGAATGTGAATAATGATTGTAATCTTAGTTGGATCCACCAAGAGTTCACAATAAATTATGTGACCCAACAAAATTTTAAATAGAGTGTCAAAAACACACTTATTCATATTTAAATAAATCTAAATTTGTTAGTAACATTCAATCATAAGGCAAATATTAGCACAATAATCACACACTAAACCATATACGATCCAATCATCTAAGTACGCTTGAAGGAACTTATGAATAAGATCCTTAAAAGCCTGTATCATAGTATGATAGAACATGGTCAAAGCATTATTTAAACCAAAGGACATCACATTATAAGTGAAAAAACCCCATTCAATTGCAAAGGTGATCTTCAATTTATCTTCTTTTATGATCTACACTCGATGATATCTACAAAAAACATTAGTGAAAGTATAAATCTCACACCTAGAAACTCCTTCCACCTTAATGAAAGGAATAAAAAGGTCAGTTACATAAGCAAGATTGAGTACTTGATAGTCTACTCAAATATGAATGCAATCATCCTTCATGATACTGATCACCATGAGGCTCACCCATTCAGATTCATCAATATAAGTGATAAATTTAGTGCACATCATACTATAAATCTGCTCTTTAACTCGAGCATGTAGATTAGGATTTATTCGATAAATTCTCTTTTTGATTGGTCAAGCACCCTTAACTAACTTAATGTGCATATTACCTAATGAAGCATGCACTCCTTTCATCTCAGTGTAATTACATGGAGAAATGTCTTAATATTTTTTTAAGAATTCAAAAACCATGGTGATCTCAATATCAGACCAATAAATCCCCATAATGGCTATCTTGAGAGCATCTTTTGTTCCAATATTATGTTAAACCATCTAGAGTGACTCTAAATACTGTTGATGGTTATTTTTTATGGTGTATTATAAATGATGTCACCATCATAACATCATATTTTATGAGTTGTGAAGCACTCATAAAATATCAAATGAATATCTAGATTTGTGAGCCATTCTTATTAATTGAAAATATTAATGGCTTGTCCCCTCCCAAAACTAACCCTGGTTAACTCTAACCTAGCTACACTTGGGTTAGAGTTGGTTTGGAAGACTATAAATACAAGGCTTCACCCATTATTCAACAAGCTCTTTTGGTTAATGTTATGATGCAAATATACCTTCACAGAGACTTGTTATGTAATGTTATAATGTTCATTTGTTGAGAGATCCAAGCCAAAGCCAAATCTAAGTCCAACATTGCCAAGGTGACAAGGAGAGATGATGTTAGGAGCATCATTTCCAAATATTCTTTGATCACATGATTGAGCACATTCCTCTATGGACAACATACATCTCTTGCTCTCAAGGAAGGTAAATAATGGTTGTTTTATTTTCTATTGATAGTTACTTGTATTGTTCTCTTGTTCCTTGAGTGTCTAGGCTTGAGGTGTTTGATTTATTAGTGTGTTTTTATTTGGTTTTCATCATACTAACATAATACTAACTCCCATCTTAGATTCCTATTGATCACATAATGGCATGCCCGATGGGACCACACACCCCACATGCATAAATGGAGTATCTTGGGAGATTTTTGGAGCCAAGAAAATTTCATTTTATATCTTAAATTTCTTATTTTTGGATAAATTTTTCATGTTTGGTTTGTGACTATGGATTTGCAAATTCATGATTGCAGAACTATAAATTCAGTGAGGTAAATCATAAAATAATCGATCGAATCTATGAAACCATCTCAAAAAATCATGAAATCATCCTAGTTTTACCTTGTCTCTACAAAATAATGAAATTGAGCATATAAATAGTGAAATCATTAATAAAAATTATGAATTCATTCTAGAATTTTAAGGGGTTTCATGGTTTTATGTAAAATTATGAATTAGTAAAGTTTAATTGTGAAATCATTATTTTAATTGTGAAATTGTAGAGTTTAATTGTAAAATCATCATTTTAATTATGAAATCATCCATTTGATTATAAAATTATTCTTTACTCTATGTGTTTTCATGATTTTCTTGACTATTTATGAATTTGGGACACTTACTAGTGAAATCGTATAATTGAATCATGAAATTGTTGATCTATTTTGGTGTTTTTCTTGAAGGTTTGAGATAGTTACAAAATTATAGACTTGAGTTGTGAAATTGTAAACCTAAGTTATGAAATTGCATAGTTGAAAAATTATGGACCTGAATTACAAAATTATTTGCCTGAGTTGCAAAATTACAGACTTGAGATACAAAATTGCAGAGTTGCAAAATTATTTGCTTGAGTTGTGAAATTGTTTGCTTGAGTTGTAAAATTGTTTGCTAGAGTTTCAAAATCATGGAGTTATAAAATTAAAGACTTGAGTTGTGAAATTATTTGCTTGAATTATGAAATTGTAGAACAGAGTTGCAAAATCATTTTAAAATAGCAAAATCATCCATTGTAAGTTTCTACTTTTCTATGTTTTTATATGCCTGAACAATTTCACAATTCATAGTTTACTGCGCAACTACAAAATAAGTATAAAGAGATTAAATTTGTGTTTTTATTGAGGTAAATTACATAATTTTACCTTGGTTTAAAGTACAAATTAATTCAATAAGTATGTTTACAGAGACTAAGCCAACAAAGAAGAAGTTTTCATGATTTTTAATTAATTTTTCATTTTGCAAAGTCAAATTTTACAACAATGGTTAAAACACATTCACATTTGTCTAAGGTGCTTAAAATTCACTTAAAATTTTATATTTTAGCATTTTAAAATATATTATAAGTGCAAACACGGTTAAGGGGTCAAAAATTTCAAAAACATTTTGATTTGGTGTTAGTAAAAATAATCTACATATTTAGTTAGAGCTCATAAGAGCTTTTTTAATTCTTCTTTGTTCTTTAAACTAGTTTCAAATTGCTTAGATTAGATTCTTCAATTTTGGAAAATACAAAATTTAGCATGTATGCTCTCCCCCTGTCCCCTTTAGGGAACTCAGTTGACAAAAAGTGCTTAGTATATTGCCCTCATTTATAAAGTTATGCCAAAAAGAATGTGATGTATGATGTCTCCAAGCTCCAAATAACTGGGGTGATTCAAAAGTGACCTCTAAAGTATTTCCATTTTCATTTATTTATTTTTTATACATTTGGATTATAGGTGGGAGTTCATTGCCTACCCATGAGTTATTTAAGGGTGCATTGACTTGGGGCTTCATCTTCCAGGATCGTACCAAGCCCGCTCCATAGTGGTGTATATAAATTAGGCAAACCATTAGATGGGATATTGGTGAGTGGTTAGCCTGACCATCCTAATGAGTACCTAGTCTATGTGGTAATTAGACATAAAAATTCACTAAGAGCTACATGAATGAATATGTTATGCAAAAGACTAAACCATTGCATAACAAGCTAGGTAGTTTGGATTCAATTAATGTGATTGTGCCCTTGTGTTAGGCACACTTGGGACCATCTAGTACATATGAAACTTATAGATTTTTAGTCACACCCCATTTTCTATAGAATTTCATGTCAAATGTTTAGTGATCCTCACTCTAAGTTTATGCCACATACCAATGCTTGAGAGACAAAGGGGGCATAAAAACTCTACCTACACCTATACTTTAAGTTTTGGATTAACAATTAATTCCTCACAAGAATTGGTACATCCATAAAAAAATTGGCTAAAGCTACACACAACTGTGTCAATTATTTGGATAGGATGATCCATTTGGGTTAATTCCATTTTTCTTTGATTTACATGTGTGTTTTAAAGAGTGGAAACTATTTGTTTGTTTGTTCAAAATGATTCATAAACATCACATATTTTTACACCACTTTAGCCTAAGAGGTGTTATTTTTTTTTTGGTGTCACACTTTTACCTTAGAATTTTCATTCCAAAACATTTGTGTGTGTGTCACTTATTTAAATAAGGAATCTTTACATTTCCCATTTCATTCCAAATATTTGCCTTGAAGTTTTGAAAACCATTGTCATACCTTTTGATTGAAGTAGCATCGTTATGTTGCTCTTGTTATTCTAAAAACATTATTGTTCATTATTTTGACCACAAGTCAATATAGGTAAACCCATATAGTCCAAAATTTGGAATAGGGGTCTATTAACATGATATATGGTGTGTCATGGTCAATTTGATGTTGTTTAATATGTTTCTAGCCTTGGTCAGAGTCCATTTTAGTTTTTATGTCATTTTGTGTCACTTGGGGATCATATATGCATCATAAATGAATGTGGTATGGTTTTAAAACGTGGCCAAGTGTTCTAAACTCTCTTCCAACATCCAATATGTTAGATTCCTTGTCAAAAATGCTGGTACTAACTAAAACTTGCAAGTTTTTAACTAAAAATCAAAGAAAACAAATGAAAAAGAGAGAGTTTTTAAGGTTATATGGCCTATGGGGAAGAGTGGCACATTTTAAAAGCTTATGGAGTGACATTTCAACTTCCTTGACTTCTTTTTCATTCTTGATTTTCTTTGGAAGTGCTAAAAATGGGCCAAAACCATTTCTCCTCTCCATTGCTCCACTAGGCATGCAAAACTAGTCAACGGGTCTTTTGATGGTATAGCTAGGAGGAGGACTTCTAGGTCAAATTATCTTGGTGGTGGATAGTAAACTTGGTTTGATTGATTTTCATGTTTGGATTTGGAATAATGGTTGCCTATACTTTATGAACCATTCTTAACAACTTGATTATATTATTTTGTTCCTCACACCCTATAGGTTTTCCTATTGTATGAACAGTTCCATATAATTCAATCAATAAAATTGCTTCAACATGATTTATAATTCATCCTTTCATGTTTTCCATCTTGTTTTTCATGTTTGGAGTTGATTTCATGAGCCAAATAGTTCAAGTTGTAGGTTGATGTATGCTAGTGAGGTTGCAGTTAGGTTTCACTACTTACAAAAGGTTTCTTTATCTACAATGGTTTTAAATCAATGTGATATGATGTTACATGCATATTATATTTCATAAGAAATTCCTTCCCAATTTCACTTTCCAAGACTAATATCTTGAAAGTTGCAGTCATGAGTGTTTCACACATTCAACTTCCTGTAGGTTTTCATCTACAATAATGGTGTATAAAGGTCTTGAGCATGGTCATGGAAGTGTAATGAAGAGTTAAAGGTGTTAAGCACATTATTAAATAATGAACACTCAATCAAAGACACTTCAAATGACAATCAATTCTCATACCTACACAGTCATACACCATTAATGTGGACTTATAGGTTCTCTCAAGAGGATATCATATTGAAATGGGATGTGGAAACTTGTTTTAAGCCTTGAAATGTTGGAAAAATTCATTTGAACACTTTGAGAGAGTATGAAACTAGATATGAAGTCATATCATATGCACACTACCTACATTCACACTCACTACCTATATATTGAAATATCCACCTACAGGTGGCACAGGTAGAGACTTGGGATTGTTTCATAAGGATGTTCAAACATGTTTTGAGACCTTCACCAGGTTTGAAGAAGATGGAGATACCTTGAGAATGATGTATGAGGTCATATAACATACACATTACTCAAGTCTTACATTCACATCTTTGTTTGTAACATCAAGGCATACCTACAAGTGTCCTCAAGAGATAACCACATTGAGATAGGGTATGTGAATTGATTGAATGCCACTAAATACTATAAATATCAATTGGAGAATTGATATGAAGGTTTGGATCTAGTTAGGGAAATATACATCATATGCATAGTCTACATTTTACCTTCATTGCCTTATGTGATGTTGTGTGTGCACCTACAGGGTCCCACAAAGATCTGAGAATGTTTTATAGAGGAGACTTGACATGATTTGAAGCCTTCATGATTTTTTTGGATTTAGATGAGACCATGACAGTCATGATTGAAGAATTATATTGGTAGGTAAAGTTGAGAAACCATATTCAAGTTAAGAAACTTAGTTTGGGGATAAGTTTCCCTAAAAGCTCCTAAATAAAGCCCTATGTGATTTTGATGTTGCCATTTGGTGAGGTGACAAAGAACCTATTTGTGTTTTGATGATCCTATGTTGTAACATTAATATAGGAGTAAAAATTTATGAAATAGATTTGATGTTTGGCTAGAGGAACATGTTGAAAAGGGGCTTCCAAATCATGCATTTGTCCACTATAGAAGGGTAATGTTTATTATAATATTTCAAGTTGCAAGTGACCTTATTGTCTAAATAAATATGAAGGAGTATATATATGCATAATAGGTGATCATAAGAATGTAAGGGACACACTAATGGTCCAAGGAGCTTGATAAAGGTTGGAATACCAGGCCGTGATCTTCATCACCACCTACAGGTGTGCTTTACCCTGAGGAAACCTACCTATAATTGACCATGGACTCCTACAGGTCCATGGTATGAGATTAGACATGGAAACATGAAAAAATAATCACTTGAAGAGTTAATAGATGCTTCAAAATACTTCTAGAATGATCCAAGGGTATGTGACATAATTTTCAAGGAGAAAAGGTAACCTACAAGACCTTTATTTCCTTACAGTGGTAAACTCCAATTGACTGTAGTTAATAGGGAATTAAAATATAGTGATCTTGGTGATTGGCCTAACAAATACATGGTGTAAAGTGACCTAGGTGACTATAATATGACATTTATTAATTTAATAATACCTTGTGTCAATGATACAATCTCTAAACATGCAATAAACACTTATAGGTAGGTGAAACACAGAACACAGTCACACATAGTTAGCAGACTGGGTAAATCAAGTACAAGATATGAAATGGAAGGTTGACAAAAGGTTTTATGATCAACATGTTTGAAAATTAATATAAAGTGTCATGATATTTTTTATGAGGCTCCTACCATATGGAAATAGAGCATATAAGGGCTCTAATAGTGCAATACATAGTCCATATTCAGGACCCTACATATAGTGAGTTATTTGGTAGTCTGTCTTAGAAATAATGACATTTGGAGGATATATTAATGGAAAAAAGACTTGAAATTCAACATAAATCATCCATATGAATTATCCCTTAATATCACCATTTTGTTTGTTGCAATAGGGGAAGTTCCCTTTTTTCTTGTCTCAGATAGAAGGTACTCCCCAAGGGTGCAAATCTATAGGTTTTGAGAAAAGGAGATGACAAGGTGAGATAGAGGTTGATGTAGACATTAAAAAAATATGTTGAGAGCTATGATAGACATGAAAAAAAATGAAAAATAATGCATAGGGGTTAGGAACCAAATAAGGTGGTTTAAGCCTATAAGGATGCAGTCAGACCTACTAGGTCTAGTTTAAGCCTAAAACCCTCAAGGGGGTCCGCTACCACTTATAGCATTAGATGAACATTATAATTAATTAAAAAATGTTTGTAGAGGAATATAAATTGTGTTAAAACTTTTATCATGCAGAGAAAGACATGAGAGAGTCTTTTCTTGACTTGAGAACTTAACAACCTACACAAAATGAAGAGAGGAGCTCGAGAGGCTAACTTGAGATGCTCACACCTACATGAAGATTTATCATGGGAGTCTGAGGAGTTTTGGGATGTTGAATAATGTATTAAATAATGTTTTTGTGGGTTTTTTTTAGGTTTCCAATGTCAAACCTTTATGAACAAACCTTAAGGGCTAAAACTACTCTAAACCCTTTAAAACCCTTACTAGTGACCCGATTGAGAAGATGAAGGAGAGACATCCAAATGAGATATAATGAGAAGGAAAGTGATTGTGTATTTCATAGGACTCACTAAGGCTACTTTCCATCCATTTGAGTTATATTGTACCTATACGAATAGGGTGGAAAATGGATTTTGTTGATAGTTTTGAGTGTTTTACAGGTATGGATTGGTTTAAAAGGATGAAATACACTTTTGGAGATATATTAGGACATAAAATAACCTTACATGTCCATTTATTACATTATATAGGCTCACAAGTGATTATGATAGTACCTTCATCTCAACCAATCCAAATTGGCATAGTGAACAAGCAAGTGAGAAGGTGAAAAATCTAAGTACGAGGATTTTTAAGGTATGCATAAGGAACCTAAGGGAATGAGAGGTCATGATAGGTGTCATACACTCCTCTATTTTTATTTTATTGGAAAAGGAATGACAAATTTGCTGCCAAGTGTGAGGGGTGAATGGAAGAGGAGTGATTGTGACTACAGGCAGTGATAACTCATATCCAAAATAGTCTTGATGATTAGGGACACCTCCAATTCATGTTTGAGATTATTTATAACCCCTCACTCTCAATTAAATCATCCCATCTATCTCTAGTCTACTTTTGAGCATTACAAGGAGGTCAAATGATGAAGGTAGTTTATATGCATGCAAATGAGAAGTCCTGCACCACATTTCAAGAGTTTCATGCCATTGAAGGAAATTTGTCCACATAGACCTTGCATGATCTATCTCATAATTCATTATCATGAAAATTTAACTCCTTTTATTAGCTTGATACATGTTTTAGTGACTCTTGGACTTCATTCTCTTCTCCTCTCTCTCTAATTCTATAAGTACTAGCCATTTTGGCTCTTTTAGACTAATACCACACCATGTATGTCAAATCCCTGCTATATTTACATTGTATTTTTCCATTTAATAATTAATGAAAGTCTGGTTTTTAGTTCATGAACAATTATCTAAGTGTGAAAAGTGATGTATGGTGATGTTAAGTGATAATCTTCTATCCTTGCTTCTGCTTATCCTCTCATGTTTATGCAAGAGTTCCTATTATAATAGGTCATATAGAGTGTAGTTAATGTGTTATGCTCCTTTAAAGTATAAAATTATTATTAGAGTGTGAAATCTACCCTCTGGTTTGCTTACCTCATGTTGTCTCATGCATATCTCCTCTATGTTGAAACACTTGTGTTAGAACCTTTAAGGACTTGGAAGCTAGTTTGTATGCCTTGTTTCTTAGTGAAATAAGTATGATGGTCTTGTGGAAATACTTATAGTTTATCATACCCTAATATTAGTTTCATTTCATGCAAAATTATATCTCTTTTCCCACAAGTAATTAGTTAATTAGGTGATAAGCATTTCAAGGTATATTCAGGGATCTAGCCCTTAAACCTTGAGGTCTACTTCTACTATAGGTAAACCCACATACTTATAAGTATTAGAATGTTTCCAAAATATGGAGGAGGATTTAACATCCTCATCTAGGGTAAAATATTTGGTGACAAAATTTCTATCACACATGATGGAACCCATTGTCCTCAAGATAACTTGTCAAGGTGAATGCTAGTCTTGACAATATCAACTACAAATTGGTATGCTACTCAACATTTGACAACTCCATTCAAGGTAAAATTTGGTTCAAGACAATTATTTTGTCATATATTTGATCTCATACTTCATGTTACTTAATAGTTCATCATCTAGTAGAGTGTTCAATCCACCTATTCAACCTGAACTTCCTCTTGAAGTTCAATACCCTTAGTCTAGTCGACCCTTTAAAGACCAAGAAGATTTTGCTAGTCAAGAAAGTGAAGAACTTGAAGAAATCCAATCCATCATGGATGGGATACATGCCTTCCCTACATTTAATACTAAAAATCTATTTCATCTTGAAGCATATGATTCCATTCCCCCTAATGCTACAAATAATGTGCCCACATTCAATGGTGAGGGTCATGTCACACCTAGTGAACACATAGGGATATCTCCATTTTTTGTAGTTTCCACAATGTCACTAAAGATAATATTTCCATTAGACTCATTTATATATCCCTTATATGGAAAACACTTTATTGGTATAGGATTTTACTCAGTGGATGCGTCACATCATGGGATGACTTTGGAGTGTTGTTGACTTCAAGTTTTGAAGATGAAAGTGACGATACTTCTCTCATACATCAGTTCAATGTGATCAAAGGAACCCCCAAGGAAATAATGTATGAATTTAATGAGATGTTTCAAAATACATGGTGTAGATCTCCTCCTCCCATGAGACCACTTGTTAGTTTTGTCTTCCCTACATACTGAGATCATTTGGTACTAATATTTTCATCATGCTTTAATTCATGAGTGGTTTCACTCTTCCTGAAGCATATGAACTTGCCACTAGAGATAATAATGGACCCATTCAAGTAGGAAATTTGCCTCATAAGGTTTTTAATCCTTTTGTGCCTAATGTTCTAGTTGATGCTCCAAATATTGCTCAAGTTCCTAATGCAAATGCTAAGCCTAGGATTGCTCTTAAGAAGGCAGATGGACCTAATCCATATGTAAGAATTCATACCTTGGAAGCTGGGGTGAGGAAATAAATAATGAAAATAGGTGTGAATCAAAACCCCTATCCATATCAATAACAATATGGTCACAATATTGGAGAGGAAGAGGTCAAGGGCAACCTAACTTCAATAGACCTACCAATGTGTACAATCCCAATTCCACCACCAATGCAAGGGAGATGGTACTGATGTATAACAAATTGGTTCAAGGAGAAGAATGGAAACAAGTCCAATTCATGGATTCCATTGAGGGTGGAGATCAATATTTAGTTTCTCAAGTAGTAATAACTCCTCTCCTATCAGTTGAAGATGAAGTCATGATGTAAGCAAATGAGTATTGGTAGCCTCAAGGTGAAGGCTTCACTAACTTCTTGGTGGAAGATACGTTTGTGCTCAATCAAGGAAATTTTATTGAAAACAAAAAAAAGGCCAAGGGGAAGGATTTAGGAGGTGATAATAACATGCATAAAAGTTCATCTAATCCTCTTACAAGGCAATAAGGCATGGATATAAGCATGACAGTCCCTAATGCTCCTACACCTTCTTCAAATAAGAATATTGAAAAGTTTGCTTAGGGTGCTTCAATTCCTCAAGTTTAAAAAATTTATTTACCTCTAAGGACTCAATTTAAGGTGAGTAATCCTACCATAAACATATTGAATTCTTTAAAAAGTTCCAAAGCATCTATATCTTTGTGGGATTTCCTCTATATGCTTGGCCAAAAATAACTCTTACAAAAACAATGATCCACTATCCATACTAGTCCTTCACCTCCAAGTCATAATCATGGTCATGTTAATCTTAAAATTTCCCCTAACAACACTATTAAACCATATACCAAAGATGAGAAGCCTCCACCCTTCTACCTCACTCTCATAGTGGGTGACAAACTAGTACACAATTGCATAGTTGATAGTGGTGGTTCTACTTCAGTCATGCCTAAAGCTGTAGATAATAAGTTCAGCCTAAAATATGAAATGTATAGAAAAGGAATGATTTAGATAGATGGTATACCTACTAAAACAATAAGGTTGATAAAAAACTTGAAGGTTTTCCTCCATGACTATCCTAGTTTTCCCATCCTTTAAGACATATTGTTGTTGATCTTCCTGCTCATTTTACAATCTATCTTTCAAGATACTTTATAGCCAAGACAGGTGGATATCTCACTAATAATTGGTCCTTCCCTGCCTTTAGGACAAGGTATGGAATTAAGGTTACCATAATAACTCATCTTCTTTCAAGGTTTCACATTGAGCCCTATGTTGAAGTAAGCTCTAACTTGAATTATGTGATCAATGAGAAGGATGAGTCTAATGTGGATGACGATGCTTCTAAACTTGGGGGATAGATGAATTATTTATAGATGAATATGGTGAAAATAATTATGAGCATGATACTTATGTATAATTTAAGAAAACTAACCTTATCACCTATATCATCCATGAAGAACCATTTGAGCAAGCTGAAGTAAGTGTCAAACATTCCTTCTCATAAGCTACTGAGAGTAACTATTTGATTCATGTATATGATGATGCTAGATTGAAGAATCTAATTGATCATTATAGTGGGAATAGTGATGTATTTTTACCTGCTATTGATGAAGATACCCTTGATGATGACAGTCATGGGGAAGAAGAGGATGACTTATGGTAAATGTTCAATGTTATTTGTTAAGTTTTTTATCAACTAAGTAATGTTATTTCCCCTCCTAATAAGGATATATCTGATGTGTTTATTAATGATACTAGTGAACATGATTTTTAGTGTCCATAAATCATGAAAGCATATGTCAATCTATTATCCAAGAGTTTGTAGTCAAAGAAGAGTTTCATGATTACATGACAAATTTTATTATGCTTCAATGATAGTCAAGAACTTCATATGAGGTAAGGCCACATTCAGAGGTATTGGATCATAAATAAGAGAATATTGATGCTTCAAAACATCAAATACATTATGTCACAGAGGATATCAAGGTTGAGAGGACTTTCATACCTCCCAATTTGTAGTTTGGGGAGTACCAATCAGATGTGATAAAGGTCAAGTTATTTTCAAATCCAAAGGTGGTAGGCATCTTGATCATCTACATATGCAAGTGGTTGATGATGAGCATGCTTCACATTCTATTTTTCCTTCAAAGAGTGAAAAATATGCAAGAGGAACCATATTTGACCCTGGTTGAAGTATGGGAAGATGTTTTTGACCTCGAGAGTGAGGTTTTATAGATAATAGGCTAGGTGTGTATGTTTTTCTTTTAGTCATGTTGTGTTCCATAAGTGTTCTAGTTGAATACATGTGTGTTTATTTTAGGTGTGTCTTGTTTTGTGTGTCCTATATTTTTTTTTAGTATGGTGTTAAAGGTAAATTTTGTGTCAAACTAGTGTATAGGTGATTCCATGGTTCAATGGATAGGATTAGACTACTAGTCTTGGCATAGCAAGCATACCACCTTTATGAATTTGCCAAGAATGTTGACTATTTTAACCATAAGTAAAAATAGGTCAACCCCCTATAGGTAAAAACCTAGAATAGGGTCCTATTATCATGTTATAGGGTGTGTCATGGTCAATTTGACGTTGTTTAATATGTTTCTAGCCTTGGTCATAGTCCATTTAGTCCTTATGTCATTTTGTGTCACTTAAGGGTCATATATGGGTCATAAATGAAGGTGGTATGGTTTTACAAGGTGGAAAAGTGTTTTAAACTCTCTTCCAATGTCCAAAATGTCAAATTCCTTGTAAAAAAGGTTAGTACTAACTAAAACTTAGAGGTTTCTAACTAGAAATCAAGAAAATAAGTGAAAAAGATAAGAGTTTTAAAGGTTGTATGACCTATGGGGAAGAGTGGCATGTGGGAAAATATTATGAAGTGACCTTTTAGCTTACCCGACTCCATTTCCATGCTTTATATACTTTATAAGTGCTAAAAATGGTCCAAAATTATTTCTCCTCTCCATCACTCCACTAAATAAGCAAAATTGGTATATATGTCTTTTGATGGTATGACCAGTAAGAGGACATATAGGTAAAATGCTCTTGGTGGGGGATAGTACACTTGGTTTTATTAATTTTCATGTTTGGATTTGGAATAATGGTTGCCTATACTTTATGAGCCATTCTTAACAAGTTGATTGTCTTGTTTTCATAACTAATCCCCATACCCTACATGTTTTCCTCTTGTTTGAGTAGGTCCATATAATATAATTATTTAAATTGATTATAAATGATGTTTAATTACTCATTTCATGTTTTCCATCTTGGTTTGTGTGTTTGGAGTTGATTTCATTTGCCAAACAGTTCAAGTTGTAGGTTGATGTATGCTAGTGAGGTTACAGTCAGGTTTCACTACTTGTAGAAGGTTTATTTCTCTACAATAGATTCAAATAAATGTGATATGATGTTACATGCATCACATATGTCATAAAAACTTATTACCAATATCTCTCTCTAAGACTACTATCATGAAAGTTTCAGTCATGAATGTTTCACACAATCATCTTCCTATAGGTTTTCATCTATAGTCATGGCATATAAAGGTCCTGAGCATGGTCATGGAAGTGTAATGAAAATTTAAAGGTGTTAATCACATTATTAAATCATGAAAACTCAATAAAAGACACTTAAAATGACAAATTATGGACTATGACAACCAATTCTCATACCTACGTAATCATACACCATTAGTGTACACCTATAGGTGTTCTTAGGAGGATATCATGTTGAAATGGGATGTGGAAATTTTTTTGAAGCCTTAAAATGTTTTAAAATATAATTTGAACACTTTGATAGAGTATGAAACTATATATGAAGTCATATCATATGCACATTGCCTACATTCACACTCACTACCTATATATTGAAATGTCCACTTATAGGTGGCACTGATATAGACTTGGGATTATTTCATAAGGATGTTGAAACATGTTTTAAGACCTTCATCAGGTTTTAATAAGATGGAGATACCTTAATATCCATGTATAAGCTCATATAACATACACATTGCTCAAGTCTTACATTCACTACCTTGTCTACAACATCAAGGCATACCTACAGGTGTCCTCAAGAGATAAACACATTGGGATAGGGAATGTGACTTGCTTGAATGTCCCTTGATACTATAAATATCAATTGGAGAATTGATATGAAGTTTTGGAGCTAGTTATGGAAACATACATCATATGCATAGTCCACATTTTACCGTCATTGGCTTATGTGTTGTTGTGTGTGCATCTACAAGCTCCCACATATATCTAAGAATGTTTCATAGAGGATTTTTGACATGCTTTGAAACCTTAATGAGGTTTGTGGAGTTGTATGAGACCATGATAGTCATGATCTAATCATTAGATTATCAATTAGAGTTGAGAAACCATGTTCAAGTTAAGAAACTCAGTTTAGGGACAAGTTTCTCAAAAAGCTCCAAAATAGAGCCCTATGTGATTTTGATGATGCCGTTTGATGAGGTGACAAAGAAAATATGTCTTTTTTTTTATGATACTATGTTATAGCCTCCATATAGGATTATAAATTTACAAAATATATTAGATGTTTAGATAGAGGAACATGTTTAAAAGAGGCTTCTGAATCATGCACTTGTCCACTATAGAAGGAAAATGTTTACTACAATATTTCAAGTTGCAAGTGACCTTATTGTCCAAAGAAACATGGAGTATATATATATGAATAATAGGTGATATTATGAGGGTAAGGGAAAAACTAATGGTAAAATTATCTTGAGAGAGGTTGGAATACCAGGTCTTGATCTTCATCACCACTTATAAGTGTGCTTTACCCTAAGGAAACCTACATATAGTTGATCATGGACTCCTACAGGTCCATGGTGCGAGATTAGACATGGAAACATGAAAACATAAGAACTTTAAGAGTTCATAAATGCTTACAAATACTTAAAAAAGCATCCAATGGTATGATACATAGGTTTAAATAGAAAATGCAACCTATAGGACCTATGTTACCTTAACAGTGGTCAACTCCAATTGATTGTAGTTAACAAGGAGTTAAAATATAGTGCTCTTGGTGATTAGCCTAACAAATGTAGGGTGTAAAGTGAATTAAGTGACTATAGGATGATAATGATGAATTTAATAAAGCCTTTTATAAATTATATAATCTCTAAACATGCAGTAAACACATACATGTAGGTGAAACATAAAACACAATCACACACAGTCAACAAACTAGGTAAGTCAAGTACAAGGTATGCAATAGAAGGTTGACAAAAGGTTTGATGATAAACGTGTTTAAAAATGACCCTAATGTGTCATTAGGCTCTTACCATATGAAAATTGAGCATATAAGTTCTTTAACAATGCAATACATAGTCCATATTTAGGTCCTTGCATTTAGTGAGTTATTTAGCAGTATGTATTAGGTTTCATGACATTTGGAGGATCTACTGCTGAAACCAAGCCTTTAAATTCAACACAAAGCATAATTATGACTTTTATAATCCCTTCATATCACCATTTTATCTATGGAAATAATGGAAGTTCCCTTTGTTTTGTCTTAGACAGAGGGCACTCCCCAAGGGTGCAAATCTATAGTTTTTGAGAAAAGGAGATGACAAGGTGAGTTAGAGGTTGATGTATACCTTAAAATAAGATGTTGAGAGATTTTATAGACATGAAAAAACATGAAAAATAATACACAAGGGTTAATAACCAAACAACATAGTTCAAGCCTACAAGGATGCAATCAGACTTATGAGGTCTAGTTAAAGCCTAAAACCCTCAAGAGGGTCTGCTACCACTTCTAGCATTAGATGAAAATTATCATTCTTTGGAACATGTTTGTATAGGAATATAAAGTGTGTTAAGACTTTTATCATGTAGATAAAGACATGAGAGATATTTTATTGACTTGAAAACTTAGCAGCCTGCATAGAATGAAGAGAGGAACTTGAGAGGCTAACTTGAGATGTTCACACCTACATGGAGGTTTAACATGGGAGTCTGAGGAGTTGGGGGATGTTGAAGAAGGTCTTGAATAATTTTTTTATGGAATTTGTTTAGGTTTCCAATTTCAAACCTTTATGAACAAACCTTAAGGATTGAAACTACTCTAAACCCTCTAAAAGACTTACTAGTGACCTGATTGAGAAGATGAAGAAGGAGACACATCTATATGGGATAAAATGAGTAATAAAGTGAATGTATCTTGTATAGGATTCACTAGGGATACTTCTCATCCATTTGAGTTATACCCTACCTGTACAAATAGGGTGTAAAATGGATTTTGTTGATAGTTTTGTGTTTTGTTCAGGTATGGAGGGGTTGGAAAGGATGAAATCCACTTTGGAAGAGATATTTGGACTTAAAATAACCTTACATGTCAATTTATTGCATTATATAAGCTCACAAGTGCTTCTACTAGTACCTTCATCTTAACTAGTCCAAACTAACATAGTGAACAAGCAAGTGAGAAGGTAAAAACTCTAAGTAGGAGGAGTTTTAAGGTATACCTAAGGAGCCTAAGGGAATGATAGGTCATTATAGGTGTCATAAACTCCTATTTATGGATTGGAGTGGAAAACTAAAGACAAATTTGGTGCCAAGTGTGAGGGGTGAATGGAAGAGGAGTGATTATGACTGTAGGTAGTGATAACTCATGTTCAAAAGAATTATGATGATTAGGGACACATCCAATGCATGTTGGAGATTTTTTATAACCCCTCCATCTTAGTGCAATCATACCATATATCCATAGTCATAATTGGAGCATTCTAAGGAGGTCAAATGATGAAGGTAGTTTCCAGGCACGTAAATGAGAAGTCCTACGCCACATTTCAGGAGTTTCAAGCCTTTGAGGGAAATTTGTCAACATATACCTTGCATGATATATTTAACATTTCATTTTCATGTAGATGTAATTCCTTTTCTCAAATTTACACATGTTTTAGTGACTCTTGGATTTCATTCTCTTATCTTTTCTCTCCAATTCTATAATTACTAGCCATTTTAGCTCTTGTAGGCTATTACCACACCATATATGATGAAGACCTATTGGATTAGCATTGTATTTTTCATTTGAAAAATAAATGAAAGTCTGGTTTTGATTTTATGAACATTTGTCTAAGTGTGAAAAGTGATGTATGGTGATGTTAAGTGATAATCTTCTATCCTTGGTTTTCCTTATCCTCTCATTTTTATGCAAGTGTTCCTATTCTAACATATCATATAGAGTGTATCTAATGTGTTAGGATATTTTCAAGTGTAAAATTATTCTTAAGAGTGCATAATTTTCCCTCTGGTTCACTTACCTTGTGTTGTCTCATGTATATCATCTCTATATTTAAACACTTATGTTAGAACCTTTTAGGAATTGGAAGCTGGTTTGTATGCCTTGATTCTTAGTGAAAAAAGTATGATGGTCTTGTGGAAATACTTATGGTGTATCACCCCATTAGAGTAGTTTCATTTCATGAAAACTTGTATCTATTTTCCCACAAGTAATCAGTTAACTAGGTGATAAGCATTTCAAGGTCTATTCAGGGAGCTAGCCCTTAAACCTAGAGGTCTACTTCTATTATAGGTAAACCCACATACATAGAAGTATTCCCATGTTGCCCAAATAGAGAAAAGGATTGAACACACTCCTATAGGGTTCAAAACCATGTGTGCCTTTGGTTTATATTTGGTGTCATTATGTTGTCCATTTAGGTCTAGGATGTTATCCATTTGAAAAATCCAAGTCTTTTAACCAAGTTCAAAATTTATCTTATGAAGTTCAGATTCAAAATTAATCATTCTACACCTATGTCTTGCTTAATTTTGGCTTGGGTGTTTACCTCTTACCTTTGAATTATGTAACTTGGACTAAATCCTTGATTTCTTTGAAGAGCCTTTTGCCTAGATCTAAGAAGTGGTCTATTTACGTGTGCCTCGAGTCAATTTATTGCATTGAACTAAGGTCAAAACTCTCTTTTCAAGTATAATCTTAATCATGGTTACTTTACATTGGAGCCTTGATTATCACTTGGGATTGAATGCTTTACTCATCGCTCTTATTTTGATTGCTTGAGATTGACTTTCCCAATTAGTTTTAGGCATGTACCTAGAGTGAATGTTTTCATACCAAGGTCAAGTTTGTTTTAAAATCCATGTTCCAATATTGAGTCAAAACGTTTCAAATTGTTTGATTTATGAGTTATATTAATTGAAAATTTGTACCCCAACCTAATTTTTCTTTTAAGTCTAGATTTGTGCCTTCTTACCAAAGACCTATCATTGCCTTAAAGCTTTCAGATATAATTCTTGCCTTTTGAGTTTAGCTTTGTGCCTTTTGACCGAACACCTATCACTCTATTTCATTTTAGATCTAGATTAGTTTTTTTAAAAACACTTTTCCAAAACCAAGATTCAAGTTTTTCATTCATTTGACCATTTGTGTGAGAGACCTTTGGGTATTTGAGACCAAGTTTGCCATTGATAGTTTTCAAGAAGAGATCCATTCTAATCCAAGCTTAAACCATATGCAATAGTAAATTGAGTGTTCCATCTAGACCAAGTTTTAAGACATTTACAAGCACCAACCAATCTTTTTAGACTAAATTTTAAGTATTATGTGAACTTTAGACCCATTTTCTTCATGAGACCTAATCATATATCCAAACATGCCTCATTCAAGCTTATTTTCAAATGCCTAGCCCATGTTTGTTTTCAAGACTAATTTCACTTTACCTAAACCAATGCCAAGTTTCATGGACTACATTCAAGACCATTTTTGTATACCAATACCACCCTCATTGGGATAATTGTCAAATCCAACCATGACAATTATCATATACCAATATCACCCTTCTTTGGGCTAATTAAAGTACCAAGTTCTCCCTTTCAATTATAATAGTACCTAATTCAATACTCATGCTAGTAATCCTCCTTTGGCCTATATTAGCAACCAAGCTCTATAACTCCCATTCATTACCATTCTAGGCCCTCATTCTTTGACCTATGTTAGTAACCAAGCTTTGTAATCCCCCATTCATTAACATTATAAACTCTCCTCGTTTGGATTGTGTGAGCCACCAAGCTCTGCAGTAACCATTCATTACCATTCCAGCCCTCATCCTTCACTCTAAGCTAGTAACTAAGCTCCACAACACTCATTCATTACTATTCTAAGTACACATTCTTCTGTTTGTGTTAGTAACCAAGCTCCACAACACCTATTCATTACCATTCCAGACCCTTCTAAATCTGAAAGCTCATTATCCCAACAAGGTTGTGCAATTATAACTAGATAGAGCTTTGTTACCATCCAATACCCATAACCAGTATTTTTGAGCACATCTTAGATGAGCCTATTTATGAAAAGCTCATTATTTAATCACATGTCATTATTCATCCATTTCTTACCTTCCTTCACTTTAGAAAATCCAAGCTGATCTTCAAACCACAATAGAGCCAATCATTACCTCTTTAAGAGCCATCTTTTAAAGACTAACATGTGTCCACATCTGATATTTTATAACCAGTTATAAGCCAAAGCCCAGAGAACCAATCAATCTATGATGTTTTTATTGAAACACCTATTTGTGATGAGTTAACCTATGTTGAATCACCCTTTCCCTTTGGTTGAAGAGTCTCACTTTGATAAGCTAGTCTTTATTGAGTCACCCCCTAATGATTATAATTGCCTTTGGCTAAATCATCATTTCAAACATTGATCTATTTTTAACGAGCCTCACTTTGACAAGCCAATCTTTATGGAGTCCTTCGTAGCTAAGATTATTTTTGAAGAACCCATTATTCAACCCTAAGACATTACTCGTCCAATACCAAGCATTCAACATAGCATATTTACTACAACACCAGATGAAGAATCACCATTGAATTTAGGTTCTATTTTTGAATCGATATCATATTTAGCATTAGAAGCATAATCAACATCAGTCTCAACATCAGATTTAGAGTCCCTTGAGTTAGTCTCAGCTTCATAATTAAAATACATTCATGGATATTACAACATTGGTTACACATGCCTTGTAGATCAATTTGAATATAATTGTAATATTTTCATGGTTTTTTAGGATGATTACTTTAGCTTTGACACAAATTATACTAGTATCTTCTATGAGAATTGTGCTACCTCTTACTATTCCACATGCCATTAGCACCACCTAACATAGCCATTATATTGACATTCCACCTCCCACAAGTGTTTATTGGGACTAACAAAATCACACCTTATTAAACTCTATCCATGGCGATATATCAATTAAAGAATATAAAGGGGACCAAGAATGCATTCATGCAGAAGAAGAATAATATCCTATAGAAACCTTTTTTGAGGTGCTTGTAAACACCAAAAATTTGCACACCATGATTTTGAATGTTGAAACACCCTTGGACCCTTTTGGGACCAATTTGACCCTTTGACCCCTAGCTGAGCCTAACCATGGTTAGTTTGAACAACTGACTTAACCTATCCTTTTACCCACTATTTACCTTAGCCCTCGATCATCAACAATTAGGATGACCACCAACGATCACCTTGACCATCGATGGTCAAGGTCCACCATCCCAATAGCTAACATGCAAACACCCACCTTGATTTTATAAAAACAAATTATTTAAATCCATGTGTGAGACATTGTATGTGTGAGTTAAAATTAGAAAGCCTAGTTATCATCTTGTTTCACCTATCCTTCTTTGCATTTAAGAAGAGAGGAGCAAGGAGGTGAAATCCATCTATAATTGTTATCAAGAGCTTATGCATCCAGAGTTTATTTTTTTTAGGTCAATCGTCATTAGTGATATAGCCATCCAACCATCACATCAGAGAGTAAACTTGCCACCACCATTCTACTAAAGCATCAAGTACTGTTACTCTATCATAATCATGCTAGAATACACCAATAGGCCAACCACCTTAAACACCCACCTGATCAACCTTCTACAAGATAAGTACTTATTTTTTGATATTCATTTAATTTATCTGAATTTTGAAATTAACCCAACACTAACCCATCTTTTGGAATCCAAATTTGTGATCTCATCAATTATCCATTCATTACTTACAACATACACACAGTAATCATCGATGGTTGTCTTAATCATTGACAGTCTGTCCAACCGTCGATGGTTACCTTGACCATCGATGGTCACTGTGGTAGGAAATAATAACAAGTTATGTTCACCCTCTTACCCCCAACCAAATATAATTTTATGTGTCCTTGCTTGCTCATAGACCTATGTCCTACTTTCTAAAACACACTTGACCCATTTAGCACTAGTGTTGACTTGCTTATCTCTATATTAGTCATTTATAGTCTATTTCTTTAGCAAGCATTTCTTGTATTCAATTTCAATACCTTTTGATTATTGATGAAAGTACTTTATTATTCTATTTATAAATTTAATTTTTTAAAACATGTGGATTGACAACCCCTGAGGAAAGTCTTGCTTTCAGGATCTAGCTACCGCTAGGTAATCCACTCAGCTATCTATCTAACCAACCATTTGCTTTAGTGTTATCTTATTTGCAAGTCATCCTCCCAAGACAAAGAGGAGTTCTTCAAAATCATCTAATTCAATGTGCACACAATCAAATAGGTTTTCCAACCACACCCATATTTATTTTCTTCTTCTTCCCTCCTAAAAATATAAGTTAAAATTTATTGAAACATTCTAGCACGCCCAGTGGGACCTTTGTGTCTTTGTTTGTGTTTCTTTTGTTTGCATATATATATATTCTCCTATCTATTACACACTCATAAATGAAATCAAAATTCTATTTTGGGCCTAAAATTAAGTACATACATCGATTGCTTGCAAGTTTAACTCAAATAGTTTAACTTAACACAAAGTAATTTGATCGTAGCATCACTTTTGTTTCACACACTAAACCAAACCACCTTCATCAATAAAACATAAAAAAAACTTGAGACAAGGCCTGCATAAGATTTCATCACCTAGCGGTCACCTTACCCTTTCTCGATAATCCTACTTGGAGGTCATTACCAAGGGGAGAACCAACTCAACTCTCTAGTTGAGTATAAACTTTAAAAATTAGTATATATTGGATAAACACCTGACACCCTTATCACTATGGTGTGTGAAGTGAGGGGGTAGGCCCCAATACCAAGCCATGTATTGATCCCCAATACAAATTCTTTTTGAGATCTTGAATAAACTAAAAATAACCATATACTTCTTTTCTAGTACCCACTCTACAAGCTAATTGCTTGAAAGCTTAAGGCATAAGCCAAAAGAGAGACTAAAAATAACCTTTAGGACTTAATGTAATTTTTAGTGTGTGTTTGATTTCCTTGATATTTTCTTATATTTTTTCTGTTTGAGTGGTGATATTGTTTGTGTACTCTCTTTCTATTTTCATGTATGGTTATAACTCATTAGCAATGAAAGAACCTGGCAGAATAGAACCCATCACCAAACTGGTCAACCTCTTATACCACCTCATCCAAGGACTACATCTCTAAACCAATAGAATCTCCTCACCCTTTGGGAAGTCTTCCTTTCCCTCAGGAGGTTCTCCAAGGAGATATGGACTTTACCACCTTCCTAGATAATAACCCTATGGCTCTTTAGCATTACCTTAACACCATGCCTCACCATAGCCTTACTTCGGTTTTGCCTATGGACCCAATTTATGGCATGCCTTCCCACCTCAGAAGAAACACTTCTATTGCCACAGTTACCACCCAACCATTGACTACCTAGGCCTCTTCATCTACCAATAATCCATTTGATACTACTATGGAAAACCAACCTGCCCAACCTATAAATACCCTTATACCTTCCACCCTCACCAATAACTCCTCTACCTCTAATCCGCTAACCACTACCCCACTTCAAAATATTGTGCTACCTATACCTTTTACCCTACCACCAATCACCACAAAGGTCACTACCCTTCCTTTTATCACCAACCTAACCGTCGCTCCTACCTAATAGGTGCCCATTACACCAAACCTAGGTTACATCCCTAACCCACAAGGGCATGTACCTCTACCTACTACCCAACTACCCACATCCACCTACCCTTACATATCTTCCACCCAACCACTGGTCTTCACATACCAATATGTGGCGGCTTCCCAACCTCTAACCCACTACCAATATCTCACCTAACCACCATAACAATATGCACCTTATAACCTTTTGGGTGCGAAGCCCCAAGAAAACCTAGAATATGCTCATGGATAAGATGACTAGCTTAGAATCATCAATTTCTAGAGCTCACAAGGTCTTATCATTTGATAAGATCTATAATAATCCCATCCACCCATCTGTCCCCATCTGACCCTATCCTGCTTAATGAGAACTTCCCAAGTTATCTAAATTTTAGAGTAAGAAGGATCCCAACAACACCTTAGGGAATTTAGGCACTCATGTTATTTGATTTCCTATGATGATGCCCTCTTCCTCCATTCTCTTCCTGTCCTTTTCAAGACTGACATTGGATTGGTATAGTTCCTTAACCAAGAATTCCCTCTTCTCCTTTACCTAGATGGATCAAACTTTCTTATATCACTTTTTGATAAATATCTCTAATAAGGTTTCCATCGCTAACCTCTACTCTATTAGGCAATTTGATGATGAATCTATTGTTGATTTTGTATCTTGTTGGAGGAGCCTAATCAATCGAGTTTCCTTATCCTTACCCCAACCCAAACTGATAGAAATTTTTGCCTGGGCATGTGCCAATCACATCTCTTCTACACTACGTGTTCAAAGCTTCAAAACTTTTGACAAGGCTTTTACCATGACATGTAAGCTAGAAAATAGATCCATCAATGAAAGAAAGTTAAAATTGAAAAACAAGAACTCTACCTACAAAACCAATGAGGCCTCTTCCTTTAAAATGAGTAATCAATCCAATACCAATGCCAAGAGCAAGGGAAATACAAATGCATTTTTCCTTAAATCCACTTCTCCACCATCTATTAACCAACCAAATTCCTCTAGATCCTCAAAGCAAAACATGAGAAACCAAAACCAGAACACCCAAAATTAATTTACTCCACTTGGATAATCTTATGCTTCAATCTTGGAGGAGTTATTAAAGGCCAACATCATACAACTTACTCCTATGAAACCACCTCAATAATTTGATTCTTATCATCCTACACCTAGTTGGTACAATGAGAGTGACCTATACGCTTTCCATCATATAGTTGGGCATGATGTTAGTAGGTATAAAACCTTCAAGAGCATTGTCCAATCTCTCATTGATAAGGGGGATCTTGTGTTGGATAACCCCAATGCAAATCAAAACCAAGCCCTTGAAATTTTTAAGCATCCTTTCCCCAATCACGTGCCTATCAAAAATGGGAGCAAAAAGGTTGAGTGTTCTAATGATGCCTAATCTGTTAACATGGTTCTTGGCATGCTTGTTGTTGAAGAATTTGCCACCCAACCTATTTGTTCTTCACCCTCTCCCCTTATTGAGGTAGTGGAGTTACTTTCCCATCTTTTAGAAACCAAAATTAAGGAATCACCCCTTTCTCCTCCACTTATTGAGGTAATGGATTCATCAACCCCTCCTTCTACTAACATATTTGAACAAGCACCCATTTTACCTTTTCCCTCAATCATCAAGCAATTTACTACCCCTTTAGAGATCATTCCTAAAGAAGAAGCCCCCATGTCTGCACCTCCCATAGAGGTGTCACCCATTCAAACCTTAAATCCTTTGATTAAGGAAAAGGATGAGGTTACCATCCCTTTATCTCAACCTATGGGCTTATCTTTCAAGTGCACTATCCAGGGAATAAAACCAACCTACAAACCATTCTCTAGGTTAGTAAAGGAGTTTAAATTTGTCTCCAACCCTAACATGGATCGAGCCACCTTTTGGTAGTAATTAGGGATCCTTTACATTGACAAATAGGAGCCTCCAACCACACTATTGGCATACCAACCCACCACTTCCATTATCCACACTCCTATCTTACCAACCAAACTAATAAAAACCTCTACCAACTCAACAATTCCTCAACCATCTAAGGCACCTAAACCCCAAACAACTAAATCACCTTCTCCAACTAAACTGACCAAACCAACCAAAAACCTTGTCACCTTCCCTACACAGAGCCTTAATCACCCATATGTGAAAGTGGAGCTTACCTCAACAAACCCAACAACCAACCACAAAACCAAATCAACCAAGGAAGTAAAGTTATTAAAGGATAGAGGGCCAAACTATTACCTCCTTCAACCTTTCCCTCTATCTTGGGGCCTCATCCCTCCACTTTGATTAGGAAGCCAACCAAAACCCAACCATTACTATTATTTACAATGACACACTTTCTTTTTGACACACCTATCTTCACTAAACCAATAATGACTAAGCTACCTACCTTGAAACTTCCTACCTCTACTTTATCAATCTCTACCTTACTAAAACCAAAACCACCAATCAAACGCACCACCTTACCCAAACCTTTCATCACCAAACCAACTCCCAAAAGGACTACCACCTTACCAACCAAGACCAAAACATCTAAAACCTCTCCACCTTTAGCTGAGCCTTACTCAGTCATATTCCAAAGGTTATTGCAAGCCTCTTTCTTGACCTTACCTCCCATCAAATCATTTAACCCTCTTAGTTCAAAACCCACTTGGTATAATAACCACCAAGTGTGTTCCTATCGTATGACACCAAGCCATGACATGGAGAACCACAAAGCTCTCCAAAACATTATCTATCACCTCTACGATAAGGATGATCTATTACTAGAATAACCTCCCATGGGCCCATTACCAATCTAACCAATAACAACCACTACCCAACACCTACCTATTCCCCCACTCTCACCTCAAAGTGACGAATAACCAAAAAACTCTCCTACCCCAATTCCTCCCTCTATCCATACGATCTACATGGTCACGAGAGCATAATATAACTATAAGGGGAAGGCTAAAGTGTCCATCCCATGAACATACCCATCTTCCACCTCCCAATCAAATCAAAATCAAACACCTTAACCTTCAACCAAACCCAAGATATCTATATTGGGTACCTTCTAATCCAACCCCTCTAAATCTATCAAGAGAGTGGTGCTCAAACAACTCCACCAGACCTCAGTGAAGATGAAATTATATGAGTTGATTATTACTTCACCTCATCATCACCAAGCAATGATCGAGGCATTGTAATCAGTAGAGGTCCAACTTGAAGACCTTCAACCTCTAGTAACCTTTATCGATGCTATCCAAATTTATAACCTTGTCACCTTCAAGGATTCAAAAATACCTTCTATACATCTTGATGACCTAGATCCCCCTCTCTTTATTACTGCTTACATCAACCAAACCTGTATCAAATGGGTCATGATTGATGGGGAGCTAGTATTAACATCATCTCCTCCCATGCTTATAACCAACTCAACTTGCTAGACAATGTCATGTCTAAAACCTTGACTAACCTTTGATCCTTCAATAATGCCATGACCACTATCTTGGGAACTGTTGTCCTTCATATTTGTGTAGGACCTCGCACGCTCCCTAAATTGTTTTATGTAGTGGAAGGCAAATTCTAACATAATGTTTTGCTAAGATGACCTTAGATTCATTACATGGGTTATATACACTCTACTTTCACCATTGCATCAAATTTGAGCACAAAGGTTAGGTCATCACCATCCAAGCTAACCCAAGTCCCTTCTTGACATGCAACATGACTTATCAACCTAGTTATGTTTTCCTACCTCCATCTAACATACCCTCTTTAACTAAAGACAAGCCCTTAACCATGAAAGAAGAAGTCATACCTTCTTTTACCAATGAGGCATCAACTAGCTCATTCATCTCTTTTGATCAGATCCCCACCTCAGACCACTTAGAATCCACATTCCAACATCTTTCACTAGCCAAAAATCCTCATGAGAATCATGGCCTCCATTTCATTCTAACCACCAAAAATCAAACCACACCACCTACCATCACCATTATTGAGGAAGACACCCCTTCCTCACCAACCTCTTCTCCACCTATGTGTGAGGATGATGACATCATCCCACCTAACTTTTTTTTCATCAACATGATCATCCTTGGACCCCTGACTTATCAAAAGGAGGGGGAAATCGTAACCATCCCTTTGACCCATCTTGATATGGTTGGAAATGACTCTCCTACCATTAACACTATTCAATGCCATGATGATGATTCCATTCTCACCTACCTTGGTGCACCAAATTCTTCCATCCACAAATCCTTTCCTCTTGAGACTTTGACCATGTTGAATGAATCCACCATGGATATCAACTTGGGCAATTTGGACAACCCTCACATTATCTAAATTGGCCAATCACTAAATTATGAGGAACTTCAAGACCTTCCATCTTCCCTCCAAGACTGTAGCATTGCATTTTATTGGTCTTATAGTGACATGCCTAGATTGACCCTACCATTACCAGCCATAACATAGTCACCAACCATGATTCCAAACCTGTCAAGTAGAAACTTCAGCCCATGCAGCCTCACATAGCTCTTCTCATCAAACAAGAGCTTCAATGCCTCATATCTGTCAATTTCATTCAACCCATTGACTATTCCCAATGGGTCTCAAATGTCATACCTATCACCAAATCCATAGGGGGATTGCACATTTATGTGGACTTTCATGACCTCAACCTTGTTTTCCCTAAAGATGACTTTCCTTTATTGAGAATCAACTAGTTAGTTGATCTTACATTCAGCTATGAGATGTTATCTCTCATGGATGGATTCTCAAGTTATAATCAGATCCTAATTGCCCTCGAAGATTGGTACAAGACTATTTTTACCACTCCATGGGGAACCTTTTGCTATAGAGTCATGCTTTTCAGACTAAAGAACTCTAGTGTAACCTACCAAGATGCCATGACTTACATCTTCCATGACCTTATCCATAATATTGTGGAGGATTATGTGGATGACCTTCTTAAAAAATACAAACTCTAAGGGATCATTTAATCGTTCTCAAGATCATCTTTGAGTGACTTATCCATTACCACGTCTGCTTTAATCCCAAGAAGTGCATTTTTGGGGTCTTGTCAGGAAAACTTCTTGGTTTTATTGTCTCCCTTCAGGGAATAGAGGTCAATCTAACCAAAATCAAAGGCATCCTTGACATGCTTCCTCCAATCAAACTCAAACAACTCTATAGTTTACATGGGAAGCTCCAGTCCATCCATCGCTTTATCTCCGAACTTTGGATCGATGTTAACCCTTCCACCACCTTTTGAAGAAGGATATATCTTTCAAGTGGAATAAAGACTACCAAAAGGCCTTTCATTGACTTAAAAAATAACTTTTATCCCCACCTGTCCTCACCCATCCCAAGGATGACCAAAATTTCTACCTTTATATCTCTACCACTAACCACTCCCTAGGGGAAATACTTACTCATCGAGATGAGCAACACAAAGAGAAAGCCATCAACTACATCATCCACATGCTTGTAGAGTATGAGACTCGATACACCCATACTAATAAAATTTTCTTAGATTTAGTCTTTGTGGCCACCAAACTTTGTCACTACCTTCTTACCCACAAGACCTATGTCATAACCAATACCGAGCCACTCAAGTACATGCACTCCAAGCCATACCAAAACTAGTGCATGGACAAATGGCTCATGATTTTATCAAAGTTTAACCTTGAGTTCCTCTAGCTAAAGTCAATTAAGGGGCAAGTCATTCCCAACCAATTGGTTGATGCACCATTAGTAGACAACCAACCTCCTCCTTTTGAGTTTCTTGATGAGTCCATTATGACCCTCTCTCAAGTAGACTTCACCTATCAAGTCACCATGTTCTTTGACGTATCAAAATGTCAACATGGTGAGGGAACTGACATCATACTTATTCCCTTTGATGGTGAACCTCTTCCTTTATCTTTCAAGCCTGATTTTGAATTTACCAATAATATGGTCAAGTATGAAGCCCTAGTGATAGGTCTTCAGACTGCCTTAGCCTTGGGAGTCAAAACAATCAACGTCTTTGGTGACTAATAACTTGTGGTCAATCAAATCAACAACTCTTACCAGTGTAAGAATGATGTTTTGAAATAGTACAAACAAATAGTTCATTAACTCTTGGCATCATTTCAACACTACCACATCTAGTCAACCTTGTGATCTACCAATAAGTTCACTGACACCATGGTTTCTCTTGTCTCTTAAATCTCATCTACAACCTTTAACTCCAAGCTATCTATCATTATACATGGACTTAACCATCATTCATATGTTAAACTAGATTCTCCCACCATTTTCAATGTGTAAGAAACCCAACCCGACCTTTGGTATCAACAAACCTTCGACTATCTCAACCTTGCCATCGTTCCTTATGGACTTTATAGGAATGCTAGAATAGAATTTATCTAGAGTACCTCACCTTATACCATTATGGGAGGAATTATTTATAAATGTGGCTTTGATGGTCTTCTCTTTCATTGCCTATGCAGTCATGAAGCCTCTCACACTATCAAGGAAATGTATGATGGTATCTATGGGGGACACTTTAGTGGCCTCACCATAGCTAAGTGCATCTTTTGCCTCAGATATTACTAACCTACCCTTAACCAAGACTATTGTGATTATGTGAAAAAGTGTGTTAAATGTCAACAACATGCCAATATCCATCACACACCTAGCCATAGTATTTTTGTTTCCTTTAAATTCTGGCCCTTCTCACACTGGGGTCTAGACCTTATTGGTGAAATTAACCCCCATTATTCATAGTGACACCATTGTGACTAAATATTTTACCAAATGGGTAGAAGCTATTCCTCTAGTCTCAACCAAAGTGGAGGATATTGTCAACTTTATCAACCATCACATCATCTTCTACTTTGGTGTTCCTCACAAGATTATCACTGAAAATAGTAAATATTTTAATAAAAATCAAGTTCAAGGTCTATGTGATGCATTCAAGATCAATTTAAGTTTATCCTCACCCTATCATCCTTAAGTGAATAGATAAGTTGAGGCCTCTAACAAAACTCTTAGCAACATGCTCACCAAAATGGTCAATGCATCTAGTCAAGATTAGTATTCATACATCCCCTTCACCTTATGGGAATATCATACTAGCATTAGGACCCATACGGGAGCTACCCCTTTCTTTCTTGTGTTTGGAGCAGAGGTCATCTTGCCTCTCAAAGTCAAAATACCTTCTCTTTGCATATCTTACAAGATCTCATTTCTAAGGATGACTATTGTCAACACTGTTTATCCCAGCTTGACCTACTTGATGAGCATCACTTAGGAACCCTTACCCATCTTCATATATATCAATAACACATCAAGTGTGCCTAAAAAAAACACCTAAGAGTGTGATAATTTGACATCGAAGACCTTGTCCTAAAATAAAATCAACATGTCACCAATATGGAGAAAAGCAAGCGGGGCAAGTTTGCTTTCAATTGGCTTAGACCCTACATTATTACCCATAAATATGGACTAGGAACTTACCAATTATCCTCTCTTGAAGGTAACTATTAGCCAATTTTCACACCCAAGTTTTACATCTTTCATTTTGGCTAAGTACAACATTCTTAATCATTTATCCCCACAGTAAAGTGTCAAGTGTTATTTCCTTTGAAAGCCTTTATTTGGTCTTTTGAAAGTGTTATTTTGGTCTTGTTTTGATCTAGTGTTATTTTTTTTTCAAGGTTTTGGTTCAGGTTTTTTATCCAAGTCTCAAAGGAATTATTTTGGACTTTTTGTCTGAAATAAAAACTCTGAAGGAATTGGTCCATTTCAAGCTTTCTGAAGGGTCACTTATAAAAGTACAAAGGGTCTTTTTCTCATGGAAGTGTCCTTTTCAAAAGTTTGAAGGCCACAATTAAAGATTTCTAAGGAAAAGTGTCCTTTGCAACTTTTTCAAAGGGTTTATTCTTTCAAAGAATTGGTCCATTCAATATTTTTAAAGGGTACATTTCAAGTTTTCCAAAAAGTACATTGTAAGATTTCTGAAAGATATGTCCCTTGCAACTTTTCTGAAGGGTTTGTTCTTTCAAGGAATTGGTACTTTTCATGTTTTATGAAGGGATTTTTTTGAGTTTTCTAAAATAATTGTTTCATACATTTTGTCTGAAATAATATATTCAAGGAAATCTTTCTTTCAAGGAATTAACTCTTTCAACTTTTTTGAAGGAATTGTTTCAGACATTTTGTCTGAAACAATCTTTTTGAAGGGTATTTTTCCCATGAAAGTGTCGTTTGAAATATTTTCAAAGGCACATTTTAAATTTTGATGAAGGGTCTTTTCTCTTTCAAAGGGACACTTGCAAAAAGTCCAAAAGGTTCTTTGCAAAATCCTGAAGGGACACTTGCAAAAATTTTGAAGGGTCTTTTCTCGAGAAATTATCAAGTTCAATCTTTTCAAAGGGACATTTAAAGATTGTCAAAGGGCATGTTCGAGCCTTTTGAAGGGCAATTTTTAAAGTCCCAAAGGTTATTTCTATCAAAGGAACAATCCACTTACAAGTTTAAGAAAGGGCTCGAAAGGTTATTTCTTTCAAATAAAAAGGTTCGCGAGAAAATTGTTTGAGGAAAATACTAAAAAAAAGGTCCAAGAAAAAACCCTAAGGGAA
This sequence comes from Torreya grandis, assembly GCA_037957365.1. NCBI lineage: Eukaryota > Viridiplantae > Streptophyta > Pinopsida > Cupressales > Taxaceae > Torreya > Torreya grandis. Next base: position 2,663,302 of record JARHVA010000200.1, on the reverse strand, counting down.
TGGTCCCAGTAGAATGATAGTTATATGGATATCAACTTCAAGGTGATGAGCTAGTTATTAGAATTTAAACAAGTGAGTCCCAAGTAGATCGATGGTCCTCGTTCAAACACTCAAAGATCCAAGGGCTCGTGTTCTTCATATGCTAAAGTAGATCAAAGGGTTCATTTCACCATTGATCAGGAAAAGGTCTAAGTCATTATTTTATGGCCAATCAAAGGAACAATCAACTGTACACATAGACTCCAAGTGATGCCTCTCAAAGCCTAACATAATGAAAGTGACTCTTCCCTATGGTGTTGCACACCTCAACAAGCCAGTGAGAAGCTATTAACATTAGGACAAATTTACAACAAGTGGACTCTTATTTGCATAACTGATTGATGCCATTACTCAGTATAAAAATATCTTGTTTCTGCTAGTGCAATCATGAGGGAAGCATATTTGAATCTTAGAGAGAGTAATCTAGCTGTGTAACTACTTGAAGTGACATGGATCAATTGAATTGGCCAAATGAGCATCATTTTCAAACATGGTTGTAGTTGAAGATGGAGACTCCTAATAGATTGATTCCTCTTTCTAGAACCAAAGGCCTCCTCCTCTCACTTCCTTTTTTCTATAAATACAACCCTTGGGCTAGTGTAGAAAAAGCACACACCATGTATGGCGAAGCCCTGATGGATTGATGTCACATTTTGCCTTTAAGTATTAGGTACTAGTCTGTTTCTTATAAGTTTTCCAAACAATTGTCTGGGTGTGTAAGAGACATATAATGATTGTAAGTGATGATTTTCCATCCTTCTATCCTTTATCCTTCATGCCTAAAGAAAATTTCTTAGTCTAACAGGTCATATAGAGTGTGTTTAATTATGTTGAATTACTGTAAGTGTATAAATATTCTTGAAATGTGAAATTTGGCTTTTAGTTCATTTACCTTGTGTCATTTCATGCATCTCACCTCTATACTAAAATACTTATGTTAGAAATCCTAAGAGCTTGAGAATGGTCTGTGCATTTCATTGTATTGTGCAGTAGAATATGATACTAATGTGGAAGATAATCTTGGTGTATCACCAATCTTAGAGTAGGTTTTCCTTTTTTGTTATCTCTAACTCTTTTCCTTTCAAGAAAATTGGTTTAGACAGAAGTTGTTTTGCAGAGATACATTTAAGGAGCTAGCCCTTTAAATCTAGAGGGTCATTTCCTCTATAAGCATACCCACATGCTTGAAATTGTTCCAATGTTGCTCAAATTTGGAATAATATTGAACACTCTCTTCTAGGGTGTAAGATTTGGAGATAATAGTTTTGGAATGCTCGATAAGACCAATTATTTACATGTCAAGGTGAATGCTGGTTTTGACAAGCCTAAGGTTGTAGAAATATTCTTAATCCAGCATTTGGTGACTCCAAAAAGTGATAATCTCTTGTTGTAGATCAAGTTTCCCACATTATACTTCATGTTCCTCACTAGGTCATCTACAATTTTTGACCAAGCCCCTTTAATTGAAGCTTTTCATGAAGAACAACACCCCAAACCATTCCTAACGCTTAAAGATCCTGGACAAGGAGGTTTTGAAGAAGAAGAAGAAGAAGAAGTTGAAGAGATAGGAAATCAAGAAGAAATAAGAGAAATAGATAGGCAATAACCTTTCTCAGCCTTTAAAACTTAAAATCCAATTGACTTTCTTGCATATGACCCTATTCCTCTCAATGCTACCATGAGTCTCCCTGGTTTCAATGGAGAGGGAACTATTACCCCATCTGAGCATATTAGGGACATATCAATTTTTTGTAACTTCCATAATGTCACCTAAGCCAACATAGCCATTAGATTGCTTGCCATGTCTCTAAGAGGTAAGACACTTGACTAGTATAAGACTTTGGAAGGTGGTTGCATTACAAGTTGGGATGGCTTTGGGGAATTGTTGGTAACTAGATTTGAGAATAAGAGTGACCATACTTCATCAATCCATCAGCTAAATGTGATAAAGAGAGGTCCTAATGATTCCATGGGAGATTTTAATGAAATATTTAAAAGGACATGGCATAGGTTTCCACCTGTCATGAGACCTCCTTTAAGCTTTGTGTTCCCCACTTATCTCAAGGGTATTAGTACTAATGTGGTAGTGATGTTACAGTCAATGGGAGGATTCGCTCTACTAGATGCATATGAGATAGCTATTGAAGCTACGAATAGCTTGATATAAGATGGAAAGCTACCTCCAAGAGTTTACATGCCTTTGTTGTCTCGTAGTTCGGTTGAAGCTCCAAGCATAGCATAAGTTCCTAATGCCAATGTCAAGCTGAGAGCCTTTCCCAAAAAGGTGGATAATGTTATGGACAAAGATGAAAAGATCCAGTCATTATGAGATCAGCTCAAACAAGCTCAATTTTAAGCAAGTGCTCCACCTAACCCTCAATACTATCCTCAACAAGGCTATAGAGCTCCACCCCAATACAACTACCAAGGAAGAGGACAAGGTCAACAAGGTTTCAACATGCAACCCAATGCCTATAATCCAAATTCCACTCCTTTCATGAAGGCTATTGTTCTAGTGCATGTTAACCTGGTCCAAGGAGAAGATCATTTGGACCAATGGAGACAACCTCAAAGTTAGTTTGCATGGTGATGGAGAAGACAACCAAGATTTGGTGGCACAAGAAGAAACTACTCTTTATATGACATCAAAAGAAGTGAATCCCATCCAAAGGGATATTCATGGAGAAGGTAGCAGCCATAGTGTAGGCATGATGAACTTTCAAGCAAAGGATGATTATGTGTTAAATCAAATCACATCAAATGCATCCAACACAAGATCCAAAAAATTATCTATGGGAGATGTTTTGGGAGTACATGTGACTCCAAGTGATGCCTCTCGAAGGCCACAAAGTGTGAATCCTAGTGTAATAGCTACTACTAGTCATGCTCCTTAACAAAGTCAAAATGCAAGTAGGGTTGTTAAACCTATAATGTAGTAAATTCAGACTCGCTCACTACCTTCAAGAATGCAAGAAAATGTGAATAATTCCCCTTCTAAACATTATTGATTCTTTGAAGAATACCAAGACAAGCATATCTCTTTGGGAAGTCTTGCATATGCCTGGTCAAAAGGAGCTCTTACAAGAAGAACTCACGAGCATTCGTGTAGCCCCTCAAACTTCAAAACACAATAATGTAGCCCTTACCAATTATCCAATTCATTTCTTAGATCCCTACACCAAATCTAAAACTCCTTGACCCTTCTACCTCACACTCATTGTGGGAGACAAGTTGGTTCACAATTGTATTGTAGATAGTGGAGCTAGTACCATTGTCATGCCTAAGGTGGTGGCTGATAAGTTGGGATTGAAGTATGAACCACATAATAAAGGTGTGTTTTAGATTTATGGGACTCCAACCAAGATAGTGGGATTGGTCGAAGGCCTGAAAGTATTTCTACATGATTGCCCAAGTTTCCCCATTTTACAAGATGTTGTGGTGGTAGACCTTCCAGCTCATTTTGCTATCTGCTTGTTCTGAGATTTCATGGCTAAGATAGGAGGATACCTTTATGATAATTGGTATTTTCTAGATTTTAAGATAAGATATGGAACCAAGGTGATTATAAGGACTCAACCCTTAGCAAGGTTTCATATTGAGCCATATATGGAGAAAATTTTAAATCAAAATTATCTAATTAGCAAAGAAGAAGAAGGTGTCTTGGATGGTGAAGCATCCTCCCCCCTTGAAGGTATTTTTGATTTTTTCCTTGATAAGTAAAACACTAAAATTTATGGAATTGATCCATATAATTTCATAAAAAAAATGATTTGGGAGTTTATTATATACATGAAAAAGATGTTTTAATCCCTTCACTCACTAATGAATACCATGAACTTGAAGGAATATGGGAAATGTTTTTTGCTGGCTCATGAAGCAAAGTAGGTGCAGGAGCTAGAGTTATGTTAGTTTTTATATCAAATAATCAATACTAATCATCATATTGATTCCACTTTAGTTGCACCTGTAATTTGGCAAAATATGAAGGCCTAATTCATAGCCTCCAATGGGCAAAGAAGAGAGGGATTAAGAATTTGAAGGTATATGGGGATATTGAGTTGGTCATCCACCAAGTGAGAAATCAAGATAAAAACAAGAATCCCTTGCTTAAATCCTAAAAGCATACGGTATGGGACCTACTTGAAGGCTTTGATGCATTCAACATGTTGTTCCCAAAATCTGTCACTTATTTTTGGGACAACATATGAACCATTTTGGTCCTGCAAGCCAAAATTCTTTCTTCCCTCCTCAAAAATTGTTCTAAGCATTCAAATTCTTCATTATTCAAGCTTTTTCAGTTAAGGGATTAGTAGGTTCAACAAGTTCAACGGCTTCAACAGGCGAGCTCTCTCTAAGGAACAAGTTCCCAACACTTAGGCATTTTCAAGCTTGGTTTAATGCCAAAGTTCAACCAAAAGGTCCATCGACAAGCTTCAAACAAAGGAATGAACCGTTGAACCATTGAACCTTGAACCAAAATGGTTCAAAGGTTCAATGACATTAGCAAGCTTAAAGAGTTAAGCACTTCACCAAAAGTTCAAAGTTCAATCGCTTCGGCAAGTTCAACAACTTCAAAAGACTTAGCGAAAAGAAGGAAGATTGAACCGTTGAACCGTTGAACCTTGAACCAAAAATGGTTCAAAGGTTCAAAGGTTCAATGTAGTTGGTTCAATGAGTTTGGTTCAAAGTGGTTGGTTCAAGCGATCAATTGAATGAGTGGATCACAAGATTAAACCATTGAACCATTGAACAAAAGTTAGTTCAATCAGTCGGTTCAATCGAACGGTTCAAAGGAGTGTCCCAAAACCAAAGGGAAAGAGCCCTTGTGGAGGGCAACAAACCAAAGGCCAAGTGCCCTTGTGGAGGGTAGTGAACAAAAATAGACAAAGAGATATCCTTCGAAAAGATTTTCTATGGCTGAAATTTACAAGGGAAATCCTTCAGACAAAATGTCTGAAGGAATTCCTTCAGACATTTTGTCTGAAGGATTTCCCTTGTAAATTTCAGCCACAAAAAATCTTTTCAAAGGATATCTCTTTGTAATTCCTTCAAACATTTTGTCCAAAGGAATGATCAAAAGCCTAATGGAAAATGACTAAGGCATGGGAAGGTTTCCTTCGAACAAAATGTCTGAAGAAATTCCTTCAGATATTTTGTTTGAAGGAATTGAGGGAGAAGACCACCCAAAGGACCCCAAAGGGCAGGTACCCTTACGGGGGGCTCTTAGCGACCAAAAAATAGACCTTCTCAAGGCCCAAAGGGACACCTTCTCTTTGGGAAGTTCCAAAGACATTAAGGCTTGTGATTGATTTCTAAGGACTCTGCAAGCTCAATTCTACAGACTCTGCAGGATGATTTCTAAGGACTCAATTCTATAGACTCTGCAGGCCCGATTTCTATGGACTCTATAGGATGATTTCTCTGGACTCAATCCTATAAACTCTACAGGCTCAATTTGATGGACTCCATGGGTTGTTTCTATGGACTCATTTCTATAGACTCTGTAGACATATTTCTACAGACTCTTTCAAAGCTTGAGAGACTTAGAGAAAATAAATGCTTTTAAGGAAGAAGATGAATCATTGAACCTTGAACCAAAATGGTTCACAAGTTCAATGGGTTCAATGGTTCAAAGAAAGATCTGATCAAAAGAAAGAAGCAGAAGATTTTAGAGACTAGTTCAAGGAGAAGGTTCAAGCGAATGAACCAAAGAAGCGATGGAACCAAGGAACCAAGGAACCAAGGAGGCCACCCGAACCGTTGAAACAATGAACCTTTGACGTCCCCATGGACATCAAATTCAAGCTAATGAAATATCTGTTGATTTCCAAATGTGGCATGGAACTTGAAAACAAACTCAGTGACCAGCTGAAGAAGGAGCTGAAAGAGCCAACAAAAAGGGAAAAGATAGCCCGAGAGCTCAATTTGCAATAGAAATGAGGGAAAGACCAGAAATATCTGTGCAAGAGTTATTCTAGTAGGTGGAACAGTCCACCAAGTAGGTATTTGAGCTTGCAAACATTAAAAGTGTGACCTATTTTTCTTCCTTGGAGTAAAGGCAAAGTGGATAGCTGTGTAAACATCAGGAAAAGGACCAGATGACCCAAGCCTAGGAGAAGACATTTGAGATGAATCGACACACCACAGTTAAGGCAGACACCCTGTTTTAGCATGGCCCTCTTTGACAAAACTAAAAATACATTCAAGGCATTAAATGCAGCATGGGATGTTCTATGAAACAAAGCACCAAGCCTTTCTTGGCTATTATATATTTTAATCTCCTATTTTATGCAAAGGAGATCTCTCTATTATAGAAGCAAAACTTTGCCAAAATTAAAAGCCGATTACTGAGACTTTGAGCTCAAATTGTTGATCATATTTCTTTGTTTGAATGAGAAAGCATGTTACTTTCAGACTTTGTGCTGTTATAGCTTGTGTCATTTAGGGGATTATTCTTATGTCTGTTTCTTGAATGTGTTCTTGTCCATTTTAAGGAAATAAGTAGAACTAATAGAAGTAATCAAGAAGGTGTCTTGAAGCCAACTATGGGAGACTTTGTGCTGCCACAATTGCCTTTAGTGTGTTTGTCTATTTTCTATTTCTATGTAAAGGACCTTGGGATGACTTTGTGCCCTCATTGTCCTTCGTATCTCACTCTTGGGCAGTTGAGGTAGAGACTTTGTGCTACACCTCATTCTGTTGGTTACAACCCTTGTTACCAGTTACTTGTTACTTACCTGAAAGGATTCTTGCTGTTAATTGTAGGCCACTTTTGAAAGAAGAGAAGTGCCTCCTGTCATTTCACCAAGATTTCTCCTTTAGTTGTGAACATCATCTCTAAAAAAAGAGAGATGGATGGTGTTGTCCTACCCTTAAGTGTTATTTTATACTTATATATATAGTATATAGCTCCTCATATTTATAGGGAACCTCCCATTAATGAGAGGAGAGATTTGTCCACCTCTGATGTGGTAAACCTACACATTTGGCCAACCAATCTCCCTATGCTATGGTTAAAGAGACCTATTTTGCTCATCAATTAGCTGGTGATAAAATATTCACCCAACAATTTTTAGAAACTCTACTGGGGACACAATAATTTTGTGCAATTTGAAGCCTCAAGCTTTAGATTGAAACATCACCTGTGTCTTATCCATATCATTATAGCCTTATCCATTTCCATTATAAACTCTAAGCTATAAAACCAGTGATGCTGGAGATTGAGCATTTTATTTTGAAAGTCAATTCTCTGCTAGCTCCACGCTAATAGTTTTTGGTGACTCTGCTGGGGAAGAGTGCACAGTTTGAAGCCTCAAGCTTCAAACTAAACCAGGGCTAGTTCTTTCCCATTTTAATTCTAAAATCTAGAAACTCCACACTACACTAGAAGCTAGAGAGCCCAAGGTGTTGTTGACCCTATTTTTGAGTTGGTGCAACAGGGCAACTTTGATTTGTTCCCTCCCCAACTTCAAGTTCAATGATCCAAGAGTGTTCCTCCTACCCATACCAGGTCACCAACACAAGGTAGAGCTTCTTTTTCTGCTATTAGTAGAGCTTTGCTTATACATACTCCACCCAAATTTGTTATCCGCCTTTTTCATAATCAAACAATGGCAGCTCAAGGCCCCTGGGGTAACTCTTTTGGTCCACTCAATTTAACCCCACCTCTACATGAGCTCTCACGTAGTTTAAGGAAGAATTTTCCCAAATTATTTGGTGATGGGAGAGTTCATCCTGATTAACATATTGCTACCTTCATCATAGCCTGTGGTGTTATAGGTGTGGATTATGAAGATGTAGCAGTCAGGTTATTTGTGGAAATATTACAAGGCACTACTGCAGACTGGTTCTACCATCTGTAGGCTTGGTCAGTGACTGACTGGGACACTCTCAAAGCCAAATTCAAAGCAAGGTTCAGGCCTATAGAAGATGCACATGCCCTGTTGGCCCAGCTCACATAGATGAAGAAGGAACCTCATGAACCTATGAGGGACTTCATTTCCAAGTTTGACAAGTTGAGGAACAAGATTCCTACAATTGCTCAGCCAACACCTGAGAACCTTAAATGTTTCTTCATTAACTCATAGCTGCCTGAAGTGAGTTTTTTGCTGAGACGTGCTAGCCACATAGACCTTGTTGTTGCTCAAGATTTTTCCACTAAGGTGGAAGATGACCTTATCTTGGTAGGAAAGATAAGGAGAGATCCTAACAGAGGTAAATCTTCTTCATCTTTTGAATACTCACCTACAGTCACCACTGATCCAATGGTGCAAAAGCTGACAAATGAGTTGCTAGCTCTTAGAAAGAAAATGGTATAAGGGATGTCATATGATCCTTCATACAGAGATATACCAAGGAGGACATTCCCCAATTAGTCATACCAAGGCCATGCTACCAGAAGTCAAGGGCAACCAAATCGTCTGCCTCTCCCAAAGAGGAAACTTGCCATTGAAGCAATACCAACCAACTCAGCAGTTGGATATTTGAAAATAAAACATGATTTCTCTTTCCAACTTGAGTTTGATCAAAAAAATGATGTTGATCTCTTTACAACAAACTAAGAAGAATCAGATGGCGACTCTAACATTGGTTTCTTAAATTACCAAGATGAACCCAGAAGTGAAGATAAAGCAGCTGAAGGATCATATGCTGTGTTCACCCAGTCCAAGAATCAGTCAGCCCAGCAAGTTGATAAAGAAAAAATAGAGGAAGGATCTCAGTCTATAATTTCAATTTCCAAACGAGGAACTTCTCTACCTTTCTAGCCAAAGGACTCAGTGATTGCTAAAAAAGGAAGTACCTCAAACATTTTTGCACCTTCAACTTCAATTTTATAGATCAGTCATCCCTCTCCTAAAAACCAAAAGGATGAACTGTCTTTCCCTGTTCCTAATTTATTTCCAAAATTTGACATAATCGACCATGTAAAGAAAACCAAAATTCAAATGTCTAAATTTGAATTCCTATAAGCCAACCCTGAGCAGTTGGACAGGTTGGTTGAGTGTGTGAAGATTAAAGCCATCCCTACAAAACAAGATGTTAAGAAGGTAACTCATGATCCCTGAAAGAACATGTCCATCCCAAATAATCTTGTCATTACTCCTCCTACTGCCCCTAGGAAAATAGATCCTTTCTATGTTTCTCTGTTGATAAACGGTCACAAGCTGAGCAATTGCATCATTGATTCTGGAGCTTAAGATAATGTCATGCCTACCAAAGTGGTAGAGTCTCTTGGTCTCACACTGACCAAGAAATTTGGAAGATGTTTCTCCATGGAGAACAAACAAGTGCCACTACTGGGACAAATCAAGGACACCCAATTTGCATTTGCCTCCTTTCCAAAAAAGATAATCAAGATGATAGTCCTAGTGGCCGATGTCCCAGCCTCATACGGCATCCTTCTTAGATGAAATTTTTACAAGGATGTTGGAGGAGAATTGAGTATGGACCTATCTAAAGTGAGGATCCATGTCAAGGGCATCATGTAGAAGCTGCTTCCTGAGGAGGCAAAATATGTTGTCACCCAAACGTCGGCCCCAGAAGATCAAATTCTATTTGAGTCTTCAGGTAGGGGTAATTTTTTTTTGTCTACTAAAGGCATTCCTGTTATAACAGACAAAATTCCTATAGGTGGTGATCCAAAAATTGATTTGATTAAGACATCAAAAGAATTGGTAGGGCACAATATAGATAAAAAAGGATCTTCCCTCTCTAATAAAAAAAATCTAATAGAAGATCAATTTCTAATGATGTTTGGATCCTAGAATTTGATGGTAGCAATTCTTCTACTGATGTTGGAGTTGGGACTGTGTTGATATCTCCTCAAAGAGATATTTTTCCTTCTTCATACAAGTTGAAGTTTAGCAACACCAACAACACTGTCGATTATGAATCTTTGTTACTCGGGTTGAAGGTAGCTCGAAATAGAGGTGTCAAACTCCTTTATGCCAAAGGAAATGCTGAACTGATGGTTTGTCAGGTATCTGAGAGGGGCAATCAAATCATGTGCTGGACTAAACTAAAAGAGCCTCAAGCTATGGTAGTGGACCATATTGCTATGCACTAAATTTAGGAAAAGAAACTCTTCACCAAGAGAGTAAGGATTTATGGTTTTCAAATTGGAGACTACATCTTGCCATGAGGAAAGAAGAGAGAACCAAAAGGAGTGCATAGAAAATGTGATTCCTAGTGGAGAGTTCCATTCACCCATCACTGATTTTGAGGACAAAATAGTTTCTTATTGGTTTATCAGGATGGAATGCCATTTTCATTATCTCACAATAGGCAACGTCTGAAGCACTTCAATCCTTGAAGAATCAGATAAGATCACCCATACATATGTATATTTGTATAGTCTTTATTTCTATTTTATGCTTTTCATTTTCATTTTTGGCACCTTTATTTTTTGGGTAGCATGACTCCATAACCCAATGGCTTACTTCAAGGCACTGGAGATTTTGGTTTCTACTCCCTTCAGCTGTTCCAAGTTTTCAACTGAAGGAAGTTCCCCGACTAGAGCCAACTGTTGTTCCCAAAATCTGTCACTTATTTTTAGGACAACATATGAACCATTTTGGTCTTGCAGGCCAAAATTCTTTCTTCCCTCCTCAAAAATTATTCTGAGCATTCAAAATCTTCATTATTAAAGATTTTTTAGTTAAGGGATTAACAGGTTTAACAAGTTTAATGGCTTCAATTGGCGAGCTCTCTCTAAGGAACAAGTTCCCAACTCTTAGGCATTTTCAAGCTTGGTTCAACACTGAGGTTCAACCAAAAGGTCCATCAGCAAGCTTCAAATAAAGGAATGAACTATTGAACCATTAAACCTTGAACCAAAATGGTTCAAAAGTTCAAAGGTTCAATGGGTTTAAAGGTTCAATGATGTCGGCAAGCGTAAAGAGTTAAGCACTTCACCAAAAGTTCAAAGTTCAACTGCTTCAGCAAGTTTAATGGATTCAAAAGACTTAGCAAAAAGAAGGAAGATTGTACCATTGAACCATTGAACCTTGAACCGAAAAAAGTTCAAAGGTTCAACGCGGTGGGTTTAATGAGTTTGGTTTAAAGTGGTTGGCTCAACACGGTTGGTTCAAGCGGTCAATTGAATGAGCGGAACACAAGATTGAACCATTGAACCAAAGTTGGTTCAATCAGTCGATTCAATCAAACGGTTCAATGGAGTGTCCCAAAACCAAAGGGAAAGTGCCCTTGTGGAGGGTAGTGAACCAAAGGCCAAGTGCCCTTACAGAGGGCAGTGAACAAAAGCAGACAAAGAGATATCTTTTGGAAAGATTTTTTGTAGCCAAAATTTACAAGGGAAATCCTTCAGACAAAATGTCTGAAGGAATTCCTTCAGACATCTTGTCTGAAGGAATGAAAAGTGGCTAAGGCATGGGAAGGTTTCCTTTAGACAAAATGTCTGAAGGAATTCCTTCAGACATTTTGTCAGAATGAAGTGAAGGAGAAGACCGCCTGAAGACCGCTCGAAGGATCCCAAAGGGTAGGTACCCTTATAAGGGGCTCTTAGTGACCATAAAATGGACCTTCTCAAGGCCTAAAGGGACACCTTCCCTTTAGGAAGTTCTAAAGACATTAAGGTCGGTGACTGATTTCTACGGACTCTGCAGGCTCAATTCTATGGACTTCACAGGATGATTTCTACAGACTCGATTCTACGGACTCTACAGGCCCAATTTCTATAAACTCCATAGGATGATTTCTATGAACTTGATTCTACGGACTCTACAGGTTCAATTCTATGGACTCCATGGGTTGATTTCTATCGACTCTGCAGACATATTTCTATAGACTCTTTCAAAGCTCGAGAGACTTAGAAAAAACAAAGGCTTCTAAGGAATAAGATGAATCATTGAACCTTGAACCAAAATGGTTCACAATTTTAAAAGGTTTAATGGTTAAAAGAAAGCTCTAAGAAAAATAAAGAAGTGGAAGATTCTAGAGACCAGTTCAAGGAGAAGGTTCAAGCGAATGAACCAAAGAAGTGATGGAACCAAGGAACCAAGGAGGCCACCCAAACCGTTGAACAGTGAACCTTTGATATCCCCATGGATGTCAAATTCAAGCTAATGAAATATCCATTGATTTCTAAATGTGGTGCAGAACCTAAAAACAAACTCAGTGACCAGCTGAAGAATGAGTTGAAAGAGCCAGCAATAAGGGAAAAGATAGCCTGAGAGCTCAATTTGCAATAGGAATGAGGGAAAGACTAGAAATATCTGTACAAGAGTTATTCCACTAGGTGGAACAGTCTACCAAGTAGATATTTGAGCTTGTAAACATTAAAAGTGTAGCCTATTTTTCTTCCTTGGAGTAAAGGCAAAGTGGGCAGCTATGTAGACATCAGGAAAAGGACCAGATGACCTAGGCCTAGGAAAAGACATTTGAGATTAATCAACACGCCATAATTAAGGTAGACGCCCTATTCCAGCATGGCCCTCTTTGACAAAATTTAAAATGCATTCAAGGCATTGAATGCAGCATGGGCCGTTATATGAAACAAAGTGCCAAGCCTTTCTTGGCTACTATATATTGTAATCTCCTATTTTATGCAAGGGAGATCTCTCTATTATAGAAGCAAAACTCTACCAAAATTGAAAGGCGATTACTGAGACTTTGAGCTCAGATTGTTGATTATATTTCTTTGTTTGAATGAGAAAGCATGTTACTTTTAGAATTTTTGCTATTATAGCTTGTGTCATTTAGGGGATTGTTCTTATGTCTATTTCCTGAATGTGTTCTTGTCCATTTTAAGGAAATAAACATAACTAGTGGAAGTAATCAAGGAGGTGTCTTGAAGCCAACTGTGGGAGACTTTATGCTGCCACAATTACCTTTAGTGTGTTTGTCTATTTTTTGTTTCTATGTAAAGGACCTTAGAATGACTTTGTGCCCTCATTTTCCTTTGTATCTCACTCTTGGGCAGTTGAGGTAGAGACTTTGTGCTACACCTCATTCTACTAGTTACCACCCTTGTTACCAATTACTTATTACCTACCTAAAAGGATTCTTGCTGTTAGTTGTAGGCCACTTTTGAAAGAAGAGAAGTGCCTCCTATCATTTCACCAAGATTTATCCTTTGGCTATGAACATCATCTCTAAAAAAAGAGAGATGGATGGTGTTGTCCTACCTCTGAGTGTTATTTTCTGCTTATATATATATATATATATAGCTCCTCATATTTATAGGGAACCTTCCCTTGATGAGAGGAGAGATATGTCCACCTCTGATGTGGTAAACCTGCACATTTGGCCGACCAATCTCCCTTTGTTGTGGTTGAAGAGACCTATTTTTCTCATCAATTATCTCGTGACAAAATATTCACCCAACACAACATACAACACATACCAAAGGATTTAAATAAACATGCTGATAGATTGGCTTCCATAGTAACACAGTTTGATGTAGTTGCTGATGTAGGAAAGGAGAAAGATTATTCCCATATCAAGGTCATTCTGAGGCCTTATATTACAAATAATGAAGTTTCATGACAAGTTTTTGAAAGTGATGAACACATTACACACTTATTACAAAATGAGGCATGATTCTTCTCAAGGAACCAAAAGACTCTACATTATCAATATGAAGAACAAGTTATTTAGCTGAAGATAAACAAGATACCTAAGGGTTTGATTACTTTGGAGAGTGATTTTAATGAAGATGATCAAAAGAAGAAAGAAAGAGTGAGCATGTCAAAAAAAAAAGAACTATGAGAGAGTTATGATTTACAAGGATAGACTCCTAAAAATTGGTAAGGGATGTTCTCTGTCTGAGAAGCAGGCCTTTATTGAATTATGTAAAGATTTCCATGACATATTTGCTTGGGCATATAAATATTTGAAAGGGTTTGATCCAAGTATAGCTCATCACACCATTGAGTTAGAACCTAGATCTAAACTACTCAAGGAAAAATAAAGGCATATCAATCACAAGATAGAAGAACTCATGAAGAAAGAGCTGACCAAGTTGATTGAGTCTAGGATTATCTTTTCTATCAAACACTCAACTTGGGTGGCCAATCTTGTACCTATCTAAAACAAGAATAGAGAGATCAGACTTTGTGTTGATTTTTGAGAGCCTAATAGAGTGTCTCTCAAGGATCATTATCCTCTAACTTCTATGGAAATTTTTTTGTTAGTTGTTTCAGGTTCTCAACACTTCTCAATTCTTGATGGTTATTCAGGTTACAATCAAATATTAGTGAATAAAGAAGATTAGTTCAAGATAACCTTCAATACAAAATGGGGGACCTTTGCCTATAGGAAGATGCCTTTTGGTTTATCCAATGCTGAGGATACATTTCAAATGGCAATAGACATGGGTTTTAAAGGTTTGATCAATAAGTTTATGCTTGTGTACCTTGATGATATAACTATTTTTTCAAAGGATTCTACTATTCATATGGAACATTTAAGGTAGGGTTTTGAGAAATGTAGGGAGTATAATATCCCTTAATCCAAAAAAGTGCATCTTTATTGTCCATGAAGGTAAGTTATTGGGTCATATTGTTTCAAAAGAAGGCTTGTCTATTGACCCTGAGAAGATTGAGACTATTCTAAGTTTGTCTTTGATTCAACATAAGAAAAGAATTCAAAGCTTCTTAGAGAAAATAAACTATTTAAAAAGGTTTATTCTAGGCTTTAAAACTACAGTAAAGCCTATCACAACCACGCTCAATAAGAACTAAGCTTTTTCTAGGACAAAGGAAGGTAAGAGTAGTTTTGAGGCAATCAAGCAAGCAATTGCAAAATCTCCTACTCTCTTGAACCCAAACTTTGCCAAATATTTCATACTCTATACCTTTTCTAACCTTGATACAATCTACACTATACTTATGCAAAATAATGATGAAGAGGTAGAGCAACCAATTGCATTTTTTAGCCAAGGATTGGAAGATTATGAGGTCAAATATACATTTATTGAGAAGCAAGATCTAAAAATGATAAGAAGATTGAAAAAATTCAAGCACATAGTTTCAAACAACAAGATACATGTCATGGTTTCTCATCCTAACACCAAGGAGTTTCTCCTAAGCAAATATCTTAATGAATAGAGAGCTAGGTGGATTACAAAGGTGATGGAGTATGATGTGGATATTAAGGTTAAAAACTTGGTAAGAGGAAAAGGGTTATGTGAGCACTTAGCTTCAGATTTCTAAGAGCCAAAGGAAGAAGTCTTGATCAACCAAGTTCAACCCCAACTAGCTGATCATGTACAAGTTTAAATTTGGACACAAGACATCATTAGTTTTCTTCACAAGTGGTGGGTTCCCCAATGGATTGAACAAGTCTCAAAGGAGGTATTTTAGATTACAAACCTTTCCTTGTTGTCTTGTAGATGGTGTTTTCTTTAGGAAAGATGTGAATGGTGTGTTGTTGAGGTGTGTTAACAGTGATTAGTTTGATATGCTGTTGGAAAAGTTTCACAATGGTGTACATGGAGGTCATTTCTCTGCTAAGACAATAACTACAAAAATAATGAGGGATAGTTACTATTGGCATAGCCTTTTTAAGGATTGTTACCACTGGGCTAAAAAGTGTCCTCAATGTGCCTTATTTATAAACAAATAGAAACTTGCAGCCCTTCCATTGAATCCTATCCAAGTAGATTAGCCTTTCATACAATGGGGTCTCAATTTCATTGGTGTGATCAACCCTCCATCAAGTGTTAGACACAAATGGATATTGACTGCTATTGACTACTTCACAAGGTGGGTAGAGGCTATTATATTGAAGGAGGCAAGTGAAAATGCTATCTTGGATTTATATGAGAGCATTATAACAAGGTTTGGAGTTCCCCATGTTATCATTTCTGATAATGCACTTGCTTTCATAAGTCATAACACTTTTGATTAGGCAAATATGAATGGAGTTTACTTGAGTACCTCATTTAGCTATTACCCTCAAGGTAGTGGGTTGGTTGAATCTACTAACAAGAATATCATCAAGATCATCAAGAGAACATTGGAGTACAATCAAATATCATGGCACAAGAAGCTGAAGACAACCTTATGGGCTGATAGGATTACTCCTAAGAGATCAATTGGTAATTCTCCCTTTGTGTTTATTTATGGGAGAGAGACTAGGTTGTCCATATCTCAAGAACTCCCTACTCTAGAACTTGCACAGTAGCTAGAACTAATTGAAAATACTCTAATGGAAGTCAGATTGTCAAAACTAATGCAACTAAAAGAAGTAAGAGATAATGCACACAAGGCCATGGAACACCACCAAGTACTCATGAAGAAGTCCTTTGATAAGAGAGAAAGTGCAAGAGTTTTTAAGGAAGGTGAATTGGTTCTAAAATGGGATGAAGACAAAGCAAAACCAGGCAGACATACAAATTTTGACACTTTGTGGAGTGGCCATTACATCATTAACAAGTGCAAGTAGAGCAACTCTTTCCAGCTAACCAAGATGAATGTAGAAGAATTCCCTATCCCTGTGAATGGGATAAATCTAAAGTTATGTTATTAGTCATTGCAAGTCTATTTTTCAAATATTAGTTTAGGTGTGTGTTTCCTTTTTTTTTGTTGTGTTCCCTAAGTGCCTTGTAGCACAAATGTATTTTCTTCCTTTTTTTTGGTGTGCATCTCTACCTTTGTGCATGTGAATCATACAACTTGTGTGTTTTTTTTGAGCTAAAGTCTATTCAGGTCATTTTTTGAGTGCCTATATGCATGACTCTATACCCAATGGAAGGATTTAGGCAACTGGTCTTAGGCATAGTAGGTATGCCTCCCCTAGGAATTGCCAAGAATGTTAGCTAATTTTCACACCCAATTTTTGTATCTTTCATTTTGGCTAAGTGTAGCATTATTAATTTGTTTATCCCCATAGTAAAGTGTCAAGTGTTATTTCCTTCGGAAGCTTTTGTTTGGTCTTTTGAAAGTGTTATTTTGGTGTTTTTTTTCTCAAGTGTTATTTTTTTTGGTAAGGTTTTGCTTTGGGTTTTTTGTCCAAGTCTAAAAGGAATTGTTTAAAACATTTTGTTTGAAATAAAAAGTCCAAAGGAATTGGTCCATTTCAATCTTTTCAAAGGGTCACTTACAAAAGTTCGAAGGTTCTTTTTCTCATGGAAGTGTCCTTTTCAAAAATTCTGAAGGGCATATTTCAAGATTTTTGAAGAAAAAGTGTCCTTTGCAACTTTTTTGAAGGGTTTGTTCTTTCAAAGAAGTGGTCCATTTCAAGTTTTTTGAAGGAAACTTTACGAGTTTTTTGAAATTATTATTTTGGACATTTTTTTTGAAACAATCTTTCCAAAGAAATCTTTTTTTCAAGGAATTGGCTCTTTCAACTTTTCCAAAGGAATTATTTTGGACATTTTGTTCGAAACAATCTTTCCAAAGGGTCTTTTTCCCATGAAAGTGTCCTTTGCAATATTTTTGAAGGGACATTTTAAATATTGTTGAAGGGTCTTTTCTCTTTTGAAGGGACACATTTCAAGCAAAAGGATGCTTATTTTCTTGCAAAGGGACATTTTCAATCTTTTCGAAGGGTCTTTTCTCAAGAATTTCTTCTTTGCATTTTTTTAAAGGAATTATTTCAGACATTTTGTCTAAAACAATATTTCTGAAAGAATTGGATCTTATAGTTTTTTGAAGGAATTGGTGCTCTCTCAAAAATTCTGAAAGGTCCTTTGTAAAATCCTAACGGGACACTTGTAAAAAGTCTAAAGGGTCTTTTCTTGAGAAAGTGTCCAATTCAAGCTTTCTGAAGGGACATTTTAATATTTTTGAAGGGCATGTTCGATCCTTTCAAAGGTAACTTTTCAAAGTCCTAAAGGGTATGTCTATCAAAGGAATAGTCCACTTAAAATTTTAAGAAGGGGGTCGAAAGGTTATTTATTTCGAAGAAAAGGGTCTATGGGAAAATTATTCAGGGAAAATGTCAAAAAAAAGGTCTGAGCAAAAACCCTAAGGGAATGATCCTAGTAGAATGATGGTTATATGTACATCAACTTCAAGGTGATGAGCTAGTCATTGGGATTTAAATAAGTGGGTCCTAGGCAGATCGATGGTCCTTATTCAAATGCTCAAAGATCCAAGGGCTCACATTCATCATTCACCAAAGTAGATCAGAGGGTTCATTTCACCATTGATCAAGTCATGATCTGAATCGTTTTTTGATGGCCAATCAAAGGAACAATCAACTGTACATGTAGAATACAATCAATGCCTCTCCAAGGCCAACATAATGAAAGTGACCTTCCCTATGCCATTACACACCTTAGCAAACTAGTGAGAAGTTGTTAGCATCAAGACAAATCTACAAGTGGACTCTCATTTGCATAACTGATTGATGCCATTACTCAGCTAAAAAATATCTTATTTTTGCTAGTGCAACCATGGGGGAAGCATCTTTGAGAGAGCAAGCTAGCTGTGTAACCACTTGAGGTGACATGGATTAATTGAATGGTCCAAATGAGCATTATTTGCAAAGATAATTATAGCTAAAGATGGAGACTCCTAACAGATTGATTCCTCTTTTTGGTGCTAAAGGCCTCCTCCTCTCACTTCCTTTTTGCTATAAATATAGTCCTCAGGCTAGTGTAAAAAAAAAACCCACACAGTGTATGGTGAAGCCCTACTTGATTGATGTCACATTTTGCCTTTGAGCATTAGGTACCAGTCTATTTATTTCAAGTTTTCTAAACAATGTTTTAGGTGTGCAAGAGATGTATAGTGATAGTAAGTGATGATTTTCCACTTTTTATCCTTTATCCTTCATGCCTGAGCAAAATTTCTTAGTCTAACAGGTCACATAGAGTGTGTTAAAGTGTGTTGAATTGCTATAAGTGTATAACTATTCTTGGAATGTGCGATTTGCCTTTTAGTTCATTTGCCTTGTGTCATTTAATGCATCTCACCTCTATACTAAAATAATTATGTTAAAAATCCTTAGATCTTGGGAATGGTTTGTGCATTTTATTGTATTGTGCACTAAAATATGATATTCATGTGGCATATAATCTTGGTGTATCATCACTCTTAGAGTAGGTTTTCCTTTTTTGTAATCTCTAACTCTTTTCCTTTCAAGAAAACTAGTTTAGATAGAATTTTTTTTACAGAGATACATTCAGGGAGCTAGCCCTTTAAATGTAGAGGTTCATTTCCTCTATAAGCATACCCACATGCCTGAAAATGTTTCAACATTGTCCAAATCTGGAAGAGGATTGAACACTCTCTTTTAGGGTGAAATATTTAGAGACAATAGTAACTCAAAACTTGAGCCCCTCAATGCTTTATATATGTGTTCATTCTTTTGTTAAGGAGGATCAGGATCATCTTTTGTTGTACTTAAGCTCATCCCTTGATTTTAAGACCACATTCATCTCCCTATTTTAGGGGAAACTAATTAAAACTAAATCATGTGATTATTCATAGTCATAACCTTATCTTGAAAAATGGGTACCACGACTCTACCCATGGCATGATTCTCATGGTACTTTTCACCCCTTTCTAGGGTGGATTCCCATGATCATTGTCACCTAAACCTATTTACACTTACTCAACCTTCTTGTGATTTTAGTTTTGCCTTCATAAAGGTGAACCCTTTAAGCCTATATAATCATGTCTATGTCAAGCATAATCAAACAAAGCAATAAAAAGCAAAATCCCTACCAATAGCAATCTCGGGTCATTCCTAGAATTCATAGACTACTCCCTTGAAGGGTAGTTATCGAACACATTTGAAATTGCTCAACGTAAGGTGGACTAATACCTTCAAGGGCATCTATCAAAAGCATTAAAAGAAGCACATAAACTTAGAACACTCCCTTAAATAATGGTTGAGTAAGGCATTTGTCAAAGCAAGAAATTTCTTGGAAGCTTCCCGCATTGATCAGCTTCCCTGATCCTCGTACGCAAATAATTAAAATAACCATTATCAAGCAACAATCAAACGCATAATAATTTTGAAAGCCACAATCGACTCTCATAAGTAAACTATTTATTGAAACTCACAATTATCTTTCATAGTTAGACTTCCCACATCGATCAGTCTACACTTTGTATGACATAGACTTGCTTATACTGACTCTTTGGACACTTACAGAAGAGGCATTCTAGTCTCACAAGAGGGTTCCATTTTCATCCATCCCCCTTTATGCATTATAATCAAGGGATTTTGAGCTTACTTAACATTATATGGTCAAGACATCTTTATTTTAACCAACTAACTAATGATAATGCAAAGCATTAGAAGGGCTTATGTTCCTTAAGCCAATCCAAATTTGGTTTTGTTTTAGTCCTTGTCAAATAAGAAGCATCATGCCCTCTTCTTATCATGTCATCACTAGTTGATATTTTCATTATGATGTTTGTCTCTTGATTATCTTCTTTTTTCTCCTCTCTAGTGTTGCTAATTAACTTACCTCATGTGTTTTATCTTAAAAAATTTAACAACAAGCGTATGCACATGTGTCATAAGCAAACACATAACCATAACCATCATAAGAACACCATAACATCCATGAGCAATAATGTAATCAACCATTTTCATCACATGTCTAAATCTAAATAATGAAGCATATACTCATTAAAATTTAGCATGTCATAAGCAAGCATATCATAAGCAAATAAGAAGAATAACAATAAATAAAATCCATTCCATGCCTATCTAGGGTAGTCTACATCAATGTCTAGCATCCATAACATAAGCATAATCCATAATCAATATAAACATAACATCATAAGCATTAACATCATAAGCAAACCATAGACCATGAGCATGAGTAATAAATAAAGATCATATATATAACTCGTGAGTCAAATAACATCATAATGTGTACAAATAGATAATGTCTCTCTCTCTCTCTCAAAATGTACATCTCACCATATCAGCTCATAAGTCAGAATCAAAATGATATACAATAGTATATAACTATATCTGAACTATGTCATGGCTACATCCCTAGGACACCACTTCCATTGGCCTCTACTGTACCACTACCTCTTGGCACCTACCCTAAGATACTTACCTATCCAGCTAACATTTCAATCCACTGACTAGGTTTCACTACACCTATGCTACTTATTATCCTAGCTCTATACTCACCCCATCAAGGCTTTATTGGGAAATGAGTGAAGACTATAGCCTCATAGTATCTTAACTCCTATACAGTGGCTATGTACCTCTAAATATGAATGGTACTTATTGGACCTACTGGGGTTGTTGATGCTCTTTTGGCCTGTCTTAGAGCATCTCACTCTTGGGTGACCTGGGCTAGTGTAGCTCTAGCCTCATCCCTCTCACCTGTCATAGTGGCTAGCCGACCCTATAATTTATCTACCTACCTTTGTAATGCTACCACCTATACCTATGCCATGGCTAGTGTTGCTCATGTTTATGCATTGAGTCTAGCCCCCTGTACATGTTCCCTCTGACCACCTCTCCTAGCTAGGTCCACATCCATCGGCCTCTTATCACCGTCATCTCCACCAAAATCTATAGTCACATATAAATTTGGGTACCATGCCATGTACCCATCCATAAAGATAATGTCATCTATCAGTAGCTTGGCTAGTAACTCCTTGTGATCTAGGAATGTCCTAATTGGATGTGGCTCTAGCAATATAATCTTTGAGTCCTTGCGCTTGTATCTGGGGAATGTGCCTGTAATACCCTAAACCAGGCCAAACTACCTATGAACCTTATCAAAGGTAATAATCTCTACCTACCCATCCCTCCTATTGATGATCCACCTATAACTCTGTAAGGAGAATGTCTACCTCCTATAATCAGGCCATACTAGAAAATAAATATATGGTCTCTAGGTAATATCTCTAATCACTAGTGCATCTAATGCACCCCTAAACCAATCTATGTCGTGGGCTTCTCCTCCTGCACATTAAATAACAAAGTTATCTCTTCACCTCATATAACCGATTGGGAACTCAATCAACACATATCCCATCCATGACAATCCCATTAGCCTCAACGCTTAGATGTACTCATAGGACCAATAGTTTAGAACAAGACTGACATTGATGCTGTACCTCTTATGGGCCCTAAATCCCCATAATTATCTATATAACTACACCAAAATAATAAGTACCCAACTGAATATAGTTCACCCCAGTAGATACTCAACCAACACCCCTAGTAGAAAATATGGGAACCTCGTGCTAGTTGAATTAGGAAGGGAAAAACATGAAATGGCAATCATCAACATACTCATGAGTCTCCTCTTGAATAGTACCCTCTCATATAATGTACTCTAGCTAAAGCCCCCATCATGCCATATGAATCGATCATGGTCATCATCATATAATATCTCAAGGTGATCCTCACACTCCTCTCATTTTATGTGGTAGATCATATCATCATATAATCCTATGCACATTCTCTAACATGATCATGATCTCATCGATTAATAGTAAGAAGGTGTTCATAATCAGATCCTATCTCTTGATGAGTGCTAGTAGTGTCACATCACTCCCATCCTAACCTCCTCTATATGGGACCAATTAGCTAGGGTCATCCCCTAGTGGATTTTCACAAAGATGTGTGACACTTGATCATGCATCTGTATCTACTCTTGGACCTACAAACATTCATTTGAAAACACAACTTAGTTCCTTATATTATGATTGACTACAAACTTACCTTGTTTAAATCATACCTACCCTAAAAAAATTTAACCATCACCATACTAGCATTTACCTCTATAATCTATACTCTTTTACCACCCACTCATTATTCATTATCATCCATAAACATTTACCCAACCAAACTAATTGATCAACCATCTATAAATCTAACACTATCTCCCACCAAAATTAACCCAAGACACTTTGAAAACATTAAAAAAAAATTATATGGCTCAATCTTCGATAGTCATAGTGACCATCGACGGTCAAACATCCATCACTTTATGGATGTTGACTGTCGACGATCATACCCGACCATCAATGATCACTATGGGTGTTCTATGAGCATAATACCCAAACCCTATTCTACCCCAACATGCACCTAAAACCTCCAACCTAAATTTACCTCAATTTTACCCCTCTCACACCCCTACCTAAACATACCTCTCCCCAATTTTGGGAATCACCTGTTACTTTGACCCAAATACACAAAGCCCTACCCCTAGGGCACAATCTGGTATAATCATTCTAAACCCTACCTACCCAACAATCAACTTTCACATTCAATGAAAATGTATCTCAAACTACATATACCAATTTAAGGGCTCCACCTACCTTGTTCCATGATCACCATCGAGGAGTAAGTCATAGACCCACCCATCCTCATTCACGTCCACATGCTACCTACATCCTCATTGGTCCCCTCGATCTACTCAATCCACTCTCCACCTCAACTAATAGTCAACTCCTTCACAAATCCTTAATAATAGTATTTTCACCTAAATACACCAAAATGCTAGAGCTCAAGCTCAATAAGTTACAATGAGTGAAATGAAATCCACTTTTAACTTTTATTCCACAACTTTTTAGGGTTCACCCCTAACCATCAATGGCTAGGATGACTATTGACGATTACCTTTTAGACCTATGACCATCGATAGTCAGGATGTGGGCTATCATTTTCACTTTACCCCTTGTAGACTAACTTTTTCAAATAAACACCCATGGAGACTATCTTCTCCACCCAACCTGACCACCTCATCATCTCACCATTGGTCTAATTCAGCCCAAACTAGTGTGTGTTTTGTGATAACTTTTGCCTAGTCCTTTGACTATAGTGATACCATTTCTATGTTGACTACTTTTTGAACTTACACCACCTCATGTTTAATAGACCCACTTGTGTCTTTTTGGTAGCACTTCCTACCTCGAAATCCCATGACACTTGACCAATTTATGTTTTCACTAAAAGCACTTCCTACCTTGGATACCTACCAAATCATAGATATCATTTAGGAGACTTGTATTTATGAGTGTTCCTAGTCATCATGCTTAAATTCAGTCATGTGGTCCACTTATCACTTGTATTTCTATTAACGACCTTTATTTTTACCCACTATGGAAACCTAGTCTATACGTGATCTCAACTATCACACTTTATGTACTTGTTTGTGATTTAGTGCCCAACCTATCACCCACCTTCTTGATGTCCACATTTGTCATCACCTTCATTCACCTTATCAAACCCACACTTGATTCTATTTTACCTCATCGACTCCTGATCTAAGGGAGAACACCTCCACCCATACTCAAGGCAACTAGACCTTCGACCAACAATCCATTTTTATTTTGTAGCTTGTTGATTCAAAGATGCATAATAAAAAGAGGAAAAATATAGAAACCAAAAAATCTACACCCTATGATTTTGAATATTGAAACACCCCTGGACCCCCTTCTGACTAATTTGACCCTTTTACCCCTAGTTGAGCCCAATCATGGTCAATTTGACCAACTGACTTAACCTACCCTTTTATCCACTCTACCTTATCCCTCGACCATCGATGGTTAGGATGACCACTGATGGTCACCTTGACCATCGATGATCAAGGTCTACCATCCCAAAAGCTAACATGCAAAAACCCACCTTGATTTTGTAAAAATAAATTATCTAAATCCATGTGTGATCCATTGCAAACATGAGTTAAAATTAGAAAGCCCAATTAATGTCTTGTTGCACCTTTATTTCCTTGCCTATAAGAAGAGAGGAGTAGGGAGGTGAAATCCATCTATAATTATTATCAAGAGCTTGTGCATCTAGAGTTTCTTTTTTTAGGTCAATCATCATTAGTGATCTAGTGATTTAGCCATCATGTCAGAGAACCAACTTGTCATCACCACTCTGCCAAAGTGTCAATTATTGTTACTCTATCAAAATTATGTTAAAATCCACCAAAAAGATAACCACCTCAAACACCCACCTGATCAACCTTTTAAAAAATAACTTTTTTTATATTTATTTACTTTATTTACATTTCATATGTAATCTATCACCAACCCATCTCTTAGAATAAAACTTTGTGATCTCATCAATTAATCATTCATTACCTATAACCTTCACACAATAACCACTGATGATTATCTAAATCATCGATGGTCTGTCTAACTGTCAATGATCACCTTGACTGCCAATGGTCACCTTAATCATTGATGATCACCTCAACCATCGATGGTCACTATGATAGGAAATAACAAGTTATTTTCACCCTCTTACCCCAACCAAATCTAATTTTATATGTCCCTACTTGCTCATAGACCTCTGTCCTACTTTTTGAAACACACTTGACCCATTCAGCACTAGTGTTGACTTGATTATCTTTATATTAGTCATTTATAGTCTATTTCTTTAACAAGCATTTATTGTGTTCTATTTTAATACCTTTTGATTATTGATGCAAGTAATTTACCATTCTATTTATAATCTTAATTATTTAAAATATGTGGATTGACATCCCCTGAGGAAGCTCTTGCTTTCGATATCTAGCTACCACTAGGTAATCCACTTAGCTATCTATCTAGCCAACTATTTGCTTTAGTGTTGTTTTATTTTTAGGTCATCCTCCCAAGCCAAAGAGGAGTTATTCACAATCATCTATTCAATGTGTGCACAATCAAATAGGTTTTCCAACCATACCCATATTTAGTTTCTTCTTCTTCCCTTCTTGAAATATAAGCTAAAATTTACTTAAATAGTGTTAGGGGGCAATCAAAGTCTAAACTCAACATCTTCTAGTGAAACCTTGTTAAAGGCACTAGAAGATAATCAAATTCAAATATCAATTTTCTTTAGTGAAACCTTCTTGGAGGTGCTATAGGATAATCAAGAAAATCTTATTAATGAAGACCTGCCAATAGCTAAGCATAACAGTTCTTTAATGCTTGATGAAGGCATTATTAAAGATAACATCAATATAACTTCCATTTTATAACATAATTAGATGGAAACATCTCTCAGTTCCAAACAATATAAAAATATGTTGGTCCTATTGAGAGCATATTCAAAAGTCTTCAACCTACCATAACCAAAATTATGTCAAATCCAAAATCAACAACATTGTGTGTGCCTAGAAAACTTGATCTTAATTTATTGCTCAACCATTGTACATTCCATTATGATCCATCTCTTCATTACCAAATCAGACCTTTAAACCAATATTTATCTTTATTTACCACCCCTGGATGCACTTTCCTTTATAGAGGCTATGAAGACATCTTGTCTCAAAGTTTGGAGAAAACATAATCGATGACCAATGAAGATCACAACAACATTATTAGAGTCAAAATCAATAATAGATTCTTGATAGAGTAAATATTTAGAAGGGGTGTGGGCTAAAAACTTGAAAAATTGACTATTCTTGTTGTATCATATGTTGATCAGCACATGTATCTCCACATCAACAAGAATAACAGAATCATTTACCTTGCCTTTTCCATTTTTCAATCACCTTGACATTATTTCATATGTTTCCATGTGTCATGCCTTGCCCCTTCCCTTGCCTTACCATCCTTTCATACATTTCCATAAATTTTTAACTATAGTGACTTGAGGATTATTTGGACTATGTAGGCAATACTCAACATTTTTTGAGGTTGGCTCAATCACCCTTTTTCCAACTCTCTCACCATTTTGTGAGAAATTTTAGTAAATAATCTGGCCATTTTATGAGCCACTAATGTGTGCATTATGCATTTGAAATAGATACATTATTGGACACCATAAGCCACACTCATCATTTTATGAGTTAACCTATTAGTGTCTCATAATTCTCCATTGAGGTGAGATGAATGAAAAACCCAAAAACATGGTTGTATGCTAGGCCATTCAGATTGTATCCATGCCACTCATGACGTGCATCTCCTACTCAATCAATATAACTAAAGCGTTGTCATGGATTTCTTCATGACCATTTCCATTTGCCTAGTTTATTTACTGATAATATTTCATCCCATTTTTAGGAGAACTACATTTAACTTAAGGTTCATGCTAGACCTTGTGTTCATGGGACTATGTAGGCAATGTCTAATTGCCTAGTGCATTTAGAGTCAGCTTGGTCATTCTTGGTGATTTATTTTAATCACCATTTTCTTGGAATGTTCCTTCTTATAGGTTTGTCCAATGCTCTCACTATTTTGTGAGCAACCTAAGCCAACACTCTCATCATTTTATGATCAACCTATGCTAATTCTCTTGCCATTTTATGAGAAGTATCTTGTCAATATCTAATGAATTAAAACACCCAAAAATTCTAAAAATATTAAAAACTTTTCAAAATCCTAAAAAAATAGAAAATCAACTTAAAATCTCCTAGAGAGATATCAAGCCCAAAAATCCAAAAACATTGACCCTTTCTTGAAACTAGTCACCAATCCTTGATCTGCCCTACTGGGGTAAAATCCATTATTGGTTCCTATCCATTCCACATCCATTGAGGGTGTAACCCTACATTTTCATGTATCCTTGCTTAGGGGCATTGTATAATTCACACTTTTAGGCCAAGCTTGCAGCTTTCACCCTATTAGGGAAACACCAAAGCATGCAACTTATATCAGGATATCTTATGCCCACAAGTTGTTCCATTCCAAATAGCCTTTATTAGGGGAACAATTTATTTATAATTTTATTGAGCCTTCACATGTAGGTATTGACTTGGTTAAATGATATAATACTTTTTATGGATTTTATTTTTAAGTTTTGTGTGTGTTTGCTTAGTTGTTTGTTTATTTGTTTGCCTGTTTATTTTTTTCATTATTGTGCCTTGACTTAGTCTACATGCGTTTATTGGTTGATTCCTTATGAATTATTCTTGATTCCATCCATATTCATATGCCAACATTGTCATCATGGTTTTTATCATTGGTATGTTATTTTTAATTATTTATTAGATTGTGAGTCAGTCTTTATCCGTATTACAACTAAATCATCATGGTGTTTTATATCATGGTGTATACTATCATGTGCTAAAACAAAAATTAGTTTAGTCAAGATTACAAGTAATGGTTCCACAAAAGCTTCTCATTGTTCACCTTGGTAAATCCTCCTATACTCCTTGATCAAATCAAGCCATTGACCATTCTAGTTGCATATATGCTAATAAGGATGAGCATTTTTGCATTAATAGGTACAACTGAATCATTCACATTGATCAATTCTTATTATACTATTATATTCCTCATTTTATTTTCTCCTACTTCTGGCTAAACTACATTGGCTTGAGGTCAATTTAGACTAAGTAGGTAGCGCTTAGATATATGACGTATCTCAGGTTAGTTTGGCCATATTTTTTATTTTAATTATCTTTTTCATCACTTTATGTATCCTCATGTTCTTAGTTGTTTGTGGCTTCTTCAATATTTTAAAATTAATTAGACCATCGCACCTACATTTACACCCACTCATCTTTAATATGTGTGACATGTTATATCCTTGAGTTATGCTTGCCAATCTGCCCTACTGGGGCAAAATCATTATTCAATCTAGGTCATCTTAATGATTCTAACTACCTTTGGGCAAATCATTATTTTGATCCATTTTCTCTGTTGGGGCACATACCTATGTCACTAATTATAACCACCTTTGGAAAAATCACCATCTCAACCTCCATTACTGATTACAATTATTTTTGGACAAATCAGTATTTTAATCAATACATGCAAGTATTAGCTCAATTGGATTAATTTCATCCATGGGTTAATTTCATTCTTCTTCTTACTTCTTTTCGAGGGACTGTCCATCAATTATATATGTCATCTACTCCCTTGAGGGGGAATCATAGGCTTTCCAAACTCTGTTTGGAGCATCATTTTTCCATCATTGCATGGATTTTTCTTCTAAGCTAAGGCATTATATTTCTCATTCTTTGAGAAGACATTATTGCACCTATGTCTCATAACACCTTCTCAAATAGGGGGAAAATGTAGACACTCATTTTTGACCACTTCCATGTCTACATGAACACTGGATCAAGTTCTTACAAATAATGCAAATTAAGCTTGGAAATCATTAGAATGTTTTAATTCATCAGTGCACATCATGTACATCTTCTAAATGATGTCAATGTATCCCTAACTAGGATAATCCACTGTATTCAATCATCACCTACCTCTAATTGATCTTCGATCAAGTTACGATCTATGAAACTAACCTTTTCGACCATGTGTGAGGGAAAGTTATCCAAATTTAGAAATCGTAATTAACTTAACTAGGATTACTTAATTGGTTAAACCCAATTAAATGCATAGGTGAAAAGCCCATGGCTTACTAAATTTCTATTTTTAGAAATTCATAAATTCAAATTGATGACATCACACAAATATCTGAAATGATGTCACCATCATGACATCATTTTTTATGAGTTGTTAAGTACTCACAAAATATCAAATAAATATTTGGATTTATGTCCCATGCTTATTGATTACAAATATTAATGGATTATCCCCTCCCAAAACTAACCATGGTTAACTCTAACCTAACTACACTTGGGTTAGATTTAGTTTGAAATATTATAAATACAAGGATCAACCCATTTTTAAACAAGCTCTTTTGGTGTAATGTTATGATGTAAATATACATTCAAATACCCTTGTTATGTAGTGTTATAATGCTCATTTCTTGAGAGAGCAAAACCAAAGCTAAATCCAAGTCCAACATGGACAAGGATAGATTATTCAAGGAGTACCATTGTCAAAGATTATTTGATCACATGATTGAGCACATTCCTCCATGGCCAACATACAACTCTTGCTATCAAAGAAGGTAAATAGTGGTTATTTTATCTTCTATTGATAGTTGTATTGTTCTCTTGATCCTTGAGTGTCTAGGCTCAAGGTTTTAGCTTTATTAGTGTGTTTTAATTTGGTTACATCATACTAACACAATACTAACTTCCCTCTTGGATTCTTATTGATCAAAATATACTCCATGTATATATCGTATACGATCTTCAACTGGTGTTGGATCACTTGTAATAGCTTGATGAATTGCTTGCAGGGATAGGCATAAATCCATGTGAGGAGATGATTAAGATAGTTCCAAAATAATATTAATTTGAATGTTATTCCATGAATCCATGTCTAGGCATCGTTATTGATGAATATACCATGCTCTAGCCTAGGTGCATAAAGTACCATAGAACACATGAACCCAAAAATAGTTATATAAAGATGTGTCATCAATATTCCATAGGTTTTCATAGTCCTTGAGTGTTAAGCATGTGATATATTGAGAGGGGGGTGAATTATTATATCATATATCTTATAAACTTTAACTTAATCAAATTCCACTTAACCATTCATTCTAGAAATGCAATTAAACTGAAACAATAAACACCACACAAGATAGAGAGAGACACCAGATTTTAACATGGAAACCCAATATGGGAAAAACCATAAAGAACAATATCAAGTATATGAATGATCACCAACTCAAACTATAATATTCTCAAGCACCAACTTGCAGGAGCACCAACCCCTTTTTTGAGCACCAACACACTAACTATTCATGAGCACCAACCCCTATTGTGTATACCACACAACTATCTTTCAATGTTGCTTTCTCAACAAATGATAACACATTACAATATCTCTTTATTTTCTTTATTTTGCTCTTCTAAACTAGATATGAAAATTACAAACCATGATCTCTTCCACACATATTAAAAATGGCTTCTCAAGCCTTTATTTAAAGCCTACCAAATGACCTTTGGCATTCATGAAAAATGGTGCCAAACTTGCATGACCCTTCGAATCCTTGCATTTGAAAAGTCACATGGTAACCCTTCATGATCAAATGCATCCTTTCCCATTTTTTCTTTATCTTGGTGACTTTTTGTATTCCTCAAAGTGTCCCTTTATGAGAAATTGCACCCTTCCTCCTTTGTCTTCACTTGGTGACTCTTGGAATTCCTCAAGATGACTCTTTATGGGAAAATGTGTCCCATTCCTCTTTTGTCTTTATCCCATGAATTTTTGACTTCTCCATGGGCCCTCTTTTGACTTTATGCAACCAAAAATATATTCATTAATATTAAATAAATATTAATGCACATTAGCCAATATATGAACATTTAAAAACACCATTAAATGCTATGGGGCCTTTATCACCAATAATGCTAGACCTTTAACATCAATGACAATATTTCCAACATCAAGATGAGCCTCTATGGAATTAATACCATCACAACTTATAATGTCATGAATGTGATTATCATGATGAAAATGATAGTGCATAGCAAATTATGATGGTGAGTTGCCCACCATCGAGAAATTGTTCCTTATAAAATATAATTAATGGAGTGCACCCATTCATCTTCAAACACATAATGTTTCCAATTGATGCACATACTCTATAACTTCTATTTAACCATGAAACCTAGGTGCTTATTCTAACCACAAAGGTGGTCTAACCATCATACGTCAATGAATAAGGTGGATAAACTTATGGCACTTAAGTAGCTTGTGCAAAATATCCTCTTAGCTACCAATGGTACCACAAATTCATCTGGTAAGATCATATTCTCTATGAGCCCAATGGTCACAAAAATTATTCATAGTGTCAAAAATAAACTGTGTCCACCTAATGTATTATACCATTTAGACTAAGACCAAGATGTTCAGTTCCCCAGGCTGTGACATTATAAATATGATTAATGTCCTTGTTAATGTTAATAGGCACAACAAAAGGATGTCCTTGAGTATTATCTAAGGGAATCACAATGGGTAGATCATCATTTTCAAAATTGATGTAGCACTTTTTGAATCTCAATTCAGCATGTTTGCATAAAACCATGGGTGACCTAAAAGAGTTAGAAAATCATTAGCTTCAGCTAACTCAATTAACTCAAAGTCAGCCTTGAAATTGACACCTAAAATGTCAATGATGGCATCCTTAAGAACTCATATGGACAGTGCATGATGCTTATTAGCCATGAACAATACATGTGGAGAGGGATACAAAGGAGGGCTTACCATATTTCTCCAAGCACCCTTGGTGAGTACATTTACCTTTATGTTAGTGTCTACTAGCATATCCTGAATGATCTAACCATTAATAGCTATGTTTACTAATATTTATTTATCACATTCTGTATTAGGTTAGACATGATCCTCTTGTCATCGTACATGTTTCAACTGATGACCTTTATAGGCTGTAGTGTTTGATGATTTAGCTAATTCCTCAAAAGGGGAAAAGTGTCTTCATCAAAAAGATGTTTGCATAATTAATGAAAATCATCACATGTTGAGTTTTGGAGAACTAACGCTTTCTAAATTTTAGTGCACATAGAAGCATCTCTATCCTTAAGGAACTAAATTTTTATTGTCTTGTGTAATACTTCTTTCTATTATTAATCATTTAAGTAGTGATTCGTATGAGGCTTCTCCCTTTGAACCTTATCAGTGGGTAGATTTTAAATGGATTGGGAAGGAACACCACTTCATTTGGTAATATTTACCTTGGGACCAGTTGGAGTGGTATGGCATAGACTCCATTGAGCAGTTGGAGTTTTCTTAATCCATATCATTTTAACACCCTTCTCATTTTGCTCCTTGGTGATGATGATATATGAATCCAGGCATTCCTCCACATGATGCTCAATATTAAAAAAACATAATTTAGATAAATTAGGCAGTCACATTGGTAATGCTTTTGAGATCTAAACTTGTAGCAGATTGGAAAAAGACCACCTCCACATCTATGATTGTAACCTCTATAGGACTGGCCTCTACCATTGTCCTAGTTATTAGCTACATAGGTATGATGAGTACCACACATGTGCACCTCATGAATCTTACTAATAAGGTGATAATCATTTGTATCATGAGTATATGCATTGCATATTTTTCAATATGATGATACCTTAGATTGAGTAGCATGTTAAATCAAGGGGTGATCTCTCACATCATGGTATTCTTGACACATCTCACATTATTACTTTACCAACGCATGAATAATATTTTTGGGATAATTATTCATATTATGACCTTCAGTTTCACGGTGAACACACCATAAACCACTATGATTTTCTTGAGTATTATTTGTAGTGAGGTTATCCATTTGAGATGTCACTGTAGAAATCTAGGCTTCCATAAAGGGACTAATCCTTGTATCTATACTTTTAACATATTTATCATGAAGGGCAACTTCCAATGCTTCACATAGGTTAATGAATGTCTTCTAGGACAATGTTCATTAGAAGGGAAGTAACAAGGCTCTTACAAACCACTAGGTATGCTGAGTTATGTTTATCTTAAATGATAACTTAGAAATAAGAATTTTAAAACATGCATCATACTCGTCCACACTCTTAGTGAGTTCTTATTTAATATCCTTGAGGGAATCAATACTTTATTATTAAAACTCTGGGATGTCAAATTCTTAGAAAAAATCCACCTTCAACTGCTCATAGTTTACTAAAGCTTATTGCAGATCAAAATTTTGATACCACTTATGTGTGTAGTCTAAAAGGGTAGTGGCAAACTAAGTTGCCTTATATTCAATATAATTAATTCCACATTCTCACCAAATACTTTAACACTTACCATCATGTTCTATTGCATTTTCCAAACTATGATATTTAGGTAGATGAAGTGTCATCTCATAGTAAACTTTAGGCAAACTGGGTATTAGCAATGGATTTTTTTTTATGCACTTATAGTACCTTTTAGACCCATTGGGTGAGGTCCACCAATGCCTCCCACACCACCTCTAAATCCTCCAACCAAACCATTACCATTACTACCTCCCATACCTTTTATGG
Organism: Torreya grandis; assembly: GCA_037957365.1. Lineage (NCBI taxonomy): Eukaryota > Viridiplantae > Streptophyta > Pinopsida > Cupressales > Taxaceae > Torreya > Torreya grandis. The sequence goes on along the minus strand of JARHVA010000200.1, from coordinate 2,629,566 downwards.
AAATAAAAACCCCTGATACATTTGGTGCAAAAGTAGGTTGATTAACTATGGAAGGGAATGTACTTTACCCATTACTTATACTTGGTCCACCATGAATTCAAAAGTGATACATAAGGTTGAATTATAATGGGAAATAAATTAGTTATAAAATATTATATTGATTTTATTATTCAAAAGTTTCTTTGATAGGTACAAACTCTGACTCTATACTATCTGTATCCCAATTTATTACAAGAATGCCATCTAACTCAAAAGCATGAGCATGCATTATAGGTGGGGAATTGGGCCTATCCAAATTGAGTTCTATAGTCACTAAATCTTGACTTATTTCTCCTATTCATACTTGTGTCAACATTGGTTAAAGTCTAGTGGTTGGGAAGTCCTCATTATATCCTTCCACCTCCCTGTGGATCCTAATGATACTTCCTGATTCCTCCTAACCCCTCCCTGGATTGATTTTGATCATAGACATTCACCTAGCCTCATCATACTTTCACTTACATGACTCCTATTGAATTTTTGCCATGCTAAACCAATACTATGTGCCCCTTCTTTCCCCACTGACTATGTTGCTCACACGAGAGAGAGTTTAGCCATCCATATGGAAGTTTTCAAGTCTTGAGAGTCAAGTATAAGCTTCTTAATCTTTAACAAAAATTTCCTAAGATAACTTCTATGTGGATCTCTAAATAATTTTAATTGGGATTACTTTGGACAATAATGTGTATAGATCATGTATTCCAAAATATAGCTATTAAGTGTTCTTTGCAACCAACTATCAATCATGTGAATCTAAGGTTCTCCCAATCTTTCCAAGGTTTACTAATTCTCTACTGATCAAGATATCTTCTATATGTAGTTATTTGAATGGTCTTATGCATATGTTTAAATCCAAACATGCAAATGAATGGGCACTTCAATAAATAAAGCTTCATAGAGTGAGTCATAAAGGTTTTGTTCTACTCATGCATGCATATAAACTCTTGGTTCAAGATACTAAAGTGAAAAATTCTCTTCTACGGTAGTAACCCAATGTTTGACATTTTTTAGAGATAGTCACTCGAGTATTTTCCCACCATCATGTGAACAAACACAATGAGTCCCAAAAATGAAACCAAAATGTTGGGATCTTTTGCTTCAGTCTAACATATCTTTGCCATAGTTTTATGCCTATAAAAATTAGAGTTACAATGAGCTAACACATTGGCACATCACATGAGAAAAGGTTCTCACATGCCCACCCAAATCACATAGCTTAAGAGTAGTTCCCCTTGGTTTTGTTCCTTGAAGGTATATTTATTTACTTTCCTAATCTAGGGTGCTCAAATAAGCACTTAGTTCCATCTCTATCTCTTAACTATTCCTTTCATACTTAAATAACCAAAGAGAAAGAAGTTAAGTGAAAACTGATAACAAAATATTAATAACTCCATTATATTCATGAACATATTACATAAGTCTTTCATCAACACATAAGCTTCCTTTTCTTACATTCATATGTCATATCCAATATTAAAATGACTCTAAGATTACAATGATCAACAAAAATACTAAGTAAAATAAGGGGTATTTATACATGGTTTACCCCAACCTTTCAAATATAAAAGCAATCACTAAGATATGACTCACCAATGACCATTAAAAGCAATGAGTCATGTCAACCTATTTGCAATGAATTCTTAAGGACCCAGGCTTAACTACCTCTATATGCTATTTCTATGATAGATCCTCATCACAGTACACCTATCTTCCCACATACTAGTATTGGATTCATGCTTGAGTATTTTTATTTGATGTTCATGTGAACCATTCTGTAATTGTCTCCATTTCCCACACCTTTCCTAAGTCTTTTAATAATATATGAGTCTTGCATTCTTATATTCTCCATGTTTCATGCTTATTTCTTCCACTTGATTGCCTCTTCCACACTATGGTCTCCTGTGCCATGGTCTTCCATGTCATGTATTTAAAAAATACTTAGCCAAAATAGATTCAAAATTGAAGACCTAACAAGCATTTGTAGATGAGATTGGTGGGGTATAAGTAGAATGACTAGGCATAGGAATGGATATTTGTTAAACCAAGAGATGGTGCTATAGAGGTGGCTAAAGGTATAGAAATAAGAATGGATGCAATAATAAAAGTGACAATATTAGAAGAGTTATCTTGGGTACCTTTATTTTGTTCATCTCTAATAATATATAAGAATGAGTCAGCGTTTTCTAGATGTTCATGAATATATTACATAGATTTTTCTTCATCAATTTGACCAAATTATTCTTAGGTATTGGGTTACGAAATAAGAGCCATGATTTACCCTTTAGGAATATGTGGAATATTCAAAGGAAGATATTCTAAAGTAGAAGGAGTTAAACATGTTCTTTTAAAATTGATTTTGGCCTCCCAATAACATGCAATATCACTTGTGTAAGAGTTTATACATTATAAAACATATTTTTTATCTTGCTCCCAATTCATGTTGGATTTGAAAAAATTTACCTCAGATGGTGTTTGTAGTGTAGTTGAATAGTGAAGTGATGTAGTAGTGTAATTATGTGAAGGTAAAATGGATTTATATTGTACATTTCATATTTTATCCTCTTGATTAGGTTTGTGTTTGAGCCATGTAATAACATAATAATATGTTGAAAATTAAGAGAAGATGTAAAAATGAATTTCATGATCCTATGTCACATACGAAGTAAATATTCACTCATTGATCCCATTATGTACACAATATAATTATTAACAAGAGATGATAATGATTATGAATAAAATACAAGAAAAAATCAAAGATATGAGGGTCATCTAAGCAACGGTTTAAATTATTATGTGGAATCTCAACTATACTTGCTCGTTCATTAATTAGTGCTAGTCCAATGTTTTAGAGCCCTAACTACAGATGCAAAACCATGCATATATCCTAATAACATTATTTCTAAGGATATGATGAGAATAAATTCGTTGGGTGATATGCTCCTCTCAAATGCACCCAAAATCAAATAACTAAAAGAGGCTTCTTATGGTATAAATAAGGGACATATGATGTTTACAATATATTTTGAAGTACATAAAAACTAAAATATGTGTTTAATGTGGTATAATGGTTATGAGTATTAGGGTAATGTTGACCAAATTTTGCTCACAGGTAAAATTTTTGGTCCCCTTCCTCCCTTGCTATTCATGCTAGTTATATTTCAGGTTGTTCAGGTTTAGCATTCTCTGTTTCATGGCTTGGTTCAACGGGTTCAGTTCAACGGCTTGGTTCAAAGCGTCGAGCTTGGCCTTGGGAATTTGGTGCGCTTGGTTGAACCTTTGAAACGTTGAACCTTTTGGTTCAATGGCCCGGTTCAAAGGTATGCCCCAAGCCGGAAGGGCAGTTCAAAGCAATAAAGGGACTTCTGACCGAGTCCTAGGACTTTTCAAAGGGACAGGTGCCACGAAATTTTCAAGATAGAGAAGTGTCGAGAGGATGCCACATGGACCCGATGACATTTTAAAGGGACCCGATGACGTCCCAGTGGACGTCAAATTTAGCAGAATGGTTTAGCCATTGGATCTCAAGCAATGATGCTTGAGAAGCCGTCAATTTCAAGAGGATGGAATATCCATTGGTTTTTCGAAGCATGACGGTCGGATGAGCATCAAATTTAGCAGAATAGAATGGCCTTTGTTTCCAACTGAGAAAGTATTGCCAAGGAGCCTAGAATGTAGCAACTTGCTGAAAGTTTGCCTCAGGGGGTTGAACAAGCCAGATAGGGACAAATTTTGATAAAAGACAAGAAGACATACACGAAATGGGTAAATAGTTAACTCCAAGCGGCACCAATTCGAGAAGTGACTCCAGTAGGTGAAATAGTTCCTTTGAATTGATCATGAGAAGACGCAATAGCTAAAGAATGTAACTGGTTTCTTCATTTTACATTTAATGGGTGGACAAACCATGTTTTAACATTAAAAATGCAGACTTCGAGCAGAACAAAGTGCACAGCTCATTAATACTTTGAGTGGCTTGTTTCTTTTCATGAATAGGTAACAAAAGAGCGCCAAATGAGCCTCTTGGACTTTCCATATATATTTGATACTTGTCATTTTTGTAATGATCTTTTCATGGATTTTACAAGGCACAGCCCTGTTAAAATTTCCACCTAAATCAAATAAAAGCAATTTTTTACCTCTTCTTGGATAGATATTCTGTGTATGTTTTGAGTGTTTGATTTGTGTTTAGTCATTGTCTTTTGATGCTCTCACAAGTTCAGCACCAACACACCAGCTATCTACTAGGAGCCATCTTCTGCAGCTGATAGGAGGAGAGCTCTATCTGGAAGTATAGAACAGAGCAAGTCATTCATAGTATGCATTTCACAACATATTGGCGAGTCCATGTTCCTGTGTTTTCATAAGAACCTCCCTGCCATTTTTTTGCACCCTGGTTTCCTGCCAAGTTTGAGTGTACGTATGTTGCTTTGTCTGATCCTAAGAGTGGGTGTGAGAAGGTCACCTTGTTTTGGTGTATCACCTCCTTAGAGTAGTTTATTTTCCTACATCTCTTTTCCCTTTTCATCCACCCCACTATTATATATACATGCCTATATTTGCACTTGCTGGAATAAACATGATACATCAAAGGGAGCTAGCCCTTATCTAGAGACTCTCCTCTCCTGCTTCACCATCCCACAGACGAGAGAGGAGTCTCCATGTTGCGAGGATAAGGTAGGAGCTAGGCCTCCTTGCCCTAGGTGCAATTTCCTGCGTCAACAGTTTTGGCATGCCCGGTGGGACACACAGTTTGATAACTCAGTAAGATATCAGGATTGATGTTGATCCTGTTACAGCAAATTTCACGTTTTCCACCATCTAGCAACCCCACTGATAAGAGATTTAGTTTTCATATTAAGACCAGTGTCTTAACTTTATGTGCCTAAAGTCACCACAAGGTCTGCTTCAAGAGGGGTTCCTTTTGAATTCATTGAATTACCTTTAAATTATGTTAAAAGATTAAGATTTGAGAGAACCTACCCTTATCCAACAAGCAATCCTTCTAGACCTATTATAAGAGACACATTCACAACAGAACCTCAATTAAGTCCCATCCCAGCTATGACATTACCCTTTGCAACCTTTCATGGTGGAAGCCCCTTGAATCTCCCACAGTATGACCCAATTCTGAGAATAGCTCTAAAAAATGTGCCTTCTTTCGATGGATTGGGGCCCATTACAATCATCGAGCACATCAGGAATGTTTCTAATCTCATCAATATTCATAATGTCATAGAGGAAAATGTCACAGTCAGATTGCTGGCTTTGTCTCTTAAGGGCAAGGCTCTTGACTGGTACGGGACTTTGCCTATGAATTCAATCCATTCTTGGAATGAACTGGGTATTCAGCTAACAGACCATTTTGGGGAAAAGAGCGATGGCCTCTCGCTTGTTGAGCAGCTGACAACCATAAAGAGGGCTCTGCACGAGTATATACAGGACTTTAACACATGGTTTCAAAAGACTTGGGATAGAATTTCCATCCTGGTAAGGCCGACTCCCAGCTACGCTTTTTTGTACTATTTAAAAGCATTAAACAACAACATTCCAGCCATGATACAATCTATGGGAGGGCATATTATGCCTGATGCTTATGATATAGCCATAGCAGCTAAAAATTGCTTTGTTCAGGCTAGGAAAATAGCCCCTAGGCCTCACATGCCACTTTTCCCAAAAATGTTACCCCTAGCCCAGACAGTTGCTCCCACATTGGCTCCTCTGCCTGCCATAAAAAAACCAACTACTATCCCATCAAATTAGCTTCATGAGGTTAGGATTATGTTGCAAAACATGTCCAACAAACTCATTGCCATTAAAAGGTAGCAAGCTCAAGGCAACAGACCAAATCAAGGATACCATAATTATGGTCAAGCCCCTAGACCCCCCTTTCAGAATTATAATCAAGGTCAGGGGCAGCTTACTACAACCAGGCCATTTCAAAATTACAACATTGGTCCCTCCTCATCATCTAAGGCCATGGTGCTTGTTCAGAACAATTTAGCACAAGAGCAGCCTAGCTGTTCAACCATGGGATATGGTCAAGAACATGCCCTTTACACAAATGAGATGATGAATTATTTCTAGAATATAGAAAATTAGGCTGCTACTCATTCCCATTTTTTTGAAGCTCCAGCTCAACCCAGCACGAGTAGCAATCAGGCCCAGCCGGATTCTACTCTTATGAATCACCTAAAGGGCAAGTTTTTGCAATCAATCATAGGGGCGCTATAGACAATCAAGCTGATTATGTTGTAGCCAACACAAGATTTAAGAGAAAAGTAGTGGGAGAGGTGCAGGCTACCACTCAGGTGATAACAACACCTCCTCTATCACACTCATTTCAAAAGGCCCCAATTTTCAAATAGTCGCTTATACCTTCAGTGCCTTAGCCTACAGCTCCGGTTGGGATCAGCCCAAAAAAAATGTGAAGGGAAGCAATCCCCAAGTCAATACAGTGGACCTGATGAAGAAGTTGCATGTGAGCATCTCTTTATGGGATTCATTGTCTCTTCCAGGACAGAAGGACGTATTGAAGAAAGAATTGCATGAGCTGGATCAACAAGCTATTCCAACAAACATTGATAATGTCTTGATGACAAATGGACAACCTTCCACTCCAGGACAGGTAAAGAAGGAAGAGAAGACTCCCCCTTTCTACGTATCCTTGATCATTGGGGACTTCTTGGTACACAACTACATAATTGACAGTAGGGCCAGTACATCAGTGATGCCTAAGTGCGTTGCTGATAAGATGGGACTAAAGTATGAAGAAATGAAAAAGGGAGTCCTATAGCTAGATGGGACACCTACAAAAATAGTCAAAATTTTGAAGGGTTTAAGCTTGACGTTGCATGCTTACCCAACCTTCTCAATTCCCCATGATATAGTGGTAGCGGATGTTCCTCCATTTTTTGCAATTTCCCTGTCCAGGGACTTCACGTCCAAAATAGGTGGCTACCTAGCAGCGAATTAGTCATATCTAGTTTTCAAAACCAAGTATGGGACCAAGGTGAAAATTGAGTCTAAGCCACTCTACAAGGACCATCTAGAACCATACACTCTGAAGGCAACAAATGTCAGTTACACAATCATCGACCTAGAAGAGTCCCAGATAGACCAAGCTCCATCTTTTGCTCTTGAAGGAGTCGCAGACCTACTCGTGGATGAGTGGGGAAATGATAACTTTGAACATGATCCATACAAGTATATAGAGGAGACAGACCTTGGAGTCTATTGCATGCACGAAGAGGGTGCCTTCACGCTGAATTTGATGAAGGCAGACCAAGAGGACCTTGTCCTATGGCCGCTGTATTTTGACAATTCCAAAAGTAAGCTAGGCACTGGAGGTGGGGCGATGTTGGTCTCCCCTTCAAAGGAAAGGTACTTTTCAACTTTCTATTTCCAATTCTCTTGCACAAGTAATGTTGCAAAATATGAGTCTTTGATCCATGGGCTGGAATGGGCAAGAAGAAGAGGGATTAAGGAGTTGCAAATCTTGGGGGATAGCGAGCTGATTTTGAATTAGGTGAAGGGCTGGAATCTAACAAAGAACTCCTTGTTGAAGTCTTACAAGCATAGGGTCTGGGACCTGATGAAAGATTTCCTCACCTTCAACATTGCCTTGATTCCCAGGGAGCAGAATAAACACGCGGATAGGCTGGCAGCAATTAGTGCTTAGTTTGACGTTTCAAAGGAAATAAGTCAAGATTGTGGTTCACGCCACTTGAAAGTGGTAGTTTGACCCTCTGTCCCAGACAACATTGCAAATTGGCAAGTTTTCAAAAGTGACCAATAGATAGCTTTCTTCCTATAGGAAGAATCTGAGTTTGCAAAACACAACCAGGTGAAGTTGTAGCAACAATATGGAAATCATATTGTTCAGTTGAAGAACAATAAACTCCCTAAGGGTTTGGTCATGCTTGAAAGCATTTTCAACGGAGATGACCAACTGAGAAATGACAAGGCATGCATCAAGACCAAAGAGGAGAATTATGAAAAGGTCAAAATCTTCAAGGACAAGCTGTTGGTGCTTGGAAAGGTCTGCACATTTCAAGAAAGGCAAGCTTTTATTCTGCTATGTCAAGAGTTTGCTGATGTGTTTGCATGGAATTACAGTGACTTGAAGGGCTTCGACCCAAGACTTGCCCAGCACATCATTGAATTAGAAGAAGGTGCCAGACTAGTCACACAAAATCAAAGGCCTATCATTCCTACAATTGATCCCCTCATGCAAAGGGAATTGGCCAAATTGATCGAGTCAGGAATTATATTTCCAATCAAACATTCCTCATGGCTGGCCAACCTTGTTCCTATTAGAAAGAAAAATGGGGAGATCAAGGTGTGAGTCGACTTCAGAGACCTTAATAAAGTCTCTTTAAAAGATCATTATCCCCTCCCTAGCATGGAGTGGATCCTCCATAAAGTAACTGGTAGCGAGTGTTTCTCCCTCCTGGATGGCTATTCAGGGTATAATTAGATTCTGGTGCAAGGCTGTGACCAGTACAAAATAGCCTTTACCACAAAATAGGGAATGTTTGCTTACAAGAAGATGTCGTTCGGGCTATCCAATGCTAGTGCTACCTTTTAGCAAGCCATGGACATTGCTTTTGATGGCTTGATAAATAACAACGTGCTGGTATACCTTGATGATATAATGATATTCTCCAAGGAAGTGAGCCTTCACATAAAACACCTCAGGTAGATTTTTGAGAGGTGCAGGGAATTTGGCATCTCTCTTAATCCAAAGAAATGCATGTTTGTTGTTCATGAGGGGAAAATTCTTGGCCATATCATGTCCAAAGAGGGCTTGTCCATTGACCCTGAGAGAGTTTGCTCCATTCTAGAGATGTTCTTACCAAAGCACAAGAAAGGCCTACAGAGTTTCTTTGGCAGGATAAATTTTATTCAAAGATTCATTCCAAATTTTGCTGAGATAGTTAAGCCCCTGACCTCTATGTTAAGGAAAGGTGAAGAATTCAAGTGGACAACACAAAGAAAGGACAGCTTTGAAGCCATCAAGTAGGCTTTAGCCCAAGTGCCCGCTCTAATCAGCCTCGACTTTAGTAAAGACTTCAACCTCTATACGTTCAGCAATGAAGAAGTGATATCTGCCATGCTTACCCAAGCAAATGACGATGACCTCGAGTAGCCACTCACCTTCTTCAGCCAAGGGTTAGAAGACTTTGAAGTTAGGTACACATACATAGAGAAGCAAGTCCTGGCAGTAGTGCGGAGCTTGAAGAAATTTAGGTATATGTTGTCTAACAGCAAGATTCATCTTATTGTCCCACATCCTAGCGTCAAGGATTTCTCAACCAATTGATATTTAAATGAGAAAAGGGTAGGATGGATCACCAAAGTGATGGAATATGATGTAGACATTAAAATCACCAAGCAGGTGAGGCGCAGAGGCCTATGTGAATAGCTGGCTGTAGGTTTCAAACAAAAAGGGGAAAACAACTTGCTAATCGATGACGTAGCCACTGCAGAGGAACCAACTATCATAAAGGATTGGATGTTGGACATGAGGCATTTCCTTCTCACGGGTGAGTGTCCACAGGGTCTTGATAAAATTGGAAGAAGGTATTTCAAACTCCAATCCCTTCCTTATGTTTTGGTTGATGAAGTATTATTTAGGAAGGATCTCTCTGGGGTTCTTCTAAGATGCATTGACCCTAATTAGGCTGATAAGGTACTAGCTGAGTTTCATGATGGGCCAGTTGGTGGTCATTTTGCTCCTAGAGCTACGATGGCAAAGATAATGAGAGCTAGCTATTTTTGGCCTACTCTTTTCAAGGACACCCATGCCTAGGTAAGAAAGTGCCAGAAGTGTGCACTTTTTGATGGAAAATAGCGATTGGCTGCCATGCCTCTACAACCCATTCAAGTTGAGCAACCATTCATGCAGTGGGGCCTAGATTTTATAGGGATGATTAATCCTCCCTCTAGTGCTTGGCACAAGTGGGTACTGACTGCCATGGATTATTTCACCAAGTGGGTGGAGGCCATTGCTTTGAAGGAGGTGAATGAGAGTACAGTCCTGGAGTTTTATGAAGACTTGGTAACAAGATTTGGGGTCCCAGCCACCATAATCTCAAATAACACCTTGGCTTTTCTGGCAATCAAAACTAGTGAAGGGGCGCTGAAGTATGACATATACCTCAGCACTTCATCAAACTATTATCTGCAGGGAAATGGGCTGGTTGAGTCCACCAACAAGAATTTGATCAAAATCATAAAGAGGATTATGGAAGAAAATCAAAGGACTTGGCATGCCAAGCTAAAGACAACTCTATGGGCCGATTGAATTACTCTGAAGAGAGCAATCAAAAATTCTCCATATACGCTTGTGTATGGAAGGAAAGCCAGGCTTCCCATCTCGCTTGAATTGCCAACATTGGATCTCTCCCACTAACTGCAACTAGAAGAAGGAACCAACATGGAGGTCAGGCTGTGTGAGCTAATGGAGCTACAAGAGGTAAGGGATCGGGCTATGGATTCTATGACAAGTCACCAACAACAAGTAAAAAGGCACTTTAATAAGAAATCTTTGTCAAGAGATTTCTCTGAAGGAGACATTGTCCTAAAATGGGACGAAGATCGAGCTAAGCCCAGAAAACATGCAAAGTTCGATGCCCTATGGAGCGGTCCTTACGTGATTACTTAGTGTAAGCAGCATAATGCGTTCCAACTTTCCAGGTTGGATGGCGAAGAACTACATATCCCAGTTAATGGGACACATCTGAAGTGTTGCCACTAATTTTTGGGTTCGCTTGTATATATTTTTCCTTGTTTTCTTTTTTGTTTTTCCCTAAGTGTTATTGCACAAGTAGTAGTTTTCTTAGTCTTGCATGTGTTTTCATTTCATGGAGGTAGATCTACATGGCTAGGTCTAACTTTTGACAGAGCTCTTGCTGGTTTTCAAAGTTATCATCCGACTCCATGCCCAATGGATTGCAAGGTAACTAGTCTCTAAGCATAGCAGGCATGCTTTCCTTGGGAGTTGCCAATTTGTTGACCAAATTTTGCCCATAGGTAAAATTTTTGGTCCCCTTCCTCCCTTGTTGTTCATGCCAGTTATATTTTAGGTTGTTCAGGTTTAGCATTCTCTGTTTCATGGCTTGGTTCAACGGGTTCAATTTAGTGGCTTGGTTTAAAGCGTTGAGCTTGGCCTTGGGAATTTGGTGCGCTTGGTTAAACCTTTTAGTTCAACGGCCCAGTTCAAAGGTATGCCCCAAGCTAGAAGGGCAGTTCAAAGCAATAAAGGGACTTCTGGCCAAGTCTAAGGACTTTTCAAAGGGACAAGTGTCGGGAAATTTTAAAGACAGAGAAGTGTCGAGAGGATGCCACGTGGACCCGATGACATTTTAAAGGGACTCAATGACGTCCCAGTGGACGTCAAATTTAGCAGAATGGTTTAGCTGTTGGATTTCAAACAATGACGTTCGAGAAGCCATCAATTTCAAGAGGATGGAATATCCATTGGTTTTTTGAAGCATGACGGCCAGATGAGCGTCAAATTTAACAGAATAGAATGGCCTTTGTTTCCAACTGAGAAAGTATTGCCAAGGAGCCTAGAATGCATCAACCTATTGAAATTTCACGCCAGGGGGCCGAACAAGCTAGATAGGGACAAATTTTGATAAAAGACAAGAAGACATACACGGAATGGGCAAACAGTTAAGTCCAAGCGGTGCCAATTCGAGAAGTGACTCCAGTAGGTGAAATAGTTCCTTCGAATTGATCATGAGAAGATGCAATAGCTAAAGAATGTAATTGGTTTCTTCATTTTACATTTAATGGGTGGACAAACTGCGTTTTGACATTAAAAATGCAGACTTTGAGTAGAACAAAGCGCATGGCTCATTAATACTTTGAGCGGCTTGTTTCTTTTCATGAATAGGCACAATAGGCCACTTGTAACAAAAGAGCGCCAAATGAGCCTCTTGGACTTTCCATATATATTTGATAGTTGTCATTTTTGTAATGATCTTTTCATGGATTTTATAAGGCATAACCCTATTAAAATTTCCACCTAAATCAAATAAAAGCAATTTTTTTAATCTCTTCTTGGATAGATATTCTGTGTATCTTCTGAGTGTTTGATTTGTGTTCAGTCATTGTCTTTTGATGCTCTCACAAGTTCAGCACCAACACACCAGATATCTACTAAGTGCCATCTTTTGTAGTTGATAGGAGGAGAGCTCTATTTGGAAGTATAGAACAAAGGAATTCATTTATAGTATGCATTTCACAGCATCTTGGTGAGTCCCTATTCCTGTGTTTTCATAAGAACCTCCCTGCCAGTTTTTTGCACCCTGGTTTCCTGCCAAGTCTGAGTGTATGTATGTTGCTTTGTCTGATCCTGAGAGTGGGTGTGAGGTCACCATGTTTTGGTGTATCACCTCCTTAGAGTAGTTTATTTTCCTGCATTTCTTTTCCCTTTTCATCCCCCCACTATTATATAGTTGCATATATATATATATATATATATATATATATATATATATATATATATATATATATACATGCTTGTATTTGCACTTGCTAGAATAAACATGATACACCAAAGGGAGCTAGCCCTTATCTAGAGACTCTCCTCTCCTACCTCGCCATCCCACAGGCGAGAGAGGAGTTTCCATGTTGCGAGGAGTAGGTAGGAGCTAGGCCTCGGGTGCAATTTCCTGCGTCAACAGGTAAACCCCTCACACCTTGGTTTTTATAAAATGCCTCGCTGCATAACACATAACAACAGTCACTAAGTTTTTTTCAAATAACCATAATACAGTTTCTAAAAGTTAGCACAAGAAAATAGAAAATAAAAGTGAAAGATTTTTTTGTATAGATATTAACAAATTTCAACTCAATGCTAAAAGAAAGATATTTTATGTTCGATGTTAGTCGAGGTGATAAGATAGTTTTTAAATATCAGATTAAATCTAAAGTTGAAGAAGATTGGCTCATTGTATGTCAGACTTATATCCAATGTTGAAGGTTGATTTCTTTTAGTGTTAGGAATTTAAATAAATTTGTATGAAATCAGAAGATAAAAATTAATCAAACAATAAGCAGAGTTCTAAAAATAATAGGTTCACTAGAATGTTTAATATACTTTGAGTTAAAATGGCTCAAATAAATAGATCTAAACTATTGAAGTTAAAATACAAGAAATATACTGATTTGGTAGTAAACTACATAATTTACATAATTAGAAATTATCTAAAAATAGTAAATTTATCGATATGTATATGCAAACCTCCTTCAAACAAATTTTATGTTGATTGTGCAAGTCGACTATAACTAAAAATTTCCTGGAAAGGCCTGCAAATAGTGTCATGGATATAAATAGTGATTTAAACTTTGTTAGGAGAAGGTCCTACTAGGATAATAAGTGCATGCTACAAACTTTTCTATTGATTAGGGCTACGTCTTAGTTGATTATGCAACTAATTTTATGATATAGGTATATGCACCTATTTTCAAGGGTCTAGTGTTTAATTGGGTGTATGGAAGACCTATAAAATATAAAACTATTGATTCTACACAAAAAAACATAATAGAGATTAAATGCAAAGGGGGGGAATTGGGTAAGGGGAATAACTAAGTTACCCTAAAAAAAATCCACATAATTTGAATGCTACCTACATAACCTGAATAAGCTTTAGGTCGATGTAGTTCTCCTTCCTAAAATGAATGTGTGAATCTTGACTTTTGTTAGATAAATACAACTAGATAGATTATTTTAGATGAATGAGAATGAGTTTCCTTGACTTGAAATAAAATATATTCAAACATGGATTATTACTATTAAAATGCTATACAAATTAAAATTGGAAGAAATTGTGTTATTTTGCTCAATGTGCATTAGTATTTATAAATGACTTATATATGTGTTTGGATAATAATTGATATGTTTATATAGGGGAATTATTTGAATATTACCACTAACTAACCTTTTCTAAAATCTTGGGATGGGTAAAATACATTATCTCAAATTTAAAAATTTATCATTGGGGCACAGAGGACAAGGCCACACTAGTGGATGAGGTCACAATATGACCCTATCCGACCTATCATGGTCTTATCCCAAAAAGATAGAGATTGATGGAATTGGTTTGACATGTGTTGGTTATCTATTTGGCACAAAAATCACTAGCTCTAGCAAGAAGATAGGGAGAGGAAAAGGCTCAACTATTAAGGATTCCCCCTTCTTCCCTTTCATCTCTACTAAAATGAAGTAGTATATGGTATCGACTTCTCCAATGTCTCTCTCTACAACGTCATGGCATACAAGATATCTCAGTTGGATAATGCAGTTAGTTCTATACAAGGGACATGCTTAGAGTATTCTCTAAGACTTATGCAAGAAAATTTTAGTCTATCTTATGTTTAGAATAACCAATTAGTTCAAAGTTACCTATGAACTCATTACTAGTTGGCACCTATCTTTAGTATACTGATTTCAACAATGCATAAAATACACTTGAAAGGATGAACATGTAGTTTGGATAAATCTTGTAAAATTGACTATAATTTAGACTAATCTAAAGATAAGCTAATGTTGATATAAGAAAGAGAAAAAAAGAGAGAATGTAGAGAGAAGAAATATGAACTTATTTTATATAGAGGGAAGTTTTGTTTTTATTGAATAGACAAACCTCTTGAGAAATCAATCTTTGTTGGGATATCATAGCTTTCCCTCATTGGTTTGAGCCATATTGGATGGGTGGAGGGAAAGCTTAATAGTTTTAATAGGCACACCTCCCAATCTAGGGCTACACCTAGGTTGCATGAAAAGTAGTAAAAGTAAGAAATTAAAAAGTCCAACAATTTGCAAGCATAGTTGGTTTAAAACCCTATGAATCATAAAAAAATACATTCAAAAAAATTGGTTTCACCAAATTTTTAACCCTACAATAGAAATCTAATGTGGTTGGAGTTAGCTTGAGATTACTATTAAAGGGGTATATATAAATGAAACAACACAAGGGTGATAATCAAATCTATAACAAACCAATTAGATGTTAAACTTAGATATAATCATACATTGAATTTATTATGCTGAGATAGTCTAAATATGGAAAGTACAACTATGCCATATATACAAATGACAAATAAGTGATGTACTTAGCTTGTTTTGATGATAATGAAGTTCTAAATCTAAAATAGGTAGAAATTAAATGAGAATGGGATTCTTGAACAATCATTGTATTCTAGATGTAAAACCTTTGGATTTCTAGATAATAACATCAGCCTGAGACAAATACATTGACACTATTGTCTAGGGTTGGTGCTAGTGTCCTATACATAATATCCATTGAAATAAGATGTGATCACTTTGATGCTTTTGGGTTTTTCTTTGCCTTCACTCTAGTGTATTCAGATATGGGTCCTGAAATATCACTCCTTATGAAATGGAAAAACCCTAGTTCTCCATATTAATAGTGACCTGGAAGGGAAATGGGTTAGTAGGCACATGATGTCGAGCTAACCCAAAATACCCCATTACAAAATGGAACTACCTACATATTCAATACTTAAAATAAGGCCTTATATTGATGTAGTTCTCCCCTACATGTTAACTTGTGTGTAAATCATGCAATATGTGCAAAGCAAGTAAAACAATGACCTAGCTTGTAACTTTTCAAATCAGGGTCTTGGGTTGCTCCTTTAGTAATTTAGACCTATATATCTATTATACCTATGGCTTGTGTGGAAATAAGGAAACCTTTTTCAATTGATTTTTTAATAGAGTGCTTTTGATAAGTTGTCTTGGTCTCTTTTGTCTTTTTTTAGGTGAAGAATGAATGAGCATTGATTTTATGTATATATCAATATCTTTGGAGTAATAAATCATATTAAAACACTTAGGTTGACCATTAGGATATATTATATTTGAAAATTGGATGACTTTAAGGCATTGGACACTTACATCAAGACAGGACATTAGCATTGACACTATTATCTACCCTAAATGTTAGTGTCTATGGAGTAGAAAACCATGACAAGTTCTAAACTTGTAGATATGGAAGATAAGTACATTTTAAGCATTATGGGGAAGGAGTTCTAGGTCATCAACATAAGACTAGTCAAACTAAGAGATATAGGCTAAGGGGCACAAAGATAGAGTAGATACAAGACTTGTAGAAGTGGGAAAGGTATAGAACCAAGAGGAACAACCAAGGTTTGAGTTTGTCATGTGTATAAGATTGAGATGCTATATAATCACAAAATATCATCTATATAATACTCAAAGAAAATGTACAGATTCACTAGTAACAACACCATTAGGATTTTCTAGAATAAGGTAATTTTTTTCTAAAACATTTACACAAATTCAAGAAATATATTCCATCACAATGAAACCAACACTATAGTGATCTTTAAATAAATACATTAGTTTATAAGTTAACCATAAATAAGGTCAAGAACTTATTTTATTTATCTAATGATCACAAGATCAATATCAAGTATAATGCTGATATAAATATGAATATTGCATTTACTTCATGAAAGTATATTTACAAATTTAGCCACAAATGATGCAATGTTACAACCAATTGTTGTAATTGCACATCTAATAAATGGTATAATTTTAGCATAATATAAGGCTTAATAATTATGTACAATAATACAAAGCTCCACAGAGCATGCGAGTCTCATTGAACTCATAATATCCATAAGTAATCATGAGTGCAGTCACTAGTGAAGTACTATTGAGGGGAGGGAAAGCATTATCTGAGTGTTTTTCCACCCCAACCATGGACGATTGATCCCCTACACAATCTCCCAACTAGGGAATGATGCTCTCTTCATGAATGGGTAGATAATGATAATGCAAGAATCAAGAGTGACAACTATAACCCATGTATTGTAAGATAACTATTACATGCAAAATGTCCTATAGAAATTTGTTCTAATGTGATATCATACTAAACATGTAAACTAAATTAAATAGATGAAATTACAATGTTTAACTATAAACACTAGTTTTTCCAAAGTTTTCATATAGTTATTTGATCTCTAAGATCATTTAATTTCATACACACCACTCAATCAGATTACACTATCTCTACATTTTAATGACACTAATTAAGTGGAATCCATCTCACTCACTTATTTAAGGTCATTAATACCAAATTGGTTTATATATTCTATTACTCACTAAATTTCCCTATTAAATTTTTATAAAACTCAGTTGATAGTGCTTACCCTACACAATCTTATTTACTCCATTTCTCTAGATTATATAAATTACATAGAAGTTTCTATAATATAACACATAAATTTATATTTTTCCAGTGAATAGAGTAATGTTTTGGCAATAAAATTAGGACACTCAACAATTTGAATAAGGGTTTTATAATCATATACATGGCTTTATGGATGGCCAAGACATCCCTAGTGCAAGGTATATAACACTAGTTTCTTGCATTTTGATTATAATGAAAGCAAATGAAAACCCTAAAATAATTAACCAAGTTTTTTGAATTAATCCATATTATACATTTATGATTTTAAATAACAAAACCTACAATCAAAGCTCTACCAAAATTTGTATTTCCCTTATCTAATCTAGCTCAAACCCTTTTTTCTATTTTTGTTTGTCGTGTCCCCTAGGCATTGATTTTCTCATCTTTTATCTACCTACATGCTTGATTCATGTTAACAAATCTCCCACCTTCTCCTCCTAAAATCACTGTGCTCATAAAAAGCTCGACAGAGAAGTCTTACATGAAAAACTAACTGACAGAATATAGGTTAGGACTAACATTTTACCATGCAAAACCAAAATGAATTCTATGTTTTACATAATAGCCCAATTAACATAATGTCAACGCCAATAAAAACAAACCCTAATCTCTCAAAATTTCCACATAATTATTAATAATAATAATCCTTTTATGCATTATGCATATTGACTTCACAATAATATTAGAACATTATAATTCAAAATAACAATATTGACTTTTCACAAGGTCATAAAAAAATATAACTATTATCATTGACTTAACATGATATTGATGTTTAGTTATCAATCAACTAACACATTTGATAACTAAATTAAATTAATAATCAACTAACACACAAGTAATTAAGTCCCTTCTTATTTATCAATGTATCTTATAACCAAGACACCACTTCTCAAGACAATAGACTTGTTGTCCCCCAAAAATATCACTCATTTTTTTGGGACAACATTTGAACTATTTTGGCCCAATAGACCAAAATCCTCTCTCCCCTTCTCAAAAATTGTTCTGGGCATTCAAATTCTCCATTTTTTAAGATTTTTCAAAGTTCTACAAACTCAGTTCTATGGACTCTACAGACTTGAAACTACGGACTCATTTCTACAGACTCTGTAGGATTGATTCTATGGACTCTACAGATATGTTTTCAGACTCAAAATCAGTAGGTTTAACAGGTTCAATGGTTCAAAAGGTTCAACGCCATTTGGTTCAAAGCATATGGTTCAATGTGGTTTGGTTCAAAGCTTTTGGTTCAAGCGGACAAATGAATGAGTGGAACGCAAGATTGAACCGTTGAACCGATGAACCAAAGTTGGTTCAATCGGTCAGTTCAATCGACAGGTTCAAGGGGCTGCCCCAAAGCCAAAGGAAAAAGTGCCCTTGTAGAGGGCAGTGAACCAAGATGAGTGCCCTTATGGAGGGCAATGAGAAAAAATAGACAAAGAGAATTCCTTTAGAAAAGTGAACCAAAGACAAACAACCCTCGCGGAGGGTAGGCAAGGATCAGATGGACTATTGCAAAAGTTCAAAGGATATTTTCAGGCTTGAACAGTCCTTGTAGAGGGCACAATTCTCTTTTGAGAAAAGAATGCAAAAAATTGACTAAGGAAAAGTGAAGGAAAAGACGTGAAGCTTTCCTTAGGACATTTTGTCTGAAGGAAAAGCTTGACAAAAAAAGCTCAAAAGCCAAAACCCGTCGAAGAAGCAAGAACCCTCTAGGAAAGATCAAACCTCAAAGTGCAGCAAAAGTCACCACGTGTCCCTTATAAAGTTGAAGTGGAATCTGCCAAGTGTTGTCTATCAGGACATAGTTTCAAGTAACTTTCAAAGTATCAGAACGTGCCACGTGTCATCTACAAAGCTCGGTGGAGGTCACAAAGTGGCAACATCTGCAGCTTCTTCCTTTTATTGAGTAAAGACTGTGGTGGGTCCTGGGTGAGTGGCTAAACTTGAGTGAAATGCACCACGTGTCATCATATGTGTGAATCCAAAAAAGTCCTAAATGTTTCTATGATGTTTCTAAGAGCTCGACGGAAGCCACCACGTGTCATCTTCCATAGGACCCTCAAAAGGTATCTAAAGTTTCATGGAACATGCCACGTATCCCATTCTAAACTCAGTGGAATGTGACAAGTGTCTACATCTACGTTTCAAGTTTATAATAAGTTTCAAGAGCTTCTTTTAATAGGCTTCTCTCATAATTCTATAGAAGTCACCATGTGTCCCTTGAAAAGCTCAACAGAAGCCGACAAGTGTCAAAATCTATAGTTTCTTCCTTTTGTTTCATAAGGACTATGGTGGACCCTGGGCAAGTTGTTAAACTCAGCAGAGCGCGCCATGTGTCATTGTCTGCATGGGTCCAAATGAGTCCTAATGTTTCTATATTATTTCCAAAACTCAGTGCAAGTTGTCACGTGTCATCTTTTGCAGGACTCTCAAAAGGTGCCTAAAGTTGCTAAAGTAAGCGGATGCTGCTAAGTGTCTTCACCTATTTCATAGCGGAACATGCCACGTATCACTTGTTGAGATCAGTGAAAAGCATCCAAAGTAAGTGCGAAAGACACAAAAGAATTGCTGAGGAGGATGATGGGCCCATAGCTATCAAATTTAGGACAACCAACTAATCATTGGATTTTAAACAATAACAGACCTAAATACATTCAAAGGCCCTAAGGCCAAAAGGAAGAACCACTGAGAGGAGCTAAAAGAGCCAGTAAAGAGAAAAGCTAGCTTGAGGGCTCAAAATATAGCAAGGAAAGGTGAAATGATGGAGAAAGATCAAGAATATTTGTGCATGGGATATGTTTCTAGAAGGTGAAGCAACCCACCAAGGAGACATCGGAGAGCGCAAACATTCAATGGTGTAACCTATTTTTCTGCATTGAGCAAAGCGAACAACTAAAAACACATCAGGCGGCCCATATTAAAAATTGATGCTTGATTCTAGCATAGCCCATGGACAAAATTTAAAATGCATTGAATGCATCATAAGCCATCATTTTTGTGAAACAAAGCGCCTAAGTCTTTCTTGGAGCACTATATATAGGACTCTCTTATTGTTTTAGATATCTCTCTCTGTTATCAGAAATAAAACTCTGCCCAAATTGAAAGGCATTACTAAGACTTTGAACTCAGATTGTTGATCATATTTCATTATTTGAATAAGAAAATAAGTGACTTTTCAGACTTTGTGTTGGAATAGCTTAGTTGTTGGGGAAATTGTTCTTATGTCTATTTCCTTAATATGTTTTTTTGTCCATTTAATTAAATAAACAGAATTAGTGAAAGTAATCAGGAAGGTGTCCAAAAGCTAGTTGTGGAGAGACTTTGTGCCCCTACAATTTCCTTTAGTGTGTTTTCTTTTTATTCCTGTGTAAAGGACCTTGGGATGACTTTGTGCCCTCATTGTCCTTCATATTTCACTCTTTGGTAGTTGAGGTGGAGACTTTGTGCTACATTTCATCCTACTGTGTTACTACACCTTGTTACAATTACTTGTCACCACCCGAAAGGTTCCTTTTGTCTACTGAACAACACTTCTAAAAGAAGAGGAGAGCTTTCTATCATTTCATTAGGATTTCTCCTTTGATTTGTGAACATCATCTCTGAAAAAAGAGAGATGAATGGTTTATCCTACCCCTAAGTGTTATTTTCTATTTATATATATAGTATATAGCTCCTACATATTTACAGGGAACCTCCCCTTGATGAGAGGAGAGATTTGTCCCCTTTTGATGTAGTAAACTTGCACATCTAGATGACCAATTTCTATATGTTGTGGTTGAAGAACTATTTTTCTCATCAGTTAGCTTATTGACAAAATATTCACCCAATAGTTTTTGGTGACTCTACTGGGGATACAATAATTTTGTGCAATTTGGAGCCTCAAGCTTCAGATTGAAACATCACTTGTGTCTTACCCATTATCATTATAGCCTTATCCATTTATCTCGCTAGAGAAGAATGCATAGTTTAAAACTTTAAGCTTTAAGCTGAAGCAGTACTAGTTCTTTTCCATTTTTATTTTTACACCCTGGCGGATCCATGGTATACGTGAAGCCAAAGGGCTAAAGGTATTGTTGACCCTGCATTTGAGTTGGTACAGGAAAGTAATTTTAATCTATTTCCATCACCATCTCACCTCCAATGAACCAAGATCTTTCCTCCTACTAAAGTCAAGTCTCCATTACTAGATAAAGCGTCCATTTCTACTATTAATAAATCTTTGCCAATAATTACCTCTCTAAGATTTGTTATTCCACCTTTCCATAGTCATACAATGGCAATTCAAGGCCCCTTGGGTAACTCTTTTGGCCCACTTTATTTAACTCCACCCCTACATGAGCTCCCACGAAGTTCAAGGAAGAATTTCCCCAAGTTCTATGGTGATGGAAAAGTTCATCTTGATAAACATATTGAATCTTTCAGCATAGTATGTGGTGTAATTGGCGTAGAATTTGAAGACATGACAGTCAGACTATTTTTGAAAACATTACAAGGTGCTGCTATAGACTGGTTCTACCACTTACAAGCTCGGTCAATGACTAACTGGAACACTCTCAAAGCCAAATTCAAGCTTGCAAAAGATGCACATGCCTGCTGGCTCAACTCACACAAATGAAGAAAGAGCCTCATGAACCAATGAGGGATTTCATAGCCAAGTTCGACAAGCTGAGGAACATGATTCCTACAATTGCTCAACCTACACCTGAGAATCTCAAATGTTTCTTCATCAACTCTCAACTGCCTGAAGTGAGTTTTTTCTTGAGACGTGCTCGCCAAATAGACCTTGATGTAGCTTAAGATTTGGCCATTGAGGTGGAAGATAACCTTATCTTGGCAGGAAAGATAAGGAGAGATCCTAACAGAGGTAAATCTTCTTCATCTTCTGAATATCCATGTATATGTATCACTGATCCAATGGTGCATAAGCTATCAAATGAACTGCTAGCCTTGAAAAGATAAATGGCCCAAGGTATGTCTACTCCTTATTGAGATATGCCAAGGAGGACATTTCAGAACTAGCCATATCAAGGCAATGCTAGCAAAAGTCAAGGGCAACCAAATTATCTTCTTCCCCCACAAGGGAAACTTTCCATTGAAGCACCCCTAACCAATTCAGTAGTTGGATATCTTGAAACATAATCTAATTTCTCTTTCCAACCTAAATTGAACCAAGAAAATGACATTGATCTCCTTGCAGAAGACCAAGAAGAATCAGTTGGTGACTCCAACATTGGTTTCTTAAATTATCAGGATGAACCCAGAAGTGAAGGTCAAGTAGCTAAGGGATCATATGCTGTGTTTACCCAGTCCAAGAATTAGTCAGCCCAGCAAGTTGATAAGGAAAGAATAGAAGAGTGAACTCAGCCTATAATTTCAATTGCTAAGCGAGGAACCACTTTGCCCTTCCAGCCAAAGGACCTGGTGACTGCTAAAAAGGTGAGTACTTCAATCGCACCTTCACCCCCAACTTCAAATTTACAGGCCAGTCCTCCCCCTTCCAAAAACTAGAAAGATGAACTACCTTCCTCTGTTCCTAGTCCATTTCAATCATTTGACATAATCGATCATGTCAAGAAGACTAAAATTCAAATGTCTGAATTTGAATTCTTGTAATCCAATCCTGAGCAGTTGGATGTGTTAGTTGAGTGTGTGAAGAATAGAGTTATCCTTTTAGGACAAGATGTTAAGAAGGTAACTCATGATCCCCCAAGGAACATATCCATCCCAAAAAATATTATCATTACCCCTCCTATTGCCCCTAGGAAAATAGAGCCTTTCTATGTTTTCTTATTGATAAATGGTCATAAACTGAGTAATTGCATCATTGATTCTGAAGCTTCAGACAATGTCATGTCTACCAAAGTGGTTTAATCTCTTGGTCTCACACTGACCAAGACATTTAGAAGATTTTCTCCATAGAGAACAAACAAGTGCTTCTGCTGGGATAAATCAAGGATGCCTAATTTGATTTACAGTATTCCCAAATAAAAGAATCAAGATGACAGTCCTGGTAGCTAATGTCCCAGCATCATACGACATTCTTCTTGGATAAAATTTTTGCAAAGATGTTGGAGGAGAATTGAACATGGATCTATCTGAAGTGAGGATCCCTGTCAGAGGTATCATGTAGAGGCTGCTTCTTGAAAAGGAATCAAAATATGTTGTCACTCAGACATCGGCCCTTGAAGCTCAAATTCTATTTGAATCTTTAGACATGAGTAATTATTTATTGACCACAGAAGATACTCATGTTTCAACTGATGAAACTTCTGAAAATGATAGTCTAAAAATTAGTTCAGATGGAACAACAAGAAACATGATAGAGTGCAATGTAAATTTAGAAGAATTCCCCCTTTCAAGCAAAGAGAAATTTGAGAAAGGATCAGTTTCAAATAATGTTTGGATGCTAAAATTTAATGGCAGTTGTTCCTCTACCAGTTTAGGGGTTGTGATTGTGTTGATATCTCCTTAAGGAGATATTTCTCCTTCTTCATACAAGTTGTAGTTCAACAACACCAACAACATAGTTGAGTATGAATCTCTATTGCTCGGATTGAAGACTGCTCGAGATAAAGGAATCAAGCTCCTTCATGCCAAAGGAGATGTTGAACTAGTGGTTTGTCAGGTGAGAAGCCTATACCAAACCAAAAATGAGAGATTGTGTCACTACCATAATCTAGTTTGGGATCAAATTGAAAGCTTTGATGCTTTCAACATCTATGCCATACCCAAGGAATTCAATGACTGAGCTGATGCACTGGCTATTTCAGCAACTCTTTTAGTCCCTCACCCAGACTTCACAAGAGGCAAAGACACCATCAATCTAGTCTTCTGACCAAGCATACCTAATAATGCCAGTCATTGGGAGGTGTTTCACAATGACAACCAAATCACCGCCTTTTTGAAATAAAGAGACAGCTTTGAATAGTTGCACTTTGAAGGCAGTGATTCTTAGAAGCTTGAATTAGCTCTTGAAATGAACTCAGATGTAGATGAAGAATTCTTGAAACTCAAAGGGAATAAAATTCCCAAAGGCCTAGTTTCCCTTGAGAAGCTATTTGACAAATATGACAAATTCATCAACCAGCAAAAAATGGATTCAAAATTCTCCCAAGGGTTTGATCAGATAAATTTGGGTACTAAGATCTCAAAATGGTGAATATTGGGAAGTGTTGCACTCTTGAGGAGAGATTCAAGTTCACTACTCTACTCTGCCAATACATGGATGTATTAGCATACTCCTATGATGATCTGAAATCATTTAGACCTGAGGAAATTCACCATGAAATTCCTCTCAAGGATGATTCAGTGCCTTACAAGCAAAAGTCTTGGAAGTATAATCTGAAGATATCAGGTACTATTATGTCTAAGATATAGAAAATGTTGAATGCTAGGATAATTTTCCCAATCCATCATTCTACATGGATTGCCAACATAGTACCTATGAGGAAGAAGAATAGCAAAATTTGTATCTGTGTGGATTTTAGAAATCTAAATCAGTCATCCTTAAAAGATAACTATCCTTTGCCCATCATGGACCAAGTACTTTAGATAGTGACCAACTCAGATATGTTATCAATGCTAGATGGCTTCTCAGGATACAATCAAGTTGAAGTTAGTGAAGCAGACCAACACAAGAATGCCTTCACCACACCTTGGAGCACGTTTGCATATAGAAGGATGCCTTTTGGCTTAATAAATGTTGGTGCCACCTTTTAGAGAGCAATGGACCTTGATTTTAAAGATGAGATGGGTAAGTTCATTATAGTTTATTTTGATGACTTGACCATCTTTTCTAAGCATCACCCAAATCATATACGCCATTTGCAACAAGTGTTAGAGCACTGCTATCAGAATGGCATTTCCTTGAACCCCAAGAAGTAAATTTTTGGAGTGATAGAGGGGAAACTTCTCAGACACATTGTGTCCAAAGAAGGCATAAATATTGACTCAAACAGAGTCAATTCTATCCAAGAGCTTACCTTGCCTACAAGTAAGACTGTTGTTCATTCTTTCTTCAAAAAGGTTAATTTTTTATGAAGATTCATTCTTGAGTTTGCTGAGAAGACTCGTCATATTGTGAACATGATGAAGGGAAAGGCCACCTTCAGATGGACTAAAGAAGACAAGTCAGTATTTGAGGTATCAAGACTGCCATTGCCTATGCCCCAATTCTGGTTTGTCCAAACTTCAATAAAGAGTTCATCATATATAGTTATGCTTTTGAACACACGCTTTTAGCAATTTTGGTTCAATAAAATAAAGAAGGTATGGAATCTCCCATTTCTTTCATGAGATTCCCTCTCAAAGCTCATGAGCTGAAGTACTCAAACATGGAGAAGCATGCTTATGTAGTGGTGAAGGTAGTCAAGCATTTTTGCTTCTACATCTTGAATTCTCACACTGCTATTTTAGTACTTGATACCACGGTCAAATCCATACTAACTCAATAGGAGTTTGGGACAAAAAGAGGCAATTTGATTGCAAAGATCCAAGAGTTTGATATAGTCATCAAGCCAACAAAGCTGGTATGAGGAAAAGGCTTATGCCAATTAATTGTTGATAACAAGCCAAAAGGAACAAAGCATGAAGAATTAGAAGAAGAAGACACACCAATAGTCCTCTTTGTCTCCACCATGAATGAGTGGTATTCAGGTATTACTTATTTCCTTACTTATGGTGAATGTCTTGCTCACCTATCTTATAAGGAAAGGAGGACTATCAAGTTGAAAGCTGCCAATTTTGTCCTCTGGAACAATGGCCTGTATAAGAGAAGCCTTGATGGAGTATTTTTTCGCTGTGTGGACAAGGATTAGCAAAGCCAAATTTTAAAATATTTCCATAATCTGGCCTATGAAGGATATTTTTTTGCTCCTGTAACTAACCACAAGATCTTTAGAGCTAGGTATTACTGGCTAACTTTGTTTCAAGATGCATACAAATGGGTTAGGAAATGTGAACTATACCAGCAGTTTGTTGGGAGACCCAAGTTAGCTACCCTGCCTCTCAAGTCGATGGTCATAGAAGAACCATTCTAGCAATGGGGATTTGATTTTATTGGAGTTGTAAACCCATCTTCAAGTGTTGGACATGATTATGTCCTTATAGTAACTGACTGCTTCACCAAGTGGGTGGAAGCTATCCCAACCAAGCATGCTACTTCATAAGTAGTGTGCAATTTTCTCAAGGAGAATATCATTTCCAGGTTTGGGGTCCCAACAAAGATTGTCACAAACAACGTAGCTTGTTTCACTTCTTAGGAGATTACTCAGTTCTATTTTTACTATGGGATCACCCTCTCTCACTCTTCTGATTACTTTCTACAAGGGAATGGACAAGCTGAATCAAGTAACAAGAACTTGATGAAAGCTCCATTGATAAGAGAATCATGTGCTTGACTAAGCTGGATGAATAGATAACTATGGTGGTGGACCGAATTACGCAGCATCAAAGTTTGGTGAAGAAACTCTTTGACCAAAAAGCAAAAAACTAGTATTTCTAGATTAGAGATCAAGTCCTACTCTAGAACAAGAGAAGAGAACCAAAGGGGATGCATGGGAAGTTTGATTCTCTATGGAGAGGCCCGTTCACTATCCATGAGCTCAAGGGTGAGAATAGTTTCTTGTTGAAATACCAAGATGGCACACTCTTTTCTTTGCCTCACAATGGGTAGCATCTGAAGCACTTCAATCCATGAAGTATCAGATAAGATCAACTTGTACACATGTATATTTGTATAGTTTTTAGTTCTATTTTTGTGTTTTTGTTTTTATCGCCTTTCTTTTTAGTAGCATGAATCCATAGCCCAATGGCATACTTCAAGGCACTAGAGATTTTGGTTTCTACTCTCCTTAGTTGTTTCAAGTTTCCAACTGAAGGAAGTTCCCCAACTAGAGCCAGTTGTTGTCCCCCAAAAATATCACTCATTTTTTTGGGATAACATTTGAACTATTTTGGTGCAACAGACCAAAATCCTCTCTCCCCTTCTCAAAAATTGTTCTGGGCATTCAAATTCTCCATTTTTAAAGCTTTTTCAAAGTTCTATGGACTCAGTTCTACAGACTCTGTCGGCTTGAAACTACGGACTCATTTGTATGGACTCTGTAGGCTTGATTCTATGGACTTTGTAGATATGTTTCTATGGACTCAAATTGCTTAAAATCAATAGGTTCAACAGGTTCAATGGTTCAAAAGGTTCAACACCATTTGGTTCAAAGCATATGGTTCAACATGGTTTGGTTTAAAGCTTTTGGTTCAATCGGACAAATGAATGAGTGGAACATAAGATTGAACCATTGAACCGATGAACCAAAGTTGGTTCAATCGGTAGGTTCAAGGGGCTACCCCAAAGCCAAAGGAAAAAGTGCCCTTGTAGAGGGCAGTGAACCAAGCCAAGTGCCCTTACAGAGGGAAATGATCAAAAATGGATAAAGAGAATTCCTTCAGAAAAGTGAACCAAAGACAAACAGCCCTCGCAGAGGGCAGGGGAGGAGTAGATGGACCGTTGCAAAAGTCTGAAGGATATTTTTAGGCTTGAACAGTCCTTGTAAAGGGCATAGTTCTCTTTTGATAAAATAACACAAAA
Source organism: Torreya grandis (assembly GCA_037957365.1). NCBI lineage: Eukaryota > Viridiplantae > Streptophyta > Pinopsida > Cupressales > Taxaceae > Torreya > Torreya grandis. The sequence goes on along the minus strand of JARHVA010000200.1, from coordinate 2,601,687 downwards.
AATTGACTAAGGCAAAGTGAAGGAAAAGAAGCAAAGCTTTCCTTCAAACATTTTGTCTGAAGGAATTCCTTCAGACTTTTTGTTTGAAGGAAAAGCCCGAAAGCCAAAACCCGTCAAAGAAGCAAGAACCCTCTGGGAAAGATCAAACTTCAAAGTGCAGCAGAAGTTGCCACGTGTCCCTTATAAATTCGAAGTAGAAGCTACCAAGTGTCATCTATCAAGATAGTTTCTAATAAGTTTCAAAGCAGTGAAACATGCCACGTGTCATCTACAAAGCTCGGTGGAGGCCACCAAGTGGCAACATCCACAACTTATTCCTTTTATTGAGTAAAGACTATGGTGGGTCCTGGGTGAGTGGCTAAACTCAAGCAAAATGCACCATGTGTCATCATCTGCATGAATCCAAAAAAGTCCTAAATGTTTCTACGGTGTTTCTAAGAGCTCAACGGAAGCTGCCACGTGTCATCTTTCATAGGACCCTCAAAAGGTATCTAAAGTTTCACTAAACATTCCATGTATCCCATTCTAAACTCAGTGGAATGCGACAAGTGTCTACATCCACATTTCAGGTTTCTAATAAGTTTCAAGAGCTTCTTTTAATAGGCTTCTCTCAAAATTATGTAGAAGTCACCATGTGTCCCTTGAAAAGCTCAGCAAAAGTTGAAAAGTGTCAAAATCCATAGTTTCTTCCTTTTGTTTCATAAGGACTGTGGTAGGCCCTCAACGAGTTGTTAAACTTAGCAGAGTGTGCCATGTGTCATTGTCTGCATGAGTCCTAATGTTTCTATATCATTTCCAAAACTCAGTGCACGCTGTCACGTGTCATCTTTCATAGGACTCTCAAAAGGTGCCTAAAGTTGCTAAAGTAAGCAGATGCTACTAAGTGTCTTCACCTATTTCACAGTGGAACATGCCACATGTCACTTGTTGAGATTAGTGGAAAGCGTCCAAATCAAGCGGGAAAGACACGAAAGAATTGCTAAAGAGGATGATGGGCCTGCAGCCGTCAAATTTAGGATAACCAACTAACCATTGGCTTTCAAATAATAACAGACCTGAATACATTCAAAGGCCTGAAGTCCAAAAGGAAGAACCACTGAGAGAAGGAGTTAAAAGAGCCATAAAAGAGAAAAGATAGCTTGAGGGCTCAAAATACAGCAAGGAAAGGGGAAATGATGGAGAAAGATCAGGAATATCCACGCATGGGATATGTTTCTAGAAGGTGAAGTAGCCCACCAAGGAGACATCAAAGAGTGCGAACATTTAATGGTGTGACCTATTTTTTTGCATTAAGCAAAGTGAATAGTTGGAAACACATCAGGTGGCCCATATTAAAAATTGATGCTCGATTCCAGCATAGCCCATGTACAGAATTTAAAATACATTGAATGCATAATAAGCCATCATTTTTGTGAAACAAAGTGCCTAAGTCTTTTTTGGAGCACTATATATAGGACTCTCTCTTATTGTTTTAAATATCTCTCTCTGTTATCAGAAACAAAACTCTGCCCAAATTGAAAGGCATTACTAAGACTTTGAGCTCAGATTGTTGATCATATTTTGTTATTTGAATAAGAAAACAAGTGACTTTTCAGACTTTGTACTAGAATAGCTTGGTTGTTGGGGAAATTGTTCTTATGTCTATTTTCTTAATATGTTCTTATGTCTATTTTCTTAATATGTTTTTTTGTCCATTTAATTAAATAAGTAGAATTAGTGAAAGTAATCAGGAAGGTGTCCTGAAGCCAGTTGTGGAGAGACTTTGTGCCCCCACAATTGCCTTTAATGTGTTTTCTTTTTATTCCTATGTAAAGGACCTTGGGACAACTTTGTGCCCTCATTGTCCTTTGTATTTCACTCTTTGGTAGTTCAGGTGGAGACTTTGTGCTACATTTCATCCTGTTGTGTTACTGCACCCTATTACAGTTACTTGTCACCACCTGAAAGGTTCCTTTTGTCTACTGAACAACACTTCCAAAAGAAGAGGAGAGCTTTCTATCATTTCATCAGGATTTCTCCTTTGATTTGTGAACATCATCTCTAAGGAAAGGGAGATGAATGGTTTATCCTACCCCTAAGTGTTATTTTATATTTATATATATAGTATATAACTCCTGCATATTTATAGGGAACCTCTCCTTGATGAGAGGAGATATTTGTCCCCTTTTGATGTAGTAAACCTACACATCTGGATGACCAATTTCCCTATGCTATGGTTGAAGAAGACCTATTTTGCTCATCAGTTAGCTGATTGACAAAATATTCACCCAACAAGACTTATACTTGTATCATAGTAAAGACACTCATAGATTTCAAAGTGTGAGTTAAGGCAACATTATTTCATGAAATTAGTTAAGGCAACACATATAAGAGTCTAAATCTCACATTAGCAAACATACAACCATATTCAAGTGTAAAAAACATGATTATAAAGGAAAGAAACTATAAGCTATTAAATCAAACAATGACTAAAAGCATATCATACTATTTATGGTGTGTGCAGGTTCTTAGTTTTCATTTTTTCATCCCCTATTGCCTCCATCTACACCACCCTCTTCGATGATGCCCTCCCTCCATCATAGTCTTAGGGATGGATCTATATGGTGAGATATGTTCCTATTATTGATGTTGAGACATTATTTTTGTCATTGATGTCAAAGTCAAGATGGATGTCATTAATGTCAAGGTCAGAGTTGAGGCCATGTATGGTGAAATGGTATGTGACAAAGAAGTCCTAGGATAAGAGAAAATTTGAAGGAAACCTATTGTCTCTCTGTTGAGAGAGATTTTGAAGTCAACCTAGTAATTATTCTAATTTTGATGACATGGCAAGATCAAGATCATGATACAAGATAAGCTACTATTGAGTAGTAGTCTTAAGGTCCATTGTCATATCATGAGCATCGTTTAGTAGTCTTTGAGTTCTCTATGAAGTCTTGGCACAATGTTATGATGTGATAATCTCATAAAACTATTAAGAGTATCCTTTTCTTCAAATAATCTTGATTGAATAATGTTCTTGGGTGATATCATTGAGAGCTAGCTTGTTTGAGTCCAAATAATTTAGTATTAGGTGTCTTGACAAGCCTAGTCCAGCCCTGAGAGAAGGTGTATGCATGAAGCATAGTAAATCTTGGTGAATTATGTAAGTATAGGAATCAGAGTGTATAAATTTGTGTAAACATGAGCAAGAATCAAAGAATCCTTCATATGAGTTCCAAGATCAGTTTTGAGGCTTAGTCCTTGCATGAAGAGAACTAGTGAGAAGGTACAAACTTGGTAACATGATGAGATGAGCAATATGAGACTTGCATGAATAAGGTTAGAATAGGTTGTATGAGGTTTTATGACATGAGGATGAGGTTTATATAATAGTACAAGAGTTTTTGAGGTTTGATTAAGGTCTAAGTATGATTGGAAGTTTAAGGCCTAGTGTGCAAAAACACCTAGCATGACCTAATGAGGGGTCAAGTTTAGTTCCCAAGATGATAAATCTATTAAGAGAATTTTTATGTGTGAAATATTGTGTCAAGTTTTTTGACCAAGTTTTAGGTCAAAAACATAAGGAAAAAGCCTGAAATTTAGTGTTAAGGTTTTATGTGTGCACAGAATGAGGTGTTATAGACCCAAGAAGGATTTTATTATGTTCATTGGCACATGAAAAATTTTCATGAGACCTTGATAAGTTCATGGAAGTTTGGTAAGGGTCCTATCTTTAATTTTTTATCTTTGGTTTTGGAGTTGAGGGGCAATCCTTTATGAATGATTGCTAAGAATGAAAGGCAGTCTAAACCCCCCAAAAACCCTCCTTATGACCTAATATGAAAGATATGGTTGGATATGGATTAGAATGGTTTGGTTAATCCAATTTTATTTTTTTAACATATATATGACTCTTTTAGGTTTCTCCAGGTGGTTTTGGTCTATCAATAGAATGAGTGGAAATTATAGGAAACCCCTTGTTTCTCAAAATTTTGATGTAACAAGTAGGATTGACCAAGTCAAAGCATGGAAATGGTTGGAGGATGATGTGTGAGAATTTTATTTTGTGACCATGTAATTTTATAAGTATTTTTAAAACCTTAAATATGCTAAACTGATCATAGAAGTTGACCTATTGTTAAATAGGCCTAATGAGTCAGGCAGTGATAAAACTAGGCAGAAGTGAGAATGAGAATGGGGATTGGTTGTAGTGATTAGGGATGGATAAAAATAAATGGGGTAATTTTAAAGAATTATATCACATTTCCCCTTAAATTTTTTTTTTTGATGCACATAAACAAGTAAAAAGTTATTCTTAAAGTGACCTGTCTAACAAAGTGAGGTTTGTGTAGGGTGAAGACATGAGACTGGTCTATAAGACCAATATTGATATTGAAACATTTAATAAATACATTTAAAAATGTTCTAAGGATGATTAATTATAATTTAAACCCATTTTAATATTAATAAAGTCCTCCCATAGGTGTTCTAAGGCTTAGTTTTCATGACTATATTTTTGGAGTTACAAACAGTTTTCTGTGTATGAGTGAGAATGATGTTCCTAAGTCTTTTTGAATAGATATGAAGAATTAAATTAATATGAATTTTTTATATATGTCTCATAGGTTAATTTTAATACATTTTTATTGATGATAAATGCCTATGAAGGTGTGAAAATTCAAATGTTCTTAACTGGGTTCTTAAGGCTTGTGTGTAGTTCTGAGTGAGCATATGAAGTTTGTTGGTTTGAGATCTTCTACCATGTTTGGTGAAATAAAATAAAAATGATGATGAAAATTATGTAATTTAAGTTATATAAATGTTATTTTTTTATGTGTAAAAGTTGAGTTTATGCTTCAATTTTGCAAGACAAACTTTCTGGTAATGAGAAGGTCTGATTGGAAGTAGACCTAATTGTGTGTTTTAAGGAGTGAAATGAGCTAAATTGTGTTTTAGATACAAGAAAATATTATTATTGGTATAATTAAAGTGTTTATTAACTAATTTAATTCATTTTTTGAGGCTCATAGTGTTCCAAGGTGGTCAGGGTGAAACATGTGCTTTGAGAAGGCCTAATTGCATTAGGTCTCTATTAGGCCTAATGGTGGATTTGGCCCTTAAGGGTAAAAACCAACGTATGTAGTGATTGTTTCACTTGTGAAAAATGTTTTATATTCTATTCCAAGGGTGATACAAGTATGAAAAGGTTTTTTTACAACCAAGATGGGTAAGATCAAGAGTCAAGTATAGAGAGAAGGTCTAATAGGCCTAATTGACTAGTTAGAATATTAAGAGAATGTACAAATGATATAGAGTTTTGAAAACAAGGTAAAGGGATTTAAGAAAATTATATAGGTGTGTAAAATATGTTATGTAGATATAAATATATTTATATAGTTGATGATTAAGGTCATATGACCTAATTCTACCAAGGAAAGGGCTAGTTGAGTGAGAAGGCCTAATAGGCCGTTTGAGAGAGATAGAAGAGTCAAAAGAGAAAAATAAGGTGGTTGTATTCAATTAATTGAGAAATAGGTGTAAAATGATGATTATATATTCAAGGTTTCTTATTTTTTGATAATTTACCTATGGGTTTGGTACCACCTTTTAGGTTGGTGCTTACTAAAGGACTAGTTCAGTTGGTGCTTGACTAGTGAGGGGTTGGTACTCCTTGTGGGGTTTGTGCCTCATTAAAAGTTTGATTCATAAGTTATGGGACTATATTCCAAGCTATGTATCAACTTTTTATCCCCCAAGAGGGTTTCCCACATATATCATGTGTTCTTATGTTGTTTGATTTCATAGAGGCTTGTGTATGCATTGATTAATGTATCTATGTGAATGAATACTTCATGGATGTTAAGTGAAATTGAAGGATTGTTTTAAGGCAAAAGATTCACCCCCACCCATTCTTAGTAGTTTTACTTCCAACACTATCATATATCCACCTCAAAATATTAAAGGTATTTAGCCTAAATCAATGTAAAATTCATAATATACTACTATAATGAACTAAATAATCATGATCATCATGTACATAACATACAATTACAACTAACTCAATAAGTTAATGATAATTTAATTAAGCAATATCTAACTATCCATACATTAGTATATAAAATCTAGATTAACTAAAATAATAATTAGTCAAATAATAACCATAAAATCCACCAATCAATAAGTTATTGAGTTTAGAGAGGAATCAAGATGTAACATCCTTTCCCCCTAAAGCTGGTCATCATCCTGATGACACTTATTCTAACATAAGTTTTTAAATTAAACATTATTTAGTATAAAATTAAATAATATCTAGCAACATATTAAGTAAACAAATGTGGAAGCAACCCATAAAACTCATCATAATCGTCCCAAGTGACACTATCTTTGGAATATCAGTCCCACTAGACCTTCATTGTGACACTTATCTATTACACAAACTAAATTTCTAAGTGCCAATTACTCTGATTTGTTCTATTGTGACCACCCCAGGATCTAAAACTTATAATCTTTCCAATCCAACACATGAGAAGGATCAACAACATAATTTTTAAGATAGGACACATGAAAGACATTATGCAAAAGAGCTAGAGTTGGTGGCAAAGCAATCATATACATTATAGGATTGATCACTTCCAAAACCTCAAAGGGTCTCACATATCTTTGTGAAAGCTTCATTGATTTACCAAACTTAATCGATATTTTTTTAGGCTTAACCTAAAGAAATACCTTATCACCATCAAAAAAATACCTTGTTGTTCTTTTCAGATCAACATAAGTTTTATGTCTATCATTGGCCTCAGCCGATATTTCCCTGATTATTTTAACTTGGTCTTCCATATCCACAAGCATTTCAGGTGCAAAAACTACTTTGCCTTCTAATCTATCCTAATTGATCAATGTTCTACACCTCCTTCTGTATAATGCCTCAAATGGATCCATTTTCAACACCAATTGGTATGAGTTATTATAGGAAAACTCAACCAATAGAAGGTAATCCTCCCACTTGTATTGATGATCCATGTAATACATTCGAAGGAGATTTCTAAAACTTAGTTAACCCTCTCTGTTTGTCCATATGTTTTCAGGTGATATGTAGTATTGAAATTCGAATGCGTACCTAGAGCTAAATTTAAAGTCAACCAAAATATAGAAATCATTCTCAAATCTTGATCAAAAATGATCTTTTCTATAAATCCATGAAATCGGTACACCTCTTTCACAAATCTATTCACAATCATAGGTGCATCATCTTTCAAGTTGTCTGGTATGAAGTGAGTTACCTTGGTTAGTTTGTCAAATACTACCAAGATCATATCATGACAATTCCATGATACTAACAAACCTTGGACAAAGTCCATGCTAATAACCTACCACTTCTATTCTATTATATCATGAGGATATAACAATCCTACAAAATGCACATGTTTGTATTTCACATGCTGACATTCTAAACAATGAGATATGAAGTCCATTACATCCTTTTTTATTTGATTCTAAAAATAAAGAGGTATTAGCTCAGTCATGAGCTTAGTTACTCCAAGATGTCCTAAATAAGGCACATTGTGTAATTATTTGAGCACCATGATCCTCAAATTCTCTCTATTAGATACATACATCCTACTATTGTACTTAAAAAAACTATCACTCTCTGACTTGAATCCATTAAACTTGGGATTCTAAGCATTCTCTGATAATGATTTCTTAACCTACTCATAGAATTCATCTTTAGAGGAGAATTTAATTACCTAATCATGGAAATCACTCATGTAGTAGTTAAGGTTGTTATGTACCTTCCATGACTAGGGCATCTACAACTCTATTTTATTTGTTGATATAGTTAATAGCAAAATCATAATCAGATAAGAATTTTAACCAACATCTTTGATGTGCATTCAAGTTCAGTTGGGTGAAGATATAATTGAGTCTCAAGTTATCATTATTGAGCTTAAATGGTTTCCCTAATAGATAATGCATCTAAACTTACAAGGCATGTACTATCCCAATAAGTTTTAGATCATGAGGGGCATAATTCACCTCATAAGGCTTAAGTTTTCTGGACTCATATGTTACAAATGAACCATTTTGTATAAAAAATCCTCCAATTCCATCCCTAGATGCATTTTTGATTACTAATAATTGACCATTAGGATAGGGAACTCTTAGCATAAGTGCCAAAGTAAGCCTCCTTTTTAGCTCCTGAAAGGCTTTTTCACACTTGTTTGACCAAACAAAACTTTGATTCTTCCACTGAAGAGAGGTAATTGGGATAACCATCTTTGATAAATTTGGAACAAATTTCTTGTAATAACTCACTAAACCCATAAAACTTCTCACCTCACACACATGTTTAGGCATTGGCCATTCTGTTATGGCTCTTATCTTTGGTGGATCCACTAAAATTTTGTCTATGGAGATAGTGTCCCAAATATTGTACTTTATTCTAAAAAACACACATTTGGACTAATTACCATACAATTTATGCTTTCTCCACCATTTCAAAACCAATTATATATGTTTAATATGTTCTTCCTTATTCTTAGAATGTATGAAAATATCATCCAAAAAAACTAACTCAAAGTGATCTAGATAATCCCTAAACACATTGTTCATGAGATTCATAAATGCTACCAGAGTGTTTGTTAGCCCAAAAGGAAACACTATAAATTTATACTTCTCATACCGAGCTCTAACCATTTTTTTAAGCATATCCTCACCTCAGATTCTTAGTTGATGATACCATGATCGAAGATCAATCTTGGATAAAATTGTTTCCCCTCGCATCTAATCAAAAAGATCATCATTGCGACCTAACATATACTTTTCTTGATTTTTGCCTTGTTCAACATCATGTAATCAATAAATAGGCAAAGATTACCATATTATTCTTGATGAACACCACTGGTGTAGCCCACAATGACACACTTGGTTGAATTAACCCTTTTGATAACAACTCTTAAAGTTGAGCCTTCCACTCAACCAATTTTTTAGTTTTCATCCTATAAGGTTCCTTGGATTATGGTTTAGATCCAAGTATTATGTCAATTAAGAAATCTAACTCATGTTTGGGTGGTAATCCTAGTAATTCCTCTAAAAAATATCCCAAAATTTCCTAAGAAAAGGATAATCCTCAATGGATGGTTCCTTAGATTCTTCCATCTCATTTATTTTAACAATAAATGATTGACATCTTTTTATCTAAGCCTTCTTGAGTTGAATTATATAAATTTGCCTAAGCTTCAACTCTCTTTTCTCACCCTGAAGTTATGGCTGATTTCTAAATCATCTCGACACTCTACCTTCTTGAGATAGCAATCAACCTTAGCTTTATGATCTGCAAGCTAATTAACTAACAGGATCACATCATATGACCCTAGTGATGAACCATACAAATCCATTATTATAGTGAATTTAAATAACTTGATCTCAACTTCTACTACACACTTGTCAACCTTAGCCTTTGATTCATTCTCAAACCATACTGACCATGCATTTATAATAATCCCAACTTTTCTAGATAACTTATTAAGCATTCAAGGAACAATAAAACATTTATTAGCCCTAGTGTTAATCAAAATTAAAATTAGATGATCAAATAAAATACCTATCAGTTCAATAGGAGAAGCTTGGAACTCAGCTTGATGATTTTCAACATCTTCATGAATCCTCTACTAAAAATTTCCCTGTTGCAAAGCAGAACCCTTATTCTCACCATCTGATTTACCTTGAGTACATTCTTTGGCATAATAATCACCTTCATAAATGAAACATCCTCCAAGTGGTCATCTCCGATCTAACTATTGGTTTCCCTTCAAACCTCCCTTGAAACCATTTTCAATTTTCCTATTTCTTGAGATACTTTTAAATTTAGCATTCTAGTTTTTAAACTAATTCTTGGAGTCTCCACTCCTCTTCCAATTCTTCTCTTTGAAATTCATTTTCGGACCTCCAAACTTCTTCTAAATTTTTTCTCTCAACTTATGATCTTGCTTAACTATCTTATCAAAGACCTAATCCATGGTAAATGCCCCATGCACATCCACATCATAACCAATTTGGGGTTTTAATCCCATAATGAACTTCCTAATTCAAAACCTCTCATCCACCTGATACTAAAGAACATACTTTAGGATTTTAATGAATAGATCTCAGTATTTATTCATAGAAGGGTCTCTTTTCATAATTTTTTGAAAATCCACCAACTTTTAATCAAAATATAGCTAAGAAAGCCATCGTGACCTAAACAATGTCACAAACTGCTCCCAATCGAGGTTCATCTCAAGCTTCTTATTTACCCACCAAGTTTTTGCTTCTCTAACAAGTTGATATGCTCCCCATATTTATTTATTGACTTCAAAGTAATTTTGAGTCTCAAAATACTTCTCTATATCTATTATCCATGCTTCAGCTCCATCTCCCAAAATGGTTCCATAAAACTTGGGTGGATTCACCTTTTTCATATCCCATGCTAACTTTGCAGCTACTTGAGCTCTCACATATTGTGGCATGTCCTCATGCCTATGTTCTTGAAGATTTTCCTACTCAGTAGGATGATCTTCAAGTTCTTCCTGAACATTATCCTCAACATTCTCATGAAATTCTTATTTTAAGGCCATGATTCAATCTTTAGTTTCGTGCATGGCTATGAGGATCTAATCAAATTTTGTAGCTTGCTCAATGACAAATTTATTTGGATCCACTAGAGGATTAGTGTTTGAAGTACCCTCAACTCTAATTTTAGTGCATGCCATTCTCATTCATGATTAGTAGGAGAATATGTTTGTATTAATGGACTCATTAAGTCCTAGATTTTGAGCCTCAGCTTTGATACCACAATATAACAACGCCATTGGGTTTTACTAGAATGAGGTAAAAAAAATTTAAACATTTACACAAATTCAATAAATAGATTCCATCATGATGAAACCAATAATAAAATGATCTTTAACTAAATACATTAGTTTATAAGTTAATCATAAATAAGGTCAAGAACTTAATCTATTTAGCTAATGATCACAAGATCAAGATCAAATACAATGTTGATATAAATATGAATACTGCATTTACTTCATAAAATTATATTTACCAATTCAACCACAACTGATACAATGTTATATCTAACTACTATAATGGTACACCTAATAAAATAGTACAATTTCAACATAATACAAGGCTTAATAATATTTTATAATGATACAAATCTCTATGAAGCATACGAGTCTCATTAAACTCATATCCTATTTATAAGTAATCATGAGTGTAGTCACTAGTGAAGTATTGTTGAGGGAAAGGAGAACATCATCTGAGTGTTCTTCCACACCAACCATGGACCATTGATCCTCGTATAATCTCCCAACTAGTGAATGGACCTCCCTTCACGTATGGGTAGATGATGATGATGCATGAACGAAGAGTGACAACTAGAACTCGTGTACTATAAGATAACTATTACATGTAGTATATCATAAAAAAATCCATTCTAACATGATGTCATACTAAACATGTAAACTAAATCAAACAGATGAAATGAAAATGTTTAACCATAAACACTACTTTTTCCAAAGTTTTCATATAGTTATTTGATCTCTAGGAACAATCAATTCCATACACACCACTCAATCAAATTACACCATCTCTGCATATTAGTGACACTAATTAAGTAAGTGGAATCTATCTCACTCACTTATTTAAGGTCATTAATACTAGATTGGTTTATAGATTCCATTACTCACTGAATTACCCTACAAAACCTTGGTAGGGTATTAAATTTTTGTAAAACTCATAGTGCTTACCCTACATAATCTTATATACACCATTTCACTAGATTGTATAAATTACCCAGTAATTTCTATAATATAACACAAAAGTTTATATTTTGGAAATGAACTCATAGTAATGTTTTGGAAATGAAATTAGGGCACTCATCCATTTTAATAACAGTTTTAGAATCATATACCCAGGTATATAATCCTAATTTCCTACGTTTTCATTATAATGAAAACAAATGAAAACCATAAAAGAATTAACCAGATTTATTGAATTAATCCATATTAAATATATAAGAATTCAAAAAATAAAGCATGCTTGGTAAGTGAAATCAAAGCTCTACCAAAATTCATATTGCCCTTCTCCAATCCAGCTCAAACCCCTTTTTCTCTTTTTGTCTACCATGCCTGTCAGGCATTGATTTTTCCCTCTTTTATCTACCTATATGCTTAATTCATGTTAACAAATCTTCCACCTTGTCTACCTAAACTCACTGTGCTTGTAACGAGCTTAGTGGATAAGTCTTACATGAACAACCAACTCACAAAATACTAGTTAGGACCAACATTTTATCATGAAAAACTAAAATGAAGTCTATGTCTTGCATAATAGCCTAATTAACACAATGTTAATTCCAATCAAAACACACCCTAATCTCTTGAACTTTCCACACAATTAACAATAGTAATCCTTTTATGCATTATGCATATTGAATTCAAAATAACATTAGAACATTATAATTTCAAATAACAATGTTAGGCTTTGCCTAGTGTGCAAATGTGTAATTGTACTTTAATAGTGAATTTGTGAAATATGTGGCTTAGATGGGAAATTATATCAATCTAAAGGGTAAAACCTCATGCTACCTATCCTAATAGAACAACCTATAAGGGAGGGTTCAAATTTTAGAAAAGAGTCATTTCTCATGTAAAAGGTGGGATCAATCCATAGGGATAAGGTCAACTATCGATCTTGACCTGTATGTGTTTATTCCATCCTATAAAAGTAACATTTTAACTCAAGAGTTTGACATGCTCGTAAAGATGCCTAGAAGTTTTTTAACTAATTAAAAAACATTTTATAGTGTAAAATGGAAATAAAAAAGGGATAGGTCTATACAAATACATAGGATAGAGTGAGGTGGCAAAATAGGGCCATATTAAGTGCTCAAGTCAAATAAGGCAAATATGGGCCAAAACTATCATTATCAAGTATTCAAGTATTCATGACCAAGAAGCACAAAAAATATTGATTCTAGAAAAAGAAGAAGAACATGCTATCAAGGGGAACCCATGCCCAAAATTTCAATACACACATTAACTAGTGTAGCCACTCCTCAATTAATGAAGATCAAGAGGTTCTTTCAAAAATAGCTCCTCGTAATCCTCACTGACTATAGTTATACACAACTTCATTGATCATAGGCTAGCTAAACATGTTTATTGCTATGTATATCCTTGTATAAGTTTTGAATTTATGATCATTAATAGAGGAACCTTACCTTGTAAGGTAAAATTTCACTTTTTCACATTTCAATGGGGGACTATAATTTGAAATCTAACATGTTTATTCTACCTCTAAGAGGTTGTGACATAGTTTTAAGAGCACAATGGCTTCAAACACTAGGGAATATCCTATGGGAATTTTCATAGCTATGAATGTAATTCACTAATAAAGACCAACAACACACATTGAGAGTCCTCACACTAAACTCTAAAAATATCATTAGCTCTCACCAAATGGATAAGTTTCTATAAAATGGATCTCATTGGATTTTTTCCTAGACTTGCACCATCTAGTTTATTGAATACCGTAATTCCAACCACCCACCATATTTATTGGAACTCTTTCCAAAACATGCAACTTTTTTAAGGAACCTAAAGGGTTACAACCATAGTGGCATGAAGATCAAGTCATTCAGATGGTTCCATAAATTGTACCTCCAAACATTCACACTTATTGGTACCCATTTCTACAAAAGAATGAAATATAAAAATTGGTGCAAGAATTATTATAGGTTGGAGCCATTAGGTGAACCATCAATCCTTAATCTTCTCCAATATTGTTGGTTTAAAAAAATATGGGTCTTGACATCTATATTGACTTTTGTAAACTCAAAAAAATCACTCTCAAGGACAAGTTTCCCATTATATTGATTGATGAGCTATTGGATGAATTATGTGGAGCTCACTTATTCTCAAAGCTTGACTTAATATTAGTCTGTCACCAAATTTGCATCAAATAAGATGATATTCCTAAGACATCATTTCAAACTCATGATGGACATTAAGATTTTACCATCATACCCTTTCAACTCATCAATTCTCCATCAACTTTTCATGGCTTAACGGACAAGATCTTCAGGCCATTTCTACACAATTTCATTTTGGTGTTCATTGATGACATCCTTGTCTATAGTTTCACGTGAGAGGAACATATAATACATTCAAACCACACCTTATAGATTTTTTTGATAACAAATTACGTGATAAATATTACAAGTGTGATTTTGGAAAAAAGGAAATTGAGTATTTTGGGCACAACATCTCTTAGGAAGGTATCAAAGTGGATCCTAAAAAAATTGATGCTATGAAAAATTGGCCTAAACCCAAATAACTAAAGATCCTTCATGGGTTTTTGGGGCTTGACTAGGTATTGTATAACTTTTGTCCAAGACTATGGGAAAAATTTCAATCCATTAATGACCATATTAAAAATAAAAAAAAATCCTTTTAGTGGTCAATGGTACCAAAAAAAACCTTTGAATTGCTCAAGCATGTAATGTGCACTACACATGTTTTGGCTACGTTTGACTTCTCCAAACCATTTATCACCAAAAGTGATGTCTTAGGAAGTGGCATTGGAGTTTGTATGAGGATAAACTTTGCTTGTTCCACATATGAGAAAGAGATGATAAAGATACTTCATGGTATTAATAAGTGGAAAGCATTCCTAGTCAAGAGGAACTTTACATCAAAATCAATCACCATAGCCTCAAGTACTTCCTAGAACAAAGAGTATCTTCCCTTGAGAAACATAAATTGGTAACCAAATTAGTGAGTTTGTGACTTTGAATTTACCTATGAGAAGTGTAAAAACAATGTTATCTCAAATGCGTTCTCTCTAAATTATTAAGAACATAAAACCTTGTGCGTAGTATCCTTCCCTTTGATAGATTGGGTGCATCAAGCACAACAAGAATGGTCCCATGGCACCCAGATTAAACAACTCATTTAGTAAGTGACCACTAACCCTACCTCTCAACTAAATCACTCTTTAGATGGTTGTTATATAAGTGTAAACACATAAATCAAATCACATATACTTGAAAATGTTAATTATTGAGACATCTTAATCCATTCAACTTGTGCAAAATACATGACTCTTATTCACCATTCCTCTAAATCATTTATATATATATGAGATTGAATTTTTTTCCATCATTAATACATAAAAGTTTCCAAGTAAAATGATCAAACTACTTTATACTACCCTCAAACTGTCTCCAAATGAAGATAGTTATCCTCAATCTTTTGAGACAACTCCTCACTATGAACACAGGTCCACTACTGTGAACCTATCCAACTAGAGTGTTCATATCCTATGTTAAATAATGCCTAGTTTCCAAATTTAAAAATACTATTTTGAGCCTTCCCACATGTTTTGCAAGGCCAACTAATGGAAATTATAAAAATATTTCACTCTATAAGCAAATCAAAACCTCATTTCAAATGGACTTGGTCTCAAGTTTGGCACTATATATTGAACACTTACACACTATTTCACATTGAAAAAATATACCCTTTCTTCCCAAATTTAAGATAATTCCCAAGGAATAGATAAAGGCCAAGTTTATAGCTCAGAATAATTCAAGAGTTATCATTGTCAAGTATCAAATACAAATTTTTAGTTACATACATATAGTCAAGGAACATACTTGAACAATCAATCTAGGTGGAAAATTTATACGGGCTTGATTTCCCTTTTCGAATTATCTAGATACATAGGCAATATTCAGTCATCAAAAGGTTGATTAGGATCATCTCAGCCCATTACACCCCCTTTTTTTCATAAGTTTCTAATTCTCACAAAGGCCCCTAGGGTTTCCAAAATAAATAGGTGAAAAATAATGATATCTATATATCCTCATTTGAATTTATATATTTTATCCCAATCAATAGAAATAAGTGTAGAAGATAGAATAAGTAAAATTATATCATAATCAATGAGGATAAGACCATGGTCAAAGGACATGACCAACCTACACTATTATCCATGGAGCACATACTTATCCATAAATAATTTCAAATTCTATACCTGATATTGCATTATCATAGTTTTACTTTTCTTTGTTTTCACTGTCTATCATTAATCACAATCAATTGGGATAAGTCTAAAATGAATAGACATGGCCAAGCTATGATGTTGTCTATGGATCTTGGTGCAGACACTATAAATTTACACAATTATATTATGAACAAACATGTCTTATCCCTTCCCTATCATTTTATGCTGATTAATATAGTTTTACTATTTAGCATCTAACGTTGTGAAAATAATCTAGTTAATTACCATTTTACCTAGGTAACGAGTCAACTAACTCTAAATCCTAATAAAATCTCCCCAAGCTTATTTGGGGTAAGTAATTTCAAATTTCCTAATAACCTCTCCATATGTGAGCCCCATTAAAAACTAATTAAACTAAGTTATATCCATGATCTTGAGTTTTTGGAACCAACTTAAACTTAGATCGAATTGGTAATGTTTCCCATGATCATCATCAATCTTGTTACGATCGACATTGATTTATAACTAGTCCAACCTTAGGTTATGGATCCTAATTTTTACACACTAGAACATTGATGAAATTCCCCTGGATCACTATGGAAGAATGCCATCCTAGTTCCAATCAATCCATAATTTATCCAAATCCAAGCACATCCTTGTCAATGAGGTATTTCTATGCAACATAGGAAGCTTTTATAGAGGTAAGTATTCTATGTTTTTGAATAGTTTTAGATTACTGCATTATTAATTTATGTTTTGTTTGTTATCGTAAGTCTATTTACATAAACCAATGATTGGTATAGAATCATTTTATAATCTATTAAATCCATTCTTAGGCCCCATCCTAAGTTTTTTAGCACCCACTGTAAAGATAAACAATGTCTCTTTATGGATTGACATTGATTCCCTGATTGATATTGATTCTAAGATAATCAACATCAATCCCTATGCTTCTATTTTTGTCTACAACCTAAGATTATATTAGCAACCTTATGTGTTTCCAATTTACTATTTCTAAGTCTTAAAATCATGCATTACTATTTGTAGAAGACCTTGCCTAATGTTATACATGATGCAATTTCAATTCATGACTTACCCATAGTTCCTCACCCATTATTCACCGATCAAAGCAATATCTCTTTTGAGTTAGGACTCTACATGATTGTCTTTGCCCCAACTCTAGAATCCATCACTGAACAACTAGAAGCAATCCAAGAACAAGAAGACTTAGCCATAGCATATTGGAATGAATGATTTTATAATATCTATGTAGTAGATTGATTTATTCATTTCAATTTCATAATCTTATCACATGCTTTATTGTAATTTATCTCATTATATTATCCATTTGATTGTATAAAAATAGTGGATTGACATCCCTATAAGGAAGTGTACTACTTCCTAAAATTGATCTTGTATAAGGTAGTCCACCCATCTCTATTATTAATCAATCTTGTCCAAGATGTCTTTGTTATGCAGGTAGTCCTAACCTAGCCAAAACAGAGTTCCCACCTCACTAGATCAATGTTATGTATCCCTCATACAGGTATTCCTCTTTAAACCTTGTATCATTTCTATTTTTATAATTTTATTTTATTAAGAAATCGAACCAAAAAAATACTAAAATATTCTTGCATGCTCGATGGGACCCCTAAGGTCTCATTGTTCTTATTGTTTTCATTGTGAAATTGTTCACTAGTTACACTTTTTTGATTGGTTGCTTTCATTCAAAAAGAGAAAAATAAAAAAAATCTTACTTTTCCTTTTAAAGGTTTAAAAATAATTGTATTGACCCTCTGTGTGCTTAGATAATTCACATAGATTAATTTAGGAAAATCAATATATCGTAGTGATAACACTTTCTCACACACAACCAAAACCACATAATCTTAAAATAAGCATTAAAACATTTTCCTACCTAAGGTGGACCCACTTAAAGGGAAAACCAACTTGGTGTACCGACTAAGTATAAAAAATTTGGCAAGAAATATAAAAGGATAAGCACCTAACACCCTTATTGCTACAATGTGTAAAGTGAGGGGGTAGGCCCCAATACCAATCCACATACTTTCTTTCAACATGGAATCAAGCCTTAATGTACCTTCATGTATATAGAGGTTCCCATCCTTAAAAAAAATCCAAAACCATCTTTAGATTACCATTTCTTAGTAACCTCATTGACCTTTTTCCTTACCACACTTTAAAGTTAGTTTCTTAAAAAAGTAAAATCTTTGAAGTCTGTTTGGTAGTGTGTGTGTTTATTTCCACTAAAATGAGATAATTGAAAGACTATTGTGTGATTTTTCATTTTATCTTTTTAATTTATTTTTGGTGTTACATGGTTTTGATGTGATAGCAGTCACTAAAATAAATCAAATCCCTGACCTCATCCTCATCCATAAAGAATACCCTGAGTCCTCCTACCTCTCTTGAGTCTATGGGGGAAGGTATTCCCTAGTTCTATACTCAGGGAGATCTGGAATTATCTAGTATATTGGATAGCATACCAATTGATCTTAACCATTGCCTTAGTACTCATGTCATTCGTATTTCACTTTCCCCTCATACACAGTTTTTCAATATTGTTTTTGGCATGCCCCTATATGGACCTAAAGGTCTCACTATAGCCATGGTTTCATCCCTCAACAATCCTCCCCCAATAGGTTTTGATACTAACACAATGTAACCTTTAAACAATCCACTCCTAGTAGTATCTAGTAGTCCATCTTTGACTAGCACCCAAGCCCAAAATGTTACTACACCTCAACTTACATTTACTCCACCTCCTAATACTGCACCTCAAAACTTAATAATTTCAATCCATGTAACTCTCCCACCCATCCAAACTAGCATAGCTTCAAATCCCCAAACTCAACCTTTACAAAAAATTCCCTTAAATAAATCTCCTCAGCAATATGTCACACTGACTACTCAATATGTATCTCTCTCACAAGCTCTTAGATCCACTTACCTTTATTCATCCCCATAACAAAATATACCCTTACAAGCCCCATAGTATGTGGTGGCATCCCAACCTATTATGACCACATCTAATGGTTACCCCTTATCACAACCCTTTTCCACTCCATTCCATACCTATCAACACCCACAATAAAATATCTTAGGGAGTATTAATTAATATAGTACCCAGCTTGACCTTATGAACATCCTTATGAATAGGATGGCAAATCTTAAAGCCTCTACCTCTAGGCAAAAAAATATGCTCACCTATGAGCAAATCTATAATGAACCCATTAATCCAGTTGTCCCTATTAGGCCATAACCCTCATAATGGGAACTTCCAAAATTCATGAAATCTCAAAACAAGGAAGATCCTCAACAAGACATTAGAGCATTTAGACACACTTGTTATCTCATAGCCCATGAAGATGCTCTTCTCCTAAGAATGTTTCCCATGTTGTTAGCTAGACCAGATTTAGATTGGTACAGTTCTATCCCTCAACACTCCTTATTCTCTTTTGGGCAACTGGCCCAAATCTTTTTAGAACACTTTTCCATTAATATCACAATAAAAGTGACCATAACTAACCTCTATGCCATTAAACAGTTAGATGATGAATCTATCACTGATTTCCTATCCAGATGGCAAAGTCTTATAAACCAACTCACTTTCTCCCTTCCTAAACTAGAACTAAGAAAATTATTTACAAGATCATGTGCCAAGCATATCTCATCAACATTATAGGTTAAATCCTTCAATACTTTTAATGAGGCCTTTTCCATGGCCTGTAAACTAGAAATCCTAGCTTTAGAAGAAGGGAAGGTAATGCTACATAATAAAAATTCAAACCCGATACCTCCAAAAGAACTAATAATACCATAACTAAAGGCACTGTTAATGATTTGGTCTTAAAATTAGTACCTCTATAGATAAAGAACTAATCCAAACCCATTGCCTCCCAAGCACAACCACAAAAACCATTAACATGGTTTCCTCCTCAGTAATATGCACCCCTAGGGGAATCTTGTGCTTCCATTTTAGGCAATCTCTTAAAATATTTTATTATCAAACATCCTCTGGTTAGACCTCTTGATGACTCTCTACCCAAGCCTAATTGGTTCAAATAAAATGACTTTTGTAACTACCATCATGTACCAGGTCACAACATCAATACATGTTGTTACTTCAAAGGTTTAGTTCAAAAACTTATTGACCAAGGATAATTACAGTTAGATAGCCCTAACTCTCCTCCTAATCAATCCATAGATATATTTAGGCAACTATTTCCCAACCATGCCTCTACATCTAATTCTATATAGGCCAATTCAGGATGCACCTTAGACCATGAGACCCATGTGATAAGTATATTCCATGATCAACTTTTGCCTAAGGAGGTTGGTAGTTCTTCTGAATCACCTTCCATGACAACTAACATCTTAGATCTCTTTAGAGGAGATGCTTTTGAACCATCTGAATTAAGTAGAGTTATCCCCGAGACTCACTCAGGCTTTTTGGATCTCATTATTTGGGATGCTCTTGAGGAATCATTACCTAAACTTATTCAAGATAATCCCCTAAAGACAAAGGGTGAGAAAGTTATCAAAGAGGATGTTTGTCTAGACATCCTAGAAGATACATATACCACTCCTTTAATCACTACAACACCTTCATGTATCATACCCATCCCCTCTTGAGAGGATTGTTACATTACCTCAACCAAATCCAAAACTAGCTTCCCTTATAGCTCGAGAAGAGACAAATCTCATAAAGAGAGAAATTAGGGGAAATGCTTCAGGAAGTGGAAATAATAACCTTAGGGTGTCATGATGAAAATATGTACAACATCTACCCATAAATATTGAACTCCATAAAGAGGATAAGCCATTATACTTATATTCTTGGCTATGGATCATGCATTAGGTGCCATGCTTACCCATCGATATGATCAACATAGAGAGCAAGTGGTTTATTATATAAGTCATACTTTGGTTGAGTATGAAACTTGTTACACACATGTTGAATGACTATACTTGGCCCTAGTATTTGTAGCTTCCAAGCTTTGCCATTATTTGCTTAATCACAAGACTTATGTGATTACAAATATCGATCCTTTTAAATTTATGCATTCCAAACCCTATCATAATCAATTAATGGAAAGATGACTAATGCTAATCGTTGAGTTTGATCTTGAGTTCTTTAACCAAAAATCAATAAAGGGGTAGATCATCATTGATCAATTGGTTGAAGTATCCCTCACTGATAATCTACCATCTAGCTATGAATTCTATGATGAAGTTATAGCCTCCACATCCCAAGAAGATATTGAATATCAAATGGCATTATTCTTTGATGGATCTATGTGTGAACATGGAGGGTGAGCAGGGATTATTCTAATACTACCTAAAGGCATTCTTATCCCTTATCTTCTAAGCTTGATTTTAACTATACTAATAATATGGCATAATATGAATCCCTAATTATAGGTCTCCAAATAGATTTGACTCTAAGAGTCAAATCACTTTGTATTTTTGGTAACTCCCAGTTGGTAGTAAATCAAATAACTAACATCTATCATTTCAAGAATAACATTCTCTAAAGGTATAATATGTTAGCAGAGCAATTGTTAGCCACCCTTAACCATTATATCATCTAAACCATGCCTCAATCAACTAATAAGTTTGTTGATACCATGGCTTCCTTGGCCTCCTTTATCCCATCCTCTTCCCAAGAATCTAAATTGTTTATATTTATTCATAAGGTTAATCAACATTCTTACACCAAAACCAATCTTCCTTCTATTCATACTATAGAGGAAAACCACATAGATCTATGGTACACACAGATATTTGATTATTTATCTAAAGGCATCATTCCTTTAGATATATCCAAAAATGCTAAGCATGCTTTTCAGTAGTGAAATTCTTGGTACATAATACTAGGGGGTGTGCTTTATAAGTGGGGATTCGATGGTATTCTCCTCCATTGTCACTAAAATTTAGAAACAAGTCTCATGATCAAATAGAATCATGATGGAATATGTGGTGGCCATTTCAGTGGTTTAACTATCACCAAGAAAATTGTAAGACTAGGATATTATAGGCCCACTGTGAATTGAGATTATTGTGAGTATGTCAAGAAAATCATGAAGTGTCAACAACATGCTAACTTATCCCATATCCCTATTCATGTGTTACAAGTATCCAGGGACTTTTGGCCTTTCTCCTAATGGGGTTTAGACCTTTTAGGGTAGATTAATCCCAAATCTTCCCAACAACATAGCTTTAGCATTACGACTATTGAGCATTTCAATAAGTGGGTGGAAGCCATTCCCCTTATTTTAACCAAGGTAGATAAGATTGTTGATTTCATTAATCATCACATCATATGTCATTTTGGTGTCCTACATAAAATCATTACATATAGTGAGAAATCTTTAAAAAATAAGCAAGTCTAAAGGTTTTTCGATTCCTTTGGCATTAAGTTGAGTTTTTTGTCACCTTATTATTCGCAAGCCAATGGATAAGTTGAAGCATTGAAAAAAACCCTTGTCAATATGTTAACCAAAATAGTTAATGAGGTTGGAAAGGATTGACAACTAGTCTTCTAACACCTATGCGGGCTACACCTTTTTATTTGGTCTATGATACTGAAGCAGTTCACCCCCTTTAAGTCCAAATTCCTTCCCTTAAATTTTATTTGAAAGATATAATTTTTGAAGAAGATTATTGTCAAGATCGATTAGCATAGCTAGAACTTTTAGATAAACATCGATACCTAACCCTTGATCACCTTCATGTATATCAAGAATGAATAAAACGTCCATATAATCAACATTTAAAGGAATGAGAATTTAATATCAGTGACCTTGTCCTTAAAGAAAATCACAATGTCACAAATATGGAAAGAATTAAACGAGGAAAGTTTTCTCCTAATTGGCTTGGAACCTATATTATCACTCATAAATATGGATTTGGGGCATATCATTTGGCCTCCTTTAATGGAAAACCAAAATATGAGCCTCTTAATTATTTGTATTTACATCCTTTCTACTATTAATAATTTTATTACAAACTTTTGTCAACATAAGTTTTCATAAAAATCATATCCCTTATCTTTAACATACCTCATAATGATCAAGAATTATGTGGATTTATGGTATTTTACTAGTTTTATCCTTAAATATGAATATCCCAAATTTGTTCATAACATGTTCTCATGGATTGGCTCCATTTAAAATAGAGCAGATTTCCAAATCATTATCTCCTAACAATCCATCACCCTAAAAGCTTATTGGAAGGGAATGACACATGACCTTATTTCCCAGATTATAAAAATGTCTTAGGTCTAATCCCTAACAAATAGATTAGGGATATCAAAATCAAGAAAGGAGTGAAAATAGACTTATCCCTCGAAGGACAACTATTATCAAAGGCAATTAAAAGGCAAAATTGTAGATTGATCCCTTAAAGGATAGCTGCTAAGATACGTATTTATAAACATGTAAACCATTACCTTGAAGGATGGCTATGTGCTTATGAATTCAAAAACTTTTTGCATTGATCAGTTTCCTATTAAAATTAAATCATGTAAAAATTTATCAAGATTATATCTCACTAAATCTTCTTACATTGATCAACTTTATTAAAACTGTAGACTTCTTACATTGATCAGTCTACATCATCCATGGATTAGTTTAAGGTTAAAAATCTTAGGAACATAGAACAACATGTGTATTTCTAGAGAAATAAGTGTTTCCCATATTCTTATAATTCCTTTTTATGAACTTGGTTAACAAGAGATTGTTAAGGATTTTCATTAAAGTTGGATAAAAGGGAATATATGCAAAAGCAATGGGAGGCCTAGCATTGGTTATGGTCCTAGACAATTATGAGTCATACAGTCTTAAGTAGTTAATACACATTTAATCCATATAAACATTAAACATATTCCATAATCAACCCTAATATAAAATCACATCCATATAATCTAAATAAGTATAAATAAATCCATATAAGCAGAATCCATGTAATATAACACCCATAGCAAAATATGTCATCAATCCATAAATTATCACATGTAATTAAAAATCCATAATCCACTACCAGTTCATTTAAAACATACACATATAAATCCATAATCAAGATAAAATCTACATCGCATAATCTAAATATCATATCCATGAAAATATTGCATAATCAATATAATACATGATGCAACTAAAATCAAATTTTATATGAACATAATCCACAAAATCAAAATCCATCATCATGTCGCACAAACTCATGTAATCAATATGAATAAAATAATCTCATGAATATATATCCAAAAATCAAATATACATCATAAAATCTCATAATGTGTAATATGTACAAGGGTCAATCCATATACATGACTACTCAATAAACTAGATCTAGCTTAGGTAGATATCCATCTCACCTCCCTTACTCTTCCTTCCATATCCTCATCCATCATTATTGTCCCTCCCCTAAAACACACTTCCTACACTAGTAATCATTTATTCCCCCTGTAGAGTCTGACCCTGCCTAGCTATGTGGCTGGTATATCTAGGTACTTTTGGTAAATAGTATGTAACAATATACTCATAATATCATAGCTCTATTACCACCTCTTGATATATATTTAGGCTCACACTCCATAGAATACCCATCCTCCTAATCTATCCCCCTCCTATAGTAGACCCTGATATTGCTCCCCTTATTACACCTATTAATATTTGGAGCCTCTCACACTGATCATGATATATGTCCTGCACTCAACATGCCTCATCATAACTCTACTAAAATGCATCATATCACCCCTATAACTCTTTTAGTTTCACCTATAACTGGTCTCACTCAAAAACCACTCTAAAATACTATGTTTGGGCTACATCCCTCTCTACCATAATCACCTGTATGTCCCCATGCCCCTCCTCATCTCCTCATGTCACCTTTGCATCCTCCATCTCTAACCTCTAGAGCACCACCCTCTCCTCTCCCCCTCTATGCTAATCTGCCCACCATAATAAGTATGCCTCTATCATCCCAGCATCATCTATCCATTCTCTCTTTGGCTCCTCCTCTACTAACTACTCTAACCTTGTAACCTATGGCTCGAGTAGCTCCACCTCTGAGTCACCTCTCTAGTATACCTAAGGTGCCTTAGGTAGATCCTTTTGTAGCCCAAACTATCATTATATGTGCCTAAACTAAATTATCTCCACATGCTTTGACATCTCCCTTGTAACCACCTATCTTGTTATCCTACCAACAGCTCCATCTCCATCCCTAGACATGTTGGGAATATGACATAAGGCCTCCATATCACCTCATCCTCATCCAACTCCTTTATCACCTATCTATAAAAAACTAAATCTCAGACTCTTACGTCTGCATATGAATGGTCAAAGTCATTCTTCCATTACAAAAAGTTGACACTAAAAGAAAACCTATATTGGCCCATCCAAGGCATCCCTAGTGGCTATACTACCTGAATGTGCTCATATGCCCAACACTGCAGCACAAAGGTGACATCTAGTTACCATCGTTGAGTCCTCCACCCCCACAACTTAATGTATATCTATGTTAGTAAAGTTAGAGCCCATTTAAATACTATCTAGTGCTCCCACATATCTGCAAGAATCCATGTTAGGATCCATTTGAACTTCCCTCCACCTAAATTTTTTAATGCATAGCAATATATGGCCAGTATCATCATGGTCATCACCTTTCTCCCATCCTAATCTTGATCATACAAATCCTCAAAACTAAAGAATCCTACTATGAAACAAATATCCATAACATCATCCCCATATAGTCATGTCAAAGTAACTACTCATCCTCTCTCATCCACTGGATGATCTTTGCACCCTACAGAGGCAGCCTGAGTATCCTATACATATCCTCTAGAGACATTGTCATCTCCCTTGTTGGTACACAAAAAGTCCTTACATCTAGATCCCATTGCTCCAATAGTACCACTAGTAGACTATGATATTGGTGTACCTGATGATAGTGACATAGTCCTCCCAAGCCTACTACCTTAAGATAATCCCAATTTGTATCTCCCATAAACTCCTACGATAACTCTATCAAAAGTGGCACTCAGTCTTGCATCATCAAAAGTACATGTACCTACAACCCCATATTTTCCCTACATTCATTTAGTTTTATAACTATTATTCTTATCCTTTAAGTTTTGTATAACCTTTAGAAATTGACATTGACCCTTCTTAGATCCATCATAATTGGTTATTGATCATCATTGATTGATAGATCAACATCACTTCCTCACTGATCAGTGGTTGATCATTAAATATTTGGTATCAATCTTCTTAGGATCAATGTCAATCCCTAAAAAACCTTAACAAATCTTAAAACCCTACCCTAAGCTAGCCCTAAATTCAAAAAATTCAAAAAATTCAAAAATTCAATAAAATAGCAAAAATAAGTTACCCCTACCTCATTGTGAGATCGTCGTGATCATCATCCACTCTCGCTAGTTTGCATCATGTATATCTAGCTCAATCAATTGACATGTGTTAATTTTTTTAGCTCTATCTCAACTTATTCAATCTCATTTGTAAAATGAGCACCAAATCTATTCGGTAGCCTATTTATAGATTTTTTGGATTGACATTGATTCCTCTATGATCGACATCAATTCATTCATAATCAGTATCGATCTATTAGATCAGTGGTGATCCAGTTCATTTTAAGCTCTTTTACACTACTTGTAAATCTCTAATATCCTTACAGCCTTATTCCAAGGCCACTTATGTAATTCTTTATCACAACTATCCTATCATTTATTACCCAACATTACTAGTTTGTGTACATAGTCCCTTTGATAGTCCTGTAACCTTTGATAAGTCTACATTCATTTTAGTGGCTATCCCTTATGGATCCTAAAAATGTACCTCATCTTGAGAGCACTGTGTCCCTAAATAATGCACACACACCAAGTACACTTAATGCTTTTGTCAGCCCCTCCTAGCCTTTTCCATCTTAACTGCCTTCAATAGAGCCCATATATTCCTAGTTATGGCAGTCCATTACTTATTTTTCTTGGGGCATTCCTATTTAGGATATCCTTTATCTTGTTAGTGCAGTATTATACTTCATACTTATCCTTGCATCTTTGATTCTTATTTGATATTTACCCTATCCATTACCATCTCATATTCAAACCTATCTCTATCTCATTATCCTTTGTTGACTCCCAGTTTGAGGGGGAATATCTCCTCACATTAGAAACTTGGGATATTAGACCCATCCTAGTTTTTGTCTCATGGTAGGTTATGATATACTACTCAATAAAAATGGGTAAATGTAGACATTATAAATTTACACCATTTTATTATGAATAAATGTGTCTTACCCCTTCCCAACCATTTTATCCTAGTTAATATAGTTTTATTATTTATTTTCTAACATTGTGTTAATAATCTAGTTAATTACCTTTTTACCTAGGTAACTAGTTAATTATCCCTAAATCCTATTAAAATCTCCCCAGACTTATTAGAGGTAAGTTGTTTTAACCTTCCTAACAACCTTTCCATACCCAAGCCACGTTAAAAACAATTTGAACTAAGTTTTAACTATGATCTTGAGTTGTTGGAACCAACAACTTAAACTTAGACCAAATCGATAATGTTTCTAGTGATCATCATTGATCTTATTAGGATCAATGTCAATTTATACACAGTCCAACCTTAGGTTATAGATCCTAATTTTTTCACACCAAAATGCTGATGAAATTCCCTTGGAGCACTATGGAATAATTCCATCCCAATTCTAATCAATCCACACTCTATCTAAATCAAATCACATCCCTGTCAATGAAGTATTTATTTATATCACATGAAGCTTTTGCAGAGGTAATTATGCTATGTTTTTGAATAGTTTCAAATTATTGTATTATTCATTTATGTTTTTTTTACTTGCTTAAGTCTATTTACATAAACTAGTGACTGGTATAGAAACCTTTTAGAATCTCTTAAAGCCCTTCTTATGCCCCATATTGAGTTTTTAAGCACTCACTGTAAAGATTGACCATGATTCTTTCTAGATTGACATCGATTACCTGATTGATATAGATTTTGAGACAATTGGCATCGATCCCTATGCTTCTATTTTTTTCTATAACCTGAGACTAGATTAACGATCTTAAATGTTTCTAATTTACTATTTATAAGTCTTAAAATCATGCATTGTTGTCTATAGATGACCTTGCCTAGTATTATACATGATACAATTTCAATTCATGACTTACCAATAGTTCCTCACCCATTATTCTCCGATAAAAATGATATCTCTTTCAAGTTGAGACTATGCATGATTGTTTTTGCCCCAACTGTAAAATCCATCACCAAACAAGTAGAAGCAATCCAAGAATAAGAAGACTTAACCATAACATATTAGAATGAACATTTTGATAATATCTATGCAGTAGATTAATTTGTTCATTTTAGTTTCATAATCTAATTTATTTTAATTTTTCTCATTATATTATCCACTTGATTTCATAGAATAGTGGACTGACATCCCTGTAAGGAAGCGTACCACTTCCTGGAATTGATCTTGTATCAAGAAGTCCACCCATCTCTATTACTAATCAATCTTTTCCAAGTTGTCTTTGTTGTGTAGGTAGTCCTTCCAAGGCAAAAAGGAGATCCCACCTCATTGGATCAATGGTGTGCATCCCCTATCACATGTATTCCTCTTTAAACCGTGTATCATTTCTATTTTTAGTAAGTTAATTTTATTAATAAATTTAACTGAAAAAATACTAAAACACTCAGACATATCCAGAAACAATTTTAAATTTTACTACTTATCAGGCACAATCACAATCCTACCTTCTATTGATTCACACTATCATAACTCATAAACAATCAACAAAAAGTCTAATTAAAAATAAGTCCATTTATTCTTAGTGTTTTCTAAAAATAACAACTTTTCATATTTAACAAATTTACACATTTATAATTGTTTATTATTGTATAACTTTAATATTTATTTTCTCTCAAGTTTTACACTTATTATACAAAAAAATAATTATTAAATAAAAAATAAGGTAAAACATATTGGTGAACCCTTGCATTTTTAAACATTTATTTTAATCCTAGGCTTTCAAATTTATATACACAAAAAACTTCCTTCTAATTTGGTTTCTCATTTCAATTTTTTTTTTCTCTCTTTTTTTGGCTTTCTAGAAACTGTGTTTCAACATTTTTTAAAATCATAGGAGTTGTTGTTCTGAACAAAGCAGTCTTTAGTTTAACCTGAGCTTTGGTATGTGTGGTACTTCTCCAATAATCAATCCATTCAATAATGTTATAGATAGACTTTATTTTCCATGTAACTCATGGTATATCATACATCCATAGAGTTTTTTTAATTTTCAACCATAGGAGCCTTTTAATTGTTTGTTTTTGTAGTGCACTATTAAGTGGTGATTCTCAATAATTTAATCTCAAATTACCCTAGAGACATGATAGTGTGTCAATTGGATGGAGGAATAAGCCATAGTTAGTGCCCTTTTGATTTTTTCACTATTTATGTTTGGGATTGCTATATTTGAGAAACTAAAATCAAACACACCTTACCTAGTTACATACATTTCTATCTTGTATTTCTTGGTATGATTGCTTGTTTGTTAGTATTAGACTCAATGTTTGTCATATTTTCTTTATTGTGGGTCAACAAACATAAAATGGCCTCTAACTATGTAATTCCCAATGGTGTTCATCCTTTGGATTTCCTCCTCTCTAACAATTCTACAACTTATGTTTATGATATTAAATAGACTAGTTATAACACTTATATAATTACTAACTTCTTATATGAATGACGAATATTATTGTGATAGATATGATTGTGATTGTGAGTATCATTCTTCTAAGTAAAATCAAGAGGATTGGTACAATAGTGAAGATTACAGTGAAGAGGAAAATGAGCACACTAATTCAAAAATTGACAAGCTAATTTCTTATATTCTTCCCTTGTATTCCTTTTTTCATAAAAGAGAGCAACAAGAATACAATGATAATGAATATCTTATTTCCCTTAATATATCATAAGGATCAAAATGTGAATAATCAATCATTAGTGCACCTTGTTAACCTCTTCATTTTACTATTATACTACACCACATTAATTAATATAAACTACACAATCATAACCCTTGCTTAAAAATGTAAAATGATATATATGAGTGTGGTATTCCCTCTCATTCTCTAAACAATTTAGACTATGCAAAACAATATGATATGCCTCATTCTACTTCAAACATGGAAAGTGATATACTTTCTCCTCCCTTGAAAATGATAAAAAAATGTTGCAATATCACATGATACTTCTTCCCTTGAAATATCAAAGGATGCAAATGAAAGTGATGAACTATATTCAAAATATGATATTATTTATTTAGATGCAAAAAGTAACGATAAATAAATATTATTTAGAGATTCTCAAGTTAGTCATGTTATACCATAGAATGTGATTCTCGTGATAATATCACCTGTGATGGATCTCACTCTTCTCTTAAGTCAACAACATCTAATGAGATGCATTGTGATGTTCTTCCTCCCATACAAACTCAATGTGATACAAATACTATGATATGAAATAATTCTAAAGTTAACATTGATTTTTCCTTAGAATACAACACTAAACCATGCAATGATACTAGTATTGATCCCCTTGTACCAATGTTTAAAGTAGATGGTCAATTACAAGCCATGAGTGAGCTTTTTCCAACTATTAATATCTATAATAATCATATTGTGTCCATGATGCACATTATTAGTGATATTCAAAGACAATAACTTGATCTCACTTTGTAAGCTATTATCATGTTGTGTTAAAATTAAAGATAATATTATTTTAAGACAACCCCTTACTTGAGTTGTATACGAAATTCCATATCCAAAATAAATTTTTATGCCCATACTTCCAATGTTTGATGGTCAAGGAGATCCTTGTGTTCATTTAACTCAATGTACACTTTATTTTTTAGAATGGGGTAATGATGGACACATTCTACTAAAAGCTTTTCATAGAAGTCTAACAAGAGATGCCTCAAATTGGTTTTATAGTCTACCCAGTGGCTTCTCACTTAATTCAAATAATTTGAAGATGTACTCCTATCATATTATCACAAATACATGGTGCCTAAATTCACATTGAAACATCTACAAGGTTTTTAAAAGGGAAATGATGATCTCATCAAATATTACATTTTATAATTAAAAACTACTTTGCATTCTCTAACTTATCAAACCTTGGATCTATAAAAGCAATTCATCTTCTATATTGGTCTTTTGTCTCCAATGGATGTGTTCAAATATTCTTGTGATCTAAATTATACAACACATTAGTATACTAATACAAATGAATCAAGGCCATCTTCACACAAGAGGGAAGTTACCAATAAATGAATAGAATCATATTTAACATCTAAAGAAAGAGTCCAATTAAAGTATATTACAAGATGGATGAATTAACAAAAATAATTACAATAAAGGAAAAGTAAGTTAAGGTACTCAATAAAGGGAAAGAAATAGTATACAAAGCATTATCTAATGTGAATTAATATACTTTACATAAGAATAAACCAATACAGTTTGACAAATTCTGAGATCGACCACATGATATTGTCAAACACTTATCGATGAAAAGTTAATCACTCTTCTTCATAATTACTATCATTATCCTCATTGACTTAAATACTTAAAAGGTAAGACATTTTGCACTTATCATGGTATTAAAGGACATTGGCATATTGATTGATGTACGTTGCAATAAAATATTACATAATTTGAAGATAAAGGGATTATTAAATTTCAAAGCAATATAATAATGGTCTAAGATAAAGTTACATCTCATTTTATATAGACATGGATACCAAAGAAAAAGTGCCAAGCTTTAGATCAAAGATATGAGCATGTAATACATACTTCATAGAAATAAAAAGAGCATCAAAAATATCAACTGCCAATATCACAAGTAACCAATATAGATGTAACCATTTCTAAGAATATAGAGCAAAAGACTACATATCAAAATCTAGTTATAAATGAGGATTAGTATGGTTCACACATTTTATATTATATAGGGTGGTCAAATCATTATGAAATTCTTAGTTAATTTGATTATAAATGTCATGATAAAAAATGGGTCAAGTGTAAATGCATGTACAATGACATTTTTTCACACTCTTAGGTACCTAAAATAAGATTTACAAGCTGCATTAAGAGTATTCAAAGCATTTAATGGTCATACATAGAATACTCATTGGGCCACTCCATTTATATTATTACAAATCACATGGATATTTAATATGATATTAGGATGCCCTTGGATACATAAACTTTGGGTGGTATCATCCATAGTGCATCGATGTCTCACATATATACATGTAATCAAGTGGTCAAAGTGTTAGGAGTTCAATATGAGTACCATCTAGAATCAGTGGTCACCCATCCTCCTCCCCCACCACCATTGTGGTTGGTTGTTACCCCTTATTCAAGAACAAAATATAGAGATAACTATTGCACCCACTCAATAGTATGGTAAAGAAATGGTTGTGGCGCCTATGTAAAATCATTTTATATAATCAATTCAAAGGAGATTGTACACCCTCCTAGACAATAAGCTTCACATCAAAGAGATATTCAATGTTAAAAGATATTTCCATATTATAATAGTGCATTATAAGGTAGTACCTCAGATTTGAATGTATTCCATAGTGAACAAAGGTAGTGAGACCTTCTCCCACTACACAACAGACTTTACCAATTCCTACATCCTCGTAAGTAACACATCACATAAGGGATTCTATGAGTAGTGACTAAGATAACTATGTTATAACACCTAATGCCTTTTTAGATTTAGATTCATTTACATGTAGAACTTTTCATTCACATAAATTCACCATCTAACTCTATGATATAGGCATACACTATGGTCCTCCTATTGATGGGATCATAGGCTAGTTCCTTTTCCTTTCAAAAATGTCAAAATTTCAAAAACATTCAAATATGTCAAAAATACCCAAAAAAATAATCAAATATTGAAAATATACAAAAACATTCAAAATATTCTCAAAAATAAAAAAATTAGGTTGCAAGCATGATATGAGTTACTAGTTTACTTCTTGATAAATGTTATTTATCATATATTTGTTGGGTCATTTATGATCCAAGATCATGTTTATTTTGTTTGTTTGTTTGCTAAATAATTTGGGGCATGAACCTCACTAGGAGACATTCCCATTATGTTTTTTGAAGGTAAAATGGTAATCATAAATTATCATTTTATTTATGGATTAGGTTGTTAGTTTCTTGGGTTAGTTAAACCTGTTATTGGTTGGTTTTCACAACCACTTTTATAAGCTATAAAAGGCTGACATACCTTGTAAATATCAATGTTTTTATTGAATAAATTTTGATATATTCCTCCAATATTGTGATCCTAACAATGGTATCAGATCCCAAATGAAGGAGAAAGCTATGCAAGGAAGGGAAGAGTAAGAATCTTTTTGAAGTCCATATCAGTATAAATCCCAACATGTAGTTTGTATGGTAGTATGACACGTCAAGGTTGATGTTTGAATACATTTGTTGGTTCCATAACATGGCATCGTAGGAAGAGACAAATAGATCAAGTCTATTAAACCCTTTGTTTCAAAGAGAGAATCGTTATTGAAGCCTTTGATTAGCTAGTGCAATCTAGTTTTGAAATGGTTAACTTGTGAGCAGAGATAAAATTACACGTTGATTCAACCTTGTACAAGTCAATCCAAAGTTTCTTTGCAAGCATATAGATTTATATGATGCACTTGTATGGTAGAAGACATTTGATTGTCTTGAATTTTACAAGCATTTAATTTGTATGATGTCTTCTAGAGATAAAGTGGCATCATCGAGGTAGAAAATGAAATAAAAAATCATTAGGGTTTTGATCAAATATTTTATTTTTATGTTTTATGGGCTTCACAGGGTAACCAACACACTTTCTTATTTCATGCAAGAGAAAAGCCAGTGAATTGTTTTTTACATGCTGTAAAATATTTTGTAAAATATTACAAAGCATGTAATTTGTTAATTTTTATTTAAAATTTCCCATTCAGAAATTCAAGGTTATCCAGAATATCTTATTTTTATAATTTCAAATTTTTTAAAGGCAAGTTGGATAAGGAATTTTTTCAATCACTTGTAAAAGGGAGGTCAAGGGTTCAAAACCCATTGGACCTATATTTTTGTCAAATTTACTTTGACCTTATTTTGTATAACAAACAATAAAAAGAGATATAAGGTGTAATTATTGCATATTTTTTGACAAGTCCAAAAATCATAGAATTTAATCAAAATCTATTTGGTGGGTAAAGTCCAAACCATAATAGCATTCCCTCTTTTTTGAATTTATTGTCCTTTAATTAGTACCATGGATAAAATTATAAGTCTAATAAATGAAAATGGAAGATTAACACCCAAAAAATATAAAGAATGGAGATTACACATGGAAAACATTCTCATATTCAATGATTTATGGGAAATAATAAAGAAAGAAACCACACCACCCACTGAATCCATAAAATTACTTGAGTTGCAAAAGTGTGATAAACGTGAATTTGCTTTGTTGAAATCATTGTGTTCTACTTGAGTGATTATCCATATTGAATCCATCAAATGTAATGTCTGAAAAGCTTGGAAAGCATTATAAGATCTATATGATAAACAAACTACCTATAAAAATATTGATCTCCTAATATAGTTGTTAAATAACAAGCTTAGCATTGAAGAAGATGTTTTCAAATCTCTCTCCTATATGAAAACTCTAAAACAAGAGTATTGTACTACAAGCAACAGGATAGATGATGACATGCTCATTTCCATAACTCTAGATGGCCTCAACCATGACATGTATTGCTACAGCTTAATGCATCCACATTCATTTCTATTTATGAATTGCTTACTCAACATGAGTGTCAGTTTGCAAAGAAGAAAACTCAACCAACAAAAGATGCCTACTTCATAAAGGCCAAAAAATACCAACTGCAGAGAGGACATGGTCCAAGACATTTTTGTAAACAGTATCCAAAACATTCTACACAACATTCTCATCAATAATCTCTAAGACATACACATTGCCACTCTCATCGACATACTTCATGACATTTTCTTGAATCTTCTAAACATATACATCACCATAAGTAGTATTCTAAGTCTAGTGGTTGTAGCAGTGATTCTTCATCTTCTAGTTCTTGTAAATAGTGGAAAGAACCAATGGTGTAAATGTGGTGGCATTGGCCATCTTGATTATATATGTCTTTCTCGATGTCCACACTCCCCACATAAATTTTTTGAAGTAAATTATGTTGGTCATTCTAGTGGTACATCTCCCAACTACTCTAGCTATTCTATTTATTCTAACACTTCATCTAGTGAAGAGGCAACCTATCTGACAGAGGCCTCTAGTCTCAATGGACCTAATAGTATTTTTTAAGTGATCGGTGTTTCACCTATCTTGTGTGATTTACTAGGATCTAGATCGTGATCTATTGTAGTAGTATTTTATGGCTTGTATGGTTTTTTAATTTCAATTTTGGCTTTCTATCCTTGATATGAATGATATGGAGTATGCATGGTTGTTTGATTTTTTTATCTTGATGCAGAACTTCTCACCTCTTGCCTGATAAGGGAAGAAGATATAACATTGGTTAGTCTTAGATCAATTATCAGTGACAGTATGAATTGACAAGGGTTATTAGCACCAACAGGTTGAGCAAAGGTCATCAATAATTATTGGGCATCCATGAGATGTGTCATACATAGTACATTTTTATCACTTGGATAGGATTTTATGTGAAGCCTTATGTAGGTCAATGAAGTTGGACAGGCCTTAATCATGTTATATTATAATATAATATGGATGATCACATGGGATGAGTAGGCCTTGATTGTGTTCATCCTTTGTGCCATAAATTTTAGGGCATATTTTTGTATGAAGTGACATCAATTTGATCAATACCATGAGGTATAGTTCACCAACTAAAGTTACATTAGAGTTTATTTTATGACTTCATAATCAGTGCTCTATCTTTTTCATCTCTTCTACACCCCTTTAGATCAAGGGGGAGTTTTTTTTGGGTCATTTATGATTTAAGGTTGTATTTATTTTATTTGTTTATTTTTTAAATAACTTGGGGCATGCATCTAACTAGGAGACACCCTCATTATGTTTGTTTAAGGTAAAATGGTAATCATAAATTACCATTTTTTTATGTATTAGGTTTTTAGTTTCTTAAGTTAGTTATAAAAAAAATTGGTTGGTTGTCAAAACCACTTTTCTAAGCTATAAAAGGCTTACATACCTTGTAAATATCAATGCTTTTATTGAATAAATTTTGATATATTACTCCAATATTGTGATCCCAATAATACATTTGTAGATAACATATTATTTTTCATACACATACATTTCACAAGGTATATAAGTGTGATGTAGGAAATACATATCACACATGGATTCTTAGATTTTGAATTCCCTTCTACTCAATGGCCATACCTATTTTGGGGGCATCTAATTATATAGGTTACAAGATCACATGCTATATTTATCTATGAAATTTATACCATGTATAGTTACATATCTTCCAAGTGTCTTGCTAATTAATCATATCTTACATTATACTACATGGATACAATACTTTGATATGATGTGACTGTTGACCAAATTTTGACCTCAAGTCAAAATAGGTCAATCCCACTAAATTGAAACTTTCAAGGTTATCATGTGGTCTTGTCATGTCTTATATGGTCCCTAAAAGTATTCATAAAACTTTATTATCATTGTTTAAGGTTAGTTTGGAGATGTTAAGGTAATGTCTTGTTTTGGTCATATAGTGGTCTAGATATGTCATGGAGAGATAAGGCTTGGTCAAGTTATGTCTAGGTTGTTAGGAGAATCTCAAGGTCATTTTATGTTTTAATCACTTTGTCATAACATTTCATGATGTTTTGGAATGTTTAAGGTTCATTTTAAAACTTAAAGGTGGTGAGAATGAGGGAAAAAGTGATTTTTGGCTAACATTCATGTATGTCAAAGATCCCTAAGAGAAAAATCCATAAAAATAACTTTTAAAAGACCTTGGAAAAGTTACAAAACTTTCACACTTATCATCAAGTTAGAGTAAGGTTAAAATATTGAGTTTCAACACCAAATAGAGGAGTTAAG
The DNA here is from genome assembly GCA_037957365.1 of Torreya grandis. Taxonomy (NCBI): domain Eukaryota; kingdom Viridiplantae; phylum Streptophyta; class Pinopsida; order Cupressales; family Taxaceae; genus Torreya; species Torreya grandis. Next base: position 2,564,451 of record JARHVA010000200.1, on the reverse strand, counting down.
AGACTTGTATGAACTTGTTGAAGTTATTTTTAGGTAAAAACATTGAAAATGTGTCCCTTGAGCTTCCATAGGTCAAAAATAAGCATGGTAAAAAGTTTCAAGTTCAATGGTTGCACAAAATATCTCTCTCCTCTATTACTCCATTCACAAGCTCATGAAGTGCATTTTCAATTGCATGGTGTAGGCCATATAGGTGGAGTTGGGGGATAATAATTTATTTAAATTTTAGGACCCATATGGTCTTCAAATTTATGGCACTGGTTGTTGGATTGAGCTCCATGGATTTATGAACAATCACTAAGGAGCTAGACTGCTTTTGAAGACTGAAATCCCCATAGGTTGAATTTTATGTAACTCTAATGCAAGGGTTAAGTATTTGGCTACTTGAAACCGATTGGAATGAGTTACCAGAAGTTTTTAAATGTATAATACATATTAATTCACCATGTTGGCATGTATGGAGGGTCTTTTGGTAAAGAGAGTTACTCTTATGCATAATTTACAAATGACTATCAATATATCTATGTTTCAGGGTTCTCCAGATGGTCCACTGTATCTAAGATATTATTAATTGTATTATATCATCCTCATAATCTATTCATGGCCTTTTTATTATCTAAACATTACCTACTAGTCTCAAAAGCGTTACACCTTCATTCACCTTCTTAGACTGTGTTCTAGTGTGCCTACATAACAAGTTGATTTGAGTGGTTTTAAATATATATTTCCAATTATATTGAGAGTTTTGAATTACTATTAAATGTTTTTATACAATTAATCAATGATATTTCAATCATAATAACCATGTTTGCACTTTTGAACTTCTAAAACACATGGTTACAAACCTGTAGATCTACAAATTCAAGAGAAATCCAATGGTGTCAATGTTTAAAGTTGAATGTATAGGCATTAAACCATTGTGATGGTTAAATTTGAAAAAAATTAATCTATCAATAAAGGTTTCCAAGCACCTAAAGTCAAAGTAAGTTGAAGACAAGATAAACAAGCCTAATGCACCTACAGGGCTGTGTGAGGAAATAGTAAAGCAAAAAAGTTTGAAGATGCCTTGAAAAGGCTAATGGAGTTGAGGGAATTGAGAAATAAGCTCAATGATGTTGAATACTATAGTTTTCATGGTAGTTTTGAAAATGCCAACTCAAAACTACATGCTTAGACTTTTCAAACAATCACTTACAACCATCTATATAGAAGAGTGCCTTGGATAGTGATGTTGGTGGAGTTTAGAGTTTCATAGCATTAAAAAGAGTCTTAAGATATTTTAAAAAACATGATAGAGAATTGGGAGATATAGATAGTGACAATATAAGTCAATGAAACCCATAAAACATTATTAAACCCTCAAATACAGTCACATTATCTTAAATAGACACTTATAGGTATATTAGGCAATGTAGGGCAGTTTCAAGATGAAAGTAGGATAAATTTCATGAAAAAAATGAGGTTTAAATAAGTAAAGTTATGAGTAAGTACTCAAACCAATGAAAACACCTGACTTGAATTCAAGATAGAGCCAATAAGGGTTAGATAAGGCAGAGTACACAAGCCTAAAACACTCAAATATAGGTCTAGATCTGAGGATAAAAGACATGGGTTTAAAGTGCTATGAAAATGGGAATTAAAATTTGTATAAGATGAGAACCAAATCTCAATAATATTGGTTAATAATAAGTTCCATGACAAAGTTTAATGTGTGCTTCCAAGATTGTAGACCATTCCAAATAAATACACACAGTTAGATGGTCACTTATAGGTCTGGTTAAGTGACTAAGGGTCTTCCAAAACATGAGATAGTGGTGTATGAGTGTTTTAAGGTTATAAATGACTCAAGGTTATCAATTAATTGATATCAAAGAAGTTCTAAGCAAGGATCAGAATAAATGACCAAACAAGGGTCATTGAAACCCTGCATATTTAGGTAGTCATATATCTACAACATAGTCCTACTTTGCTAGGTGAAGTTGCTTATTTGAAAGGTTTTAAGGTCTGTATGAAGTTTGATATGATGGATCCATGATGATGGATAACTCCATTAGCCCTTATACATATCATGAAATAAGACAAAATGCCACTAGGTTCTATCTAGACCCTACATAGGTTGAATTATATTGGTAAACCTACAGGGCAATCCTAAAGAGATGGATAATTAGTGTGAGTTGAGGATATTGATAATATTGAGAAAATTATGATAAGTATTCATAAACCTTACATGAGACTATAGACTACCAACAATGAAGAAAGGAGATCAAACACAACCATAAAGGTTTCTTGTTTTGCTCACAAACCCTAGGCCTAAGAAAATGAGGTTATACGGGATATAATGGAGATAGAAGGGTTAGATAACCATGGATAAAATTAAATTAGGTTTTCATTAAACTCTTTAAAGTGTTAATAATCATATTCAAACTTAGAATTTACACTTTCAGGGCCCAACTCTCCTAGACCTAACTAGTACAGCCTACCAACTCGTGAGGCTGTCAAATTTTACTCATATCTCACATGAAAAACCACATGGTGGATCAATATTTTAAGCATGATGAGTAACATTTGTGAACTCGTGATTCATTATATTTTGATGTTCATATATGGCCTCTCCTTTATGAATAATCCTTAAGACCTTGAGGCACTTTCACACTGCCTAGGAGAGCTAGAATCAATCGATGAGAGAGAAATGGATTTATATGCCTCTAGATGGATTGGATAAACTTTAAAATGACCTAAAACATTTCCATAACTCTCTTGGGAATCACCCCATGCCATTTATTTGTACAAGAGTGTATGTAACTGTACAAAATAGGATAAAAAGGACTATTTTATGTTATTTAGAAGGTCCGTACAAGATGTCAAAACTTCAAAATTGACATGGACACTTTGCATGAGGTCATATAACTGAATCACATGTATATTTAGGTTTTGTCACATGTGGGAAGCCTGTAGAGTAAATTTTTAGTCTCTGAGTAGGGAGGCCTAATTGAGACCTAGTTATGAGAGAGAAAAGCAGAAAAAGGATATCTCCAGCTACTTTATGATCTTGAAATTGAACATGAAGTTTTAAGACCATAGTGGGTCCTATAATATACCTTATTCTTAGTATTATCCATATTTTTATCTAAAATTGGAGGTTTTCATGACTTTAGGGCTACAAGGAATGAGGCCAAATTGAAGCTTTTGGTAGAGAAAGAATTCTTAGGGCTAGTTTGAGACTTCAAGATGGATTGTTACAAATTGGTATGGTTTTAATAGGCCATACATCAAAATAAGATGATTGTAATAAAAATAATTCAATTTTTGACACACTGTATGTAAGATTGGCCTAAAGAGATGAAGAGCCTTCTAGACACCTAATAAGAAAAAGAAGTGATGTGTCAAAGAAAAGGAAGTGATGTGTCAAAGAAAACTTGAAGAGATCAGTTGAGAGGTGTCAAGATCAAATAAAATGTGTAAGAGAACTTGATCTATCCATCAAGAAGACCATTTATCTTACAATAAGCTAAAGTAAAGGGCAGTTTTGGAGAACTAGTCAAGGTGTCAAGTAATCATTCTAACTCCTACTCTACTTGGAGGGTTGGATCATCTCCATAAGAGCTAAATATGGTGTTTAGGACCTATTGAGGTAGTTTCATAACTCCTCTCTTGTTTTTAACTCATGAAACACTTGTCACCTCTCTCTCTACTATGCCTTTCTCTTCTTCCTTCTCACTTGTGCTATATATTGAGCTTGAATTGGCTAAGTTTGTATCCTCCACCTAGGTATGGCAAAGCCTTGCTTATTTACAGCCTTTGATAAATGAATAACAAATTGGTTTTACCTTCTCCATGGACTATTACAATGTACATATTAGACTAGTTGATCTTGTTAAGTGATAAATTTACTTCCTTGGCTTGTTGTCCTTATTAAAATTCATATTCAATTTTGAAAGTCTTTTTGTAGATCTCTTGAAGTGTTCAAATGAAGTGTGTATGAGTTTAGTGAGTTGTCTCTTCACTAGTGTGATGTCATCGTGTCTTTTTTAGTAATCCTAACTCAAGTTTGCTTCACAAACCTCCATGAAAAATACTAATGTAGAGAGGCATATTTGGATTAGTGTTATGTGTAAGTTTGGATCTTATTTGAAGTGAAATTGCAGATGGTTGGTAGTGATTAATTTAAATTTGGTGCATTGCCTCATTAGGTTAGGTTTATTTAATGTTTTGTCTATCCCTTTTCATCTCAACAATCTAGTACCATAAGTGATGAACTTAAATAGATATCAAGGGAGTTAAACTTTAAATCTAGATGTCTACCCCTACTATAGACAACCCACAAGTATAGGGGTAATCCCATTGTTTCACTCAATTGGAGTAGGTTTGAACTACCTCTTCAAGGGTGAAAAATTAATTGACAATAGTTATGGCACACCCGATGGGACTAAGGTCCAAAGTTATGGATTAAATATTGGTGTGTTCTTCTACCTATCAACCTTTGGAGGCATTCAACAAAAACCAATGGCAACTCTGAATATAATTAGTTGGTTCTAGTAGCCTAAGTATTTATTGTGAAAATTAGTTGACAATATCTTGTGTTTTCCTTTGACTCATAAATTTATGATGGTTGGGTATGAAGAGAACTCCAATTTTATGCCTTCTTATTAGCCTTAACATATCTCTTATCAGACCTATGATCCATATCAACCTCACTTTGATTCCTATTATCCTTGTCATGAGTCATATCAGTCCTATGATTGTCCTAAATTTTCCTCATATAATTCCAATTACACACCTTAGTAGCCTTACCTTACCAAGACTTACAACAGTCATACTCCTCCTTTCCTACTTTGATTCCATTGTAAAGTTATGTTCCCCCTTCCATATCCTTATTGGCACTCAAGCCAAATATGCTAAAATTAGAAGAGGTGATGAGAACATGGGAAAGAGAAATTTATGTGATCCATTTCCATCTCATAGAGAGAATGAGGAAGTCAATTCAATTCTTGATGGGTAAGTGGATGTTAGTTGAAGAGGAAACCCAATATGTTATCAATGATGAGTTGTATGAAATAATAATTTTTATCCAATGGTGGATAGACAAATTAGATATGTGAGATAATCAAGAGACCCAATCCAAGTAACCTCAACCATTATCTCCCATTCCTAGTCCTCCTCATTTCACTCCAATTATTCATTAAGCTACACCTATCCCTCCTAAATAAAGTAAGAGCTCATCATCTTGGAGGCCTTATTAGACTATGATTGCTAATTATAACATGCCAACTCTTTTGGAAGAATCTGAACCTATGCAAGTCCCTCCCTCTATCCCCAAGCCCATTCATGAACCATCCACCACACCTCATATTCCCTCTCCAACTCATGAACTTGTCCATCACCCTCCCACCACATCCCTTCTTGAAGAATAACCTATACTCTGGGACTCAAGTGACAAGGATCAAACTATAATTGTAGCTAAAAAAGATGACTCAAGTGTCTATGATGAAGAGTTCACTATTGGTACCCCCCTTAGTGAAGACAAACATATATTAGTCTTCTTGAGTGAAGAAATAAATGATCTAGATAATTTTACATCTTCCAATGAAGACGTTGATCAAGACATGGAAGAGGAAGCTTTTGAGATGAACATCATAGTGACTAAGTTTGTTGAGTCTCATGAGCATGATCAAGAGATTGACTTTGAAAAACCAACAAAAGACAAAGTTGATGCTAACTCCATAGACCAATACGATATGTGGGTGAGGTTCAAGGAGATTTACAATGAGTTTGAGGCTCTCCAAGGGCCTACACCCCCTACTAGATAGTTTGATAACCTCTAAAGTACCATGATTGAGGTTGCTCCTATAAGTCAATAGATGGCCATGTTTAAGACATCACAAACATCAAGAGACATCATCAGAAGGTTGTTGAAACACAAGATGAATTCACCTTCATAGGTGATTGGTTTGTAGCTACCATTGCTTCATTTGAGATCATCTTAAGAGGATTGGCAAGCATGAAGGAGATGATGACATCAAGAGCAAGGCTCAAGGCTTAATGTCGTCCTTCATTTCATGGAGCAAGAAATTTTACAAGCTTCCCCTTTGATCCAAAAGAAAGAGATTATTTGCATGTTAGTTATATATAGTTTGTTTGTTTATGTTGTTATCATGTTCCCTAAGTACTTTATATCATATGTGTGAGTCTTATTTCTTTGATTTCTATCTTGTTGTTCTTGTTTATGTGTTTGAAGGTACAATCAATTTTTTGTGTCAAGATCAAGGTCTGGTGAGGTTTGAAATTGAGTGCAAGTGAATCCATTGCCCAATGGAAGGACAAGGTTACTAGTCTTTTTAACGTTAAAGGCATGATATTCCTGTGAATCACCAAATTATTGACCAAATTTTGACCTCATGTCAAAATGGGTCAATCCCTCTAAATTTAAAATTTCATAAAGTTGTCATATGGTCTTGTCTTGCCTTATATGGTCCCTAAAAGTCTTCATAAAACCTTATTAGCATTGTTGAATGTTATATTGGAGAAGTTAAGGTAATGTCTTGTTTTGGTCATAGAGTGGCGTAGACATGTCATGGAGATATAAAGATTGGTCAAGTGGTGTCATAGGTTTTTAAAATTCTCTCAAGGTCACTTCATATCTTAATCACTTTGTCATAACATTTCATGATGTTTTGGAATGTTATAGGTTCATTTTTTAACTTGAAGGTGGTGAAAATGAGCAAAATTTTGATTTTTGACTAACATTCATGTGTGTCAAACCTACCTCAGTGAAAAATATATAAAATAAACCTTTAAAATACCTTGGAGTAGTTAAAAAACTACCACGCCTATCATTAAGTTAGGCTAAGGCTAGAATCTTGTGTTTCAACACCAAAGAGAGAAGTTAAGAGACTTGTACAGACTTGTTGAAGTCATTTGTACGTAAAAACATTACAAAGGTGTCCTTGATATTTTACAAGTTAGAAACAAGCATGATAAGAATTTTCAAGTTTAATAATTATAGAAAACTATCTCTCTCCTCTATCATTCCATTCACAAGCTCATGAAGGCCATTTTCAACTGCATGGTACAAGTTATACAGGTGGAGTTGGTGGATAAGATTTTATCTAGAGTTTTGTTCCCCTGTGGGACTCTAATTTATAGCATTGGTCATTGGCTTTAGCTCCTTGGATTTATGAATAATCACTAAGGAGCTATACTACTTTTTGAAGATTGAAATCCCCACAGACTAAGTTTTATGCAAATCTAATGCAAATTTAAACTATTGGGATAAATGAAACCAATTGGAATGAGTTCTCACAGGTATTTAAATGTATAATACATCTTCATTCACCATGTTCACATGTGTGGAGGGTCTTTTATTAAAGAGAGTTGTTCGTGTGCATAATTTATAAATGACTGTCAATATTTTTGTGTTTTAGGGTTCTCTAGATGGTCTAATGTATCTAATTGATTCTTCATTGTCTTTTACCATCCTCATAATCCATTCATGGCCTTATGATCAGCTAAATATTTTTTACTAGTCTCAAAAGGGTCACACATTCACCTTCTTAGACTGTGTTCTAGTGTGTCTGCATAACAAGTTGATTTGAGTGGGTTTGAATATATATTTCCAAGGAGATTGAGATTTATGAATTCTTGTTAAATATGTTGACACAAAGAAGCAATGACATTTCATTCCTAATAACCAGGGTTGCACTTTTCAACTTCCAAAACATAGGGACAACTTTAAGAGAAATCCAATGGTGTCAATGTTCAAAGTTGAATGTCTAGGCATGAAACCATTATGATGGTTCAAGTTGAAGAAAGGTCATAGACCAATGAGGGTTTCCAAGCACCTAAAGTTAAAGAAAGTTGAAAAGAAGATAAACAAGCCTAATCCACCTATAGGACTATGTGAGGAGATAGTAAAGTAAAAAAATTTGAATATGCCTTGAAAAGGATAATGGACTTGAGGGAAGTGAAAAATACCCCTCAATGAGATTGAATACTATAGGTGTCATGATATTTTTGAAAATTCCAACTCAAAACTACATGCTCAAACTTTTCAGATAGTCACTTACAACCATCTATATAGAAGAATGCCTTGGACAATGATGTTGGTGGAGTTTAGAGTTTTAGGGCATTGAAAAGGGTCTTAAGATATCAATAACAACATGACAAAGCATTGGGAGACTCAGAGAGTGATAAGAGAAGGCCATGAAACCCCTAAAACATATTCTATTAGAATAATTAATTTATCCTAACCTTTTGTAATAAATTTCTCAAGGTGATTTACACCTTTGATTGACATAGGTTAGTTAGATGGGGTATTTCCTATGTGTGATTAGTTAGTGTGAGTCATAGTCTCCTATAGATTAGGAGATCTAATCTTAATCAGTATTGTATAATTAAGCACCTCTTGTAGTGATTTTGTTAATTTAATTCCATTTTGTATTTTATTTGGTATCAAAGCAAAAAAAATTGAAGAATTTTTTTAGGCATTGGATATTTGGTGGAGATCAAGAGCTAAGTTCGTGTGATCTTTGGATGCATCACGTTGCTCTAATTTTTGCCATCCCAAATCGAAACACTGCCAGAATTTTGGCCAATTCTCTGGAAGGAAAATAGTTGTCTTGCAGACAAATTTTTTTGTTATGCAAAATTTTATCCATATTTGTATTAAAATCTAGGCATAATATAGTCATATTTTGACATTTTTTTTTAGAGGTTTTGACCATACAATTCCAGATCTGTGCATATTAAAAAAAAAGAGCTAAATCTATGTCATTATGATGAAAATTTATATTATTTATCAGATCTAAAAAATATAGAATCTATAATTGATCTTATTTTTTTCTGAATTATACTTAGAAAAATATGAATTTAAAAAAAAAAAAAAGAATTTTTGGAGCTTTTGGTGATTTTCTACAAAAAAATTTAAGTTTTTATTTTGTAGGAAAAGTGAAGAACAACAGAAAATGGAATTTTTTCTAAAATTTTTTGCATAATCATGGATCAAATCTTATATCACCAGATTCCACTCATTGAGATCTTTTTGAAAGGTATTCGTTTTCTGAAAATGGAGCACCGAGGTACCCATGGTGAAAGTTTGAAGGTAGAGGACAATTTGGAAAGTTTTCATTTGGTGTAGGGTCAATTTTTTGGGTGGAGCACCACCTAGATCTGCCACTTCCAACAGAAGCACCACAATCACACCACCATCAATTTTTAGCCTCTGTTCATTCCATATGACCACCTATTGGGCATTTTTAGTCCCAAGGGCTTCTCCTTCACTATGAGCCATATTTGAAGATCATTTTTTCCAAGGCTCATAACTTTTGATCTATGAAGTGTAGGGAGGTGATTTTTTTTCACCTTGGCTATTTTTTTTAGATCTATGCAGTGGTAAGGCTATTTTTTACATCTTGATCACCCATATTTATATAATTTTTAGTTTGATATTTTTTCATAATCTTCACAATTTCAAAATCTATTTATTATAATTCTATATCAGATTGTAAACTTCATTGGTGAAATTTATTGATTCATCACAACATTGAAAATTTTAAGGCAAAAAGCCCATTTTTTTCCCACAATTGCAAATACTATCAAGTGGGGGGGTCATTTTCTTACCTTCACTCAACACATCTTGCCATGGAAAAATTATAAATCTCCTCAGATGTATTTTTAGTTGAAACTGACATCAAGTTTTCCATTACATTTTGGATGAATTTTCAATGGAGTTTGATGTCCATTGTGTGGTTGTATGTGATTTGTCATCTTTGTATATGCATTTTTGCATTTTCTTTACATTTTTCAAACACACATTTCATTTATGCACTTAAACACACTTGTATTTCTTTATCATTCACAGATTGCACAATGTTTGGTTGCAAAGCATATATACATGTTCTTAAAAAGAAAAGAAAGAAATTGGATAAGAAAACAAAGGAATGTATTTTTGTGGGATAGAGTGCACAATCAAAGGCATATATGTTCCTTGATCTAGAAACAAATAGGGTACTAATTAGTAGAGATGTAGTGTTGGATGAAAATAGTGGAATCAATCTACCTTTTATATAGGCAAATGATACAATCAAAAGTCTTGTAATCTTTTCAGATAGTGATGGTAAATTGAAAAGGAAGATACTAAATAGGACCTCTAACATCACCACCTATAGTTTAGCATATGCCCAAGTGGTATACAAATACTATACGAGATGCCAACTTGAATGGAGTACCAAATACATCCACTTCAAGATCAAGGACTTGAAGCATGGCTCGAGAAGAGGTTAATATGGCCCTTATGAGTATTGTGAAAGAAACATATGAGCCCTCTACAGTAGAGAAGCCCTATAGTCTAGACCTTGGAAAGATGCCATGGATGTAGAATATCAATCACTGATGAAGAATAACACTTGGCAACTTATTGATCTTCCACTAGGGAAGAAGCCTATTGGATGCAAATGGGTCTTTATGACCAAGTACAAAGTAGATGGAAGTATTGATAAGTACAAGGCAAGGCTTGTTGTAGAAGGGTATTCTCAAAAATAAGGCATTGATTATGAGGAGACATGTTCTCCCACATCTAAGATAAAGACTATCATAATGGTTTTTGTTATGGTTGCATAGTTTGGATGGGAAGTCCATCAAATAGATGTAAAAAGTGTCTTTCTCAATGGAGATTTGAAAGAGGAAATCTACATGACTCAACCTGAAGTATTTATGGCACCTAATTAGGAATATAAGCTATGTAGGATTATCAAATCTCTCTATGGGCTAAAATTGGATCCCCAAGCTTGGTACATTAATATTTATGAGCATCTCATGCAACATGGATTCAACAAGAGTCCATATGATCCTAACCTCTACCTAAAACAACATGGGGGGGAGGTTGTTATAGTGATCATTTATGACAAGGATCTAGTCATCATTGGCATCACAATGAAGATGATCGATGCAAATAAGAATGATATAAAAATATTATTTGACGTGATAGATCTCAAACTTCTATACTATTATCTTAGTTTGGAATAAATGAAGTTTACCAAGAAATTCAAGACATGTATTATAAAACTATTACAACACCTATGGAGATAAGACTTTAATTGTCTCATACGGATCCATCACCAGAATTAAATGTAACTCTCTATCGACAGTTGATTGGGAGTCTCATTTACTTGACATATATTAGGTCAGATATTAATATGATGTCAGATATCTTTCTCAGTTCATGCAAGAACCAAAGGTGACTCATTAGAAAGTAGTAAAGTGGGTATTGAGATACATCAGAGGTACAATTGAGTGTGGCCTAGAGTACACAAAGAATGATAAGTTTTTCTTGGTAGGATACATGGATGTAGATCATGCAGCTTCTATTGATGATAGGAAATCCATTTCTAGATTTATATTCTTTTTAGGATTTGTTTTGATTTCCTAGGGAAGTAAGAAGTAGAATTGTATTTCTAAATCTTCCACAGAGGTAGAATATAGTAGGATTTATCTATGAAGTGATATGGATACATCACATTCTTTTAGGACTTGGAGTTATATAGACTCAACCTATAGTTATGAATTGTGACAATTAGGGTGTTCTACATCTTGTTTACAATCTAGTGTTTCATGAGAGAAATAAGCACATATAGGTTCAATTTCATTTCATACACGAACATGTTCAACAACATAATATATAGCTCCAGTATTGCCCCATTTAGGATTAGTGTGCAGATGTCTTCACAAAGTCACGTGCACATGATAAGTTTTAGGCATTCATAAATTCTCTCTCTTCTTCTCTTCAGGATATGATCAATTAAAGATGGAATGTTAAAATAATTAATTTATCTTATCCTTTTGTAATAAATGTCTCAAGGTGATTTACACCTTTGATTGACATAGGTTAGTTAAATGGTATATTTCCTATGTGTGATTAGTTAGTGTGAGTCATAATCTCCTACAGATTAAGATATCTATTATCACTTAGTATTGTATAAATAAGCACCTCTTGTAGTGATTTTGTTAATTTAATTCCATTTTGGCTTTCACAGTCAAACCATCAAATACAGTCACATTGTCCTAAATAGAAACCTACAGGTTTGCTAGGCAATGTAGAGGAGTTTCAAGATGAAAGTAGGATAAATTTCATGCAAGAAGTGGGTTTTAACTTAGTAAAGTTATGATTAAGTTCTCAAACTAATGAAAACACTAGACTTGAAGTCAATATAGAACCACTAAGGGTCAAATAAGGTAGAGTACACAGGCCTAAAACACTCAGGTATAGGTCTAGATCTGAGGATTTAAGACAAGGGTTTAAAGTGATATGAAAATAGGAATTGAACCTTGTAGAAGATGAGAACAAAACATCAATCAAGCCTAAAACACTCAGGTATAGGTCTAGATCTGAGGATAGAAGACAAGGGTTTAAAGTGATATGAAAATAGGAATTGAACCTTGTAGAAGATGAGAACAAAACATCAATAATATTGGTTACTAATAAATGCCATGACAAAGTTCAATGTTTGCTTCCAATATTATAGACCATTCCAAATGAATACACATAGGCAGATGGTCACCTGTAGGTCTACTTAATTGACTAAGGGTCTGCCAAAACTTGAGATAGTGGTGTATGAGTGTTTGAAGGTTAGAAAGAAACTCAAGGTTATCAATTCATTGAGATCAAAGAATTTCTAATAAAGGAGCAAAAGAAATGACCAAACAAGGGTCACCAAAAACTTGCATATTCATCTAGTCATATAGCTACAACACAGTCTTGCCTTGCTAGGTGAAGTTGTTTATTTGAAAGGTTTTGAGGTCTATGTGAAGAATGAGATGATGGATTCATGATGATGGATAACTCCATTAGCTGTCAGACCTATCATGAAATAAGATAGAATTTCATTAAGTTCTATCTAGACCCTACACAAACCTAATTGCATTGGTAGACCTAAAGGGTAGTCCTAAAGAGAAGGCTAGTCAGTGTGAGTTGAGGACATTGAGAATCCTTAGAAAATGATGAGAATTTTTCATAAAATTTTCTTGAAGTTCTAGAATACCAATAGTGAAGAAAGGAGATATAACACAACCATAAGGGTTCCTTGTTTTACTTTGCTCACAAACCCTAGGCCTAAGCAAATGAGGTTGTATGGGATCTAATGGAGATATAATGGTTAGATAACCATGAGGAAAAGTAAATGAGGTTATCATTGACCTCCCTAAAGTGTTTATAAGCATAGTCAAACTCAGAATTTGCACTTTCAGGCCCCAACTCTACTAGATCGCACTAGTACAGCTTACCAACTCATGAGGTTGTCAACTTTTGCTCATATCTCACATGAAAAACTTCATGGTGGCTCAATCATTTAGGTATGAGGAGGAACCATTGTGCACTCATGATTCATAGTATTTTTTTGTTCATATAAGGCCTCTCCTTTATGAATAATCCTTAAGATTTTGAGGCACTTTCAGGCTACCTAAGAGAACCAGAATGACTTGATGACAGAGAAATGGATTTTTATGCCTCCATATGGATTGGATAAAATCTAAAATGACTTGAAAAATGTACACAACTCTCTTGAGCATCACCCCATGCCACTAGTTTGTATAAGATTGTACATAATAGTCCAAAAAGGACTATTTTATACTATTTGAAAGGTTTGTATAAGGTGTCAAAACTTTAAAATTGACATGGAGAATTGGGAGCAGGTTATATTAATTAATCACATGTTTATTTGTGGTTGGAACATGTGGGAATCCTATAGAGTCAATTTTTAGTCTCTAGGTAGTGAGGCTTAATTGAGACCTAGTTAGGAGAGAGAAAAGCTAAAAAAGTATATCTCCACTCACTTTATGATCTTGAAATTTAACATTAAGTTGTAAAACCATAATGGGTCCTATAATATTCCTTTATATTCTCATTACCATCCATAATATTCTCTACACAAGGAGGTTTTAATTATTTTAAGGCTACAAAGAATGAGGCCAAATTAGAGCTTTTAGTAGAGAACAAATTCTTGGGGTTAGTTTGAGACTTCCATATGGATTGTTATAGATTTGGTATGGTGTGAATAGGCCATCCATGAATATAGGATGAGATTAATAAAGATAATTCAAGTTTTGACACACTATATGCAAGATTGGCTTAAGGAGATGAAGAGCCTTCTAGACACTTAGCAAGAAAAGGAAGTGATGTGCCAAAGACAAGGAAGTGATGTGTCAAATAAGAACTTAAGATATTAGTTAAGAGTTGTTAATAGTAAATCAAAGGTTTCAAATAACCTGATCTAACCATCAAGAATATGAGTTGTCATTCAACAAGCCAAAGCAAAGCACAGTTTTGGAGAGCTAGTCAAGGTGTCAAGCAAGAATTCTAACTCCTACACCACTTGGAGGGTTAGAGAATATTTAGAGGAGATACACATGGTTTTTAGGACCTATTGAGGTAGTTTCATAACTCTTCTCTAATTTTTAACTCATGAGACACTTGTCACCTCTCTCTCCCCTACGCCTTTCTCTCATTCCTTCTCACTTGTTTTATTTATTGATCTTGAATTGGCTATGTTTGTATCCTAGTCTTGGGTATGGTAAATCCTTTCCTATTTACAACCTTTGATCAATGAAGAAAAACCTAGTTTTACCTTCTCCATGGACTATTTTAATGTGCATGTTAGACTAGTTGATCTTGTTAAGTGATAGATTTACTTCATTGGCATGTTTCCATTGTTAGAATTAATATTCAATTTTGAAAGTCTTTTTGTAGGGATCTTGAAGTGTTAAAATGAAGTGTGTATGATTTTAGTGAGTTGTCTCTTCACTAGTGTCATTCATGGCCTCTTGTTTAGTACTCCTATCTCAATCTTACTTTACAAACCTCCATGATAAATACTAATGTAGAGAGGTGTATTTGGATTAGTGTCATGTATAAGTTAGGCTCTTATTTGAAGTACAATTGTAGATGGTTGGTAGTGATCAGTTTACATTTGGTGCATCACCTCATTAGGATAGGTTTATTTCATGTTTTCTCTATCACTTTTCATCTCAACAAGTTAGTAACATAGGTGATAAGCTTAGGGAGCTAGCCCTTCAATATAGAGGTCTATTTCCACTATAGACAAGCCATAGGTCTAGAAGTAATCCCATTATTTCACTCAATTGGAGTAGGTTTGAACTACCTCGCTAAGGGTGAAAAATTGAGTGACAACATTTCTGGCACATCTAATGGGACTATGGTCCAAAGTTTTCAAAGAAATCTTGGTGTGTTCTTCTACCTATCAGCCTTTGGAGGCATTCAACAAACACCAATGATGACTCCAAATGTAATCAAATAGTTTTAACAGCCCAAGTACTTATTGTGAAAAGTATTTGACAATATCTTATGTTTTCCTTTGAATCATGAAGTTGGGATGGTTGGGTATGAAGAGAACTCTAGTTTTATGCCTTCCTATCAACCTTTACATAACTCCTATAATCCCTATGATCCATATCAACCTCACTTTGATTCCTATAAGCCTTGTCATGAGTCATATAAATCCTATGATTATCCTACATTCTCCTCATATAATTCCAATTACACACCTCAAAAACCTTACCAAGACTTGTAGTAGTCATACTCCTCTTTTCCTACAACAATTCTATCTCAAAGTTATGTTTCCCCTTCCATATCCTTGTTGACACTCAATCCAAATATGTTAAAATTAGAAGAGGTGATGAGAACATGGGATATATAACTTAACGTGATCCATTTTCATCTCATAGAGAGAATGAGGAAGTTAGTTCAATTCTTGATGTGTAAGTGGATGTTAGTTAAAGAGGAAACCTAATATGTTATCAATGATGAGTTGTATGAAATAAAAAAAATTATCCAATGGTGGATAGACAGATTAAAGATGGGGAAATTCACAAGACCCAATCCAAGAAACCTCAACCATCATCTCCTATTCCTATTCCTCTTCCTTTAATTCCAAGTCTTCCACAAGATACACCTATCCCTCCTTAAGAAAGCAAGAGCTCATCATCTTAGAGGCCTTATTGAACTATGATTCCTTATTATACCATGCCAACTCTTGTGGAATAATTTGAACCTATGCAAGTCTCTCCCTCCATCCCCAAGCCCATTCATGAGCCATCCAACACACCTCATACTCCCTCTCCAACTCATGAACTTGTCAATCACCCTCCCACCTCATCCCTTCTTAAATAAGAACCTATACTATGGGAATCAAGTGAAGAGGATCAAGTTATATTTGTAGCTAAAGAAGATGACTCAAGTGTCTATGATGAAGAGTTAACAACTGGTACCCCCTTAGTAAAGTCAAACATAAATAAATATTCTTGAGTGAAGAAAGAGATGATATAGATAATTTTACAGTTGCCAATGAAGAGGTTGATCAAGACATGGAAGAGGAAGCTTTTGAGAGGAACATCATAGTGACTGAGTTTGTTGAGTCTCATGAGCATGATTAAGAGATTGACTTTGAAAAACTAATAAAAGACAAAGTGGTTGCTAACTCCATAGGCCAAGATGATATGTGGTTGAGGTTCAAGGTGATTCATAATCAGTTTGAAGCTCTCTAAGGGACTACACCCCCTACTTCATAGTTTGAAGATGTTATTGAATATGCTTTGCCTCTTGAAGGGCAATATGACAACCTCCAAAGTACCATGATTGAGGTTTATCCTATAAGTAAAGAGATGGCCATGATTGATACAAAAACAAATATCAAGAGAGGTTATGAGAAGGTTGTTGAAACACAAGATGAATTAATCTTCATAGGTGATTATTTTTTAGTTGCCATTGCTTCATTTGAGATCATGGAAAGAGGATTGGCAGGCATGAAGGAGATGAAGACATCAAGAGAAAGGCTCAAGAGATAACTTGTTTCATGTCATCCTTCATTTCATGGAGCAAGAAATCATACAACCTTCCCCTTTGATCTAGAAGGAAGAGATTATTTTCAGGTTAGTTTATATAGTTAGTTTTTTTATGTTGTTATCATGTTTCCTAAGTGTTTGATATCATATGTATGAGTCTTGTTTCTTTATTTTATGTCTGGTTAATCTTGTTTGCATGTGTTTGAAGTTCCAATTAGTTTGGTGTGTCAATATGAAGGTCTAGTTAGGTTTGAAACTGAGTGCAAGTGACTCCATTACCTAATGGAAGGACAAGGCTACTAGTATTTTCAGCATTATAGGCATACTATCCCTGTGAATCATCAAATTGTTGACCAAATTTTGACCTCATGTCAAAATGGGTCATCCCTCTAAATTTAAATTTTCATAAGGTTGTAATTTGGTCTTGTGTTACCTTATATGGTCCACAAAAATCTTCATAAAACCTTATTAGCATTGTTTAAGGTTAGTTTGGAGAAGTTAAGGTAATGTCTTCTTTTGGTCATATAGTGGTCTAGACATGTCATGGAGAGATAATAATTTATTAAGTGGTGTCATAGGTTTTTAAAAGTCTCTAAAGGTCTTTTTATGTCTTAATCACTTTGTCATAACATTTCATGATGTTTTGAAATGCTTAAGGTTCATTTGTAAACTTGAAGGTGGTGAAAATGAGGAAAAAAAATAATTTTTGGCTAACATTCATGTATGTCAAATCTACATAAGTTTAAAATATTTACAACACACCTTTAAAATACCTTGGAGTAGTTACACTACCACACCTATCAACAAGTTAGACTAAGGTTAGAATCTTGAGTTTCAATGCCAAAGAGAGGAGTTAAGAGACTTGTACAAACTTGTTGATATCATTTGTAGGTAAAAACATTGCATAGGTGTCTTTGAGATTTCATAGGTCATAAAAAATCATGGGAATAAGTTTCAAGTTCAACAGTTGCAAAAACTATCTCTCTCCTCTATCACTCTATTCACAAGCTCATGAAGGCCATTTTTAACTGCATGTTACAAGTCATATGAGTGGAGTTGGGGGATAAGATTTTATCTAGATTTTGGGACCCCTATGAGCTTCCAATTTGTGGCATTGGTTACTAGATTGAGATCTTTATCTTTATGAAATATCACTAAGGAGATAGACTAATTTTTAAAGATTGACATCCCCATAAGATAATTTTTGTGAAACTCTAATGCAAATTTAAACTCTTGGGCTTCATGAAACCAATTAGAATGAGTTATTATATTTATTTAAATGTATAATACATATTTATTCACCATGTTGGCATGTGTGGAGGGTCTTTTGGCAAAGAAAGTTGTTCTTGTGCATAATTTACAAATGACTTTCAATATTTATGTGTTTCAGGGTTCTCTAAATGGTCTAGTGTATGTAATTTATTCTTAATTTTCTTATAAAATCCTCAAAATACATTCATGGGATTATGAACAACTAAATATTTTGTACTCATCTCAAAAGGGTCACACCTTCATTCACCTTCTTAGACCGTGTTATTGTGTGTCTGCATAATAAGTTGATTTGAATGGGTTTGAATATATATTTCCAAGTAGATTGATATTTGTGACTTCCTATTAAATGTTTTGATAAAAATAATCAATGATCTTTCAGTCCTAATAACCATGCTTGCACTCTTCAACTTCTAAAATATAGGGTTGTAGACCTATAGGTCTACAGACTTGTAGGTCTGCAACTTAAAGAAAAATTCAATGGTGTCAATGTTAAAAGTTGAATGTCTAGGAAGGAAACCATTGTGATGTTTAAAGTTGAATAAATTTCATATACCAATTATGGTTTCTAAGCACCTAAAGTCGAATAAAGTTGAAGACAAGATAAACAAGCCTATTGCACCTATAAGACTGTGTGAGGACACAGTAAAGCAAAACAAATTAAAGATGCCTTGAAAAGGCTAATGGAATTGAGGGTAGTGAGATATAACCCTCAATGAGGTTTAATACTATATATATCATGATATTTTTGAAAAGGCCAACTCAAAACTACGTGCTTAGACTTTTTAAATAGTCACTTGCAGCCATTTATATAGAAAAGTGCCTTAGATAGTGATGTTGGTGTAGTTTAGAGTTTTAGGGAATTGAAAAGGATCTTAAGATATCAAAAACATGATATGGCATTGGTATATTCATAGAGTGATAACATAAGACCATGAAACCCCTAAAACATAGTCAAACCCTCAAATACAATCACATTGTCCTAAATAGACACCTATAGGTCTGCTAGGTAATGTAGCAAAGTTTCAAGATGAAAGTAGGACATATTTCATGAAATAAGTAAGGTTTAACTTAGTAAATTTATGAGTAAGTTCTAAAACCAATGAAAACACTAGACTTTAAGTCAAGATAAAGTCAATAAGGATCAAATAAGGTAGAGTACACAGGCTTAAAACACTCAGGTATAGGTCTGGATCTAAGGATAGAAGATAAGAGTTTAAAGTGATATGAAATTGGTAATTTAACCTTGTAGAAGATAAGAATAAAATCTTAGTAATATTTTTTATTGATAATTTTAATGACAAATTTTAATTTTTGCTTCCAAGATTGCAAACCATTATAAATGAATACACACAGGCGGATGGTCACCTGTAGGTCTACTTAAGTGACTAAGGGTCTTCCAAAACCTAAGATAGTGGTGTATAAGTATTTTAAGGTTAAAAATGAACTCAAGGTTATAAAATCATTGATATCAAATAATTTATAAGCAAGGATCATAATAAATGACAAAATAAGGGTCATTAAAACCCTGTATATTCAGCTAGTCTTATAGCTACAACACAATCCTTCTTTGTTAGGTGAAGAAGTTTATTTGAAAGGTTTTGAGGTCTATGTGAAGTTTGAGATGATGGATCCATGATGATGTATAACTCCATTATCCCTTAGACCTATCATGAAAATAGATATAATGCCACTAGGTTCTATCTAGACCCTGTACAAGCCTAATTACATTGTCAGACCTAAAGGGTAGTCCTAAAGAGATGGCTAGTCAGTGTGAGTTGAGGACATTAAGAATCCTAAGAAAATGATGAGAAGTCTACATAGACTTTACATGAAGTTCTATAATACCAATAGTTAATAAAGGAGATCAAACACAACCATAAGGGTTCCTTGCTTTGCTCACAAACCCTAAGCCTAAGCAAATGAGGTTATAATGGATCTAATGGAGATAAAATGGTTGGATAAAAATGGGGATAAGTCAATGAGGTTAGAATTGACCTCCCTAAAGTGTTAAAAAGCATATTCAAACTAAAAAAATTCACTTTTAGGCCCTAACTCTCCTAGACCTCACTGGTACTACTTGCCAACTCATGAGGCTGTCAACTTTTGCTCATATCTCAAATGACAAAATGTATGGTGGCTCAATATTTTAGGCATGAGGAGGCACCCTTGTACACTCATGATTCATGGTATTTTATTGTTCATCTAAGGCCTCTCCATTATGAACAATCCTTAAGACCTTGAGGTACTTTCAAACTACCTTGGAGAGCCAAAATGACCTGAAACATGTCCTCAACTCTCTTTAGCATCACCCCATGCCACTAGTTTATATAATATTATACATAATAGGTCAAAAAAGATTGTTTTATGCTATTTGGAAGGTTCATACAAGGTTTTATAACTTCAAAATTGACATAGAGAATGGGGAGAAGATCATCTAACTGAATCACACATTTATTTAGGGTTTGGCACATGTGGGAAGCTTGTAGAATCAATTTTAAGTCTCTAAGAAGGGAGGCTTAATTGAGACCTAGTTAGAAGAGAGAAAAGCAAAAAAAAGATATCTCCACTCACTTTCTGATATTAAAATTGAGCATGAATTACTAAGGCCATATTGGATCCTAGAATATGCCTTTAGATTCTCGGTACCATCCTTACTTTTCTCTACACAAAGAGTTTTGACTGATTTTAGGGGTACAAGGAATGAGGCCAAACTGGAGCTTTTGGTAGAGAATAAATTCTTGGGGCTGGTTTGAGACTTAAAAATTGATTATATCATGTATGGTATGTTTTTAATAGTCCATCCATGAAGATATTATGAGTTGAAGAAGAAGAATTTAAGTTTTAACACTTGTACACAAGATTGGCTTAAGGAGATGAAGAGTCTTCTAGACACCTAGCAAGAAAAGGAAGTGATGTGTCAAAGAGAACATGAAGACATCAGTTGAGAGGTGTCAAAAGTAGATAAAATATGTAATATAACCCTATCTAACCATCAATAAGACCATTTTTCATTCAACAAGTCAAAATAAATTACAGTTTTGGAGAGCTACTCAAGGTGTCAAGTAAACATTCTAACTCCTACACCACTTGGAGGGTTAGAGCATATTAAAAGGAGATACATATGAAATTTATGACCCTTTTAGGTAGTTTTATAACTCATATCTTGTTTTTAACTCATGAGACACTTGTCACCTCTCTCTCCCACGCCTTTCTCTTCTTCCTTCTCACTTGTGCTATATATTGAGCCTAAATTGGCTAAGTTTGTATCCTCCACCTGGGTATGGTGAAGCCTTGCCTATTTTAAGCCTTTTATCAATGAATAAAAACCTATTTTTACCTTATCCATAGACTATTTCAATGTGCATGTTAGACTAGTTGATCTTGCTAAGTGATAGATTTACTTCTTTGGCATGTTGTCCTTGTTAGCATTCATATTCAGTTTGAAAGTATTTTTGCATGTATCTTGAAGTGTGTATGAGTTTATTGAGTTTTCTCTTAACTAATTTCATGTCATGACCTCTTTTTTAGTCCTCCTATCTCAAGTTTACTTCATAAACCTCCATGAGAAATACTAATGTAGAGAGGTGGATTTAGATTAGTGTCATGTGCAGGTGAAGCTCTTGTTTGAAGTGCAATTGTAGTTGGTTGGTAGTTATCAATTAACATTTTTTGCATCACCTTATTAGGTTAGGTTTCTTTCATTTTTTCTCTATCCCTCTTCATCTTAACAAGTTAGCATCATAGGTGATGAGTTTAAATAGATATATCAAAGGAGTTAGCCCTTCAATCTATAGGTTTACCATAGACAACCCACAAGTTTAAGGGTAATCCCATTGTTTCACTCAATTGGAGTAGGCTTTAAATACCTATCCAAGGGTGAAAAATTGAGTGACAATAGTGACATAAATACTAATTAATGGAATAGACTAGTTTCTCTTATTTTATGCTCCTTTTATTTTGTTACTTTCTTACATGATAGGCTAGACATTATTTGCTTATTATGTGTGGCCCTTGACCCTTGTGTGAAATAGTTAATTGATCATAGGTGATGAGTTTAAATAGATATATCAAAGGAGTTAGCCCTTCAATCTATAGGTTTACCATAGACAACCCACAAGTTTAAGGGTAATCCCATTGTTTCACTCAATTGGAGTAGGCTTTAAATACCTATCCAAGGGTGAAAATTTGAGTGACAATAGTGACATAAATGCTAATTAATGGAATAGACTAGTTTCTCTTATTTTATGCTCATTTTATTTTTTTACTTTCTTACATGATAGGCTAGACATTATTTGCTTATTATGTGTGGCCCTTGACCCTTGTGTGCAATAGTTAATTGAACATCTATATGATTTTTTTGCTTAGTGTGTGTGACATATGAACATGTCCAATCATTTATGTCCATTGGCCCTATTTATGTAATATTTGATTATGTGACATTTGAAAATGTCTTTTGCTTATGGCCCTTGGCCTTATTTGTGCAATATTTGTTTGTGCGACATTTGAATGTGTTCATTGCTTCTAGACCTCAACCCTACATGTGAAATTTTTTCTTGTTAAATATTTTAACATATCCATTGCTTGTGTACCTTGGCCCTATGTTTGAAATATTTGATTGTTTGACATTTGAACATGTCCATTGCTTGTGTCCCTTGGCTCTATGTGTGTGATGTTTTCTAGTATACATGACATTTGAATATGTCCCCTGTTTTCAAAATTATTAATGTTATTTATGTATATGCCTTGGCCTTGTTTTTTGTGACATTTTGATTTACATTGTATGCAACCCTTGGCCATACATGTGATATTGTGTGACATTTTATGTTGTGCTTGTTTTGTTTGTTGAGCTTGATGATTGGTGCCTTGATACATATCATGCATGTTTATTGTGTAGTCTACTTCAGATATGGTTAATTTATTGCATAACTCATTGTTATATCTATCTATATATGACACTTTTGTTCCTCACATTCTATTTTACATACATGCTCCAATGATAATTACATTTCTATGATAATATACTCTCCACATGTTGACATTATGCTACATGATTATATATTTATCACATGATAGAGTTAGTTATTCTTTTGAGATGAGAGACTTGTAGGCTTCATCACTAATCTCAAAATGGGGGAATCATTTAGATATCCAAGCCTCTATGAATTAAAAAAATAAGATTTGTAACAAAGTACAAGGTTCAAAGATTAAAAATACAAGTTTACAAAGAATTAAAGCAATTCAAAAATTAGATTTGGGATAAATTACAAGTTTAAAAAAATGTAAAGTTTCTAATATTCAAAGTTTCAGAGATATATATTAAATAAGAAATCAAACGCGTGATATATATTTGCACATTGAAAACATATTCAAGGCTCATATGACATGCATATGCACTCACTTTGAAAAAACTTGAATTACATATTCATACACACTTAAATGCACATTCATGTGCATATTTAAAATGGCTATAAGAAATAAAGTTACATGTTTCACATACAATTATAATTGAGTATATAGGTGTTTGGAATCTGATATCACTTGGCACATATTTACAAAGTGTATTACTTGTTCAAGCACATTTTCAAAGTTCAAATGGCATGATACTTATTCATGTATATTTTCAAAGTTTTAAGGGCATGATACTAGTTCATGCACATTTCAAAATTTCAAAAGTTACAGTTTAAAAATTCAAAACCAAAATGTTCATTTCAATTGGAAACAACGTCATAATGGGGGTATGAATATTCTTCATTCTCTTTTAATCATGTAAGTATAATTTAGATACATCTGCAAAGGTGTGATCTGATTTGTTATGGGTAATGTACATTTGATTCTAGTGACACTCAATGGCCTTAGCATTACTTATGGTGAACCCATTATGTGGTTCCATCTTGTGTTATGGTTGATGTACGTTCAAGTCTAGTGACACTCAAAATCCTTGACATCACTTGTAGTAAGCCTTTCGTGGTTCCACCTTATATGGATTAGTACATTGGGTACTTCTCCCCATTTATGAAATTTGTCATATGTATATTTCCAATTTGAGGGCTTTATTAGTTATTCAAAATTTGAACTTGGTCACTCTCAACTCACCAATAGTTTGAATTCTCCAAGTGCTTTAGCAAGGGGGCACAATTCTCCATTATCTTTTATAGGATTTTCTAAATTTGAGTGCCCTACATAATTAGAATATTTTATCAAAGAAAAAATGTATTTTTCACACTTAGGTTTAATTTTATCTCCTTTACTCTAGCAGTTTCATTACTAAAAATATAGGGGGGGGTGTAAACACATGAATCTAGTCATAGGTACTTGATAATGCTAATTCTCTACACATCCCAAGCCACTCAACTTATGCCCAAATACATGACTTTTATTCTCTATTCCTCTAAGACATTTATCTATATGTAGGATTGACCTTTTGTTTACCATCACTATTACTCAATTTTTCAAGTCAAATTTTCAAACTGCTTTATACTAACCTCAAATTGTCTCCAACTTATGATAGTTAGTCCTATATTTCTATGAAAAATATGTGCTAGGTAGATAGGTCATCTATCACAGACTTGTCCATCTAGAGAGGTCATGTTCTATTCTAAATAATAATTATTTTATGAATTTCAAAAATTCTTTTGGGTCTTCCTGCATGTTTCATAAGGTTGACTAAAGGAAATTTTCAAAATATTTCACTATATAAGTAAATCAAAACCTCATCTCAAAAGGACATGGTCTCAAGCTTGGTATTATATATTGAGCACTTATACACTATTGCACACTAAGAAAATTTACTCTTTTCTTCTAAAATTAAATATCATTCATGAGGAATAGCCATTAACCAAGTTTAAAGCATCCTAAAACAAGTCAAGAGTTATCCTTGTCAAGTATAAAAGCCATATTTTTAGTTGCATACATATAGTCAAGGAGCACAATGAATCTAGGTGGGATAACTACATGGGATTAATTTCCCTCTTTAGAGTATATTGATACATAGGCAGTATTTAATCATCAAGGAGGTGATTGGGGTTAGCTCAACCCATTAAACTGCCCCTCTCTTTTTGTAGTTTTTATGCTCTCCTAAAGGCCCCCAGGGTTTCCAAATTAAATAGGAGAAAAAAATGATATCCATACAACCTAATATATATATATATATATATATATATATATATATATATATATATATATATATATATATATATATATATATATATATATATATCTATATATATATAGCTCAACCCAATCAATAGACACAGGCATAAAAGGTAGAATGGGTACAATTTCCTCACAATCAATGTGGACAAGTTTGTATTCAAAGGACACGACTGGCCTTCATTATTGTTTATGGAGCGTAAACCTATGCACAAATAATTTTAGGATATATTACTAATTTTTCATTATCACAATTATCTTTTTCTCTATTTTCATTGTCATTCATCAATCACAATCAACTAGGTCAAGTCTATAATCAATAAACATGACCAACCTGCACTATTGTCTAATGAGTACAGATCTATCCATAAATAATTTAAAATTTTGTTACTGATTAGGTACAATCATGGTCTTGGGTTCTATTGATTCACACTATCAAATCTTAGAAATATCAACAAAAAATTATATTTAAGTATATTTCTTCTTATTATTTTCAAAAAATAGTAGTTTTCCATATTTTTTAAAGTTACAAAATCAAATTTGTTGATTATTGTATATCTTTAGCATTCAAAGTTTTCTCCAATTTTACATCCAACAGACAGTCATTTTAATTATTAAATAAAAAATAGGTTAAAACATTAATACATAAAGGATGTCTTGTATTGATACTAAAATCAACACTAAGATAAAAAAAATTATATTAGAATTGCATGCCTCTCCATCAACTGGGCACTAAGGTTTTTTTAAAACTTATGAAAGGATCCACTGAAGTTTTCCTAAGAAGGCATTAAATAAGACATCAAATAGTTTATGGTATAATGTGAAATATGTTATCACAAAAAGCGGATTTATTGCGACCCAACTCATACTCCAACCATTTCTTATCCCTATGTGGGTATGGTTAGATATTTCCATGGTCTTTGTTGAGGAACTACCCAAGTTGAATTGGAAATCATTTATTCTCGTGTTGGTGGATCATTTCTCAAAGTATGCCCATTTTTGTACCCTCGACCATGTTTTTACTACCTCCATTTTTTAGTTCAGATCTACCACCTCCATAGGCTACCTTCATCAATTTTTTGTGATTTTGATTCCACTTTTACCACTCACTTCTGGAAGGAACTTTTACACTGCTATGGCATCTAACTTAAAATTAGTTTTTCCTGCCATATACAAATTTATGGTCAAACAAAAATTGTCAACAAATTATATCAAAAATATCTATGTTGTTTTATCTCTAATCAATAGACTCATTGGGTCAAATGGTTGCCACTTGTTTTCTAGTCGTATAACTCTACATACGACACTGCCACCAAGATGACCCTATATGAGGTTGGTTATAATCAACCATCACCTTCTTTTCATACTTAACTTCCAAGCATTTCCAAGGTAAACATACTTGATTCCAAAAATTACACACATTTAATTATCCTTCAAACCCTCAAGGATAACCTCTATCTAGCACAGAACCATGAAATAACATGCTAATTGACACTACTCAAAATGGAATTTTGATGTTGGTTACATGATTTTTCTATAAATCCAACCTTAAAATCAATCCTCTTTGAATTTGAAGGGTCATGAAAAACTTTCATCATTTTTTTATTTTCCTTATAAAGTGTTTTCCAAGATTGGTCTTATCACATATAAGATAGAGTTTCCCTCCTCCTCCAAGATCCATCTAGTTTTCCATGTATCATGTTTGAAGAAGGTCATTAGCAAGTATGTTTGGGCCCAAACAAGACTCCTAGAGCTTGATATTAAGGGCTCTATCCTTATGAAACTTGAGACTATCCTCAACAGATGCTCCTACCAGCTCCATAATAAAACTATCATAGAGACTTTGGTACAGTGGTGTGATATACAACTAGAAGATGAGACATGGGAACCCCTAATCCAATTACAGTAGCAATCTCCTCATCTCAATCTTTAAGGACAAATATTTTTTAAGTGGGATGGAATATTATGACCCCTTAATCCTAACTCTTTAGGTTTGTAATAGGTATTATTAGTAAAATATTAAACACATATGTTTTATAAATCATCCCATTTGATTTTTTGTAGTTATCCCACATGGATGGGAGTTAGTCATTGTCTTAAGTTGTAAAGTTTAAATAAACGGATCGATAAGAGGAAATATCATCTATTAAATGTTTTTTATTAAGTTACGCTCAAAGGAGGTTACCCCCTCAAAGAGTCCCATAACTATTTATAGTGAGATTTCATCATTATAATAGAATATTGTTATTCTATTTCCATTTAATGCATATTGGTTATAGTTCTATTGTTATATTAATTTTTTTGTAAGCAATTCCCTAACACAAAATCACAAAGTGATAAAAACATAATCTAAACATAGCCAAATAGAAATATTATTATCATATCATATAAAAATAGGCAAAAACACCATAAGGAGGTAGTGGTGGATCATCCTTAATAGGAATACCAACCCAAGAGTAAGGCTCTCTTGAAGGAGTATTCAAATCAAACCAATCATCTTGAGCATTCTCCAGAGGATCCAAAGGTACCATAATGCCACACTCAGAAGGCAAAGCCATCATAAAATAATTTTTATCACCACCCTACATGAAAGAGAATCAATACGATGACCTAACAAAATATTTACCATGCATATGAGGAATCCAACCCCCTATTAATGAGGAGAGGAGGAGAAGTCATTACGTGAGCAACTTTGTTACCATTTGGTTGCAAGTGGATGAGACCCTTTCTAGTGGCATATCCTCTTACAAACAAAAGAAATCTAAATATTTAAATCACTAACAAGTGGATCACATAAATAATTTTCATCGAGACTCTATGAGACCTCAAATATTCCATGAGAAAATATTCATGAGGAAGAGTCTTGCATGTCAAGTTCCCCTGACTATCCCCAACCCCTTCCTTAAAGACCAGAGTTTCAAGTTTGTTTCTTAATATAGGCAGTCATTTTGGTAAAAGATAATCCTCAAAATAAATGGAGCACTTTCTAGCCCCATTATATCCTCTTGTTTAATCATTTTCACTGCAAGGTAGATTGCTCAAGTGCTTGGAAGATGAAACATTTGCTAAGAAGGTCCCAACACTTGAAACAACTATTTCAATATAATTATCTTGACAATCTTAATTATGAGAGATAATTGGGAGAGCTAAGACTTGAGTGACAAGGTTTCAAGGAGAGAAAACATTCTCAACCATTTTATAAATTTGCTAAAATTTGACATTGGAGACTATATTAGCCATTTTAGGGTTTCTATTCCTTATGGCCTTTTTTTATTAGAAATAATGGTACAACCACCATTATTTTCTCCCATTGGTTTCTTTTTAGCTGGTAGATTTTTAATAGACAACTCTGAGCCTATGCAAACCAGAAGGGGATAATCAAGAATCCTATGGTTGAGGTCTTGATAAAGAAAACATGTGTTTGGAAGGTTGATATATGTGACCTTATGTATAAAGTGTTTAGTCCCTATCTAAATATCAATAGACCATTTCAAGTCTTTTATTAAGTAAACCTTAACACAAATATGCTTGATCAATCAAACTAAGTAAAAAAATAATATACCTTGTTGCTAATAATTCCTAATTATTTGGATAGTTTGTTTTATGAAGGCCCATAATGGGAACATTAGATCGAGAAAATCAACCCAAACAAGGACTTTGAGGGAGGCTTGCTCAAGGACTTTAAAATCTTGAATCTAACATGATAAAATCATCTAGTTATTCCAAATTAACCAACAACTATACTTGGAAAGCAAAGATCTCACATGTGATAGTTCCTTAAAGGAGAACAAAAAAAATTGGTAAGGTTACAAATCCCTCTTGAGTTGATCCAATTGGATTCCAAATGGTGTTTAACCTAGGTTTTCAAAGAGTCCTTAAAGTGGATACAATCAACATAATAAGCAAAAAGGCAGTTACTTCCATACATATAAAAACTAGTTTAACAACATCAACAACTAAAAAAAATTAAAAAACTGGGGGGATTGAAATTTATATGTAAAATAGGTATATATATTCCACACTAATTTTTACCAACATGAATCCTATAAACTCCTAACAATTATTTTATTGATTGCTGTAGATAGTAAAATCGAGTATTTATGTACTTGACAATGACAAACTTGACATACATTTACCATGCATGAGATGCGTGCACAAGGATGATCTTAACCCATAATTATCTCATGCTTACATGATGCCTTTTGAGTTTGACCCTCTCTTTTTGTTGTCAATGTAAGCACTCAAATCCAATTATCAAGTGATTGTCAATGTTTAATTTTGACATCCTTACCTTGCTTGGCCTATTCACCATTCTATTAACTTTATTGAAAAGTGTTGTCATTGATGTCAAGGTTGATTTCATTTGATGTCAAGGTTGATTTCATTGATGCCAAAGTGCATTTGGTGAAGATGCATGGTGAGTGATCTGTGAGGTATGAGCTTGTGTGCCTAATAAGACAAAGAAGCCATGTGATAAGAAAGAATTTTAAGGAAACCTAATGTCTCTCTATTTAGAGATAATTTTAAGGAAACTTATTAATTCTTCTAAGGTTGATGTCAAGGTTCATATCAAGTAAAGCATGTTTGAATACTAGTCCTTGAGTACAAGGTGTCTTGAGAATCATAATCATATCATGATCATGTACATGATGAGCATAAAGAGGCATGTACAGAGGTATGATATTGTCTAATAAGAATTAAATGCATGTGATTAATGTGTAAAAACATCAAGGAGTGTTTCAAGGTCAGTTATCAAGCTTCAAATGCTTGAGAAGCCTAGTCATGACACTGGTCATTACATGAAGAGACCTTGTGAGAAGATATGAGTTTGATGGCCTAGTGAGATGGATACATAGATGAATAATAGGTTGTTTGAGATTATTTTATTATGAATATGAGGCATTTGATCACTCATGAAAGTCTTAGAGTGAGTCTATAGGGGTAAGACCTACAGACCTAGTATGCAACTAGACCACCTCTAAACCCTACCTGACCTAATGAGATGTCATGAGGATTTTTCAAGACCTATGAAGAATGTAAAGTAGTTTTTTATCATGAGAGAGGTTTATTTATCTTTTATATGAGGTGTTTATAAATTGGACAATGATTAGAAGGTCAGTTTTAAGACCTATTATGGTTTGGAGGTCAAGGTCTAAGCAAGTAAAGAGAGAGATGCCAGCCAAATGAGGTATGAGATTCATATTTAAAGATAAGAATGAGAATGTGAGAATTTTTAGTGGTGTGATAGTTTTTTTAAGGTATGTTTACCAATTTTTAAGTCAGATTTTTCAATAAAAGGCATGAAAAGTGGTTTTCAGGTTTATCAAGTGCACAGAATAAAGGGTTCTCAACCCAAAAAGGACTTTCAAGTGTTCATTGGCATGTGTAACCTTTGCATGGTAAATTTATCTATTTAAGAGAGATGGAAAAGGTTCCTATCTAATATCTCTAAGCATTATTTTTGTAAATTAGGGGTAGTCCTTTATGAATAATCATTAACACCAGAAACAGTGTTAACCCTCTCTAAAACCCTAACAGTGATCTGATATGAAATAAGTTATTATAAAGTGCTCAAAATATATTGGGATGAATATTTAAGTGATTTGAGGTTGTATTTAACTCTCCCAGTCATTTCTATGTGTGATTGGTTTATTAGGTGAGTGAGTGGAACCTACAGGAAAGGCCTTATTTCTTAAAGATTTGTTGTAACAATCAGAGTTGACCAAATCAAAGTATGCAAATCATTATATGGAGAATATTGAGACTTTTATTTAATTAAAATTATTTTTTTGAGTAGGATATATCCTTTATGTGTGCTAAACTAGTCATATAAGTTGAACAGTCGCTAGCAGGCCTAATGATGCAAATAATGTGAAACCCAAGCATAAGTGAGAAGTTGATTAGGGATGTGTTATCATGGATTAAGGATGAAAAAAAGTGCATGAATATGTTATTAAATACCCATAATACATTTTAATTTTGGATATAACTTTTGGATATCATTGAATATATCAAAAAGTTGTTCTCAAGTTGACTTGTCTAAGCTCAGTGAGGTCTATGTATAGTGAGGTCATGAGATTGGCCTAAAGGACCAATGTTTCCACTTGAACATGGTATAATTATATTTTATATTGGTATAATTATCTCATAAGATCATATAAATTAATTATAAGTCTTTTAAAGTGTCTACACAAGTGTTTAAGGTCAAAATCACCATGACTGGTCTTAAAAGCAAACTAGCAGTTTTGGGTAAGCAAGTTACAACGATGAGTTTTAGGCTCTATTTCCTAAGAAGAAGCATATAATATACATGGTGTTTATATTTTATACTTCATTTTATTTCCAATTCATTATTTGTATAATTTTTGGTACTCAGTGAAAGTAGTGAAAATGTTGAAGCCAAAATGGCTTGACTAGCTGTGTAAGGTATGTGAGAGGGAAGGTCAACAAATTGGTATGCAAGACCAATAATTTACATTAGATCTTATGATATTATTGTTTTATATTATTCTTATGATATTATAGGATAATTTTCATGTTTTAATTAAGCTAATGTGTTCTTTTATGTGTCATAAGTTCAAGTTTTCATGATTGTGTTTTGAGGCTAGTTGGCAGTTTTGAGTGGGCTACTTGCAGAGAAGGGTTTGAGTAATTTTTACCTGAGTTGTGAAGTATAAATCACATGGTGATTACTCTAAGGTAATGTATATTTTTTTTATGTGATTTTTTTCTTTGTTTAATTTAAAAAATTGTGTTTATGCTTTAGTTGTTCAAGACAGACTTTTTGGGTATGCACATGCTTAATTGTAAACAATACAAATGATATGCTTTAAGTAGTGGTTGGAGATAAAATGTGTTATGGAGACTAGATAAGATTATAAAGAGTATATTTTAGTTTCATATGATGTTTTATTACCATTTTATTTGTTTTAATGTGTCTCAATAAATTTTAAGTGTAGTGTGTCCTAAGTAGACCTAATGGGATTAGGTCTCCATGAGACATAAAGATGAGATAAAGCCTAATTAAGGCACGTCATAACTAAAGGGACTCAAATAATGTTTTATCCATGTATATTATACTTCCTAAGGTCAATTTTATGTTTTAATTAATAGGATAAGGGTGTGTGGCTGACTAATAAGGATATGAACAAGAGACTTGTATATATACTAGGCAATTTTAGGCCTATTAGTGATAGTAGAGAGAAAGTGAATAAAATAAAATTTTGTAGAATATAATAAGGTATTTTATACCATCATATGATTGTATATTATCTATTATTAATAATTTATATAGGTTTTGTGCATGAAAATCAAGGTCATATGAACTAATCAAGTCAAGAAAAGGACTAGTTGAGTGAAGAAGCCTAGAAGGCAGTTTGAGAGGGATAAAAGAGAGAGAACAGATAAAGAAAGAGATAATCATCTATATATTAGAAACAAAGTGTTATGAAATATATTACTACTTTTATGTGGTTGAGTTGGTGATGAGTCATCTAGGGGGTTAGTGCCTCTTTGCAGTTTCGTGTTAGTTATAGCCTAGCTGAGTTAGTGCTTAGCTAGTTGGGGTTGGTGCCCCATGTGAACCCTGGGTGATTCAATAAATTTGGTTTTTGTCTTATAATACTATTTATATAGGTTTTGTGCATGAAAATCAAGGTCATATGAACTAATCAAGTCAAGAAAAGGACTAGTTGAGTGAAGAAGCCTAGAAGGCAGTTTGAGAGGGATAAAAGAGAGAGAACAGATAAAGAAAGAGATAATCATCTATATATTAGAAACAAAGTGTTATGAAATATATTAATACTTTTATGTGGTTGAGTTGGTGATGAGTCATCTAGGGGGTTGGTGCCTCTTTGCAGTTTCGTGTTAGTTATAGCCTAGCTGAGTTAGTGCTTAGCTAGTTGGGGTTGGTGCCCCATGTGAACCCTGGGTGATTCAATAAATTTGGTTTTTGTCTTATAATACTATAGTATATTTAAAAATATTAGCGTATTTTCATCCCCTTGATGTTTTCCCACATATGTGATGTGTTCTTGTGTTTCACACCTATGTGGATAGATATTTATACATGCTAGATCTATATGTTTGTTTGAATGGTCTATAGTTGCTTGAGAGAAATTGATAAGAATTTTTGTAAAGACTGATTCACCCCCCCTAGTCATTTTTATTCTAAAATTTGGCATCAGATATTTGTCCTTTGAATTAGGTCTAAAATCCTAAAGGAGATCCTAAAAGTAAGGATGGGTAGTCAACAAGCTCAAGGTGGTTTCTCTACCAGTAAGGCTCTATTATTAAATGGATCTAATCATGCATTTTGGAACACCAATATGAATATATAATTGATCTCTTAAGGTCATGATATTTGGTATCTATTTGTGCATGGTTATAGTGCTCTTCTTATTCCACTAACTGATGTAGTAGGTAAGAAGGCTAGTGAAAATAACTCCAAGACAATGAATGTCATTCATTGTGGCCTATCAGAGGCATAGCTTATGAAGGTGATGACCTATGTATCAACTAAATAGATATGGGATAAATTCAAGACCATCTATGAAGGAGACACCAAGGTAAAAATGTTCAAGTTGTAGACCCACAAGAAACAATTTGAAAGTTTGAAGATGAATGAAGATGAAACTATTGTATCCTTCCTATTTAAGGATGATGAAGTTGACAATGTCATTAGAGGATTGGGAGAAGAACTGAAAGAGTCTATAGTCGTTCCAAAGGTATTGAGATCACTAACTCCTAAATTTGATTCTAAGGTGTCTGTAGTAGAAGAGATGCAATATTTGGACAAATTAGAGATGGATGGGCTTCATGGCATCTTGATTGCTTATGAGATGAGAACAAATGAAGACCTCCCAAGAAGTAATAAACTTTTAAAGTTGAGAAGAAGTCAAAGGCCAAGAAGCTCAAGAATGAGGAATGTTCAGATGTTGATGATGATCAACTAATAACCATGTTTACAAGGAAATTGAGGTTTGGTTCAGGTAAGTACAAGGGTAATTTTCCCTTTAAATGTTCTAATTATTCAAGATTGGTCACTTTGCATCCAAGTTTCCTAACAAGAATAAATCTGAGCATAATCAAGAACATGATGAACATCATGGAGATGGCGAGAAGGCATATAAGCCTAACAAAAATAAGGAGTTTAGGAAGTATGAAGGTAGGAAAGGAACTTTCAAGAATAAGAGAAGATTCTATACTAAATAAGATAACTCTTTTTATGTAAGTGACTCATGTGAATCTGATAGTGATGATGGAGGTAATGAACCTGAACATGAAAATAATGAAACCTTATTCATGGCCATAGAATCAAACAATAGGAAAGGCCTTATGGTTGATGTAGAATTAGATGAAGAAGAAGTTGAAGTGAATCTTGAGGCAAAATTGGTAAGTGTCATAGAGGAATTGAAGTTCCAAAGGAGAAATAATTGAAAACTAAGATCATTAGTTAATGACTATGAGGACCAGATTGACTTGTTTGATGAGAGATTGAGTAATACTTATAAAGAGTATAATGAGATCATCAATCAGATTGAAGCATAAATGGAGATAGTCAATGCAAACCTAAAGGCTAAAGAGGAAGAATACAACAAGTGTGAAACTAAAGTGGAATCCTTGAAAGCTGAGTTGAATAAAGCATCTAGTAAGGTGAGGACCTTTGTGAAGTTTGAGTAGAGCATTGACTCTCTAAATGACATTTGAGTAGTCAAAAGTCTACAAGTGACAAGATAGGTCTTGGATTTAAAGAAGATCAAAAGGTGGTAGCTCAAGTTAAGGAGAAGTATATTGAAGACAAGAAGGTAAATATAAAAAGACCTATCAAATAGCCTAATGTTATGAGGTATGTTAGTTCATTCAATGGTTACTATTTTGTATGCAGTCAGTTTGGTCATAGAGTAAGAGAGTGTTAAATACCCTCCAAGAATGAATAATCATGGGACTATGGAAAGATTCATAGTTCACATTAGTTAAATGGTATGCATAAGGTGGTTTGATAAAGTTTTCATAATGTAGGACACATTCCAAGATTATATCCTAACAGAGATAGAAGATCATCAAGCCAAAATAAGAAGTTTGAAGTTCCTAGAGTGTAATAAAGAAGGCAAATGAATATATAGAAACTAAAGATAATGAAGATGAGTCATGATCAGTCTACAATCTCAAGTGGACTATTTTTTGTTATATATCATGATTCAAATGTGAAATCAAGTCAGGAATGCTTGTTGTTAGCTCACATTGATGATCAAATAATTGATGAAGAGGTCAAACCTATATTACAAATCAAGCCTAAAAGGATACTAAAGGATATTAAGTCTTATGAGATCATGGAGGTCTTGTAATCTCCTAAGCTTATGTTGTATTAGTGCTCTATGAAAAGAGTTGATTCCATTAGGCTTCATGGATACACTATTTAGTTAGTATAAGTATGGTAGATGCTTGGTTTAAAGGGGAACTATTTAAGTTATTGCTTGAGCTTTATATGTGTTATGAATTCATTTGAATGAGGTGTGCATGGCTTAATGGGGATAATGTTGCCTTAGTGCTTCATAACCAATTTTTCAAGAAGGTATGGTTCCAGAAAGTAGTTTGTGTAAGACCATTTGTCATTAATGTCAAAGGGAGAGAAATTTCAAGAAGGGAGTTTGACCAGACTAGGGGAGATTAGAATGATTAGATTGAAGAATGTTTTGCCATCAATGACAAAGGGGGGTTTTTTTGAGAAGTGTTGTCATTTATTTAAATTTTGATGTTAAGTTTGATGTCATTGATGTCAAGGTGCATCTAGTGAAGA
This sequence comes from Torreya grandis, assembly GCA_037957365.1. NCBI lineage: Eukaryota > Viridiplantae > Streptophyta > Pinopsida > Cupressales > Taxaceae > Torreya > Torreya grandis. The sequence goes on along the minus strand of JARHVA010000200.1, from coordinate 2,528,387 downwards.
TGCATGGTGAGTGATTTGTGATTTATGAGCTTGTATGCCTGATGAGACAAAGAAGCCATGTGATAAGAGAGAATTTCAAGGGAACCTAATGTCTCTCTATTGAGAGATAATTTTAATTCAACATAATAATTATTTTGATCCTAGTTTCAAGTTTCAAATCAAGTAAACCATGTTTGAGTATTAGTCCTTGAGTACAAGGTGTTTTGAGAAGTCTAGTCATAACAAGCATAGTCATGTCATGAGCATGTGTATTATGAGCATGAAGAGGTATTTGAAAAGGTATGATATTATCTAAGGTTCATGTAATTCATGTAATCAAGGGGTATAATCATCAAGGAGTGTTTCAAGGTTAGTTGTCAAGCTTTGAGTGCTTGAGAACTCTAGTCATGACACTGGTCATTGCATGAAGAGACCTTGTGAGAAGATATGAGCCTTGTGTCCTAGTGAGATGGATGCATAAAGGAATAAAATGTTGTATTATATTGTTTTATAATGAATATGAGACATTATATGACTCATAATATTCTCAAAGTGATCTTAAAGGGGTATGACATACAGACCTAGTATGCAAGTAGACCACCTCTAGACCCTGCCTAACCGAATGTGATGTCACGAGGAGTTTTCAAGACCTAAGAAGGATATAAATTAGTGTTTCATCATGAGATAGGTTTATTTATTTTTTATATGAGGCGTTGGGATATTGGACAGTGGTTAGAAGGTCATTTTCAAGACCTAATGTGGTTTACAGGGCAAGATCTAAGCAAGCAAAAAGAGAGATGATGGAAAAACTAGGTATGATATTCATATTTCAATATAAGAATGAGAATATGAGAATTTTAAATGGTTTGATAGTTTTTCCAAGGTTTTTTGACCAATTTTGAGGTTAAAATTTACAATAAAAAGCATGAAAAGTGGTTTTCAAGTTTCTCAAGTGGACAGAATGAAGGGTTCTCAACCCAAGAAGGAATTTCAAGTGTTCATTGGCATATGTAAACTCTACATGTGAACATAAAATTTTGAGGAGAGATGGGTAAATGTCTTATCTAATATATCCTAGCATTAGTTTTGGAAATGAGGGGCAGTCCTTTATGAACAATTGTTAACGCTAGAAACAATGTTAACCCTCTTTAAAACCCTAACAATGACCTGATATGAAATAAGTTATTATAAAGTGCTCAAAATGGATTAGTATGACCATTTAAGTGATTTTAAATTATATTAAACTCTCCCAAGCATCTCCAAGTGTGATTGGTTTGTCAAGTGAGTGAGTGGAACCTATAGAAAAGGCCTTATTTCTTAGATATTTATTATAACAATCAAAGTTGACCAAGTCAAAGTATGAAAATCATTAGATGGATAAGATTTATACTTTTATTTGATGACCATTATGGTTTTTTATTATGATATATCTTTTATGTGTGTTAAACTGGTCATACAAATTGACTAGTCGCTAACAGGCCTAATGATGCAAATAATGAGAAACCCAAGTAGATGAGAGAATTTGATTAGGGATGTGTTATCATGGATTAGGGATGAATAAAATCCCATGAATATGTTTTTAAATACCTATAATACATGTTAATTTTGGATATAATTTTTTTAGATCATTCAATATATCAAAAAGTTGCTCTCAAGTTGACTTGTCTAAGCTCAGTGAGGTATGTGTATAATGAGGTCATAAGATTGGTTTGTAAGACCAATATTAAAACTTGAACATGTTATATTTATATTTTATATTGTTATAATGATCTCATAATATCATCCACATGAATCATAAGTATTTGAAGGTGTCTAAACAGGTGTTGAAGGTCAAAATCACCATGACTAGTTTTCAAGGCAAATTGGTAGTTTTGGGTAAGCAAGTTGTAGTGATGAGTTTGAGGCTCTATACCCTAAGAAGAAGAATATAATGTACATGGTGTTTATATTTTGTACATTTATTTACTATTAATTCTTTTTAAGTTTTTTTACTTGGTAAAAGTAATGAAAATGTTGAAGCCAAAATGGCTTGATTGGCAGTGTAAGGTCTGTGAGAGAGAAGTTCAACAAATTGGTATACAAGACCAATAATTTATGTTAGAGATTATGATATTTTTATTTCATATTTTTCCAATTAACTTATAGGATAATTTTCATGTATTTTAATTCATTGAGTGTGTTCTTTTAGGTGTCATAATTTTAAGTTTTCATGATTGTGTTTTGAGGTTAGTTGGCAGTTCTAAGTGGGCTACTTGCAAAGAAAGGTTTGAGTAATTTTTCCATGAGTTGTGAAGTATAAATCACATGGTGATGACCCTAAGGTCATGTATCTTGTTTTTATGTGATTTTTTTCCTTGGTTTTTTGGAAAAATTGTATTTATGCTTCATTTGTTCAATATAGACTTTTTGGCTATGCACAGGGTTAATTGTGAACAGTACAAATGATGTGCTTCAAGTAGTGGTTGGAGATAAAATGTGTTATGGAGCCTAGATAATATTATAAGTGGTAAATTTTAGTGGAATATTATGTGTTACTATTGTGTGAGGTTTTTGAATGTGTCTCAATAAAGGCTAAGTGTAAGGTGTCCTAAGTAGACCTAATGGGATTAGGTCTCCATGAAACCTAAAGATGAGATAAAGCCTAATTGAGATAGGTCAGACTTAAAGGGACTCAAAAAAAAATTTATCCTTGTATATGATATGCCCTAAGATCCATTTCATTTTTAACCTAAGAGGGTAAGGGTGTTTGGATAACTAAGAAGGATATGAATAAGAAAATTGTATATATACTAGGCAATTTTAGGCCTATTAGTGATAGTAGAGAGAAAGCGAATAAAATAACATTTTTCAAAATATAAGAAGTATTTTATACCATTAGAGGATTGTAGAAGATCTATGATTAATAATTGATATAGGTATTATGCATTAAAATAAAGGTCATATGACCTAATCAAGTCAAGAAGAGGACTAGTTGAGCAAAGAAGCTTAGAAGGTAGTTTGAGAGGGATAGAAGAGAGAGAAGAGCTATAAAATGAGATCATCATCCATTATATGAGCAAAAGAAAATAAATTAAATATGATCAATAGTTTTAGGTGGCTGATTTGGTGCTGAGTCATCGAGGGGGTTGGTGCCTCCTTGCAAGTTGGTGCTTGTTAAAGCCTAGCTGAAATGGTGCTTAGCCAGTTGGGATTAGTGCTCCATGTGAAGTGGGTGCTTCACTAAATTTTGTTTTTATCTTATAGGACTATATTCCATTTGTAGATATTATTGGGTTTTCATCCCTTGAGGTTTTTCCACATATGTGATGTGTTATTGTGTTTTAAGCCTATGTGGATAGATGTTTATGCATGATAGATCTATATGTTTGTTTGAATGGTCTATGGTTGATAAAGAGAAATTTATAACAAAGTTTTTAAAGATTGATTCACCCCCCCAGTCATTTTTCTTCCAAAAAACTTGAAATTTCTATGAGAGTTTTAACTATTCCACTTATTATATTGAAATTACTAAAAACATCATTTAGGCATCCCTATTCTGCTTATAGATTCATATCAGCAAAATCCCAACAGTCTTTATACTTCTGGGATAAGAATATACTAGACAAGGAAGGCCACATCCCAATCATGTCCACTATCATGACCTTATCCTTCATGCTTCAAGGGTAACTTTGCAAATTCAAGGCATTCATATTAACTTTCTTGCACTGTATCAAGGTTAATGGAATTTTTTAATTTTCGTATATATAATTACATCAAGGCCTCTCAAAGCGTCATCTATAAATCACCTATAAATTATAATACACATTGAGAAAAATGACACTAATCTTTCCAAATTTATTTATGAGTTATTGTAACAGTCATAGGATAAGTTTGAAGTAATTTTATTATAATTCAAGGGCAATCATTATCAAGAATTCAAATCAATTTACTAAGTTGCATCCATTTAACATCAACATGAACCCCTTTTGGGATATGTAGGTAGCACTCATATTATGTGGGGTTTTTACTAATATTTTGGTTATTCCCCTTACCCAATTTCCCCCTTTCTATTTGATCTCCTATTTTATTTTTTGGTGGGAACTAGGGTTTTTCCATTGTAAGTCTTACATGCATCAAATTGGCTATTGTATATTATCAACAAAACCCTTTAAGTTAGTTTTAGGTATTTAGATAGATAAAAAAGCATACACTCAACTAAGATGTGGCTACTGATTAGTGTGACCCTATAATAATACATTATAAAATCCTATTTTTGGTTATGGCACAGTTCACATGCCTTTTTAGCTAGTTTTACATCATAGATCTACTTATACAATCGACATAAATCATATCCAATATATTTTTTCACATTTAATTGTTTATTATTATTTATATCCCATTTCAAATTTTGTATTTTACTATATTTAACATATAATCATTTTAGTGAACCCATAATTTTATTTGAACATTGTTTATTATTTGATTATTTTCAATCCTAGGATTTCATATAGGAATGGTTTAACCTTTGTATTTAATGCTCTAAAATATAAAGTTGATATTAATCTATGAATAAGTAAGTATAATCAAGATACTACGCAATCATTAAAACCCTTGCCTAGATCACCCTTTATACCTTGTTTTTTAATTATATTGTATTTGTAATGGGATAAATGAATTGAAATTTCTTTCATATGTTGTATATAAATATTAAATTCATTAGTACATCATATATCCCCCTTGAGAATTTTGTCCATATAGTTTTCCATGGATAAAATGTAAATCTAAGCAGGAAAATAAAATGTATAATATAGATCCTCATGCAATCTTCAATTCTTATTGTTGCAATATCATATCCTATACTCATGAAAGTTTATTATCACCAAAATAAAGTTTTGTCAACTATAATATTTCCTAGGAGAAAGAATACATGAAAATTTCACATAATATTGAAATAAGAGGTCTTGGATACAAAGAAGAGTCTACCTCTTGTGGTCAAAGCCAACCAAGAATATCTCCTAAGATCATTCATGTTGTTAATACTTATTGTTCTAATATCAAGTCTGAGTTGATTCCCATCACAACTAGATGCCAAAGAGCATGTGAATAACCTTTTTTGTTTCCTCCCCTCCCCTTAAACCTTATTATATTTTTCAATCTATTCTCATTATTTGATTAAGGCTCATATTAGATTACATGTCCATAGTGTGAAAACTAGAAGAGGGCAACCACCTTTACCAAATCAGCCCAATCCTACTAATCATAATTTTCCTCCTCCACTTCCTCCACATTATTCCAAGTAATTTTCTCAACCCAAGGTGTATGATCTCATTGACCAATTTCATAATACCCCGATCAAAATTTCTATTCTAGAGCTATTAAAAAAATAACTAGCTTACAAATATATATTAAATGCAATGTTAAGAGATACCACTCTTCATATAGATATACAACCAAGTTTATCTAATTTTATCATGAATAAATTCAATTATATTGACAATGTTTTTACTTTGGATAAGGAATATATACTTCCCAATCATATCATTGAGCAAAGTCTTCCATTGTTCATTCAAATTTAAATACACATAAAGCTAGTCAAGTGTGCATTGGTTGACAATGGTTCCAGGATAAATATTTGTAGCTATGACTTTGTAAATAAATTAGGTTTCAATAATAATAATCTTTAAAAATCCAAACAAACTATAAATGGGTTTGATATCACTCCAAAATAAATATTTGGAACTATCACATTAAATTTACTACTAGGCCTTAAACTAATTCTACTTTTTTTCAAGTCATACCTATTCAATTATAATATAATATACTCTTGGATCGACCTTGAATTCATATGATGGAAGATATACCTTATAAATTCCATAGATACATCAAATTATTACTTCATATCCATGAGTTTACAATTCCACTTGTTGATGCATCTTTTTGATATTACAAAATGACAGAATCATAATCTGATAAGGTCTCCACCATACTAACTAAGCAACCAATTCTAATGGCACAAATGCATACTTGTGAAGTGGGTAAATCAAGTAGTGTAATGATATCCCGTAAATCTCTAAAATTCCTAAGCAAATAGAGGAGACTATCAAGGAAACTACATAAAAAGTTTAAATTTCTAAACAAATAGAAAAGCCTATCAAAGAAGAGAAGTAACAAGTGCCAATTCCTATAGAAGTACAAAAACCTCTTTCATAACTACCATTATTGGTCGATTCTCAAGATTAATTTTGTCAAGTTGAGGAATACTATAATATTTATGATGAAAATAAACAAGAATTGATAGATGATCAACTACGAAAGTTAAAACTTGATTGCATAGATGAAGATGAATACTTATCTCATTATTTATTCACATTTGTTGGAGTGGGTGAATATAGATATATTTATTATATACAAAACAAGGGCAAACCACTCATTTATAATCAATAGGATCTACAAAATACTTCAAACAGTTGCAATATTGTATCACAAGCTATATCGCAATTAGTTGACTCAAATATAATAGTCACATCTCTAAAGGAAAAGATGCAGATAAAGTAATTAAAACCTCAAATAGATCAACATTGAGAGGTAAATCAACCAAATCAAGATCAAATCATTTAAAAAAAAGGCTTCTTGATAAAGGTATTTAAAATCAAGACTCCATTTCTAATGCCACTCCTCAAAATATGGTTCACAAAGAGGCAACAAAACAACATTATTCCTATATAGAGCCTCTCATTATTAAACCACTTATGGATGGTAAATAATACACTAATGCTATGGTTACATGCTTAAAAGAAGCTAATATATGCAACCTAACTTTTCTTATATATCTTGGGTATGATACACAACATCTTAATAAAGCTATGACACTAAAGCATTGCATAACATCTATCACATTACCAATAACTCTTGGCTCTAAATCATGTCCAACACTCTTTCACATTGATCCTATTTTAGAGAAATATAATGCAATCCTTGGAAGATCATGGCAAAGATTAATGGGAGCTACACTGAGTAATAATTATGAGTCTCTAACATTTCAATAAAATATTACAATAATCACCATTTAAAAATATAAAATATTCATAACATAAGAGCAAAAAAAAGGGCATACTCTAACGAGGACATATAATATAGTTATGACTGATATGTATCATACAACAACTAGGATACAATATAATGGATCAAAGAACTCTACACCATGATATTCTATTCTAATTGGTGGATTATCAAAAACTAAAGTTGGTGGATATACCTTTTATGCAAGATCTTTATAGGATCTTTCTACTGATCAAGTTATTCGTTAGCTACTTGCATTTTCCTTTGTACATAATTTATTTGCTTTTACTTTGTTGTTACTTCTTCTATCCCAAATACCAAGCATTCTTTTATCCCTTGAATTTATTTTCACTTTGGGTACTTTCTTCTTTGATTTTTAAACTAATTTGAATAATCCAAACTACTATCTTACAGAACCTGTTATGCAAATTCTTTATGACAATCCACTTACTTATTATGTCATATTTATCATGCAATGGTTCTCCTTGCATTTACATGATCACATCTATGTACTCTTACATTATACATGAGCACACATAGTTTTTTTCCCATTGGGGGAATGTACATTTTTATCTTATTAATCATTTGTGTTACATTTATATGAATCTTTTACATATACATTGGGGGCACATTGCTTGTTTTCCTCCTTGACACACTATGCTTCATCACCTTATTATAGTTTGTTAGAATCCTTCACATTTATTCTATTTTTGAAGCCTCACTTCTTACTACTTTTCATATTTTCAAAAATGGAAAAAAAAATTAAAAAACACAAATATGTCAAAAATTCAAAAAAATCATATATGTCAAAAATTCAAAAAAATCAAAATATTTTTCCATGACCTCTCAACATTCTCTTATGTTTGTAGAATGCATCTTTCATATGTTAGTTATTTCATGTTAAATAGATAACATATTTCAATTTTCAATACACATTATTTTTCATGAGGCATACAAGTGTGATATAGGACATAATATTACATGGTTTTCAATATTAGGCTTCACTTTTACCCAATAAACTTGATAAGTTGGGGGCATCTCTTCATTCTCCATGAACACTTCAACAAGTTGTATCTATCTACAACATATCTACCATATTGAGTTATATATAATATAAATGTTTTGTTAATCACTTATATTTTACATTGTGTTACATGGATATGCTACTTGTTAACAATGAAAATGATACATGGGATTGATATAGACTAGTCTCATTTGTTGTATTTTTTTTTAAATTCTTGATTTACCACATGATAAGTTAGGAATTGCTTGTTTAATGTGTGTGTTATATAGCCTTGTGTGTGCAACATATAAATTTTCATGCTTGTATGGCATCATAATGCCATTTGTATGGCCCTTGGACTTGTGTGTTTATGCAACATTCACATATCCCTTATATGTGGCCTTTGGGCCTTATGTGTGAAATTTTATGTAAATTGTGTGACATTACTTACATGTTCATCACTTTTTATTATGGTGCCATGATTCATGTCATGCATTGATATTATTTTTACTCTTATGCCATGATACATATCATGCACACGATTCTCATATGCATTAATGTTGTATTTAGCTAACATAAGTTTCATATTCAATCCAGTGCTATATTCAATACTATGATGCAATACCTTATTACATCTTTCACATAATATATAGTTCTCTTTTGATATTAGTGACTTGCACACTACGTCTCTCATCTCAAAATAGGGGAATCAAAATGGGCTTATCTGGATAATTTAAGTCTTCATGAGGAACAAATTTTAGATTTATGATAGCATATAGTTTTAAGAATTACAACATGATTCAAAAAAATTAGATTATGAGGGCATGTGACATGCATGTGTACTTATTCTTATAGTTGCAAGTTATATGTCTCAAATAATTATAATTTACAAATATCAAAAGTTACATGTTCAATTAGCATTCTATATCAATTCAACACATATACAAGGGGCATGATATTCATTAATGTTCATGTTTCTATGTGAAATTTTCATTTTAAAATTTTCAAAGTTTAAAAGTTTCAAAGGTACATTTTTAAAAATTGAATCTAGATCCATATATAGTGATGTGATTCATTTAATTTTTAAAGTCGGCCATGTTAGAATCTAGTGACACTCAACATCTATGGTCGCACATTATCCATTATAGCAAGCCACATTTGGTGGTTCCACCCTTTCAATTACTCTATAAGAGTACTCTAAAAATTCAGATCAGAGCTGAAGCATACAATATTTTCAACTCAAAAAATTTCACTGGTTTTCAAATTGAGACTTGAACACTCTCAATTCACCATAGGTTAAACATTTCTCCAAACGCCTCAAGAAGGAAACACACATAATTTTCTTCTTTCAAATTATAGGGAAATTAGATTGCATACTCTTTTAGGTGTATTCTTTCCTTACCCTCTTTCCAAATTTTTAAATTTCAAGTTTTAACTTTTAAACTTTAAAATATAGATAGTAACTACTTTCAATGGCATTATTGCAAGTTTTACATCGAGGAGTCTTGCACAATAAAATTGCATATCAAAATGCAAAGTGTATATACACACCTAGGTTTAGATCTCCTTTATTATTAATTTCACTTCATTTCATCACTCTAATAAAATGGGGCAAATGTAGATACTACACTTTAATTAGTAAGTGCTTGACAAAGTTTAATCTTGACATCCTTTCCTTGCTTGACATGTTAGTCATTCCATTAACATGCAATCTCTATGAGAGTATTAAATATTCAAATTATTGTCTTATGATTACTAATAACATCATTCATTCATCCCTATTCTACTTGAAAAGTCCTATCAACCAAATCCCAACAGTCTTCCTCTTTCTGAGACAAGACTGCACTAGGCAGACAGGGTTGTATCTTGATCATGTCCATTGGTGCAGTCTTGTCCCATATGCTCTAATGGTAACTTTTCAAATGTGATATGTTTCATATCAACTCTTTTACACATTTATAAATGTCATTGAATAAAAATATTCCAACTATTCCTCCATATAATCACATCAAGGCCTCTCAAAGCATCATCTAGCAATCACTTGGCAATTCTACTACACATTGAGCAAAAGGGCACTAATATTTTTAAATTTAATTATAAGTTATTATAACATTCATAGGATAAGTCTACATTCATTTTATTTCAAGTTAACTCATTGTTAAGCATATAATTCAATTTAGTAAGTTGCATCTATTTAGAAAATATCAAGATTCACACACTCACTCTAAGAGGGAGAACTTCATCAGTCAGAGGCCCTTCTGGGCTATTTAGGTAACACTCATATTATGTGGGGATTTTTAAGGATATCTTAGCTATTCCCATTGCATAATTCCACCCTTTATATATGATCTCCTATTTTTTATGTGGAGGAACTAGGGTTTTGCCATTGTAGGTCTTTTGCGCATCAAATTAGATCTGTAAATTATCAACAAAACCTTCTAAAATAGCCACAGGGACTCAAATATAAAAATCAATTGCACAATCAACTAGGACATAGTTTTAATCAATAAATAAGGTTATAATACACCCCTATCTACCTAGTGCAGTGTTATCCTAATACATCAAAAAAACATTTTTTGGATTTAACATAGTTCATAGGTCTTTTTAGCTAGTTTTACATCATAGATTTGCCTACACAATCAACATATATAAGATCCAAACTATGTTTTTACATTCCATGTTTATTAAAATTTATATGCCATTTAAAATTTTGCATTTCACATTTAGGTTATGTATATTTTTTTAATTTAAATTAATCTTTCAATAGTTTAGTGTTTAATGCATTTCATTGTTAGATAAAAATAAATATATAAATAGTCAAACACCCACATGAACCTTACAATCTATGATGCACCAAATTATTATCTCATACAAATAATTTAGACATAGACAAAGGTGATTGTATGGTCACATACCATTTTTTTGCACATGTCATTATCAACCATTACACATCAGTGTCGATAGTCAATACTAACCCAAAGTTGATGGAAATGACCCTACATAGATAAAAATGTAGTTCTGGATTTAGGCAAATCACAGGCTTGCTTCATTCTATTTTCAACTATCAGAACATAACCACAAGTAAATAGTTTGTAAGTACTTATCCCTTTATTGTACTTATTATATTTAGCATATTTGTGAACGTGTTATGTTAAGAACATTCTAATTCATGATTACATGTCATATTTAATAATCTAAACTCGCATATTGGTTTGTATCCTATTAGGGTTTCTAAAACCAAATTAAGGTGAAACATATTGGTGAACTTGTACATTACTCAAACTGTGTCAAACCTTATGTGTCCCTCAAGGTTTCATCCTTATAGGGTTTTAGCTTTCACCCACTATTTTTTATTTAAAGACTTAATTTATGATTATTCTCTAACAATACACATTACCCATGGATACAATGAATGAACATTATCTTTATTTGTTAATGCAAGTCATGAAGGTAATATTTTCATATTGTTCCACTTAGATATGTTACATTTTGATCAATCATATATTCAAATGGATCAAATATAAGCATACTAATAAGGTTGGCATTAATAATGAATAATCCCAAGCCTTCTTCAAATCATATTGTTTCAAAATCCAATATGAGTTGCCTTTAGTTTCCACTAGGCACTAAAGGGCATGCATGAATCCTTTTGTTCTTCCCCCTATACTTCAAGGTTATAATAACTACCATCACACTTTTTTTACTTACCCATAGTTTATTTTAGATTTTGTAATCCATGTTTTCAACATTAGACGAGGTAGGGTGCCCCATCATGTGTGCCAAAATGAAGGTAGTCAACATGTTCCTCCTTAAACCCCTCCACTCACATGATGCAAGCCAATCAACCAAAGGGTATGACATCATAGATCAACTAAGAGACAAACATAATAAAATTTATATCTTAGAGTTACTCAAGAGATCAAAAATCTACAAAGACATCTTATATCAGGCATTATAAGAAACAACTCTCCCTAGTGATACACACCCTACATCATTTACTCTATAATGATGACATTGAATGATATAGAAAAATTCATCACCTTTGATAAAGAATAAATACATACACAACACTCAAGAGATCAAAATCTACCATTATTCACTCAAGTTAAAGTGAAAAATAAAATGGTCAAATGTGTGTTACTAGATAATAGTTTTGGATTGAATATTTGTAGCATTACATTCTTACAAAAATTGGGGACTAATCTATATAGTATTAAAAAAATAGATCAAAGCATAAAAATATTTGACTACACTCCATGTCAAATACCTAGGACCATATCATTGGATGTAAAACTAGGTCTCAAGATGGTACCTACTACCTTACACATTATGCATAATCAATTACATTATAACTTAGTTCTGAGATGATAAAATTACACACAAACACACACATTAACTTCATACATGAAGGATATTCTCATACACAACCAAAATATGATGACCCTTTCAGATAGTGTAAGATGACCCAATATACTGATGATAACCAATCATTAGCATAGTTGGAATATCATTCTATCATTCCTCCATCACAACCCATTCTAGTAGCTTAGATGTATACATATGAGGTCAGTGAATCATGTACTTCAAAGTACAAGAAACTGATCATAACACACAAAGTAACAATATAACATGAACCAAAAGTTAATATAGAGTAACTAAAACCTATACCCAATATTCCTTTACTGATGAATTTAAAAAATCAAGATGGCATGGTTATAATTGATACAAGCCACAATGAATAAAATAGATCAATACATTTCCTTCTTCTACAAAAAAATACTAGCAGTATTTGTATGCATCTAAATTTACTCACCTTTATCAACTTACTTCATCTAATGAGCACTAATTCCATATAATTTTGTCTAATTCATCTTTACTAATCCTCCTATTCTTTTGTCTACCACCCTTTTCCATTATTCTTCATCTACTAACCTTATTCCTACCCCATAAACCAATCAAGCCACCTAAGTCCCCATTAACTTCTAACTAGTCCCACTTGTCTAATATTTGGGAATTTCAAATTCCCATAACCTACCTACCTACCTATCTACCCTCTATTTCTCACTTAAACCTTATTTTAAACTAATCTAACCTCCCCCTAATAATCATTAAATTCCCTAATAGAATCTAGAACTATCCACCATCTTTTCCCTTCTCTAGATAATTTTAAAGAATTTTAAATTCGTTATAATTCCTTCCTCTGGAATCATCCAAAGAATTTTTAATTCCCTGAATAATTTGTTATAAAACACAATAACACACTAAAATACTAACACCTCTAGCCTGGACACTAGGGAGAACATAGGTAACAAGTAAGCATATGAAAACACAACTAAAACATAAAAGTTTACATTCTTTTACCTTTCTTGGAGCTCTAAATGTCTTGTTAAATGACTTGTTTGGCTTGTGCATCAAGAAACCTTTGACAATGAATCTTTTTTGGCTCCTTCTCTCCTTAGCACCTTGGTTGTGATTGTTTGGCTCAAAATTTAAGCATGGAAACATTACTTGAAAGGCATTTAGGCATTATAACATTACATCAAAAGAGCTTATTAAAAATATTTGTGCATAATAACTTTGCACCAAAATAACTTAGAATTCAATAGGCAAGGCCTTGTATTTATAGCCTCAAGAATTAACTCTCACCCAAGATGAGTTAAGGTTGAGTTTTAAAATGGAATGCATTTAAACTAACCCTAAGTGAGTTGAGACTAACTCCAATTGAGTTAATAGTTATTATATAATTATGATTTTTAATTACTAGACATGGTTCTCAAATTAGATATTTTGGAATATTTTGGAAGAGCTTGACAATTCATAAAGGCAATGATGAAAAGGTTTGCTATTTTAAATTTTAAAATTTCCATTTTAAGATAGTCATTAATTACAAATGGATAATTCAACTAAGCATTTAATCTTGTTTAATTAGTTAATTTAATTTGATTATCATTTTTTCTCTTTTAAGATTTATTCAAATGCCCCACTTAATGGGTCCATAGGCTAAATTGATAATTGTTATGTCGCAAAGTGATTAAGAATCAATATGTGAGAGGTTATTTTTGCATACGGGCTAGTATCCCAAATAGGGATGCCTCAACTTGATTTTGAAAATTGATAAATGATGCATGACTAAAATTGGGATGTTTAGTGATTCTTAGGCATAATTTGTAATATATGGTATGAATTGGTCTAGAGTCTATTCAGAAGCCAGTTGTGTCTAGAATTGGATGTCTATAGTTTGCCCCTATTTAATAAGGCATTACAAACTATAGGCATAGTAATGTCTTCTCAAATAATGAAAAGGTCATGTATGCCTAATACTCCAATAGTGATGGATGAGCTCTGGGTGCCCCCTCGAGGGAGTAGTCAACAAAGATGGTTGGTGATAGATCCCTCAAAGAAATAAAACTATGAGACCAAAAGGTAAAATGGGGTGAAAAAGATTGATTTACCCACAAGAAATTATAATCAGTGACACAGTGAGCTACCCTAGTTGGGAACATAAAAAGGATAATTTGCTCAAAGGTGGTTATAATCATTGATATAGAGAGGTAAAAAGATAATGATTTGACCAAAGTCAAAATTATTAGTCAAAGGATAAAGATAACAAGAGAATGATTTACCCAAACATAGTTATAATTATTAAAAAGAAAACAATGATTTGCCCATGGGTAGTTATAATCATTAGCAGGATAAAAACATGTCCCAGTTGGGTAGATAGAGATAATGATTTGCCCATATGTGGTTATAATCACTATCACCTGATTAAATTGAAACACAATGATTTACCCAAAGGTGATTATAATCATCAGCATGGTAGTGTAGATCAAAACACAATGATTTGTCCAAAGGCAGTTATAATCATTGGTAGGGTGGGTGGGACAATACACAATGATTTGCCCAAACGTAGTTAGAATCATTATCAAAATGATAGGAGTAATATGGCAAATTAGAAAATGGGGTTGATGCATTGAGTTTGTACTCATAGTGTAAGAGTAATTCATTACAGAGAAAAAAGGTGAATTTGGGTAACCTATTAGTATGGAGATGCACATCCTAACTAACAAGAATTAATATTCTTTCATGATTTAATTACTCTACATTTGGGGAATATGAAGGTAGATCAGGAAGTTTTTAGGTTTCAAGGAGAAGTACCATGGCCTCATTGCTTGTAAGATTTCTTGAGCTAATTTTTACCATAGCACATGATGGTAGGCATAATGATATAAAACACCATGATAACATAGCTATAATATGCATAAATATTAACACGTAATCTAATAAATAATCAAAAATAAAGCACAAATGATAAAAATCATGATGACAATGTAGACATATGAATATGGATAGATTCAAGAATAATGCATAAGGAATCAGCTAATGAATGCACCTAGATTGAATCAAGGCACAATAATAAAATCAAACAAATAGAAAGATAAAACACTAAAAAATAAATAGGAAATAAAACATGACACAAATACAAATAATGGTTAATAACAATGTTAGTGCCACCAAAGAATAAACAAGAGAACGAACATTGCCCCTAGGCTATAAGAGACAATGAAACAAACAAACAAAAAAATGGGGGGAAAGAGAAGAAAAGGAAGGGTGATCGAGCTAACTCTAGATGCACTAGGCAAGTGACTTTGCCTACATAGTTCCATGGATGTAAGATCCACCATGAACTTCAAGCCAAATGTAGTTCTCATAAGAGATGGGATAGAATAAAAATGACGATGAATAAAAACATGATTGATGAAGAAGAGGAATATGTGAATGGTACCACAAAATAGCAAGAGTGTGAGATGAAGCCTAGAAGTCATTAATGTATCAAAGGTGAATACATAATATGTAAGATGAAAACTCTCAAAATGATAAGAGTGTAAGGTTTAGGGGCCAACAAGGATGGGGAAACTAAAGGACAAGTGGTTTCTTGTGAAATAACTATGGATCCAAAATCCTTAAGGCAAAGAAGTGGTTGATTTCATTTTTTGGGTGATTTTATAGATCATTTGCAAATGTTTTTTGAATTTTCGATGCATGCCAACTTGATCTAAGAATTACAAGATAACAAATAGTTCAGCTCACAAAATGGCAAGACCAGTCAAACTAAAAGTGCTCATAAAATGGCAAGATCATGGCAAAGGGTGACTAAGTTGGTCTTAATGTAAATCAAGCACTGCTTACATAGTCCTATTAGGACCTCAAGCCACTATAGTTTTTACTTATAATGAAGGAATCTGACTAGGTATCAGCAAGTTTGTAAAAATAGGCAAGGTAGGCAAATGGCATAATATGACATAAAAATGCCAAGGTGGGACTTCAAGGCATGATAAAAGTGTTGTTGATAATTTTCCCATAGGAAGTTTTAATTAGGAAACAATGACATAGGTCAATGATACTAATTTGCTCATATGAGATTAAAATTTGTAGCATGATGTGAGACACCTATTTTTCATAAGGTGGTTATAATCAAGAGTACTCATAATGAAAATGAAATAAGAAATGAATGATGTAACTACCAAACCACTATCATATTGGTCTAAGATATGACCTATATTCAGAATACTAGATGAACTAATGAAACTTGATATGAATTCCCTTGTTTAAGGTGCTTGAATAACCAATAGAATGGAACCAAGGTCAAAGGGGTTGGGAAGGGAGGGTAAAAACAACATTGGCCAAAAGGGAAAGTATGGTATGATGGTACATGGCATGGTACAAAGAAGGATGTTGATATTATGGTATAATAAAAATGGGCCTCATAGATAATACTTCAAGTCGCTCAAGCGAAGTAATGTTTGAGGTGTATAAAGTTCATCAGCTTACCAAATTCATCTCCATATGGTATAATGAGCATGTATGCTCCAGAGCCATAGTTTGAAACAATGATATAGGTCCCTATCCAATTAGGTTTGAACTTGCCTTTTTTCGTCTTATTGATCATGGTGTTCTTTGAGAACAAGTCCCAAAGTTTAAACTCTCAATGTTTGAATTATCAGTTATAGTGGCCACAAAGTCTATTTTGATATGCTTAAAGGCTATTGATAAAGGCCATGCATTTTTCATCAAGTAACTCTAGCTCTTACATGATAGCAACTCTATAATCTTCATCATCTAAGGCCTATTTAAACAAGATGCACAGAGAAGATAAATTAACCACAATGGGAATAATGGCCTCAGTGTCATAAACTAGTGAATATGGAGTGGCTTTGATTGGGGTATAGTAATTAGTCCACCATGTCCAAAAGGTGTGGAAGATTTGGAGGTGCCAATCAAAGCTAGCATCATTGATAATATGTTTAAGGATGTTGACAAAGGTTTTTTTAGATACTTTTTCTTGGCCATTACCTTGTGGGTAATATACAGTAGAAAAACATTGAGTAATGTTTTACTCAACACAAAGTGTTTTGACATCATTATTCTTAAATGATCTACTATTATTAGATATAATGTCAGATGGGTACCATAATGGTAGATGAGATGATTCAATATGAACTTGGAAATTTGTTTTCTAGTCATATAAGTGAGGGGTATAGCTTTAACCTACTTAGTGAAATATTTGGTAGTGATAAGGATGTGTTTATGGCTATCAGATGAGGTAGGGTTAATCTTCCCAATGAGATTGAGGCCCCAAGTAACAAATGGCCATGGAGTAAGCAGTGGTTTTAGTGTTTAATTAGCATATGAATAAAATTGGCATGTCTTTGACATTTGTTACACCTTTTGATGTAAGCAGCTACATCTACATCCATAGTTGGCCAATTGTAACCTATAAAGAGAAGCTTTTTGGCTAGGATGGCCCTGTTAATATGGGATACACATACTCCTTCATGAACTTCCCATAACACTAATGTTGCTTTAGCCAAATTTAAATAATGAAGCAAAGATCCATCAAAGCTATGGTGGTAAATGGTTCGTCTAAGTAAGGTATAAAATGTGACTTGGTGGGAAAAGGCTTTTGATTGTTTATGTGATAGGTCTGGTGGCATGATATGGTCATTTAGGTAGTTAAAGAGGTATGAATACCATATAGATCATTGTGATGGTTAAAGGTTCATGAGTAGGTGCTAGAATATTTTCAATGAGGAATTAATATTCTTTTGCCTTGTTGGTATGATAGATCAAAGAGCCAATGGTGGCCATGGCATCTATTATTTTGTTACTGGCCATTGGTATGTGTTCAAATTGTATGTCAGCAATCTACTTTTTGAGAGTGTCAATCATGGCCTTATATGGTACTAACTAATCATCTTTGGTCTGAAAGTGGTATGTGACTTGATTGATGATTAATTGAGAATCGCTATAAAACTTAAGATGTTGAATATTCCACTATATTGCCTAAAAAATCCCTAAAATAAGTGCTTCATATTCAACCATGTTATTAGTATAAGTAAAGTTGATATGGAATGACATGGGGATAATATCCTCCTCTGGTCTAATAAATAATGGGCTTGCCCCTGATCTATGTGTTATGAATGATCCATCAAAATACAAATTTCAGTGCTACTCCTCAAGAGGTATTTTAGTGACGATGATAATGGACTCATCTAGGAATTGAAAAGTTAGAGGTTTAGTATCTACAAGGGGATCTTCAATAAGCTAACCTACAAGGACATGTTCTTTTATAGACTTTTGATTGAATTATTCTATCTTGAACTTGCTCAAAAGCATGATTAATTTAGCCATGTTTTTTGTAAAGTTGTCTTGGATAGTAGATACTTGAACAGATCTACTTTGAAAATAACTATGGTCACATTTTTAAGCATGTAATGTCATAATTTTTATGGGATAAAGACCATAGCTAAACAAGCTTTTTCAATAAGTGTATAATTCTCTTCATATGTAACTAGTGTATGGTTTAGATAGTTTACGACATATTCTTTTCTATTATCTTCATGTTGAGATAGAAGTACCCCAAGGGCTTTGTCTATGGTTGATAGGTACAGTAAAAATTATGATCAAGGAATTTGATTCAAGAGAGGAGGTTAGTATAGTGTTAGTTCCAAAAACAATGAAATTAACACACTAGCAAGCTAACATCTCAAGGCCTAGATTATGGGGGGAGCTAAGTGAAAAAAAAAATTGAAAACACAACTAAAATGCAAATAAATGAGAACTTCTTTACCTTCCTTGATTGATCCAAGAGATTTATTCATTGGCTTGCTCAGATTGTGCTCAAAAGATCTTCAAAAATGGGGCTTGGCTATCTCCATCTCCTCTTAGCACCATGTTTTTCTTGGCTTAGAATTTTGGCATTATAACTCTATATATTTGCTTCATGCCCAAATTCCTGCATAATAACTTTACTCTATCCAAGATATCCAAATGAAGAGATCTAGGTTTGTTTTTATAGGCTTTGAAATCAACTTGGAATGGGTTAAATCCTAACCTTGGTTTGCTCAGCTAACCCCAGTAGGGTTAAGAGGTGTCCAAAATTTCATGATTAGAATAGAATAGGTGTGCTTTGAGATATTTTGCATTTGGACAACTCACAAAAGGTAATGATTCATTCCTAGGATATTTAATGACATTTGAATTTTCCTTCTTGATAATTCATTTAATCGCTCATGGATGAATTCAATTAGGATTTGATTAGGATTAATCCCTTTTAGGCATTTGAACATTTTTGAAAGATTTGGATTAAATGATGTGTGCATTTGTTCAATTTAATTGATTTATGGGCCAAATTAATCCATTTGCATAGTTTTGGTAAGAATTGGTCTAAAGTCAAATATGAAGCCATTGGTGGAAAATTTTAGGTGTCTATAATGTGCCCCTATTCGGGAAGATCTTGCAAACCATAGGCACAATAATGTCTTCTCAAAGAATGAGAAAAGGCATGTATGCCTAAAAGAAGATGATGATTGAAGAAATAGTTCTTGACAATGTTTAGGAAGCATAGGATGATGCCCCCTTGAGGGATGATGGATGCTCCCTCAACAAGAAGCAAGAAGAAAGGTGGAATTAACCCATGAATGAGATTAATCCAATGAGAAAATGCTTGTGTACATTGATTTAAAAAGGTATAGATTTTCCTAAAGGCAGATATAAATAGAAATAAAAGTCAAAATAATGATTTGCCAATAGGTGGTTATAATCATTAAGATGACATGGATTGGATAAATATGATGTTTGATATGGTTGTGCCCTAGTTAGGGTAGATTAGAAAGCATGACTCAAGGATAGAACCTGTTGAATAGATTAAATATGACTGGATGCAAACATAGATGTAATGGTTTAATGACTAAAGAAGCCACAAATAACCAATCATGAAAGGATGTAAAGTGATGAAAAAGATGAATAGAAGAATAAGATTAATCAATAGAAAAAAATTAGTGATACTTGTCAATGTAGAGATGCATGTCCTTATTAGCATTTATACAACTAGAATGGTGAATGGGTTGATTTGATCAAGATAGATGGAAGGACTTTCTAGGGTACCAAGGAGAAACTTTTATGGTTCCATTGTTTGTATGACCTTCTGAGCTGATTTTTGTTATAACACGTGACGGTAGGCATCATGATAGAACACCATGAAGACTTGGCTAAAATATGCATAAGTATTGACTCTCGATCTAATACTCAATTAAAAATAACACAACAATGATAAAAACCAGGATGACAATGTTGGTGTATGAATATGGATGGACTCAAGAATAATGGGCAAGGAATCACCCAATGAATGCATATAAATTGAGTTGAGGCAATAGTGTTGAAGGCAAACAAATAGGCAAGTGAACAAACAAACAAACAAACAAAACATAAATAGAAAGCATGAAAAATAAAAAGCCTAAAAATAAAATCAATAAAAATCATCCTAATAACAGATTTACTCCAATAGGGTGATTCAAGGATGACTGACTAGGCTTAAACAAGACAAATGGTTTTGGATTTTTGAAACTTTATGAATGTTTTTGGAATTTTATGCATCTCAACCCGATTAGGAATTATGAGATACTACAATGGTTTAAACACATAAAATGGCAAGAGCGTGAAAACTTGAATTGATGCTCATAAAATGGTGAGAGAATAATGGCAAAGGGGGACTAAGTTGAATTCAACATGAATTGAGAATGACCCACATAGTCCAAAAATGGCCCTAGGTCACAATAGTTCCACCTTTAAATAGAGGAAACTGACTAGTGTAGCAGCCAATTCAAGGCATAGTTGGTATGATGGCACAATACGTAATAAAAATGGCTAGTTGGTACATCAAGGCACAATAAACAAATGTTTCCCCTAATTTTCCCATAGGCAGTTATAACTAGGATATAACTGATCATATCAATGATACTAATTTGCCCATAGGTAGTTATAATTAGTAGCAAGACCAATGAAACACTGATTTGCCCATGTAGGAAGATATAATTAGGCTCACATAAACAAACATGATTAGAAGGGAATAAGAAATGAAGGATGCAACTACCAAACTTCTATCATACTACTCCAAAATATTGCCTCTATTTGGAATGAGTGAAATAACTATTGAAATTGATATGATTCTTTATGTTGAAAACATGAAACCAATGGATGAACCAAGGTTAAATGGGCTAGGATAGGCTAGATCAAAACATGTTTTGGTAGAACAAAATTGTAGAATGGATAAATGATAGGATAATGATAGGCTAGTAGAATGATATGATGATAAATAAGAATGTTGAGAGGGTTGTCCCCAAGTGGTAAGGTGACTAGTTGGGTATGAAACAATGGCAAAAGGATGGCAAATAACAATGACATTGTGTTTGGTCAATGGTGATGGTATATGGCCTAGGTGTGGCTTGGGAGTCTATTGTTCCTACTAATGTGGAGATGCACATCTCATAAATAAATGATACAAATAGAATACTAAATCATGTTAATTATTAGCCCACACCTCATCTGAATAGTTTCTCTGTCAAGGACTCGATGTAGATTTGGATGCCAAAAATGTTGTTATGATCTTTATTGGTTATTGATGTTGTTTTTTTAAGCATCAAGATAAGGTAATTTTGTAGCCTCTACAAAGGAAAGTGGGGCCATGGATGTTAAATAAGGATAACTATCGGTTGATATGTTTCATTGGGAAATGGAATGGTTAATGATAATGGAATGTATAATGGTTGGGAAATAAATGAAGATCAGGATTTTCAAGCACACACAATGTTGTTGATTCTAGATTCGACATAAGTTTAGATGTGGTGGGGCCGAAGACTTTTGCATATTCTCTTGATAGGACCACCAAATTTTTTTGTTATTTGGGCCTGAGCATAGTTACTATCTGATTAGGTTTTAGATAGGAAGTTATTTTGATTTGATATTTGATTTTATATTCATTAGGTAATGAAGAACTTTTGTGCTTAGCTATTAGTGCCTTTAAAAGGTTTCTACCAATGAATTTGTCTTGATTGTCCTGTAGCACCTTTGAGAAGGTTTCACTAAGGAATGTTGACTTTTGATTTTGATTGTCTTCTAGTGCTTCTAAAAAAATTTCACTAGAAGATGTTGAGTTTCAACTTTAATTGTCCCCTAGTGCCTCTGAAAAGGTTTCACTAGGAGATTGTTCTTCTGCACGAATGTGGTCTTGGCCTCCTTGCTCTTTTTCAACTACTATGTCACTATGGATACAGTTCAATAAGGTGTGATTTTATCAATCCTAATCAACACTGTGGGAGATGGAAGGTTAATGATATGTCTATGTTGGTTGGTGGTAATGGTATATGGAATGATAATGGAATGGAGAGAGGCTACACAATCCTTATAGAAGATACTAGGAGAACTTGTATCGAAGCTAAAGTAATCCTAATCATAAATCATGGCATCTGAATCTAAATCTAATTCTAACTCAATGGACTTTGAATCCAATGTTGAGACTAATGTTGATTTTAGGAGTTGGAAGTAATCACCCTCAAAAATTATGGCATCTAAATCTGCATTTAAGTCTAACTCACTAAACTCTGAATCTTCTAGTGAGGTTGATGTTGATTCTATTTTTGATGATAAATCTAATGTCGATTAAAAAATAGAACTTGACTCTAATGTTGATTCTTCATCTAGCATAGTTGTTACTACAATGATGTTATGATGAATGTTTGTTTTTGGACAAGTGATGGACTATGATGGCATAACAGGCTCCACAAAGACTGGATTACCAAAGTGAGATGCCACAATGGTAGGACAAAGGTCAAGATACAACTCAAAGATCGGCTTGTCAATAGGAGGCTCTTGAAAAATAGGCATATGGTCAAGATAATTATTTGCCCAAAGGTAGTTATAATCATTAAAAAGTGACTCAACAGAGGCTGGATAATCAGAGTGAGATTCCTTGACAATGAGAATCAGATTGGAAGGTGATTCATCATAGGTTAACTTATCACAAATGGTTGTTTCAATAAAAATAGCTAGGATTGGTTGGTTCTTTTGGCCTTGGTTTACAATCAATTATAAAATACCAGTTTTGAGCACAGCTTAGTCTTTGAATGATTGGCTTGATTGAGGGACTAATTGGCTTAGTTAGGGTTGTGATTGGATCAATTGAGGTTTCGATTAGATTGGTTGGGGTTGTGATTGGATTGGTTGGGGTGTTTATTAGCTCAGTTGAGGTATTGATTAGATTAGCTAGGATTGCGATTAGATTGGTTGGGGCTGTGATTAGATTGTCTGAGGTTTTCTAAAGTGGGGAATGGATTGTAAGAACTCAATAATGACTAGTGGTTGGACAATTATAGGTCATTGTGGAGCTTACCTACTCGTACAAGCCAAAGGATTAAGTCTTGAAATGATAACGATAGGGCATTATGGAGCTTGATTATTCACACAAACTAAAGCACAAAGTCCTGATAGGATAAGCTTGGGGGATTATGGAGCTTGGTTACTTGCAGAAGCTAGAGGATGAAGTTTTGGAAGAATAAGCTTGGGGCATTATGGAGCTTTTTTGTTTGCATAATCCAAAGGATGAGGTATATGAAGGATAAGGCATGGCATTGTACATCTTAGTTGCTTCCACAAGCTAAAGGATGAGGTCCTACTAAACAAGCTTGGGGCATCATGGAGTTTGATTGCTCACATAAGCTGAAGGATAAGGTCCTAATAGGATAAGGCTAAGACATTGTGGAGCCTAATTGCTCACACAAGCCAAAGGATGAGGTCTTAGAATGGTAATGGCATTTTTTGGATGCTTTAGAGCTTGGTATCTCACATAATCTGAAGCAGGGTTAGTGGTAGCTGATGACTGGACAACGAAAGGGCATCATGGAGCTTAGTTGCTTGCACAAGCCAAAGGATGAGGTCCTAGAAGGATAAATCTAGGACATTGTGAAGCCTAATTGCTCTCACAATCCAAAGCATCCAAGTCCTCCTCATAAACCATATCATCCCAATTGGTAACTTGATTTCGATCATAAATGGGTTCTTGACTTTGTTCCTTAAAGATGTGATGATTATAGTTAATTTGTGTATCCATTCTATCATAACTTGGATTGTACATCATTCCATCATAAGTGTAGTTAGACATATCTATATTAATGAAGAAAGATCTAAAAATAAAAAGGCCTAGAGTTATACAAACTCTGAAAACAATATCCATAAGATAAATGGTTCAAACTTGGTATAATTTTGTCAAAAGGTAGAGATGTATCTCTAAAAACAATGGTTTAAAAGGTGGAGCTATATCTCCAAAATGGTCTAAAAGATGGAGCTATATCTCCAAAAGGGTTTGTGTTAAGAATTGGCATAAAATAGTCTAATGTCAAACATCCAATGTCAAATGTCTAATATCAAATGTCATACACACAAAATATCAAGTGTGTGAATAAAAATTGGCATATCAAAAGTCTAGGCCAAAGTGTTCCAAAAAAGGTCTACACTAGAAAAGGGAAAAGAGTCACTAGGTCTTTTATCCAAATGCAGAGTCAAAAGCTAGGCTCAAATAGGCTGGTGTGAGGACTTTTGACCAAATGAGGCATCAAAATATAGACTTACAAACAAGAAATATGTGATGTGATGTGATTTAATCTAACAAGTTTGGAACAGCTTTGACATAAACCCAGCACATAGAATCAAACATAAACATGATCAATTAGCATAAGCCATAAGGCAAATGACACCTGGAGAAAGGTTGTGCTCTCCCAAATAAAGGCACAAATAATGACGAGGATAGGTTCTGAACAAACAAACAATAGTTTTCAAATTTTGGTAAGCAATTAACCTAAGTTACGCAACCCAAAAGAAAAATATTTGTGTATCATCCCCTACAAAATAAGGTCTAAATAGAAATCAATCAATGTTTGAATCCAAACTTGTAAAATTTAATTGAAAACTCAACATTTTAAGACTAGGATTTTGATTACCAAACAAGCTTAGACAAGATTGGAAGGTGTGATTGTGTTAAACAAAGATCCAACAAGGATCAAATGATTGGTTTAAACAATAATAATTGAGACATAAGATAAGACAAGTCTTTTGAAATAATTTGGGTAGTGTAACTACATTAGCACTCCCAAAAGATGTGACAATGTTGTGTTTCAAATACTTCTAAGGCATGAACTTGATAATGATTTGGTTAGTATAACAATACCCATTTTAGTCAAGTGACACACACACAAACAAGTTTAGTAAAAATTTCAAGGCACAAATGTGGTGTAAAATAGCCAGCATAATGCCTCCTCAAACAAAGGAGTGGCATATAAACAAACTTATTTTTTACAAGGTATAAACAAACATATAAGTTTTAGTCTCAAAACACCAAGTAATAAAGAATCAATGACCAAAATACAACTAAGTATAATCGTCCTAGATCCTATTAAGGTGTGGTAAAGTGGGGTTGACTAAAACCTAAAAGTTTTTGACCTTCTAGATTGATCCCATGTGTACACACTTTCACATATGCACACAAGATAAGGAGCACATCAATTGAGTCTACATCAATCAACTTGTTATGAAAAGGTCTTGTCCTTTTCATAACCACTATATCAATCAATTACTCAGTATAATGTGATGTTCAAATTGATCATATGTCTTAAGCCAGCTGGCCACTAATAGAGATGGTTTAACAATTCAAACCATCATCCCAGTAGGGTGATCCAAATTTGTATACGCCCTCATGGAGAGGGGTTGAAACATTGTCAAGATATGAAGCCCCAGGTCAATTCTTCCCTAAAGAACTTGTGAGAGGTAATGACATCCACTACACAAGCCAAGATGCTTGAAAATAAAAGACAAGTAGAAAGACTCTAGGGTTGCTTTTAGATCATCCAATACTATGTGAGCTTTAGGGAGAGCCTAGGAAACTTTATTTCTACACCTTAGACTAGGCACTAAATGTAATGGAAAGGTGCTTTTGATCCTGCAAGTTCCCTATAAGGGATGGGGGGAGAGCATACACACGTTATCATTTTTATGAAACATACAATCAACAAACAAACATGGCATAAAAGTGAACATGCTCAAAATAATGTAAACTACATGATGTTAATTTAATTTTAAGGCATCAAAATGAAATGTGTTGTGAAGTTTGGACCCTTGGAATTGATGGAAACTTGTTAAAACATTGAAAAACATCTAAAGCATAAAAAATGAAATAAGGTTTTTTTAAACTCCCAAAAGACGATGTGAGCAAGATTGACAACATGTTTAAATGTGATTAGCTTTGTTGTTATACACCAATTAAATTTTTTTGATTAGGTGCATGGCCCATTGGCATATTAGCAAATTCAAAATAACTTGCATAAACACAAACTAAGTAAAAACACAACCATGTTCATTTTCAACACTTAAGTCCAAATGTTCAATTTTAGCCTAATTCATCTTAAACACTAGATTGAAATGTTAGAAACCATTTAAGCTTGAAAAATTATGTTCAATGTCTACCTTGTCCCTAAAAAAATAAGAGAATATCCCCCTGCTTTGAAGCACTTTTGAGTGTTAGAAAATAATGTTTGATTTTGATCTCTCATGTTTTTTATTTAATTTCACACAATGATCATGGATGGTCACAAATAATCATCAATGATTTCAAGGCAATCATGATGGTTGGTTAACATGTAACCATCATCCATCAAGTAGAATCATTGTCAATCAATTAAAATCATTGACAATGACTTGTGAACCCGAAGGCAAAACCACAAAGGATGAAACGCATTAGGTTAGGCTTGGTTAGATGAAATTTGATAAAAAACTACAAAGTTAAGTTTACTTGATGGATTTAGATGATTGTTAAACTGAGAAAATAAAGAATGAAATGAGAAAAAGAATCAAAATGCAATCTTTAGGTCTGTTTTTACCCTACAACTTGACTGTCAAGGATCTCTTATAATCGATGGCGATTAAGCAAAACCATGAGTGGTTAGGGCCTAACCATCAATGGTTACACCTGACCATTGGTGGCCTCTGTGTAGATCTGATAACTAAACCCAAAACCAAATCTATCCAAAACAAGGTTATAAAATCAATTTTAGAGAGCTTCAAGCATCCAAATGAAGATTTAAAATCTCCATATTGGTGTCCTTGGTACGTAGGATGTGTTTGGTCCCATTGGGCATTCCATTTGTGATCAAGGAATTTAACTTAAGAGAGCAGGTTAGTATAGTGTTAGCTTTAAAAACAATGAAATCAACACACTAGCAAGCAAACATCTCAAGGCCTAGATCATAAGGGGATCTTAGTGAACAAACCAATTGAAAACACAACTAAAATGTAAAGAAATGAGAATTCTTTACCTTCCTTGATTGCTCCAAGAGATTTCTTCGTTAGATTGCTTAGATTATGCTCAAAAGGTCTTCATCAATGGGGCTTGGCTATCTCTATATCCTCTTAGCACCATGTTTGGCTTGGCTTATAATTTTGGCATTACAACTCTATATATTTGCTTCATGCCCAAATTCTTTAATAACTTTACTCTATCCAAGCTCTCCAAATGAAGAGCTCTAGGCTTGCTTTTATAAGATTTGAAATTAACTTGGAATGGGTTAAATCCTAACCTTGGTTTGCTTAGATAACCCCAACAAGATTAAGAGGTGTCTAAAATCTCATGATTAGCATGGAATAGGTGTGCTATGAGATATTTTGCATTTGGATAACTCACAAAAGGTAATGATTCATTCCTAGGATATTTATTTAGATTTCAATTTTCATTTTTGTAATTCATTTAATTGTTCATGGATGAATTCAATTAGGTTTAATCTCTTTTAGGCATTTAAACAATTGTGCAAGATTTGGATTAAATGATGTATGCATTTGTTCAATTTAATTGATTTATGGGCCAAATTGATTTATTTGCATGGTTATGAAGTCAATTTTGAGACATTTAGAAATTCTTAGGCTAGATGTTCAATAGTTGTTAAGAATTGGTCTAAAGTCATATATGAATCCATTGGTGGCCAATTTTAGGTGTTTATAGAAATGACCTTCCTGGCATAGGTGGCAATAAAATAGGTAGATTGGCAAGATAGTCCTTTACGTGCTGAAAATCTTTCTAACATTCTTCATCCCAATGAAAAGTGACACCCTTTTTCAGTAAGTGTGTAAATGGATGGCATTTATCGGCCAACTAAGAATTGAAGCATCTAATGGATTGGATCTTGCCATGCAAAACTATAGAGTTGCTTCAAATTAGAAGGTCGTGGCATCTCGGTAATGGCTTGGACTTTGGTAGGATAAACTTTGATGCCCCTATGAGAGATGATGAAGCCTGACAGTTTACTTGAAGTGATTTTAAAAACACACTTATTAAGATTGAGTCTAACCTTGTATTCATGTAGCCTCTCAAATATTAGAAAAGGAGTGTTTCAACTTGATGGAGCTCCAACCAAGATAGTGGTAATTGTTAAAGACTTGAAAGTTTTTCTACATGATTGTCCAAGCTTCCCCATTATGCAAGACATTGTGGTGGTAGACCTCCCAGCTCACTTTGTTATTTGCTTATCAAGGGGCTTTATGGCTAAAATAAGAGGATATCTTTCTACTAATTAGACTTTTCTAACTTATAGAATAAGGTATGGAGCCAAGGTGACCATAATAACACAACCCTTGGCAAGGTTTCATATTGAACCATATGTGGAGTCAAGTTCAAATTAGAATTGTGTAATTAGTGAAGAAGAAGAAGGTGTTATTGATGGTGAAGCATCCTCTCCTCTTGAAGGTATTTCTTACCTTTTCCTTGATGAATATGGTATTGAAACATATGAGTATGATCCTTATGCATCCATGGAAGAAATTGATTTGGGGACT
This sequence comes from Torreya grandis, assembly GCA_037957365.1. NCBI lineage: Eukaryota > Viridiplantae > Streptophyta > Pinopsida > Cupressales > Taxaceae > Torreya > Torreya grandis. Next base: position 2,499,163 of record JARHVA010000200.1, on the reverse strand, counting down.
TATTATGTAGATGAGGAAGATACTTCTATACCTCCACTTGCAAATGAAGATCATAAAGTAGAAGAGGTATGTCCTACTTTGTATATTCCTTTTCAAGATGAGCAAGCATTTTTACAAGCTTGTAATGAGTCCCATATCAAGAATAATCAATCCTCTCCATCTTGTTCTCCACCTAGTCCAGTTAGTTCTCCTCCAAGTCATGCCATTGCTAGTTCTAAAGAATCTCTTGTTGGCCACCAAGAATACATGATAGAGCTTGATACTAGATATAGTGGTGATCAAGTAATTCCAAGTGTTTGTATTAGGAACATAAGGAATGGGATAGAACAAATTAAAAGGGAGTGGATACCTATAGAGGAGGCTAATTGGTCAGATTTTACCTATGAGGTGCTTGAGGTTTGTAGCCTAATCTGCAATCTAGAAGAGAAATTGATAGCCCATGAAACCAATCCATCTTGGCAATCTCAAGATGCCCCAAACTCTTTGTCCATTTCCCAAAACTTCTCTTATTGGGAGTTTATCCTAGAGAATAACCACAAGAAGGAAGAAACCATGGTAGAAGAAGTCAACTTGTGTGGAGAATATTTTGAAGAAAGAGCAGAGGTTTTAGATTGGTTGAATGATGAGAAAGATCTAACCCCTTGTGAAAGTGATGATCCTTGTGTTGAAAAGGATGCCTTAAGAGGACTTCTTTTGAACCCTGAAGAAGAAATGTTTTCTCTCATTGTTCCTTTCCATGATGCAGATCAACCAAAAGAGGATGGTTCATGGCATTTGTTTGAAGACATATGCAATGAATTTGAAATACAAAAAGGGCCTATAAGCCCTATAGAACTGACCATAAGCCATGATAAGATAGAAGTTGTAAAATAGGTATGTGTTGAAGAATGTTATCACCAAGAGAATTTAGATCAAGATGCAATAATATATGATCATCTTAGGCCTTTTGAAGGTGATTTGAGGATTGATTCTACAATCACTCATAAAGCTACTTATACCATCATCAAAAAGGAATTTAAGCATGAGATATTTCTAGATTTCCATGATACAATACTTCTTGGAGAGTTTGAAAAGGGTGTGATGATTGAGAAAGAAGATGAGATATATCAAGGAGACATGAACTTACAATAGGTTGATCTATATATGGACATGCAAATTTTCTATGAAGAGACAAGATGGCAATAATGTGAGACATGTTTCCAAAACCAAGAGGACTTCACCTACTTGGGAGATCTATTTGAAATGATTTCATCAAGTGACATGACAAGTCAAGGAATAAAGAGAAAATGTGAGTCATCTAGTATCACACCCAAAAGGAACCACACATGGAATCATAAATCATACAATAAGGAGGTAAATTAAAGATACTCACCTTTTGATCTAGGAAGGGAGTATGATCAAGATGAAGGTACATACTACTTTGCTTTCAGTTGTGTTCCCTAAGTGCTTGGTACCACAAGTGTGTTTTTGTTTTATGTTTTGTTCTTGTCTTGTGTGTGTTTTTATTTCTTTAGGTGTCTTGTGTAATGTCAGTTGTCTTATGGTCCATTCAAGGTCTGTTCATGTCAATATGAGTGCTCATATACATGACTCCATGCCCAATGGAAGGATTAAGCAACTAGTCTTAGGCATAGTTGGTATGCCACCCCTAAGAATCATCAAGAATATTGACCAAATTTGACCCCAAGTCAAATTTGGGTCAACCCATAATATTTTTAACTTTTAATAAGGTTCCCATTTGTCTTATAGGGTGTTATTTTAGTCTATTGTCTTACTCATCCTCTCCCTAGTCCTTGATGAGGTCCGCCCTTATGCACTAGGCAAGTCAATTTGACTCAAAGGTTGGTCAATTCTAGTCAAAGGTATTTAAAGGGTCAATTTGTGTTGAAAATATCCTAAGGTGGTCCTTGACATGATTTAATATTTTTACAAGTCATAAATTGGTCATAGGTCTTGTCTTATGTGGAAAAAGGGGCCTTTTGGTCATATTTTAGCCCATTTAATGACTTGTATAGATTGTTATGCAAGAAAAAATGACACAAAGGTGAGTTTCAATGTGGATAATGTCAAGATCATGTAATTAATAGTTATTTCTTAGACAAGAAGTAGTTATGTCTAGTGGATGGTAGTTTTCCCTAAAAAATAAGAGCTATTGGGAACTTATATAGACTCCTCAAGTCCACCATCAGCTAAAAACGTGGGAATAGTAAATATTCACCTCCCATCATCTATTTAAATGCCTATATTTTAATAAAAATGCAAAAAAAATCATCTACAACCTGTTTTCTTCCATTTTCACTTGGCAAGCAAAGAAGGAGCAACCTTATGCACTTGGTATGGGCCATACAGGTGGAATTAGGAGGAGTGATTCTAGGGGTGGATATTTCTCTAAGTGAAATTCATTTACATAAAAATAACTTGATATTTGGTAAATTATCCTTTATGAACCATCAGTTTGATCCCAGACAGCTTTTTATGCATGTTCAACCATGAGGGGGTCACTATTTGAGCTTATATCATAATTTATTATATTGGACTGATGTATTTGTGTGTTTCAAGTGCCTCCACATTATTTTAAATATTTTTTCATGTTTCTTATTATTTTTGAGAGTTGAATTTTATGAGAAAGCCTCTTCTAGGCTTGTAAAATGGCTAGTTTGCATTCACAGTCATCCCATTGCTTTGAAAATGTTTATTTCACATTGGAGATGATGTTTTGATGATGTTTTGGAAATTATAATAGTGTATAATAAGCAATATAAAGTGTTGGTTATTGCCCTTGAGGTGCTTTGAAAGCACTCCTTGTATGATTCTTGTCATTTCATGACTTCCTTACATGTCTCAGTCATAAAACTCCACCTAAAAGAGCATGTTGACATCACAAGTGTAATTTTTAAGGTTTTACATGGTTATTAATCTCGTAAAACCATTAATTTTCATTAAAATGTTAGATGGAGGCATATAAGCACTTCAAACTTGCATGTTTAGAGAATTTTCTCAACTCTGCCTGTATGGAAGGAGATGACCATCTAAAGTTGAGGGCATAGACAAACATTATGGAGGTGTTACAATAGATTTGGTCAATATAATTTGGTATTATTTACTATAGGAAATCTTGGGCAAGCCTATTGATCATCCTAGTTTGGTAAGGGAAGTGTTAAAGCATCAATTGGAACCTTGGACTGTACTCAGGCCCTTTTGCCCTAAAAAAGTCAAACAAAGACCTTGAAGGTTTTTGAGAACCTCACAAAATTCACTTGTTAGGTGATTCAATCATTTAAATTAGAAAACTTGATATCCCTATCCACACACAATAATTGTGCCAATTTTGAGAAGCAAAAGATGAATGGAGTTTGGATTTTTCAAGGTCTAAAGATGGCTAAAACCCACTAAAGTAAGGTAGTATTAACTACAAGACAGTGATCAAAATGTTAATTCTCATCCCATTTTGATGATATTGGAATATGATATCAAGTTAAATGATGTTAGTGGTTCAAGTGATGTTGCAAGGTAAGAGAGCACGAGAGAAGGTGAATCTAATGTCTTGAATCCCAATGCATGCTCTTATTTCCGTACATAGGATTGTGAGGAGCCACTTATAGGTAGATAGGTCAAGAATTGTGAAATAGGCATTATCAGGGATGAGGTGAAGGAAAGTTTCATGGTTTTTAGGAAAGAAAATACAATACTTCCATTAATTCCACCATGATCAAGTCTATCTTGACCTACGAAACAACCTATAGGCCTAAAATGAAGGAAGGGATAGTCACCTACAGTTAAGCAGGTAGTGAAAGAGGACTATGGCATTTAAAGGAGTCTTAAGGCACTTCTTAGCAAGAAAATAAGGATACAATGTTAAAACATAAGTGATTCGGAGATCTAAATGAGTTTATAAATCATAAACCAAGATCAAATTCACGGTACTCTAACCCCAAATCACCTATAGTTAGGGTCTTAGTAATGTCTCGGTCTAAGAGGACAGTGAGCAATTGGAAGGCCTAAAAGGCCAAGATGTTAGGATTGAAATATGGGCTCACATTTGTATAAGTATATGGGTCAAAATTTACTATGGAATTTATTTAAACCTTGATTGTAACCTCCAAAAAAAGAAACAAAGAAAGAGTACCCTTGTTCACTGTCATAGTTAGACAGGGGCATAAGCAAGAGAAGGACATGTTGAGAGGTTGATGCCTAAATAAGGGAAGGAGAGTCCAAAACAATGTGATATGGATTCCTCTTGACCAAATGAAGGAAATTATATGTCCAAAACATACTCAAGCCACCCAAGACACTTTTCTCATTGGGAAAGCCTTGTTCTAAGAGATGAACTTGGGGATTCCACTTAGGAAAGAGGTTTTGAGTGGATTTATAGGTTCCAAAAGCATGAAACGAGGGTAAGTAACATTAATTAACATCTTATATGCATCAAATAGGTTTTTAAAGAGCATTCATGAGGAGGCTTGAACAAGAGCATGCAAAAACAAGGTTTTTTACCCATTTTTTAAAGAAATTGGGAATTTTAGACCTCATAAACATGGAATTAGACCAAAACATTTGGTAAATTTGGTCATTATGTCCCTATTTATATTTTAAAATACTCACTTTTCCTAACCAAAGAGGTATAATACTCTTTATTTTGTCTCTGAGCAGGGGCAGTCCCTTAATTCACAAGAATGATAGTTTAGGGGGAAAATGATGAATTGATGATCTCAAGGAAAATAAAGGCCAAATAAAGGTTAGATAAGATGGGGAATACATGGAGTAACCTCATAAACCTTTCTATAATGATTTAAAGTGTAGATACCTAAAACCGGCTGTCGATAACCTTCAACTAAGCTTTTGACCAATTTTTACCCAAAATGCACAATTTGGCTTAAAAACACTAAAACATGTTAAATAATACGAAAATTATATATTTAAGTGCCAATTTTGGCTAGGGTATCCCTAAATGGGGAAATTCAATTTATGGTCCAACTAACTTTGATATGTCCATTTCGATTTAAAATGCCAAAATTGCACCTGCGTGCTTTGGACTGCTCTTTCCTATCAAATATTTTGCACAAGACTTGTGCCTTTGTTATTTGTTGTTGGCAACATTCTAAATGGGAATATGCATCCAATGCATCTGATGGGACTTTCAATTCAAATCTAGTCAAATTTAGGACTAATAACAAGGCATTTTAAATAATTTAGGTAATTTGTGCAAAAAGTGCTTAATTATGCTTAAGAGCTAATTAACCCAAATCAAGGCCTAATCAAAAATTCCATGGAAACTTGTTGAATTCTTGTTTTTTAAAATAAATATTGAATATCTAAATCATCAAGTGATCTCATTTCTTGGAAAGACATCCCTAGGCCATAAATGCCACAAATATTAGGATTCATGCCCTCCATGCCTCATCAATGCCTTCCATGATGCCCTCTATGCCTCTTAATTGCCCTTTCTTCCAATGCCATGATGAGGATAATTATAAAATTAATTCCAAAAATTAAATTAATCATCAACCACACATCTCAATGTTGAGATGGATGGTTGAGGTTGATTCTAATCAAATCCAAAAATCTTATCACAATATCATTTCTAAGCTTAATTTGTGCAAAGTTATAATACAGGATTGGTGCCAAAAGCTTCAAGAAAATAGTGTTATAATGCCAAATTGATTCCAAGCCAAGCCAAGCCACAAGCCAAAGGTGCCAATAGGAGATGAAGGTAGCCACACTCCATTGAAGAAGACCTCTTGAAGCACAAGCCAAGTAAGCCACCATTACAAAGGCATTTGGAGCATCCAAGGAAGGTGAAAGGAATTCTTCTATTTTCATTCCTTGATTTTTAGTTGTGCTTATCATTTGCTTTTATTAACTAAGCTCTCTCTAGTGTTTAGGCCTAGAGATGTTATTATATTAGTGTGTTTATTTCACTTTGTTTTTAGTTTGAAACTAACACCATACTAACCATCCTCTCTTGAGTCAAATTCTTAGGTCACATAATGGTATGCTGGGTGGGACTAGATGCATCCCACACCTAAAGGAGATCCTTTTGCAACCTTAAAAATTTTATTTGAGCTTTTAAAACTCTTTCAAATTGGTTTTTTAACTCTTTTTTTGTCATTTTTGGTTGCCACAATTTTTACACAGTAACCGATGTCAGTAGAAATACCAACATCAGTTACTTGGCTTAATCAACATTGGTCAGAAGAACTAACATCGGTCAAATCTTGGTTGGCCGTAACTGACATTGATGGTATTAAACGATGTTGGTCACTGTGTTTTTCCAAAAACATAGAATTGAGACCTACTTTTCCAAAGTTTCTTGTTTCAAACTTGAAAGAGATTCACAGTTAAAGGACATGCTAACAATTTTATTGTAGGACCAAGTGGGATATTTGCTCCAAACATGTTTAAATCACTTTTGCATGCTTAAGGTTGGATTAGGAACTTTGTTTTGGTGATTAACAAATAATTTAAGTGTCTTTGGTGAATGTTTTCAAAGTTTACAACTAAGACCAAGGGGTTGAATGAACACCACCAAACATTTCATTTCAGTTTAAAATTGAACACAATTGTCAATTTTTTTTGGGAAATAACGGAAGCACACAATTGATTACCAAATACAAGCAACTTAATATGTGAAATTAACTAGAATCAACAAGTAACTAGAATTCAAAAATAACACAGAATATGAGAGACAATACACAACTTGTATTAAAACTCTTCCAGAAGGAAATACAATAAAGAAGATTGCCACAGTTCTTCTTCTTTACACACCTCTAGGGCTCCCACACCTCTAGGGCATAAACAATAAATCTTCCCTCAAAGCTCTCTCTCTTATGGTCCCAACACATAACTCAAACACATAGTTGGTGTTCACCTCCAACCAACCAGTATCCACTACTGCCAGTACCCAAGTGCTCCATACACTCCACAAGTACACAATTGTACTTCAAGTAGATCTCCCCTGAACTGCAACAACCAACAACCCAAATATGATCTTACTTATGGAAGGATCTTCCTTGCCTTCCTCTTTGCTCCTTGTTTGAGTACACACTGTACTCCAAGTAGATCCTACCTGATTCTACTCCCTATTGTGTTGTTGTCCTCTCTGATCTTGCACACCTATAAATCAATCTAGTTCTGCACACCTGCAAACTTGGATCATGCACACACATACACCTGTAGATCAATGATCTTACTTACCCATGTAGATCTCTAAAAGTAGCCATGCACACCTGCTGACCAAGATCCTACACAACTGAAGAACCCTTTTGATTCTCTAAGACCAGCACCCACACTTGGCACTGCAGTGGAACTAGGAGGAACACCCTTGCTCACCTCACACACAAAAGGAGCTAACTTTGCTCAACTCAAACTAGAACACTTTACAATACAACCTATGAGTCTCTTAAATAGATCTCATGCAAACAATAATTACACATCCAATTACAATAATTAGATCCACAGCTTCTAGTCTAAAATTGGCTCTTGACATGCAAACACTTGGTTCGTTAACTAACTGCTCGTAACACTCATAGCTCAAACCGCACAGGTGATCGACGTTGGTCCCTATCTGCTTGGGGGTGCTGATGCTGGCAGACTTTTGATCGACATCGATTGTCTTTCCTGTCTAATCTTACTGACGTCGATTGGCCTGATCGATGCCGGTGTCTGTGACACTCAGCAAAATCTCTACAACCTACTCCTCTGTTTACATCAGTGAAGCTTTTAGCTCCATAACCTAACAATCTCCCACTTGGAGATAAATAGCTGCACTGTACCTATACCTGTACCCTGTCTAATCTATTTCTTGGCTTGTATCCCTCTTCAAGATCAACCCTGAAGACCACCCACCACACAACTTGTGGTGCACCTCCTATCATCCGAGTACCCTGCCACATCCAAACCTACAAACCCATGTAGTGAAGTTCTGACCCTGCATAGCACGAATCCCTGCTACTGGTCTCTCTCAAATACCTGAGAACCCACTTCTCTGAATTGGATCTTAATTCTCTGATAGCTCCCACTACTTGGGAAAAACTCAGGTCTATACAAGACCTCATGTGATTTCGGACACTAAACTGTCCAGCCCTTAGTGTGCTCTGATTCTGCATCTTGCGTAATGAACCTCACCAACACCTGATTCACATCAGCTCCCACTAGAGACAAAATCACCTTGTGATCTTCCATGTCTCTCATGCCAAAAAATTTCACTACTCTAAATTCCTCATGACATGCCACTGAACTAACCTTACCCTTAGCTCAGCAAAGCCCTGTATGTCTGATCTTGCACCAAGCTCATCCTCCACATACAGCAACAGGATAATGTTGCAACCATCATCCACCTAGTAAGACAAACACAATGGTTCTACTGACATTGACTAAAGCCCTGCTTTGTCATCCACTTGGTACCACCTGTCAGCACTATACCACTATCTTGCAGCTACCTCAAGACCATATGACCTGGTCTTCTGTCTCACGTGTCCATTCTCTCTATTCTTCAACTAAGGTATCCATTCATCTCTATGCTTTCATACTAGCTGGCAACCCTACCAAATCTCTTGTTTGGTTTTGCATCATATTCCTACCATGCTCCCACTGTTTCTTGATCCTTCCTGCTCTGCAGTCAGCAACTAGTATAAAGAAGAGGAACAATGAATTTGAGGCTTACTTACCACCTTTAATTTTCCATATGGGCATTTGAGACTCCTTGACAGCTTGTTGTCCACCCAAAATCCATTACAGTGACCAACCTCGGTCACCACATAGTCTACAACCGATCGACATTGATTTCCATGCGCCTGTCCTGACTACCAACTCTATCGATGTCGGTGTCCCTGTTGCTGACATTGGTCCTCCTAACTGATGTCGGTCTTACCTATTACTGATGTCGGTCCTCCTGACTGACGTCGGTCTTACCCTGCCTGACATCATCGACTTTAGTCTGCACATGACCGACATTGGCACCTGTCTGTTCGATGCTGGTTCCCCTTGACCGACATCGGTACCTGTGTTCACTTGTGAGTGATGACTTTTTACCTGCAAGCTCTTTTAAATCAATCCCATGTCCAAACTACCCTGCTCAGAAGTATCCAGCCCCATCCACTAGTCTCTATCTGTCATCTCCTCCATAAACACCAAGGCTTTCTAGTTCTTAAGTCTATCAAACACATCTATCTTTCGCTTAAGAACATGCATCTCCTTCTTGCTCATGTGACCAAGCCTACAAAGCCACGTCTCCGCAACAGAAGAAGAATCAGTAATATAAGCAAGTAGATAAAGAGTACCTACTTTCTGACCACCAGCTAATTCAAGTGCATCCACTATGAGAGTTCTTGTGCATCTCTCATCACCCAACTTTCCTGAAGAAATTAGCCACATCTCCAAGCTTGGGACCTGCATGACCTCCTTCAACACCCATGTGTTGGCCGCCTACAATTTCAGCTTCACTTCCCCTTTGTCAATTCTTTGACAAGGCTCACCAGCTCCTCTCCTTGGGGCTGCATGGAAAGAGGCAATAGAATCTATTAACCAAGATTCAACTTTATCCAAGAAACCTCCCAAAGCATCATGTGCAACAACACCTGCAACATCTGCATCTTCAGTTCCTTCATGTTGATCTTCCACAAACCAACAATTTTCTTTTCCCTGCTCTTTCTTTCCATAGGACCGTAAGTGACCATTCATGCTTTTCAATTCCTCCATTCTTAGCTTACTTTCTTCTGCCATTGCTCTGCTCCCACTCAATCAGAAACCCTTGAGAGTGACCTGTAACCAAACACAAAACATGCTCCCTGCAACCTTAGCTCTGATACCACTTTGTTGGGAAATAATAGAAGCACACAATTGATTACCAAATACAAGCAACTTAATATGCGAAATTAACCAGAATCAACAAGTAACTAGAATTCAAAAATAACACAAAATATGAGAGACAATACACAACTTGTATTAAAACTCTTCTAGAAGAAAATACAACAAAGAAGATTGCCACAGTTCTTCTTCCTTACACACCTCTAGGGCTCCCACACCTCTAGGGCATAAACAGTAAATCTTCCCTCAAAGCTCTCTCTCTTACGGTCCCAACACACAACTCAAACACAGAGTTGGTGTTCACCTCCAACCAACCAGTATCCACTACTGCCAGTACCCAAATGCTCCACACACTCCACAAGTACACAATCATACTTCAAGTAGATCTCCCCTGAACTGCAACAACCAGCAACCCAAATCTGATCTTACTTATGGAAGGATCTTCCTTACCTCCCTCTTTGCTCCCTATTTGAGTACACACTATACTCCAAGTAGATCCTGCCTGATTCTGCTCCCTGTTGTGTTATTGTCCTCTCTGATCTTGCACACCTACAAATCAATCTGGTTCTGCACACTTGCAAACCTGGATCATGCACACACATACACCTGCAGATTTATGATCTTACTTACCCATGTAGATCTCCAAAAGTAGCCATGCACACCTGTTGACCAAGATCCTACACAACTGAAGAACCCTTTTGATTCTCCAAGACCAGCACCCACACTTGGCACTGCTATGGAACTAGGAGGAACACCCTTGCTCACCTCACACACAGAAGGAGCTAACTTTGCTCAACTCAAACTAGAACACTTTACAATACAGCCTATGAGTCTCTTAAATAGATCTCATGCAAACAATAATTAGACATCCAATTACAATAGTTAGATCTGCAGCTTCTAGTCTAAAATTAGCTCTTGACAAGCAAACACTTGGTTCATTAACTAACTGCCTGTAACACTCGCAGCTCGAACTACACAGTTGATCGACATCAGTCCCTGTCTGCCTGGGGGTGCCGATGCCAGTTGACTTTTGACCAACATCGATTGCCTTTCCTATCTAATCCTATCGACGTCGGTTGGCCTGACCAATGCCGGTGTCTGTGACACTTAGCAAACTCTCTGCAACCTCCTCCTCTATTTGCATTAGTGAAGCTTTTAGCTCCACAACCTAACAATTTTTCCTTGCAATAGTTGTTTAGATTAATCTTGTATGGGAAAAAGATGGGTGTTGCGTGTATGCTCTTCCATTTTTCCCCTATAGGGAACCCTTGGAATCAAAAGCACCATTCCTATTTCAAATAACCTAGTCCAAGGCTTAGAAATAATGTCACCTAAAGCACTCCCCAAAAACTCGTTAAAGTTTGGGTGACCTTGAAAATGACCCTAAAGTCTTTCTACTTTCATGCTTTCTTTATTCTTATGCATCTTACCTTATGAGGGGGACTTCATCACCTCCCAAAAGTTCTTTAGGGAATCTTTGACCCAAGGTTTCATCTTCTAGCATTGACTTCATTTGACTCTTTTAGAGTTACACACAAGATGTAGTGGCACTTTGAATATATCATTACACTGAGCAAATAGTAGGATGTAGTGGTTGCAAAAAGGACAAGACCTTTTTGTAATAATTCGAGTGATACAAACCCAAAATCCATGATTTTATTTTGCATTGTTTGGCATGAAAGTCATTGTGTAATTGATTCTCCTAGATCATCCAAAAATTGGTTGGAACTTAGATAAATCCTAGCTTGTCATGGAAGTATTGTTGGTGCAAGGTGCACCTCAAGTTCCATGTCACAGTACTATCATTTGAGAGAAGGGGGGTGTAAAAACCCTACTATATAGTGCACATTTACTTTAGGATGAACACTTAAAATCCTCTCAAATGACGTATATTGACGGTTCCAATAGTACCAAGCAACCTTGTTAGTTTAGGATCTAAGGGAAATTAATTAGTTGATCTTGTCCTAGTTTAAAGTCTTATTTGGAGTCAAAAATTGGTGTAAACAAATAAACCAAACCCAACACATAGTCCAAATTTTTCCTTTGAACAAAGAGGCGTTATGTTGTCCACATGAGATCATCCATTTGCCTTGTTCAAAGTTCATCAAAAGCTTGAGAGTCATATCATTCACTTTGGCATAGTTATGTTGCCCAATTGAATCTAGACCTTTACCAAATTTCTTTAAGTCCTTCACTTATAATTTAAATTTGAAATTACACCTTTAAAAGTTTATAGGGTCGATGTGTTAAGTGGGTTCACCATTTGCACTAAACTTGAGGGAACTTAGGTTTAATTTCTAATTTAGGTTGAAGGCCATTTTAGACTCATAATTATTATAATCATTTGATAGACTTAAGCCATTTTGTGCTAAACACTTTCACTTCAAGTCTATGTACCACAACATTTTGAGTCAAGAAAAGTAGTGTTATGCTGTCAAAATTATGGAAAAATGTCTTTACCTTAGAGAGTCTCTGAAATAAACTTTTTTATCACACCTTTTGGGTAGTATAACATCATTACCCTTGCATAGAATTCCAAATTTGTTCCTACATATTCAGACTGATCCAGGTGTACTTTTGATCCTTTGTCTGAATCACAGTTATACTATTCACCTTTGTCTAGTTTGATTGTCAAAAAGAACCAAGTTTTATACCATTATTTATGAGAAAATAAGTTATTGCTAAAGTGCCTTTTGTTTCATACCTTATACCTAGTTGATTAAGTTCATGTCCAAGAATTGAATGCCTAGTGTTTGTTAGAAGTGTTTCAAATCCGTTAGATTAAAACTTTCATCTATTTTTAAAGTCTAGCTTTTGACACTGCACATACCTTATTTGAGCCTAGCTTTTGATGCCGCATTTAGCCAAAAAACCTAGCAATTTTTAATTTCCTAGATTAGACTAATTTAAAACACTTCAATGTTAGAGTTTGGCATTTTGATTTTTTGGTCCATATACTTGCTTACCTTTGTGTGAAAAGTGAAACATTAGATACTTCACTCTAGCTTGTTTCCTCATAAATCTTTGCATAAACCTTTTGATTTTTTTGACAAATCTAGACCAAGTTAAAGGCATCATTTGTTTTAGATTATGTCCTTTTTAGAGTTTGTAGAACTCTTTGACCTTTTATCACCAATCATTGACTATGGATCCAAACATGTATTCCTATACTCATAGTGGACTCATGTACAATCCAGGGATTAGTAATGTAGTTGTGCAAGAAGAAATGGTGTAAGACCCCTATGTGGATAACATTGCTTATGAGATGGATTCTTATCCCTCTTATAATACTCAATCAGGGGCACAAAGCCAAGATCTATTGGCTAACTATTTGGTTAACACACCACCTTATACAGAATAGGACCAAGAACAAATCGTGCAATACTTAGCTACAATACCCACGGTTGATGAGCTAGTTCTTCAATAGTCATACTCTACCAATTTAGCTTCCATATATGATCCATTTTTATTTGAGCGACATTTGTTAGAGAACAAAGATGATATTTTGGTTAGGGCCATAGAGGTAGGGGCTAAGCTTCCAGTAAAATTCCCCCATGAAAGTCTACCAAGTTTAGTAAGAGTGCCCCACAATATTAATTATGATCAATAGGCTTTTACTATCAATCTTATGGCTCTAGTCCAAATAATGTACCAAGACCCCAATATATCCAATCGAGGAAAAAACATCAAGGAATATCACTTCAACCAAATGCAAATAGAATACCAAACCTACCTAAATTTAGCATGTGATTTCAATCAGGTGAACATGGTGAGTAAGCCCCTCATCGACCTAATACCTTCAACAAGAATGTTGATATAATTAACTAGATAAGAAAATCTAAGTTCTAACCCATTTGTGCAAACCAATTCAATAGATAACTTGATACATATGCTAGTTATTGAATAAGTGTCTTCAGCTTCTATCCTAAATAGTGAGCCAAAAGTAGTAGATAATGTACAAACAATGTCCAATCTTGATCAAAGTGGTGTTAACACACAAACAACTAGCCAACAACATGTCCCTATAGTTAATCCCATGAGTAGATCATCATACTAAGGAATAGGATTTTTTGTACCCCATCCTCAACCAGTCATTTCCTCAAGTGTACAACCTATAAGATTAGATAATCAAATAATGGCTAATGTTATGCCTCAATGACAAAATGTGATGCATCCTACTCCTCAATAAGTAGTGAGTGGTATTCCACAATAGCAGACACAATCTAGTGTAACAACACAATAGAGGATGATTACATTACCACCTCAACAAAAGGCAACTAATATTCTACCTCGCTAAGTAATGACAAACATACCTCTTCAACCGTAGACGAATATGCCAGTCCAAAACCAAGCAATGACTAGCCGGTAACATGTAAATATTGCTCAATGATAGATGCCAAATCTACAACATGCTTTCACTTCTTCATAGGGATTCATGCAATAAGGAGATCTCTATGTTTCTCAAGTACCTACTAAACAAACGTTGGTTTAAAATGTGCCACAAATCTACAAACAGGGTCTTAGTTCACAACTTCCCACTCAACAACAAGGTTCGATTAGTTGGCAACATGTCTCTTTTCAACCACAACAGGCATAATATAATTATATCACTTCATCCCAACCACAAAATCCTCCAAGTCAAACCTTTATCATCAACCCAAACTAGAATATCTCATAACTAAATGTATAGTTTCCAGTACATCCTAGTCTATGTATGTGTATTCCTAGTCCATTCCCCAACCAAGCCAATGTACCCTAATAGGTGTCTCCATCATACCCTGGTCACGGTGTCCCACTTGTGACCTCCCAACCATCTATCCAAACTAATATTCTCCCTCAAACCAATATCCCTTCCAGTTTCCTATCCCAAGAATTACAACATATGAAGGATGTAATTATTGCCATTCAGGTGGGGAAGCAGACTAAGAAGTTCAAATTGGATGACATGTGTTCCTATCCATTCAACATGGAGTATTTTTAAATACCATTTCCTCCAGGATATGAACCACTCAAATTTGATAAGTACAAAGGGAAAGGTGGCCCTATGGCCTATTTGACTGAATTCTTTATCGCATGTCAACCAATGGCATATAGTGACATATACCTCTTGATGTTGTTTCTAAGGAGCTTGACTAGAAAATATTTGGAGTGGTTTTCAAAGTTGCCCAAGAATTTAGTAACAGACTTTGATGATCTTTTTGATAAATTTATGCAACACTTTTCTTATAATCTTAAGCATGATATTTCATTAATAGACCTGACACAAGTAAAACAAAAAGTTGGGGAGAGTTTTGCAAGTTATTTTCAGCAATGGAGGGCCCTTACAAGCTATTTCACCCATATTTTACTAGATAAATAATTAGATATTGTGTTTACTAAAAATTTGCATAGTGAGATAGGCTATCATCTGGAACTGCAATGTGCACATGCATTCAAAGAGATCATTAATAAAGGTTTGTTGATCAAGTGAGTGCTCATCAATAAAGAAGTCATCAAGCTTAATTTAACTAATCAAAATCAAGGTATCAATAATGGGAATGACCAACATCCCATCCAAGCATAGGCATCGCAACCAACACAGACCAATAATAATGAAAGATCGAAGCAATTCAACTGAAATAGAAATGTTGTGGGAAATGGAGTAACTAAATCTTATCATGTGCAAACTATGCAAACCTCATCTGCACCACCTTTTCAACTTAATACTACACAACAACCTCTCCAACTGATGTTGCAAGCACAACAACCAAAACCTACACAACAAATATAGCAGTCTTTACCATTGTAAACCACTCCTCCTAGGAGAATCATGCTTACATGTCGTATCTTTAGTGATCTAGGGGAACCTATTAAATTTGTATTCCATAAGATTGTTTCCACTAATATGATTAGTTGGCCTATACCAAATCATTATCTACAAGGTATTCCTTACCCTGATTGGTACCGTGAAAATGAATTTTGTGACTATTATCGGGTCAACGAGCATAATCTATGAAGATGTGTCCAAATCAAGCATTTAATCGAGAATATGTTGGAGAATGGGGAGATAAAATGGGATAATGGTGCTTTCACTTCCAATAAAATTCTTAGGATCTCTCAAAACCCCTTTCCATGACATAACAATCAACAGTAGTAGAATAATCAATAACAACAACAACAGCCAATGTAGTAACAAAATCAATAGTATCAGAATCAAAGGCCAAACTAGAAGAATCAACAAAATCAGTAGCAGAATCCACAATGACAAAATAATGGACAAAACCAAGGTTAGAATGATAACAACTAATAAACCTACTATGCAGTTGTACATGACTAAAATAGGGTTGTAGGTCATATTGTAAGGGGTAGCATTAATACCATCTCCATTAATCCTAGACTAAGCACTCATCAGCCTAGACCATTGCTAAACTACAATATTTAGCCAAATCACATGGATAATCCTTCTTTAACCTAAGAGTACATACAAGCAAACCAGCAAACTAAGACTTCCCCTTTTGGATCTTATAGTAACAACTAATTCTTGCCACATGACCACATACAAGTACACTGCCAATTGAGACTTATCTTGTCTGGTCCCACACCATTTCCAACATCAATTAGCAATAATGGTCCAGTATTTAATCTCTATTGTGTAATCATAACTTAGAGGTTGAAGATTCCTATCCTAGGGCTACAACCATCTACCACTTTGCCTAAAATCCAACCAACCATTCAACCTTAGAATAAACCATTCACTCCTGACTAGGACAAGAAGTTTGATATTATGGACCAATTGCAAAAGACATCAGCATAAATTTCTATTTTAGATTTGATACAAATATCAATAATCCACAAAAACATCTTGAATGAATATTTGACCCAATCCACTATTGTCAATAACATATCACCTGATAACTTTCAAGATTTGGTTGGACACCTAGCTCCAGCCCAACAAGTCACATTCAACCAAAGTGATATGTATTCCCTTGGGCCACTCCATAATAACCCATTATAATATAATTTTATATCAGATGACATAAAGTGAAACTTGTCCTTATCGTCAATGGATCTAGCCTCAACATAGTATCCCTCAATCTCATCAAGCTTCTTGGGTACACGATGACAAATCTCCAGCCAGAAATAATAATTATCAAAGCTTATGATAATTAGGAAAGAGAATCAAAAGGCACCATTAGCTTACCAGTTATCATTGGGCCTTTAACCCATGATACACTTTGCCATGTGTTGGACCTTGAGTTATCATACAACATGCTTCTAGGCAGGCCTTGGTTACATGATATTCATGTAGTCCTATCAACAATGCACCAATGTATCAAGTTTTCCCAATCAGAGATGGAGGTGAGTATTCTAGGAGATTTACACCCATATGAACACTGAAAGCATCTTGAGGCTGAGTTTCAAAGTTATAATTATCAGTATGGCATGAATCTAAGTTCCAAGCATTCCAATCATATCATTCCAAGTTCCAAGTTCCCTTTCCCACATACTGCCTCCTGAAGCTTCCAATCATTCCACCATTTCAGATAATGGACCAAGAGAATATGTGACCCCTGACACATTTCATATCACCAATATTCCTAAAAATTTGAAAACCTTTGGGTGACCTAAAGTCATTCCACATATGCATTGGCAACAAAAGAACAAAGATAAAGGACACATCACCTTTGTACTAGCATATAGCCTAGGATTTGACCCTCTTGAAGGAAACAAATCATGGTTATACAGTGACGACCAAGCTGATTTTTATAAAAATCCAAAGTATCTTATTCCCAATAGGATCATGGAGGATCACAATAAAGAAGGAAGAGGCCTCAAACCAAATCAGTAAGGAACCATCGAGCCAATTTCCATGACTAAGTGTGAAAGACCTTATGGACTTAGATTTAAACTGCCTGGGGGTGACCCCACATATTTTATTCAAACTACATCACCAATGACTAGTGATGATGATGCTGACAACAAAGTAGAGTCCGATCATAGCCTTACCTTTGATAACCTAGCTGAAAACAACTTGTTTGATAACAATGCCATTTGTACCCTTACCCAAGCCATTCATCATAATCCATTACCATTATATTATCCCCAATGGATAGATTGGGACCAACAAGAATCTAGTCTATTGATTGACGAGTTCTGGAATGATGAGGCATTATGTGATTTCTTAGGCCCTATAGACAATGTTCTATTGGGATATCACAAATCAGGGTTCTCAATCACATTGGATCATATAGCCCATTTTAGAGACTGAGTGAACACCCTTAACCAAAAACAAAAAAGTAAAACATTGAGGTTCCAAAGTGAAAACCTCTTTGAGGCACTTTCTAATTAGGGAAAAAGTAAAGATAAAGACTAGTCTAGTGGTAAAAATTTATTTCAAGTACCATTAGATGGGGGTGTTTATTCTTCTTCGAATTTAGACCAAGAGACCACCAATGTCAAACTTACCTACGAATTTGAGTTCAGTTTTAAGTAACAACAAGTATTTGATCAAATTCTCCAAGAATTTTTGACTATTTTTGTTACATGGCCAAATCTCCCATTAGGAGATTTAGATTCATCATGCCTAGGAGATGTTGAAGAGCAAGTCCTAATAGAGGACCTTGACATAGGTCAATAGTTCAAGTCACTGCCTATTATCCTAGAAGATAGTTTGACCCTCCTAATTGAAGATACAATAGAGGTAAACATTGGGACTCCATCAGACCTAAAATGGATAAAATTAGGAGCATCTCTCTCTAAGGGGGAATGCGACATCTTTACAACTATATTGAAAGAATTTGTGGATATATTTGAATGGGCCTATTTTGACATGCCAGGATTAGACCCCACCTTGGTTTTGTACCACCTTGTGGTTAATCCTAATGCCAAATCAGTAAAACAAAATCTCCATAAGATGCATCCTCGTATTAGCATATTAGTAAAAAAAGAGTTGGAAAATTTCTTAGAAGCAGGATGTATTAGATCCATTGACTACTCTGAATGGATCTCTAATGTTGTACCTGTTAGCAAAAATATTGAAGGAATCAAAATTTATACTGATTTTTGGGACATCAACAAAGCTTGTCCTAAAGATGATTTTCCATTGCCTAATATCAACATGATTGTCAACTCCATGGTAGGTTATGAAATGCTTTCACTCATGGATGGCTTTTCAGAATATAATCAGATTAGAATAACACCAGAAGATTATCATAAAACAACATTCACCACTCCATGGGGAACATTTTATTACTAGGTGATGCCATTTAGCCTTGAGAATGTAGGAGATACATATCAAAGAGCCATGACTGTCATATTCCATGATATGATGCTCGATATTATTGAAGACTTTGTCGATGACATATTAGGAAAATCCAAGACCAAAGCTGACCATCCAACAGTGCTATGTAAGATATCTGAAAGACTATGAGAGTACAAAGTCAAACTAAATCTAAAGAAATGTATGTTTGGTGTAACTTTAGACAAATTATAGGGTTTCATTGTGTCTTGTAGAGGTATTGAAGTTGATACAGCTAAAGTCCATGTTATAACCAAGATGCCACCACCAACTAATTTGAAGCAAATTCATAGTTTGTAAGGTAAGATCCAATCCATCTAATACTTCATCTCTCAGTTAGTAGACAAGTGCCATCTATTTACACATCTTTTGAAGAAAGGAGTTGTATTTCACTGGGATGATCACTACCAAACAATTTTTCAACAACTCAACGACTATCTTGTTAATCTACCTATTTTATTACCTCCTATGCCAAGAAAGCCATTCTTGTTATAGCTATTAGCTACCGATTATGTTTTGAGGACACTCTTGACTCAATATAATGACAATGGAAAGGATAATGTTGTTTACTACCTAAGTCATACCTTGGTTACATATAAAAATAACTATGCACCTGTTGAAAAAGATTGTCTAGCCATGGTTTTTATAGCTCATAAACTGTGTCATTACATATTGAATAATAAAACCATGGTCATTTCAAAATTAGATTTGCTCAAGTATCTACTATCTAAAATAGCTTTGCAAGGTAGAATGGCTAAATGGATCATGCTTCTTAATGAGTTTGACATAGAGTATGTCATTAAAAAGCAATCAAAGGACAAGTTCTTGCAAATCAACTTGTTGAAGCACCTCTCAAGGACACAAAGCGACTCAAGTTTCCATTTCTTGATGAATCCATCATGACCATTATTAATACACCCCTTGAAGAGTAGCCCTAAAAACTATATTTTGATGGATCATTCACTGTTCATGGATCGAGGGCAGGCCTATTGTTTATTCCCCCCCAGGGGGATCTAATCCCCAAATTATTCAAAATCAGTTTTCCTTGTACAAACAACATGGCCAAGTATGAATCACTTGTTGCAGGACTTTAAAAAGTAGTGCATTCAAATATATCTCATCTTCAAGTTTATGGTGATTCTCAGTTAATCATCAATCAAGTCATAGATCATTTTCAGACCAAATATGATAAATTGGTTCCATATAAAACCAGGGTTGACACTCTTAAAAAGTAAATTGCCAACATTCAGTTTGAGCATATACCAAGGGCTAGTAACAGAACTGTAGATGCCATGGATATTATTGGCTCTCTAATTTGACAAATAGATAAAGATAAAGAGTATCAGTTCCTCGTCGAGAATTTGTTAGCACTAACTCATGAACCTTTAATCATTTCCATGATTTGTGATATTATTGGTCCTAATTCTATCTGGTACTCAAACCTTTATAACTACCTTCATGACCAAGTTCTCCCACCTGACCTATCTCAAAAACAAACCAAGGCCTTCATTCATCATTCCACTCGTTATAATTTACTTAGATCCATCCTTTATCACCATAGTTTTGATAGAACTCTGCTTCATTGTTTAACTTTGATAGAGTCTATATTAGCGCTAAGAGAAGTTCACGAAGGAGTATGTGGAGCCCATTCTAGTAGGGCAATCCTATACAAAATGCTCTTGTGTACTGGTTATTATTAGCCCATAATGGACGTAGATGCCACTACATATGTAAAAAAATGTGACAAATGTCAATGGCATGCTAATTTGATTCATGCCCCAGCAAAATTTTTGAAACTAATGATGACACCATGGCCATTTTATACATGGGGACTTGACCTCATTAGGAAGATTAACCCCACTTCATCTGAAGGACATAAACATATCCTTACCACCACTGAGTATTTCACTAAGTGGGTTGAAGCTATACCCCTCACTTATGTGATTGGAAAGCATATTTCCAAATTCATCTTCAAGCACCTCATCTACCACTACGATATCCCCTTTGACATTATATCTGATAATGGAGGATCATTCAAGAATAAAGATGTAAACCAGTTATGTACTAAATACAAAATCACCTAACATTTTTATATAGCATATTACCCTCAATGTAATGGCCAAGCCAAGGCATCCAACAAAACCATTGTAAATATTCTCAAAAAGATTGTCAATGATGTTGATCATGATTGGCACCTTCATATATTCCTTGCCCTTTGGGCATACCATACCAATCATCGTACCCCCACAGGAGCCACTCTGTACTCACTTGTTTATGGTACTAAAGCCATCCTTCCCATTGAGGTTGAATTACCTTCAATTACACATCTCTTTCAAGCATGTCCTGGATGATCATGACTATCGAGTAGCTCGCCTACAAGAGCTGAACCTACTAGATGAGAAATGTGCAACCACACTTAATAATCCTCAATCATACCAGAATCAACTCAAAGGCCACTATAATTAGAATGTGAAGTATCAAACATTTGAAATTGGTGATCTTGTTCTCAAAGAATACCACGGTTGAGAAGAAATATAAAGGGAAATTCAAACCAAACTAGCTAGGGCCTTTCATCATCACTATAGATTATGGATCAGGAGCATCCAAGCTTGCCACACTAGATGGTGATGAACTTCCAGAGCTAATGAATATTATTCATCTCAAGCGGTACTATGCTTGAATTCTAAGGTGTATTGTTTATAAGGACCATTTTGTCACTATTCTTTTTTGTACATATACCACCCTTATTCATCCTCTTTCTCGTATTTACTTTCCATTTCTGACCTATCGACCCAACATGTTCTAAAGCCTAGCTTGTTTGACCTTAGTTTTTATCATTCATTATGCAATTTTAGCATCAAGGTATCTGATCAATTCATTAGTTGGTTCAAGTATTTTAGACATGGAGCGTATCTTGGGATAGTGTGATAGAAATTTTGGTAGTTGTTAGTCCTTTCTTACCACTAGTCTTGCTACTAATTATAACCACCTTTGGACAAATTAGTACCATTGATCTATGCCATTGTGTCCTAGTTATTACCGCTTATGGGCAACTAGGGGAAATACTAAGCCTTGACGTACCAACTTACCACTTCCTATGTCATATTGTGTCTTTTTACCAACTATGCCTGTTTTGTTTGAATTGGTTGCCACACTAGTGAAATTCCTCCAATATAGGGGAAAAACTATAATGACTTGAGGTCCTACTCTAGGACTATGTAGGCATCACTCAATAATTATTGAGGTTAGCTCAATCACCCTTTTCCCAATGCTCTCACCATTTTGTAAGTAACCTCAGCCACACTCTCACCATTTAGTGAGCAACCTAAGCCATGCTCTCACCATTTTATGAGCTTGAACCATTTAGTGTCTCATCATTCTTGATTGAGTTGTGACACTCCAAACAACTTCTAAAAACATTTCAAAAAATCATTAGAAAAGAACAAAAACATTGACCACTTATTTGCCTTAAGGATTCTAGGAACCCTTACTAAGTTACAAGCAAATCACTTGTCATTTAGTTTCCCCATCCTTTTTGGCCTTTTTCTCTCACACACTTGCCATTTTGTAAGACCATTCCTATTTTTCTATCACATCAATTCTATTTTTTTCATCAGTTATCACATTCTTCCAATTCCTTGGGAGAACTACATTTGGCCTGAAGTTTTTTATTAGATATTGCATCCATGAAACTATCTCAATAGCGTCTACTTGCCTAGTGCATATGGAGAAAGCTCGACCACCCCCTTCCTTTTCTTTTATTCCCCATTTAGTTCATTTGTTAAGTTGTCACCTATTTTATAAGGGCAATGTTCATAGGATTTTTATTACATTGCATTCTTTATTTGTTTTTGTTTTTGTTTATTTTGTTTGTCTACCTATTTGTTTTCTTTTAGCACTGTTGCCTTGATTCATTTTATGTGTATTCATTGGGTGATTCCTTATCCACACTTACACTTGAATCCATCCATATTCATATTTTTACATTGTCATTATGGTTTCTATCATTGGTGCATTATTTTCTATTGAGTATTGGATTATGGGAGTCAGTCCTTATGCATATTTTGGCCAATTCTTTATGGTGTTTTATCATAAAGCCTACCATCACATGCAATAATAAACCTCAGATTCAAGGGGTCTATTCAACAATGGCAGCATCTCTTTAGCACTAACATCCTGATTCACTCCCAATCATATCCCAAACATAGTAATTAACCACGAAAGAATTTCAACCTTTATTAGTTCAGATGAGCATCTCCCTACTAGTAGGTTGTTCCAATTCATCATTACCCTCTATGTTAAATTATCATCATCCTTGGCCAAGATTATTATGTTTTCCATAATCGAGGTCCAATGATTATAACTACCTATGGGCAAATCATTGCACACCGTCCCACCTACATCTCTCAATGATTATAACCACCTTTGGGAAAATCATTGTGTTGTCACCACTTTACTTTTTCTGCCTCTACAAGGGCATGTTATTATCTTATTTGTCTATCCTAACTAGGGCATCTCCATCTTCTCAATGATTATAACTACCTTTGGGCAAATCATTGTGTTATCATACCAAGTTGCCACTATTGGGGTACAATACTTATAAACACCCTTGGGCAAACCATTGTGCATCATCCCACTAGCATTCTCAATGATTTTGAATACTTTTTCAATATAATTATGTTTTCACCCCATCATCTTTCCTTTCTTTGGTCCCCTCATTTCAATTTTTCTTTTTGAGGGACCATTTGTCGACCCACTTATACCAATCGTTCCCTCAAGGGGGCATCATATAATTAGTTTATCATCATTGCAGTTGTAGGCATACATGACTTTTTCATTCTTTGAGAAGACATTAATTTGCTTATAGCTTACAATGCCTTCCCAAACATGGGAAAACTATAGACACCTAAAATTGGCCATCAATAACCTTCAACCAGGCTTTTGACCAATTTCTACCCAAAATGCACAATTTGGCTTAAAAACATGTTAAATGATGTGAAAGTGATATATTCAAGTGCCAATTTTGGCTAGGGTATCCCTAAATGGAGAAATTTAATTTATGGGCCAACTAAATTTGATCATTCCATCTTGAGTTAAAATGCCAAAATTGCACTTGCATGCTCTGGACTGCTCTTTTCTATCAAATCTTTTGCACAAGACTTGTGCCTTTGTTATTTGTTGTGGGCAACATTCTAAATGGGAATATGCATCCCATGCATCTAATTGGGACTTTTAATTCAATTCCAGTCAAATTTAGGACCAATAACAAGGCATTCTAAATAATTTAGGTAATTTTTGCAAAAAGTGTTTAATCATGCTTAAGAGCTAATTAACCCAAATCAAGGCCCAATCAAAAATTCCATGAAAATTGTTGAATACTTGTTTTTGGAAATGAATATTGGATATCTGCATCATCAAGTGACCTCATTTATTGGGAAGACATCCTTAGGCCATAAATACCACAAATATTAGGATTCATTCTCTCTGTGCCTCATCAATGCCTTCCATGATGCCCTCTATGCCTCTTAATTGCCCCTTCTTCCAATGCCATGATGAGGATAATTACAAAATTAATTATAAAAATTGAATTAATCCTCAACCACACATCTCAATATTTAGATGGATGGTTGAGGTTGATTTTGATGAAATCCAAAAATATATAAATAGGAGGCCTCACAACATCATTTCTAAGCTTAATTTGTGCAAAGTTATAATGGAGGATTGGTGTCAAAATCTTCAAGAAACTAGTGTTATAATGCCAAATTGATTCCAAGCCAAGCCAAGCCACAAGTCAAAGGTGCCAAGAGGAGATGAAGGTAGCCACACTCCATTGAAGAAGACCTCTTGAAGCACAAGCCAAGCAAGCCACCATTACAAAGGCATTTCGAGCATCCAAGGAAGGTGAAAGGAATTCTTGTGTTTTCATTCCTTGCTTTTTAGTTGTGCTTATCATTTGCTTTTGTTAACTAAGTTCTCCCTAGTGTCTAGGCCTAGAGATGTTATGTTATTAGCGTGTTTATTTAACTTTGTTTTTAATTTGGAACTAACACCATACTAACCATCCCCTCTTGAGTCAAATTCTTAGGTCACATAAAGTAAACAGGGTACCCTACACATCAAGGGTTACAGTCAAGTGTGAAGAAAAGGATTTTGGTTAGAAGCCAAATTGGAGGTCATGAATGTTTTCAACCTAATATATGTTTTAAAATTGATTAATTCATGTTTTAAGATGTATGTTTGGTGGCTCAGGAAGCATTAAGAGCCCACTAGGAAGCAAGAAATGAGCTTGAATGTCAAATTCAAATGCTTAGAACTTCCAACAAGCTTTCCATGGGACATTGAACCTTTCAAGGAAGTTGAAGGAGGTACTTTAGGAGCCATAAATGGAAATTTATAAGAACTCCAATGTGACATGGCTATGAATGAGTGCTAAGAATGAAAATCATTCCAAAACCCTTGCAAACCCTCCATAAGGACTTGAATGGAGAAATGACACTCAAAGTACATCCATATGAAAAAATTTGTCCCTAAATGTTGAATAGAAGTTGTTGAAAACTCCACAAGGATCACAACCATGGCCTTGGATTATACATAACTATAGAAAAAATAGGAAAATAGGGCTTATTTTGACCATTTTTTTAATTTTGTGTAGGCATGGTGGACTTTCAGGGGATTAAATCACTTTTTGAGGGAATAATAGGACTTTTTCTAAATCCATATTATCATTATATCAAGTTCCTAAGCTTATAAGTGTGCCTACCACCTCATTCTTTTCTGCCAGTCCAGTGAGCCAGCTAGTGAGGACTTAAAAGAAATGATGAATCTTCATTTTGGGAGCCTTTTAAGGAAAAAATATTGTAAATTATGTTATTATCACTCCTCAAACATGTCATTTATCCTCTTTTATAGATCAAACTATAGGTTTGTATATCTTGAAAGTGATAAGTGTTAGAGGTCAAAGGAAAAGGGTTATTTTGAAACTGCCAAGTGTGATCATGCATGGCCAAGATGATAGAAAGGGTTAGGATCCTACCCAATGAATGAGAGGGATTCTTAGTAACACCTCCTACTCATATTAATCATCAAAATTTATTAATTTTAGTCATAATGAAGTTTTAGAAGACTAATCATGGATGGTAGTTTTCTATGCAAGAAAAGGAGTTTCTTGACTATTTATAGGTCTTGAATGATCAGGAATGATGTTTGTAACTATATACACAATATGGATCACCCCATACATCTCTATAATGTATTTATAATTGATCTTCACATTTATGACACATGTCCTTGTGCCTCCTCAACTTCTTTTCTCTCCCTCTTCCTCAAAGTTCTATAAATTGAGCCATTTTTGGCTATTATAAGAGACCACATTTTTTGGTACGGTGAAGCTCTAATAAAATGGAATTATGATTTAATTTTGAAAATTTAATACAATTCCAATTCTGAGTTGTGAACATTTTGTCTAAGTGTGTGAGTGATGTATAGTGGAGCTAAGTGATAGTATCATCCTTACTCTCTTTATCCTTCATGTTTCAGAAAGAGTTATGATGTTAACAAGTCATGTGGAGTGTGTTGAATATACTAAGCTCTTATAAGTATGCAATTGTCTCTATGGTGTGCAATTTGTCCCTAGGTTAAGTATTTTGTTGATTGCCTCAAGTATGTTGCCTTCACATTGAAGCACTATGTTAGGATCCTTCAATGCATATAATTGGTCTTAGGAAACATTGTTTCTCAGTATAAGTATGATATTCTTTGCGATATATCTTGGTGGATAACCTCTCTAGTATAGTTTTAATTTTATGAAAACTCTTAACTCTTTTCATGAACAAACATTAGCATTGGTGACAGGCACTTAGAGAAGAATTTAGGGAGCTAGCCCTTTTAATCCTAGAGATTCATCTCTCCTAAAGTTCCTAAAAACTTGAGAGATTATTAAATGTTGCATCAAATTTAAGGAGATTCATAGAGTGTCTTAGGGTGCACAATTTGATAACAATAATTACCTATAACTTTTTTGTAGTCATGTGCAACTACGTGGTAAGTCTATTGAGTATTAGAATCATTCTCGCCTTGGTTCCTTCCATTTAGTTGAAGTTGTTGTTATGGTGCTGATATTGTTGTTGTTGTTGTGACTATTGATAATATTGTTGTTATTGTTTTGGCCTTTGCTATTGTTGTTAGTTGTTATTGTTATATTGCATAAAAGGGTTTTGGTAAGTACTCACATTCTGATTGGATGTAGATGTTATATTATCTAATGTAATATCTCCATTCTCCAATATATTTCCAATGAGGTGCTTGATTTTCACACATCAGAAAAAATTATGTCCATGAACATGATGGATTCACAAAACTCATTTTCTTGGTACCAATCTAGATAAGGAATGCCCTTAGGGTAGGGCTTTGGTATTGGACAATTAATCATGTTAGTGGTAACTAATTTGTGAAACACATCTTCAATAGGTTCTCCAAGGTCATTGATGACTCGATGCATAAGCATATTTATCATTGGAGGAGGGGTTTGCAAAGGTAATGTTTTGTTGTATTTTTTGAGCTGGTCTAGACTATTGTAAAGGCTACACTTACTGAATAGGTTGTTGATAAGGAGTAATTTGCATTTGCATCACAAGTTGAGTAGATGGTGGTTATACCATTTGGACATGACACAATTTGATTACTCCATTTTCAACAACATTCTTGTTATGATTGAATTTTTTGGATTTTTAATAATTACTGGCCTAAGCTAGTGTCGATGCTTGCACTTGGACTTGGTTTTGGTTCTAATTTAGGCATGTTACTTGTTTTTGGTTTTAGTTTTGAGATGATGATGTTAACATGATGATCCCTTTTTAATAAGGGTCTTTTCAATTATCACACCTTTGTCAATGATCTCTTTAAAATTATGTGCATATTGAAGCTCTAGATGATATGGTATCTTACTGTGCAATTTTTCGGTAAACATAGTGGATAATTATTTTTCTAGTAAGCTATGAGTGAAATGACTAACAAGTGATCTCCATCTCTATAGATAGCTTACAAAGCTTTCACTAGATTTCTGCTTGGCATAAGTCAAATCCACCAACAAAATATCATGTTTGAGATTGTAGGAGAAATACTACACAAACTTGTTTGAAAGGTCATCAAAATCAGATACTGAATTCTTTTGTAATTTCAAGATCTACTCCAAAGACTGTCCTACTAGACTTTGCAAAAACAACAGTAAGGGGTATATGTCACTGTAATCTACTAGCTAGCAAATAATAAATAATTATGGTAAATTTTCCTTAGGGTATCCTTTAACCTTGTATTTTTTAAAATTTGATGTTTCATACCCTAGAGGAAGTGGTATCTTTAAATACTCCATGTTGAATGGGTACGAGCATGCATCGTCTAACTTGAACTTCTTGGTTTATTTCCCTACTTGAATGATGACAATTACATCCTTAATTTTTTTTAGTTCTTGTGCCACGAAACTGGATGAAACATTGGCTTGAGGTGGATGTTAGGCAGTCAAAGGTGAAATATTTTGTCTAGTGTTTAATGGATGCATGGTTTGTTGTGGAATGTTGGCTTCGTTAGGGACTAACCAGGAATATGCATCTGTGGATTGGGATGTGATTGTTGAAATTTCACAAATTAGGTTGAGATATTATGGTTCAAATTCACTATATAATGTTGGAAGCATAATCACTAAGAGGGGGGGTAAATTAATGTCTTAAAACTTTCTTTCAATTCCTCCTTAGTAGTCATGAACCATCACATCAACATATAGATCAAACAATGCATAAACAATCACCCATACAAGCATGAAACAAGATTACAAAAGACAACACATCATATATGTGTTAAATCCTCAAGGGGAAGAAAACCCACTCATGCCTTCAAATGGATTACAATCCTATAAGTCAAAAAATCAAAATTTAGTGAAGCACCAACTTTACATGCTGCACCAACCCCAACTAGTCAAGCACTAACTTATAAGAAGGCAAAAACCCCATAGATTAATTAACGCCAACTCATTCACATGATTTCTATTATCAGCTTCATAACACCCTATTTCTTAATCAACTAATGATGATAGCCTCTTTATCCCTTCACACTCTTATCCCTCTTAAATTGCCTTCTAGGCCTCTTCGCTTAATTAGATCTCTTCAAGACTAATTAAGTCACACTACCTTGATATTCATATGTAGACACACTTTCATATATTAATTATAGATTCTATATGCTCCCATGATTGTCTACAAGACCTCTTTCTCCTCACAATATGCTTATCTTATTAATATATTCTACTACACTCCAAAACAAGCCTAAAATTACCTTGTATATATACGATCCTCTTGCTCATATCTCTTTTGGTCAGCCATACATAATTGCACACTTAGATTACCATTTTAATAGGTACTACAACATGTTTCATATATGAATCAATCATTACAATAGGTCATCCTCAACTTAAAAGACCAAAACCTCTTTTAGGCCTTAAGGAGACTTAATTCTATTAGGCCTTCATTAGTGCACGTTACCCTTTGATCTCCTTGAAACACTTCAAAAATACACACACAAAAGAAAAACTTAATATTCCACTCAAATATAACCTTAATAATCTCATCTTATGTCCTTAAAAAAAATTATGTCCAACCACCGCTTGAAGCACACCATTAGTACTGTTTATAATTAGGCTTGTGAACCTTCAAAAAATTTGTCATACAAAACTAAAGCATGTACATAATTTATTCACATAACCATGATAATAAATCATATGGGGAAAAAATACATGACCTTAAAAAAATCACCATGTGTTTTATACTTCACAACTCAGGGCAAAAGGACTTAAATACTTCTCTGCAAATAGCCCACTCAGAACTATTAGAACACTCCAAAACCTAATCATGAACAACTTGATATTCAACACCTGAAAGAACACTTTCCATGACCACTGATACTTTAAAAATAAACTTTGACATATCTATACCAATCTCAAAAATAAAAATCATAAGGTCTAATGTCAAATATTAGTATTACAGACCAATATTTTGACCTCAATACACACAGTCAATCCAGAACCAAACAAGCCATTTGGGCTTCAACATTTCAATCACTTTCCCTGACTTCCAAGCTTTACAAAAGAATGAAAACTAATTTCAAGTCCCAAGAAACAAAACCATATGCATTAGATATATCAATTCAGGGAAGAGAGATTCAAACTCATGACTGCAACTTGCTTACCCAGAATTGCCAATTTACCTTAAAGCACAATCATGGTGACAATGAATTTCAACAAATGTATGACCACTTTCAGAGGCTTTTGATGCATGTAAATTATCTTATGAGATCATTATATCAATATCAGATAGAATGATAATATATTTAAATGACAACTATTGGTCTTGTAAACCAATCTCATGACCTCACTATACACAGACCTCACTGAGCTAGACAGGTCAACTTGTGAGAAACTTTTTCACTATAACCACTTACCTCCAAAACTTATACCAAACATGAGATCATATTAAAATTCTTGAACAACATCTCCATATACTTGGTTTAAACACTATTCCATTATAACACATTCCTAATCATCTTCTCATTGTTGCTTGGGTTTTTCATTATTTCCACCATTAGGCATGTTAGCAGCTGGCTAAATAGATGATTAGTTTAACACACTTTGGGGCTAGATTCTATCCAAAAACCTTAAATTACATGAAACATGAGTCTTAATATTCATGCTCCATTCATTTTCCTACTTTGACTAGGTCAACTCTAATTGATATAGCAATTTTTTGATAAATTAGGACTTTCCTATAAGGTCTACTCACACACTTGACAACTCAATCACACCTAGAGGTACCTGGGAGAGTTGAATACATGATCTAATAGTTTGTATAGCCATTTTCAAACATTATAGGTTGTTTTAAACAATATATAGGGTTGAATACATGATCCAATAATTTGTATAGCCATTTGCGACCATTATAGGTTATTTTAAACAAGATCTTTCACATCAAGTATTTGTTAGGGTTTTAGAGAGGCTTAACAAAGGTTTTAGTGTTAATGATTATTCATAAATAATTACCCTTTAAATCTAAAACCAATGCCTATAGTTATTATCTGGGATCATTCCCCATATCAATTAATAGCTTAGGTTCTCTGTAGAGGTTACACATGCTAATGAACACCTGAAAGTCCTTCTCGAGTTTGCATGCCTTCATTATGTGTACTTACGAGACCTTGAAACCAATTTTTATGTCTTTTTTTTCAAAACTTGGCCTAAAACTTTGTGAACATGCTTGAACCAACATATCATACATATTTCCATGCTTAAACATGCAAAATTGTCTTGAAAACTAATCATGACCCCTCATTAGGCCACACCCTCTCTCTTTAATCTCTAGACCTTGACTTGAAAATTACATTAGGCCTTGAAACTGACTTTCATGCTTCTTTATATGTACTCTCTACCTCACTCACATATTCAAGTAACTCTCTCATATATAAAAAGTGCCATACATCCTTCATATGCCTTGACAATAAATCATGATGCCTCATTAGGCCAAGCAAGGTCTATAGGTGGTCTAATTACATACTTGCTCTTTAGATCCTGCCCATGTAGGCTCACCATCATAATCTCATGAGTTATCCAATGCCTCACATTCATGTTGAAGTAACATTATACATCCATTCATTTATGTGTGCACTTATCTCACCAAGCTATCATACTCATACCTTCTCATAAGGTCTCTTTATGTTATGACTAGTGCCATGTGTAGGCTTTTTAAGCACTTTAAACTTGAGAACTGACCTTCAAACACTTCTAAAATTATCTACACTTCTCTTGCATCATCACATAATGCCAAAAAACCTATCACAAGCTTGTGCTTACTTACTTCACCAAACTTCAAAAGAGAGCCCATGGAGAAGTCAAAGAGTCACGGGGTAAAGACAAAAGAGGAATGGAATGCATTTTCCCATGCAGAGTCATCTTGAAAAATTCCAAGAGTCACGAAGTGAAGATAAAATAGGGTATGGCACATTTTTCCATGAAGATTCACCTTAAGAAATTTGAAAGGTCATTAAGATAAAGACAAAAGAGGAAAGGACACATTTTCTTATGAAGAGTCACCATGTGACTTTTGAAATGAAAGGATACGAAGGGTCATGCAAGTTTGGCACCATTTTCCATGAGGATTAAAGGGTCACAAAGGGTGAATTCCAAAGGTCATTTTTAAATCTATAAATAAAGGTTTGAGAAGCCATTTGAAATATGCAAGAGAGTGAATGGTTTTGTAATTGTTTTATATAAGAAAAGAAGAGAGAAAAATAGGAGATATTGTAGAGTTCTATCA
Organism: Torreya grandis; assembly: GCA_037957365.1. Lineage (NCBI taxonomy): Eukaryota > Viridiplantae > Streptophyta > Pinopsida > Cupressales > Taxaceae > Torreya > Torreya grandis. Next base: position 2,466,733 of record JARHVA010000200.1, on the reverse strand, counting down.
TTTCTTAAGTAATCATAATTGAGAGATAGTTGTGTTTTATAAAAAAGAGGGTTTGGTGTTCTTGTGGGTTGGTGCTCACAAATAGTTGCTATGTTGGTGCTCGGTACAGGGGTTGGTGCTCTTGCAAGTTTATGCTTGCAAACATTATAATTTGATTTGGTCTTCATTCATATACTTGAGATTGTTCTCCATGGTTTTTCTCACATTGAGTTTTCATGTTAAAATCTGGTCTCTCTCTCTCTCTCTCTCTCTCTCTCTCTCTCTCTCTCTCTCTCTCTCTCTCTCTCTCTCTCTCTCTCTCTCTCTCTCTCTCTCATGTGGTGCATATTGCTTCCAATTTTATTGCATATTTTGAATGAATGGTTAAGTGAAATTTGATTAAGTAAAAGATTTATAAGATATATGATATACTAATTCAACCCTCCCCCATCTCAGTATATCTCATGCTTAACAATTAGTATCAGAGCAGGTTCCTTTTGAAAAGTTTTATAGCTTGAAGGTAGATCGGGGAAAGCATGATGGCTAGATCACATGAAGGTTTTTCTACAAATAAGGCACCTTTGTTTGATGGGACAAATTATGATTTTTAGAGCATAAGGATGAGGAATTACTTGATGGCCCTTGGATTAGATAGTTTTCAAGTATTGGTAGAGTCCGGGCAACAATTTAGGTGACAATTCGGGTGACGGTTCCACCCCAATTGATGATGAAACTTTCGAGAGCCATAAATTTTGCACCGTAGTTCTAATTGACTCACCGTTTAAACCATTGGAAAGATAAAAACAAGGAGAACATGATGAGATGACATCTAGCTTTTCTTGATGAAGTTTGGCCCCCAAAAACCCAATGGAAGTGCCTTAAATTTTAATTTTACTAGTGCAGTCTAAAAATAATAAGTTTTTAAAAATAGTAATTCCTCAAATTTTGTATTGTTTTAAATCATGAAAGTCAAACAAATTCATCTCCCTCAAGATTGGTGACCTTCCACATCCTCCCCCTACTTTAAAAATGTGTATAAATAAATATTTAACCCAAAATAGAAATCAAACATCTCTTCCCAGAGATAAGCATATAGTTGTTACTGTATTATTTTTCTATTCTTAAAATATTTGTCAACTAAAACTTTTGAGTTTTGGATCAATGGTATCAAATCATTTTGTCTTGAGAGTGTATGATCCTGAGGATGAGGTTAGGCTATAAGAAGCTTGGGTGAAAAACAATAGAACTTCCAAACTATCTACCTATTCACTTTAAATGACTTCAAATGGTGGATGACACCGAGACATCCGATCCTTTCAAGGAAATGGTGAATGAATCCCTCCAATGGCAACAAGCATAGATGTTGCAATAATTTGCCTAAGTTCTCCAACAACTTCCAATGGGAAATTTTGGCTCCTCATCTGCACTTCTTGGCTCATCATCTATAGACCATCCTTTCAGCGCCCCAACACCCTTCAAGGTTTAGGTAAATTTTGATATTCCTACTTTTGAAGGCAAAATCAATGTTGATGCAGTAGAAAATTGGTTAGATCAATTATCTTCCTACTTCTCTATAAATAAGTTCACTGATAGAGAATATATCACTTTTGCTCTTTTGAAAGCATCATTGCCCATGAAAAATTGGTGGAAAGTGTACAAGAAGAGGTTCAGTACATATGACATTGGCCTTGAGGTGGAACCTACATAGGATGATTTTGTGGAAGCGGTAAAGGAAGAATACTATCCCATAGGAGTTTATGATGATCTATACATATAGTGGCAATAACTTTGTCAAGGCAAGGACCAATTTGTTCAAGATTACACAGACATTTTTCATTCTTTGTCTGCAAGATTGGGCATCTAAGAAAGTGAGAAACATAAGACTCTCAAATATCATGGTAGGCTACAATGGTACATACGGAGGGAAATGGAACTCTTCAATTTAGAAACCTTCAGTGAGGCATACAAGTTTGCAGTGAAGATTGAGCAAAAGCATGGTAGAAAAAATATCAAGAATCAACCCTTAAAATGGAAAAATGACAAGGAAGGTTAAACACGAGGCAATAATTGGAAGCAAAAAGAGTTTCAAGATAAGAAACCCCAGAAGGGGAAGGCTAGAAAATGGTGTGATTACCACAAAACTGGAACTCACTCCAAAGAAGAATGTCGAGCCATCAAATCACTACTTTTTGAGACATAATACTCAACATCTACTACTCTGTCTCATACATAACCTACAGTCAAAGAGGATGAAGAAGAGATTGTAGATGCTGAGCCCGATACCATCATCGCTTCATCACATAATCGTAAGAAAAGTTTAGATGACAAGAAAATATTAATTCACTCCAAATTATGGGTAAAAGATAAGCCTCTGCATTTCACTTTTGATAGTGGGAGTCAAAATAATTTAATCTTTGCTAAAGTTGTGAAAAGTTTGAATCTATCCATGAAGCCTCACCCAAATCCATACAGTATTAGATGGTTGAGACCAGGGAGAGACCTCTGTGTCACCCATCAATATCTTCTTTCATATACAATAAGACCTTTCCAAGATGAAGTCTTGTGTGATGTGGTCAATATATATGTTTGTGATATACTCCTTGGCCAGCTATTCATGTATGATCGACATGGCATCTATGGATCATAAACCTAAAGAATCACCCTCACTCTTGAAACACATCACTATAGGGTACCAAAGGTACCACCTCCAATATCTATCTCCTTGATTAGTGCCAAGCAATATAAGAGATTAGTAGAAAACACAAAGCAATTCATTTTCATGGTGGTCAAACCACATAAATCCAAGAAGCCCAATGTTGCAGTCCTGACTACACAATCAACATAACAACAAAAGCAGATGGCACAAATCATAGGAGAATATGATGACTTATTCAAGTCACCTACAAGAGTTCCACTGCATTGTTAGGTAAAACATGCCATCAATTTGATCCCAGGGTCACCTTTGCCTAATAGTCTTGTGTATCATAGATCAATTTTGGAGAATGATGAGATAAAAAGATAGATTCAAGAATTGATCCAAAAGAGTCACATTAAGCCAAACTCTTCACCCTATGGCAGCCCAATTATCCTGGCACCAAAGAAAGATGGAACATGGAGGCTTTGCATTGACTATCGAGCCCTAAATAAAATCACTATAAAGAATTACTACCCTCTCCCTAGGATTGATGACCTACTGGACCAACTATGTGGTGGGAAGTTCTTCACCAAAATTGATCTCAAATCTAGCTATCACCAAATTCTCATCGATCCCACTAATTTCTGGAAGGCTACATTCAAATCTAAGGAGGGGCTCTTCGAAAGGTTGGTTAAGCCTTTTGGCTTAACTAAGGAACCTAAAACCTTCATGAGGATGATGGATGACATCCTGCTACCCTTCACCAACTCATTCATGGTTATCTACTTGGATGACATACTCATCTTTAGTAGAACATGGGAGGAACATCTACAACATGCTTGTAAGGTGCTTCAAACTCTTCAGGAGCACAAGTTGTATGCAAATCCTAATAAATGCACATTCAAAATGACAACAATTCAGTACCTTGGGTATGTTGTGAATGAAGAACGGGTCCATGTTAATCCAGAAAAGATTTAGGTTATTTGAGAATGGCCTACACCAAGGACCCTCACAGAACTTCACAACTTTTTGGGTCTTATAAATTTCTATCATAGGTTTGTTCTTAGATTTTCACATGTTACTTGGTCACTAACCCAAGTGACTAAAGAAGGAGCTAAAGCTACATTTCAGTGGGGTGAAATACAACAAAGGGCATTTGAGAATTTGAAGAATAGACTTTGCTCTGCCCCTATTCTTGCCTTGCTAGATTTGCATCAACCTTTTGAGTTGATGACAGATGCATCTGAATATGTTATGGGAGTTGTCATCATGCAACATGGCCATCCTATTGCATATCACAATGAAAGTTTCACTGATACAGTCAAGAAATATCTAACATATGATAAGGATCTCTATGCCATTATGAAATCCTACAAACAATGGAAACACTACATCTTGGGAAAAGATATGGTCATCCATACTAACCATAGACCATTGGAATTCATCTAAACACAGAGCAAACTATGAAATGAGAGGCACCAAAAGTGAGCCACATATCTTCAACAATTCCATTTGATAATCAAACACAAAAAGGGGAGTTTAAATACAGTTGTAGATTGTCTGAGCCACCCACTAATTACTACACTCACAATAGTTCTTGACTTGTGTGGGAATGATACTGCCACTTGGGGTGCTCTGTATGAAGTAGATCCTACCTTTGTTGATACATATCAGGTGCTTCAAAAAGGTAAACATGTTTCTAATTTCTCTTTGTAAGATAATACCCTCTATCATGTGGGGCACATCTGTGTTCCAGCTATAGATCAACAAAAGATGATATGGGAAGCACATTTCAGTAGGACAATTGGACACTTTGGTGTAGAAAAGACATTGGCAGTTCTTTAGAAACACTTATACTGGCCCCATATGCGAAAGGATGTAGAAAGGTATCTCAAATCTTACACCCCATGTGTGATAGCCAAGCTAACAAATAAGAAGCAAGGATTATACATGTCATTGTTAGAACCAACCAGGCCTTGGGAATTTGTCTCAATGGATTTTCTCTCAGGTTTGCCCACTTCAAAACATGGCAAGGACTATAGTTTTGTTGTAGTCGATCATTATTTAAAAATAACTATCATGATTGCTTGTAAGAAAAATATATCTACTGAAGAAACTGCTCAACTATATTTTAGTCATGTATGGCTCCATTTTATTCTCCCCAAGTCCATTATCTCAGATCAAAATAATAGGTTCTTGAGCATCTTTTGGTCCACTCTATGGAAGATGATGGATACGAGGCTGATGAAGTCCATAGCCTTCCATCCATAAATTGATGGTCAAATAGAGGTGGTGAACCATTTGATTGTTCACATGATTCATATGTATCACTCCAAACATCCATGCACATGAGATGAGGGGCTTCTTTTCATAAAACATGGATACAATCGGGCCCTACACAGCTCGACCAAGCATAGTCCATTCTCAGTATGCTTTGAGTTCTAACCCATAGCACCAATTGATATAGTTATTCCATTCTCCACCATGAAATACACACCTCATAGAAGATCTAAGGCAACAAAAGCAACATATTTCATTGATTAAATTCAACACATCCAGTAGCAAGTTTATGACATCTTAGAGAAGATGAATCAGAAGTATAAGCAATGCCATGACAAACATAGAATTGCACACCATTTTATTATAGGTGACAAGGTTTGGTTGTAGCTTCAAAAGAAACGATTTGTAGGCCCACATAGAAAAATTTGGCCTCTACAATATGGTCCCTACACCATCACCAAAAATGCTGGAAAAAATGCTTTCAAGTTGAATTTACTAGCCTAACTTGGTCTACATCAAATATTCAATGTGGAGCTCCTCAAACTATATCATCCACCTCTATTGGACACTTCAGTCATAGTAGAACAACTGAATATTGACAATCTTGATCCATAGAGTTTTTCTCTAGTGGAGGAGGATTAGATTGTGGACACCTAGATGAAGACAATAAGAGGATGCTCTATTCCACTTTAATTGGGTGGTCAAAAGGGGCCAGGATAGCCACCAAGGTGAGTGGCTCACAGAGAATCAAATCAAGACACAACTACCACACCTGATGAGGAACATTGATGCAATGGGGAACATTGCTCGTCAATGAGGGAGGAATGATCTGGGCAATAATTTAGCTGATAATTTGGGTGACGGTTCCACCTCAATTGATGATAGAACTTATGGGAGCCATAACTTTTGCACCGTAGCTCCAATTGACTCTCTGTTTGAATCATTCGAAATTTAAGAATGAGGAGAACATGGTGAGATAGCATAGAGATTTGTTTGATGAATTTTGAACCCTACAAACCTAATGAAAGTGCCCTAAATTTCAATTTTAGTAGTGCAATCTAAAAATAGTAAGTTTCTAAAAATAATAATTTCTCAAATGTATTATTTTAAATTATAGAAGTTGAACAAATTCATCTCCCTTGAGATTGGTGACCTTTCACATCCTCCCCCTACTTTCAAAATGTGTATAAATGAAGATGTAACCCAAAATGGAAATCAGACATCTCTTTTCAGAGATAAGCATATATTTGTATTGCGATCTTGAGTAATAAAACATCTCTTCCTAGAGAATTCATTGTTACTGTGTTATTTTTGTGTTCTTGAAATATTTGTCAACCAAAACTTTTGAGTTTTAGATCAAATATGAAGAGCTACAAATACTTGTAACTACTTCGATGGAAAAGAAGGTTATAATGAAAATAATGCAAGAGTTATAAATATTATTTTATGTGGTTTATGTGAATCAAAATTTGTTAAAATTATGCTATATAAATCTACTCATGAAACTTGGGTAAAGCTCAAGAATATTTATAAAGGTGATGGAAATGTTCAACAAGCTAAGCTCTAGAATTTCAAAAGATAGTTTGAGAGTTTAAAGATGGAAGAGAAAGAAAATATAGTAAGTTATATTTTACAGGTTGATCAAATAGTTAATTACATTCAAGGTCTTAGAGAAAAGTTAGAAGAATCAACCATGGTACAAATTTTTTTAGATCTCTACCATTGAGATATGATATAAAAATTTTGGCAATTGAAGAGATGAATAATTTAGCCAAGCTAAAGATAGATGAGTTACATGGTATTCCTACGACATATGACATGCAGACCAAACAAGAGAAACCCTCAAAGAGAGAAGTTGCTTTCAAGACATCAAAGAAGGATAAGGCCAAGATTCAAGAATTAAGTGGCAGTTCTAGCGATGATGAAGATGACAATGGAGCTCTATTCATTCGTAAGCCAAAAAAACACAAGTAAATATAAAGGAAAATTACCTTTTAAATGTTTTAATTATAGAAATATCGGACATTTTGTAGCTAAGTCTCTAGATAAGGGTAATGGTGACAATGAAGAAGGAAAGACTACATATAAAAAAAATCAAAAGAAAATTCAAGAAGGGATTTGAGAAGAAAAGTTTATATTCTAAAGATACCAGCTCAATCGAAGAAAGTGGAGTCAGTGATTCAAAAGAAGAGATTATATTCATGGCCATATATGAAGATGCCTCTACAAGCAAAAGTACAGATGATCAACAAGAAGAACAAGATGAAGCTGAAGCAAATCTGGAAGGAGAACTAATTTATGCCTTTAAATAATTAAATTCTATTGACAAGAAGAATCGAAGATTGAAGCTCCAGATTTGAGAAAAATGAAAAAGAGTCAAAGGAAATAATTGAATATTTACAAGCACACATTGAAGAAGTCAAAAAGACTAAAGAAGATCTAATAGCTCAGTTGCAAAAAGTAAGTAAAGAATATGAAAGGTATATTATTTGAGTTATTTTTATAAAAGCAGATCTTAAGAAAAAAAATATAGCAATCAATGATAGAGCAACCAATGATTCAAATTTTGAGAATGACATTAATATGTTCAATAAGATATTAGAAAGTCAAAGATCAATGTCAAATAAGATAGGTATTAGATTTTTTTTTTTTAAATGGGAGGCCACTACTTTCACATACAAGTTTAACATAGTAAAAGGAAAAAGCTATGTTGAAGCTCTTATAAAAGAGGAAATAAAAAGAGAACAAGTTAAGAATACAGAGGACATCTCAAACAAAGAAGGCTGGAAGAAATAAAGCTATTAAAAAAAAATCAGGTCAGAGATAAACAAATAGGTCCTCTTTTTATGGTTACTATTTTTCTTATAATGGATATGGTCATAAGAAAATAGAATGTCGAAAAAGGGTTAACAATTTCAAAAATAAGGAAAAAGAAACTCATGCAGAGTCAAGCAAAAGCCATAATTCTTTTTATCCTCTATCAGGGTTTAATAAAGAGGCCATAATATGTTACAAGTGCAACAACTTCAGACACATAGCCCAGTACTATAGAAGCGTGTTCAAGTTAGTCAAGAAAGATTAGATTTTCAAGGCTCCATTCATCAGAAAAAAAGTTCATATAGATTCATGGTAGAAGAAATAACCTAAAAAATTTATGTTAGTACAGACAACTTTGCATGCAAAAAATGAAGAAAAGCCATGGTTCATTGATACTCGATGTTCGAGGCACATGACAAGAGATCAGAGCAAGTTCATAACCCTGAAGAAGATTAATGGTGATAGAGTGAAATTCAAAGATAATACTATTACCAAAATTACTATAAAAGGTACACTAAGTTTGGATAATGATAGAACTAAAATTGAAAAAGCTTTGTATGTAGAAGGTCTTAAACATAATCATTTGAGTGTAAGTCAAATGTGTGATTAGGGTCACTCACTAAAGTTTTATGTAGAAGGTTGTGAAATTAGAAGAAAAAATTCATATGTGTTGGTTGCAGATACTTAGAGAACAGGTAATAATTTGTATATGTTATCAGACATCAAAAGTCAAAGATATTGTTTGAGTCAGATTGAAAAAAGTTAGCTATGACATAACAGAGTGAGACACACAAATTTTGACAATCTTATCAACATAAGTAATAAGCAAGCAGTCATATGTCTTTCAAAGATTACAAAGCCATCCAACATGCTTTGTGAACCTTGTCAGCATGGGAAGCAAGCTAGAAGGTAGTTCAAAATAAAAGAATACTCGACCACTCAGATATTAGACATTGTTCACACTGATTTATGTAGACCTATGAGAACTCAAAGTACTAAAAGTAAAAAATATTTCATGTTGCTTATTGATATTTTTTTACGTATGACTTGGGTAATATTTTTAAAGAAAAAATCAGAAGCTTTTAAACATTTCAAAGTGTTCAGAGCATTAGTTGAGAATGAAACTAGTTTGAAGATTAAGTGCCTAAGATCATATCAAGGAGTAGAATTCATGTTAGATTAGTTTATTGAGTTTTGTGAAGACCATGGAATAAAGAGACATTATTTAGTAGCCAGAACTCCATAGAAAAATGGAGTAGTTATAAAATAATTCAAGAGATGGTGAGGACAATGCTAAATGAATTCAGATATCAGATAAATTTTAGAGAGAGGCAGTTGGTAAAATAGTGCATATTTAGATCAGAGCATTATTGAGAGTCAATAGTGACAAGACTTCTTATGAGCTATGGAAAGACAAACCAACTACAGTTGATTATTTTAGAGTTTTATGTAGCAGATACTTCATAAAGAGAATCAATGAAAAATTAGGTAAGTTTGAATCTAGAGCAGATGAAGGTATATCTCTTGGTTATTCTTTTAAAATTAAAACTAATAAATGTTATAACAAAAAAACTAAAAAAATAATTAAAAGTGCAAGTGTCAGGATAGAAGAAGATGGAGCACAAAGAATCAATGATTCAATAGGCATTACTAAAATAATTAAAGAGAAAGATTTTGAAGAATCAGATGAAGATGAGAAGGAGAAAAAAGATACCAAAAACCCATCCAAATATGTCTAGAGAAATCATAATGAAAGTGACATCATTGGGGACATAAATGAAGGAATTTGCACCAGAAGAATGATGATAAGTGAATCTGAGCAAGTTAATTTCTCTTTGTTATCTAAAATTCAACCTAAAACTTTTTCAAAAGCTAGACAAGATAAACATTGGGTTAAGGCAATGGATGAAGAATTAAATTAGATAGAAAAGAATGATATTTGGGAATTAGTGCTTGACCAAAAGATCACAATGTGATAGGAACAAAATGGGTTTATAAAAATAAGTTGAATGAAAATGGAGAAGTGATCAAGAATAAAACAAGATTATTATGTAAAGGATATTCCCAGATTGAGGAAATAGATTTTAAAGAAACTTTTGCATCAGTGGCAAGGCTAGAGGTTATTATAATATTTCTTGCATATGCAGTGTTTAAAAAATTCAAAGTATTTCAGATGGATGTCAAATTTGCCTTCTTAAATAGGAATCTAGAAGAAGAGGTCTACATTGAACATCCTGGGAGATTTATTCTCTCAAATATTAGTAGTCGTGTATGCAGATTGAAGAAAGCACTATATGGATTGAAACAAGCTCTCAGAGCTTGGTATGAAGGACTTGATAAGTACCTGTAGGATCAAGGTTTTAAGAGATGATTTACTGATAGTAATCTCTACATCAAAATAGAAGGTGAGTATCAATTGATTGTTATGGTATATGTTGCTGACATCATTTTTGGAGGAAACATTGAAAAGATGATAAAAGAATTTTTTTATAATATGTAAAAAAAATTTAAGATGTCTATGCTTGGAAAATTATCATTTTTCTTAGGATTGCAAATATTTCAATTAGCTAAAAAAAATTCATATCTCAAAGTAAATATGCCAAGAAAATGTTGAAAAAATTTGGTTTTGAGGATTGTGCACTAGTTGGCACACCAATGAGTATAGGAAATAAGGTGAGCAAAGATGAAGATTCCCCTATTATAGAATAATCTTTATATATATCTATGATTGGTAGTCTTTTATATTTGACAGCATCAAAGCCAGACATCATGCATATAGTAGGTATGGTTATAAGATATCAGTCAGCTCTAAAAGATAGTCATATTTAATTGGTAAAGAGAATATTTAGATATATCAAGGGGACATTGGATTATGGATTCTGGTATCTCACAGATAGATATTACACTTTGGTTGCTTATACAAATTTAGATTGGGTAGGTTGCTTGAATAACAGAAAAAGTACAAGTGGAGGAGCTTTTTTTCTTGATAATAGCTTAATATCATGGCTAAGCAAAAAGCAGAACTCGATATCACTTTCTACAACTGAAGCAAAATATATTGTAGCAATATTGTGTTATACTCAAGTGCTTTGGATGAAGCAAACTTTAGAAGATATCAAGGTAAAATATGATGAACATATTTATATTTTTTTGAACAACATAAGTGCTATTAATATTTCAAAGAATTCAGTGATGCATTCAAGAACAAAACATATTCCCATTAGATATCACTTCCTGAGAGAGCGGGTTGTAGATCAACAGGTTAAGATGGAATATATCAATATTATAGAGTAGATTGTAGATATTTTCATAAAGGCACTACCAAATGACATATTTCAGTATCTACAAGAAAATTTGGGGGTAATTTCTTTTAATTCCTACCATTGAGGATCATCATCAGTTGAGGGGGAGCTAAGTGTTAGCTCTAGGATAGGCCCTTTACCATTAATGTCAAAGGGGGAGAAGAATAGAAAAAAATACAGGTATAGGTACAGGTGCAAGAATATGTACAAAGAATAGGTACATGTTACTATAGTAAGGGGGAGTTACTGTATGTTTTTTAGATGGTAGTATGTACAGGTTTTAAGATGTGACAGTTTCAATTTGAGGTTGCCATCAATGACAAAGAGGGAGATTGTTGGAAATATTATCATTGATGTCAAAGGTCTAGCATTTGCGATAAAGGCCTCATAGCATTTAATGGTGTTTTCAATATTCATATCTTGACTAATATGTGTTGATATTTATTTAATATTAATGAATATATTTTTGGTTGCATAAAATTTAAAAGAGGACCCATAGAGAATTCAAAGAGTCACGGAGTAAATAAAAAAGAGAAATGGGATGCATTTGCCCATGGAGAGTCATCTTCAGGAATTCCAAGAGTCGTCAAGTGAAGACAAAAGAGGGTATGGCACATTTTTCTATGAAGAGTCACCTTAAAGAATTTGACAGTTCACCAAGATAAAGAAAAAAGAGGAAAGGATGCATTTGTTTATGAAGGGTCACCATGTGACATTTCAAATGTAAGGATACGAAGGGTCATACAAGTTTGGTGCCATTTTACATTAGGATTGAAGGGTCACAAAGGGTGAATGTCAAAGTTCATTTGGAAAGCTATAAATAAAGGCTTGAGAAGTCATTTGAAATATGCAAGAGAGTGCATGGTTTTGTAATTGTTCTATATAAAAAAAGAAGAGAGAAAAGAAAAATATATTGTAGAGTTCGATCATTTGTTAAGTAACATTGAGAGATAGTTGTGTTTTATACACAAGAAGGGTTGGTGCTCTTGTGGTTTGGTGTTCACAAATATTTATAAGGGGTTGGTACTCTTGTGGGTTGGTGCTCACAAATAGTAGTTGTGTTAGTGCTTGGCAAAGGGTTTGGTGCTCTTACAAGTTGGTGCTTGCGAACATTGTAATTTGAGTTGGTGCTCATTTATATACTTGAGATTTTTCTCTGTGGTTTTTCTCACATTGGGTTTCCATGTTAAAATTCTCTCTCTCTCTCTCTCTCTCTCTCTCTCTCTCTCTCTCTCTCTCTCTCTCTCTCTCTCTCTCTCTCTCTCTCTCTCTCTCTCTCTCTCTCGTGTGGTGTATATTGCTTTCAATTTTATTGCATATCTTGAATGAATGGTTACGTGAAATTTGATTAAGTAAAAGTTTATGAGATATATGATATACTAATTCACCCCCCACTCTTAGTATATCTTATGCTTAATAGACCACTCACCATCTATCTTCACTACATGCACCTTGACATCAATGACAACACTTCTCAACAATCTCCCCCTTTGTGATTGATGGCAAAACATTCTTTAATTGATCACTCTCATCTCCCCCAAACTGGTCAATCTTCCTTTTTGAACTTTCTCCCCATTTGACATTAATGACAAAGGGTTATACATACTATAACTTTTGAAACCACTCATTTTCCTTTGCTGGAAATAACACTCAAAAACTCTTCTATATTTGTCAATAACTACACTTGTAGCTTATGAACAATTTGAATAGCTCCCATCAAACCAAGCACCTGCCAAGTTTTTGCTCACAAAATAGTGTCTCCATGAAGCCTAATGGAGTCACTTATTTCATGTGGATCTAAAACAACACAAACTCGAGAGATTCTCATATCTCCATGCTCTCACAAGACTGACTATCCTTCAAGATCCTTTTAAGCTTGATTAGTCTATTTGGCTTGACCTCTTCATCATCAATATGATCAATAATTTGAGCTGATAATGAACATTCCTGACTTGATTTCACATTTGAAGTATGTTTTACCATAAAAAATAGTCCATTTGAGCTTGTAGATTGATCATTACCACCTTTACTATCTTTGGTTTCCACACATTTATTTGTCTTCTCTCTTTCACTCTAGGGGATTCAAACCTCTTGTTTTGGCTTGATGGCCTTTTAACTCTATTAGGATAGAATTTTGCAATGTGTCCCACATTATGACAAGTGTATCAAATAACCTCATACATAATTATTGACTAATGATTCCTTTCATAATCCCATGCATATTTATTTTTAGTGCGTCTTCTACACTCTCTTTCTCTATGATTAAACTAATTGCATGCATAACAATAACCATTGAATGAATTAGCATACCTCATAAGATTAGGCTATCTGATTGGTCTTTTCATGTTGACCTACTTGTCTTCATTAGCCTTCTCCTTGACTTGAGTTGCCTCCTTTTGGTCTTCTTTGAAACCAAGCCCTATCTTATCACTTATAGACTTCTAACTACTCAAGATGTTATCAAGAGCATCAGTACTCTTTTCAAACTTCATAAAAGTCTTCATCTTGCTAGATGCTTGATCGAACTTAGCTTTCAAGGATTCCATTTCAGTTCCATACCTAGTGCAATATTCCTCTTTATCTCTTAAGCTAGTTGTGACTATCTCCATTTGTGCTTCAATCTGATTGATGATCTAATCATACTCCTTGGATGTGTTACTTAGAATCTCCTCAAACAAACTGATCTGCTCCTCATAGTCCTTAACTAATGATCTTAGTTTGTGATTCTATCTTCTTTAAAACTTTAACTCCTCTAGAGCACTCACCAATTTTGCCTCAAGGTTTACTTCAGCCTCTTTTTTAGTTGATTCTTCATCGTCCATAAGGTCTTTCCCTTTTGAGTAAACCTCATTATTTATTTTTATATCCATGAACAAGGTTTCATTATCATGTTCATGTTCATTACTGTCATCATCACTATAAAATGTGCTTATGTCACTTACATCCGATGAGATATTATCTTCTTTGGTATAAAAACTTATCTTGTTCTTTAATGACCCTTTTGTACCTTCATATCTCTTAAAAACTTTCTTGTCTTTTTTTTCAGACTTATAAACCTTCTTATCATCTCCATGATGTTCATGTTCTTCATCATGCTCAATCATATCCTTGTTATGACATTTAGATGCAAAGTGACCAATCTTACCATGGTTGAAACATTTGAAAGGCAAATTACCTTTGTACTTACTAAATCTAAACCTCAATTTTCTAGCAAACATGGCTATCAGTTCATCATCAATAACATCCTAACATAATTCATTCTTGAACTTCTTAGCTTTTGACTTCTTCTTAGCTTTGATATTTGCTTCCTTTTTGGGAGGTCTTCCTTCATTTGTTCTCATCTCATAGGCAGTCAATATGCCATGAAGCCCATCCATCTCCAACTTGTCCAAATCTTGCATCTCTTCTACTATAGACATCTTAGAATCAAAATTTGGAGTTAGTGATATTAATACCTTTTGAATAACTATAGACTCTAATGACATTAACAACTTCAATAACCTTCAAGAGGTAAGATGCAATGGTTTCTACTCCATTCATCTTCAAACTTTCAAATTGTCTCCAATGGGTCTGCAACTTGGCCATCTTCACCTTAGTGTATCTATCATAGATAATCTTCAATTTTTCCCATATCACCTTGGCTGACTCATAGTACATCACCTTCACAAACTCTACTTCTGATAAGTAGCATAAAATGATATTCATTGCCTTAGAATTATTCTCACTTTAATTCTTGCCTACTACATCAGTTGGTTATTTAGGAGGTGAAATGTATCCATCCAAAAATAATTGCCATGTGTCATGGCATATTGACATTATATATATATCCTCATTCTGATGTTCCAAAATATACAATTAGTCTCATTGAAGAGGATCCTTACTGGTAGATAAACCACCTTGAGCTTGTTGACTAGCCATCCTTGCTTATGTAATTTCCTTTAGGCTATTAGGCCTACTTTAAAGGACCTGTTGTGATACCTATTTTCAATAAGACTCGCACCCTTATGAAGGTAGTTTTAAAATTTCACAGTCTGCTAAAACATGGAAACAATCCTAGGCTGTGGGTAATCTAATCAGTGGATTGAATCTCTAGAATCTAATGGCTAGCTTCCTTTGGTGTATCAATTAAGATCTTTGCTCTACGCTAAAAACTCCCTGAGAAAAGAGAGGAAAAAAATTGAAAAACATCCTATCTAATGATGGTGATACACCTAAATGATTAGTTGATTCACTAAATTAGAGCTCCTAAAAACACTGATTTAGATAAGATAAAGGTTGAAATTTCAACTCTGATTGACCAATATGCATAAGTATTTCATAAAAAAGGCACTAACCAGCCACTTAAATCCACTTTAAATTTAGCAAAAAGACATTAAATAGGGAACATGACCTGCATAATGTGACCATCTAGTAACTAGGTAAGAATCAAGACTTGACAAGGAAGAAAACTCTATCACTTATGCAAATCAATGACATAAATACATTATACCAACAACTAGAATCTAAAAACAACAATCCTTCTATTAATCTGAGAAAAGGTTATAACTCAATCTTTGGTAGAATTTTGTCTTGCCAAAAGAGGGATGGATAATACAATGGTTGGAAAAGCCCACTTATATAGAAAAAGATATAATAGCCAAGAGGTTGGCGTTGAAAATAAAAGAAGAGGACAACTCCCACTTTAGCCCAAGTCTAATTTTTGTTATTATAGCCTTCTAAATTTGTCTTTTTCCTTGCAAGAAAACTCTTTGGCACTGAAAAATGGATGGTGGGCTCAAGCTTGGGTTGTTCTTTTTCATGCATGAAATCTACACCAACTTTAGATGTCTTGACTTAGGCTTGAACTGTTTTGAAGCTTAATTGGAATGTTTGAAAGGCTTTCCTTTGCATGAAATCAATGAGTATATGTGGTACCTGATAACCAGTCAACTCTATAAATTAAGAACATTCAATTCTAAAAATAAGAACAGTCAACTCCACATCCAAATTTAAAACTCTGCTTGAAATACTGAAACGTTTGAAAAGCTCAAATTTATAAGAGTGCATACATAAAATTAATGTTAAACTCTCCAACATTAAGCTCCTTGAGTCCTTCATGCAAATGAGTCTTCATTTTTAGAATTGAAGGTGTCATGTTTGAAATGGTTACACATCTTCGATGAATCTAATCCTATTTGGACCACTTTACATGCTGTAGAATGTGTTATTTTGATCATTGGCTATTGAAATCTCTTACATTATTTGGTTTTTCATTTCTATGTATTTTCTATAAAGTTTTATTTCTTTCCTCTTTCCATTTGGATTTACTTTTCTGGTTTGTTCCCATCAAAATTGTGTCCTAGATTAACTATCCTTTTCTCTGGGTTATTTCCCTGAAGGAAGTCCTTTGGATTTTTTTTTTGGCCTCTATATATTCTCCTTCATGCTTTGTCCATTTTCTTGTGATCCTCCTCGAATAAAAAGGTCTGAGACTTTTCTCCTTGGGTCTCTCTTTTCTTTCAAGCAAATTTCCCATAAGAATTGTTTCATCCTTCTTATCTATCACTTTCCCATGACTTTTCTTCCTTCCGAAAGAATTCTTTCGCATAATTTGTTTGAAACAATTCTTTCGAACCTTTTGAAATGATTTATCCTTCATCTTTTTTTTTGTCCTTTCCTTTGGAGTTGTTTCTTTGTCATTTTCCCATGGATAATTATCTCTTGGGCTTTTCCTTTGGGCTTCCCAAATTACCATTTGGACTTTTCCTTGAACAAAAAGTCTAAAGGAATTCTTTCTTCAGGATTTTTTCAAGCAACTTCCTTTGTGAACTTCCTTCAAACAAAATTTTTGAAGGAATTCGTTCCTTTTTGGTTGCCTTTTTTTGTAGGGCACATACCCTTCGACATTGTTGCAAGTGTCCCTTCGGATTATTTATAAATCCCTTTAGGACTTTGAGAAACATCCCCTCATAACTTCAAAATTGCCCTTTTTCGAAAGGCATGCACCTTTCAGCTTTCAAGTGACCCTTCCAAAAAAGACAAGCCCTTTGGCTTTTTGTAATGAGCTTTCCCAAAGGGGACAAACTCTTTAGAAAACTTGTAAAATACCATGCAAAAAATGACTGAACCCTTCAGCTTTTTTGTAATGAGCTTTCCTAAAGGGGACTCTAACCATTCAGATTTCCTTGAAGTCCCCTCTCGGGTTTCCTGCAAATGGCCACTTGCCTTTTGGATTTTTTGAAAAGGTCTAGTTACCCTCCAAAATGTGCCTTTAAGACTTTTTGAAAAGTCCTACCTGTGAAAGCCCTTCAGATTTTTTTTCATGAACCTTGGAACTTTTGGAAAAGACCCCTTAGAATTTCTTTGAAAAAAATATAATTGTCCTCCAGGAATATTGAAATGGTCCTCTCTCAAAAGGAAAATACCCTTTGAGATTATTGACAATGTCCTTTTCTGAAAGGAATAATCTTTTATATTTTGTGCAAAATCCTTCCTCTTCAATCTAGCTTATATGGAAATAACTTCAAGTGTTTTCCTTTGAGAACCTAAAGTCTTTTTCAAAACTCATTCCCTTTAACTAATCAAATCAACATCAAAACTCTTCTGCAAAGAACAAGACAAGTCAAAGAAAAGACCCTAAATCACCTAAACAACCCTAAAATTTGTTAACCATGAATTCTTCAAGGACTTTTCAAGACCAATCACTGACTCACAAGATATAAAGGCATGATTATGCAAGTTTCGACTGGTAAGGGTTGTAATTTGACTAGTGAGGTCAAAATTGTCGACAATACCAAATGTTGGAAGCACAATAATTTAAGGGGGAGGGTGAATTAGTGTCTTAAAACTTTTTTTCATTTCCTCTTTAGTATTCATGAATCATCACATCAACATAAAGATCAAACAATGCACAAACAATCACCCGTAAATGCATAAAACAAGATTACACAAAACAACACATCATATATGTGAGAATACCTCAAGGGAAATAAAACCCACTAATCCATATAAATGGAATACATTCCTATAATTCAAAATATCATAATTTAGTGAAGCACCAACTTCACATGGAACCCAACCCCAACTAGTCAAGCACCCACTCAACTAGGCCTTAAAAAGCACCAACCTACAAGGAGGCACCAACCCCCTAGATGAACCAGCACCAACACAGCCAATTCATTGGTTTTATCACCTTTAGATCAACTTGTTTCTAAATCAACTGATGATGACCAACTCTTCAGCGCTTCACACTCTTATCCCTCTTAAATTGCCTTCTAGGCCTCTTCGCTTAATTAGGTCTCTTCAAGACTGATTGAGACACATAACCTTGATCTTCATATGTAGAAACACTTTCATATATTCATTAAATATCTTATACACTCCCCTGACACTCTACAAGACCTCCTTATACTCGTAATATGTTTATCTTATTTTCATACTCTACTACACTGCAAAATAGGCCTAAAACTACCTTGTATATATACCATCATCTTGCTCATATATCTATTGGTTGACCATACATACTTCCACACTTGGATTACCATTTTAATAGGTATTATAACATGTTTCATACATGAATCAATCATTACAATAGGTCATCCTCAACATAAAATACCAAAACCTCTTTTAGGCCTTAAGGAGACTTAATTCAATTAGGCCTTCATTAGTGCACATTACCCTTTGATATCCTTCGAACACTTTATAAATACACACATAAAAGGAAATTTTAATATTAAACTAAAATATAACCTTACTAATCTCATCTTATGTCCATGACACTTTTATTCTCCAACCACTGCTTGAAGCACACCATTAGTACTGTTCATAATTAGGCTTGTGAACCTTCATAAATTTTGTCATATAAAACTAAAGCATGTACATAATTTTTTCACATAACCATTAAAATAAATGATATGATAAAAAAACCCATGACCTTAACAACATCACCATGTGCTTTATACTTCACAACTTAGGGCAAAAGGACTTAAACACTTCTTTGCAAATAACCCACTCAAAATTGCCAGAACACTCCAAAACCTAGTCATGAACAACTTGATCTTCAACACCTAAAAGAACACTTCCCATGACCATAAATGATTATAAATATCCTTTAAAATCTACAAACCACTATAAAATACAAAAATCACAATGTCTAATGTCAAATATTTGTATCACAGACCAATCTTTTGACCTCAGTACACACAGTCAATCTAAAACAAGACATGTCATTTTGGCTTCAACATTTCTATCACTTTCACTAACTTCCAAGTTTTCCAAAGGCATGATCACTAATATAAATTCACAATAAACAAAATCATATGCATTATATACATCAACTCAGGGAAGAGAGCTTCAAACTCATCACTACAACTTGCTTACCTAGAATTCCCAATTTACCATAAAGCACAGTCATAGTGACAATGACTTTCAACACTTGTATGACCACTTTCAAAAACTTTTGATGCATGTAAATTATCTTATTATACCATTATATCATTATAATATAGAATTATAATATATTTAAATGTAAACTATTGGTCTTGCAGACCAATCTCATGACCTTACTATACACAGACCTCACTAAGCCAGACAGGTCAGTTTGTGAGGCACTTTTCACTATAACCACTAACCTCAAAAACTTATACCAAAAATTAGCATGTATTAAAATTATTTAAAAACATCTCCATGCACTTGGTTTCATCACTATTCCATGATAACACATTCCTAATCATGTTCTCACTATTGCTTGGGTTTTTCACTATTTCCACTAATAGGCCTATTAGCGACTGGCTAACTTAGATGACCAGTTTAGCACACTTGAGGGATATATTATGTCTATAAACCTTCATGGACATGAAACATTAGTCTCAAGCTTCATCGTCCATTAATTTTCATACTTTGACTAGGTCAACTTTGACTGTTATAGTAAATTTTCAAGAAATTAGCACTTTCTTATCGGGTCTACTCACACAACTAACAACTCAATCACACCTGGAGGTACATGGGAGAGTTAAATACATGATATAATATTTTTTATATTCATTTGAGACCATTTTGGGCTGTTTTGAACAAGATATTTCACATCGAGTCTTTGTTAGGGTTTTAGAGAGGTTTAACTCATATTTTGGTGTTAACGATTGTTCATAAAGAATTACCCCTTAAATCCATAACCAATGAATATATTTATTATCTAGGACCCTTCCCCATATTTCCTTAACATCTTAGGTTCTCATAAAAAGGTTACACATGCTAATGAACACCTGAAAGTCCTCGAGTTTGCATGTCTTTATTTTGTGCACTTGAGAGACCTCAAAACCACTTTTCATGCATTTTCTTGAAAACCATGACCTCAAACTTTGTGAACATGATTGAAAAAACATATCATAACTCTTTTAATTATAACATATGAAAAAATTTCTTGAAAACTGATCATGACCCCTCATTAGACCATACTTTCTCTCTTTGCTCTCTAGACCTTGACCTACAAATTACATTAGGCATTGAAACTAACCTTCATGCTTCTTTCCATGTGTTCTCTACCTCACTCATATATTCAAGTAATATCTCTCATGCTTAAATAGTGCCATGCATCTTTCATATGCCTTGACAACAGATCATGATGCCTCACTAGGCTAAGTAGGGTCTAGATGTGGTCTAGTTGCATATTTGATCTATAGATCCTGCCCTTGTAGGCTCACTGTGAGACTCTCATAAGTGATCTAATGCCTCACATGCATGATAAATCAACCTTATACATCTATTTAGTCATTAGTTTTCCTTCAAATTCTCTCTTGTCACAAGGCTTCTTTATCACATCAAGCACACAAGTTCATACCTCAAAGATCACTCACCAAATGTACCTTGACATCAACCTTGACTTCAATGACAACACTTCTCAACATATAAGCTTGATTTTGAGGGAATTATGGTTGTGATAGAAGGATATGGCTCTGGGTAAAGTTTTGTGCCTACTATGATTGAGTAGGGACTTGCTACTTATTAGTTGAACCTCATTGAATAAGGTGAACTTACTGTGAACCAAGGCCATATCATTTAATTTATGGCACATTAAAAATGAAAGATAATTACTGCCTAATTGGTACTTATGGGACCATAAGACCTATTTATTGCATAAACACCTATTGTGAACTAGACGCTTGTCGGATGTTCAACATTTTTCATTGACTAATGGACATACATTGTTGATTAGATAACATTTATGATTATAAAAGTATGTTGGTCTATGACTGTTGAGGTATACTTGTCACTTCCTGCCGAGATGCAACATTTGTTTCCCCCTGTTAAGGTGGTAGAATGTTTTGCCTCTATTGCATTGGTATATTAGATGATGCCTATTGTTATGGAATGTTAGTCATCACATGTTGAGGTGGAGTAGTATTTGTCATGTTTTATTAGGGCAAGGTACTAGTTGGTATTGGATGACTTAATCCTTGTGGTTGCATACTTGAAGTAGCTATTTGAGGATTAGAAGTAGCTTGTTATGGTTGGGATGTAGGAGCTCCTAACCCCTGCTATTACAAACCACTCATGGTGTTAATTAAAGGCACTTGTTTTGGACTGCTTGTTGGTGTATTTAAACCACTTTAGTTGGGATTGGTATACACTTATGTGTTATCCACCGTGTTTGACACAATCTTCTATGTAAAAGTAGTAAACACTTCTTCAATAGATGAAACATTGAACATGTCTCCAACAAAAGTGCTTTGCATAAATGGGTCTATACCTAGATTATCTTGACTTGTCAACTCGATCAATACTCATGTTGAAGGAGCTAGCTCGATGAGTGGAGCATTAGACATGGCCATCTTATTAAAATTACATGCTAAGTTCAAATAGGTTCGATATGTTGTCTGAATTTGTATAAATTTGTCCTCCATGAGGCCATTTCCTATGATAATCATACATGGGTCTTGGTTTGACATCGGCATGAGTGCTTGAGTATTTCTAGAAGAGGCATGTTTAATGATTTGGTTATAAGGTATGTTGACAGACACTCTAACAAGACTTGGAAAATTTTTATGGGGGAAGTCTGCTGGAAACTTGGCCCCTACATCCACAGCTCTAACTAAAACTTCATCCTTATTTTCAATTAAGTGACGATCAAACATATAAGGATCACACATTGATGGCAAATCAATGTAATATAGTTATTATTGACCTTGTTCTACAACCGATGGTATACTAGAAAGGTATTGCATAGTTTGTTTTGGGTCCTGCTCTAAGTATGAAGGTGTATTAACCAAATAGTGGGCTAAGGGATCTTGGCTTTGTTCGCTATATTGAGAATTGTAAGGAGGATAAGGCTCCATCTCACAAACTACATAGTCACAATAGGGGTATTGAACAAAGTCACCTTGTGCACCCATGTTATCATAACCTGGATTATACATGGCTCCGTTACGAGTATACATTTCTAAATCAATGATGAATATTTCACAAAAAAGGCTTAGAGTTATGAAAACTTTGGAAAATAATGTCCAAAGGATGAATGGTCCAAACTTGGTCTAACTTGGCCTAAAATGTGATGTATACCCAAAATGGTTTGTTCTAAAACTTTGTTTAAAATATTCTAACGTCAAATGTTTAATACAAAAAGGTTAAGTGGATGAATAAAAACTGAAATGCAAAACTTAGGTACAAAGTGTTTCAAAGTCTAAGTTAGGTCTAGAGAAAAAAAGGTTGCTAGGTATTTTGGAAAACAAGGCACAAAAGCTAGGCTCAAAATAAGAATTACTAGGTCTTTTAGAAAAGGCACAAAAGCTAGAATTTAAACAAAACAAGGTCTAAAAGGCAAGATATTTAATCTAACAAATTTGAAACACTATGATACAAACTAGGCATTCAGATTTAAACATAAAGTTGGTCATTTGGCAAAAGACATGAAACAACAAGAATATGGAAGATAAACTACTTCCCCACATCTAAAGCTCAAAAATAGTTTTCAAATTGAATAAATAATTAACCCAAGTTACACAACCAAAAAGTGAAAGGAAAATGCCCTAAGCCAAAATTACCCAAGCCCTAAATATAAACCAATCAATGTTTGGATCTAAACTTATCAAGGATAATTTTGAACTCAACTTAGGAAACTAGGCTTCTTCAACATAGATAACAAGCTAGACAAGAATGAATAACCTAACGGTACTAGGCATACATCCAAAAGACACGTGATTTTCTGCTTTCAAAATTGGAATTTGGACACAAGGTAATAAGTTTTTGAAATGATTTAAGCAGAGTAATGACATTATCATGCTCTAGAGTAATGACAAATGCTTTGTTTCAAGACTTAAAAGGCATGTAACTTTAGAATGATTTGCGCAACGTGACGATACCCTTTTCAATCAAGTGACATACACAAAGGTTTTGGCAAAATATTAAGGCAAAGGTGTGGTGTCAAATGGATGACATAATGCCTCTTCAAAACAAAATAGCAATGTGAAAACAAAAATCATTTTAGATGTGGTATGATAAACAAAAAGTTAGATGCAATACTAATTAAGTAAAAAGGATAAAATGACATCAACACCCAAGTGTAATGTCTTAAATCGTAAACTGACAAGGTTGCATCATAATGTAAAATTATGTCAATATACTTGCTCTTGTTATGATTTTAAATTGTTAATCCAAAAAGTAAAAGTGCATGAAAATTAGGGTTTTTAAGCCCCCTCTTCTCTCAAGAGTTTGTACGGCAACATGGAACTTCAGGCTACTTGCCCTACATCAACAATATGCTCACAGTAAGTGGAGTTGTATAAACTATCAATTTTTGATCATTTCTAGATGATCTCAAATGTGGTTAACATTCGAGATGCAATCACATCATTTATATCCACATCAACCAGCTTATTATTAAAAGGTCTTGTCATTTTCACAACCACTACATCCATCAATTGCTTAGTGTAGTGTGATGTCTAAGTTGCCCCTATGTTTCGAGGCTGAGTACCACAAACAAAGCTTGTTTTAACTGCTCAAAATAAGCATCCCAGTGAGTCACCCTCAATTTATATACCCCACCATGGAGTGGGGTTGAAATGATGTTGAGAGATGAATTTTTGGGTCAACACTTCCCTATAGAACCCATGAGGAGGAGATGAACTCCCACTCACATGCCAAAATGCATGAAAATAAAGACATGTGGAAGGACTTTAGGGTTGGTTTTGGGTCACCCAAATCATATAGATTTTGGGGAGGGCTTTAGTGACTTTCATTCCATGTTTTTGGACTTAAGAAATAAAATTTAAAGAATGAGCATTTTTTATCACCCAATTTCCCTATAGGGGACGAGGGAAGAGCATACATGTGTCACACGTCTTGTTAAATAAACACTTACAACAAACAAGTATAAAAATAAAAACTCTTATGAGTATGTAACTAATGTGAGAGTTCAGTTTATAACACCAAAATGAAATATGTGATGAATTTTGAGCCCCTTGGCATTTATTGTTGAAAACTTTGTAAAAAAATGAAAATGGCTTAAACAAAACGATTTTTAAAACATAATTTTGAAATGTGAAATTTGAAACTTAAATTTTTTAAATATCTTCTTCTTAGCCTTTGGGTCCTGCAAAACACGTTAGGGGGTATTTGTGCTTAGAAACAAATCATGAGTGAACAAATGACTTTCTAAATCTTGCTCTCAGGTTTCTAAAATTTACATAGAATACAAAATTGTAGAAACACAGAGCAATATAGTGACTATTCTTGCAAAACCACAAGTGTTAGGACAATATTACTACTTGCCTGTAAATATTGAGTTAGTACAAAATCACTAGTATTGAGGCAATATCGCTAAAATAATGACAATAACATATAAGTTAAGACAAAATCACAATCACCTTGCAAACATAAAATAGTTAGCTTGATCATGGCAGTTTAAGGCAATACCACGAAAGTTTGAGTAATACCTCTGAAGTTATGGTGATATCATGATTTTTTACACAATATCATGACTTCAAAAGTTGTGATGTTGCAATATCATAATTTTCCCTACAAGCATAAATAGTTAGCAAAAAACCTCGATGTTTAGAAGCAAAAATGCATAAAATATGACAAAATTATGACTATGAGAGGACTGATATTGTGTAATAACATGATTTTAGAGAGCAAAATCACAACTGCATAGAGAAACTTTGTGACTTCCAAAAAAACATCCTTGAGCCTCTAATTTTCACCTATTTTGATTAGCAAGCTTGAATTTTTTACATGAAAAATGTTAGACAAATGTCTTAAAAGGCATTGGCAGTAACTTCATGGGGTGCATCATCCCACCAGACGTGTCAACATATGGAAAAATAATACATAGAGGGGAGGTTCATCTTATGTTAGTCCAAAAAATAAAACTAAAATAACACATTAAAATCCTAACACCTCTAGCCTAGACACTAAGGAGAGCATAGGTAACAAGTAAACATATGAAAACATAACTAAAACATAAAAGAATACACTATTTTACCTTTGTTGGAGCTTCAAATGGATTGTTGAATGGCTTGCTCAGCTTGTGTATTAAGAAGTCTTTGACAATGAAGCTCACTTGGCTCTTTTTCTCTTTGGCACTTTGGCTTTGATTGCTTGGCTCAAGATTTGGGCATGGTAACATTAATTGCAAGGAATTTAGGCATTATAACACTACATTGAAAGAGATTATTGAATATATTTATGCATAATAACTTTGCATCAAAATAACTTAGAATTCAATAGGCAAGGCCTTGTATTTATTGCCTTGAGAATCAACTCTCACCCAATGTGAGTTAAAGTTGAGTTTAAACATGGAATGGGTTCAAACTAACCCTAGGTGAGTTGAGACTAACTCCAGTTGAGTTAATAGTTGTCATGTAATTATGACTTTCAATTACTAGGCATGGCTCTCAAATTAAATATTTTAGAAGAGCTTGACAACTCATCAAGACAGTGATGAAAAGGTTTGATATTTTGAATGTTGGAATTTTCCTTTTTAGATATTCATTAATTACAAATGGATAATTCAATTAAGCATTTAATCTTGTTTAATTAGTTAATTCATTTTGATTAGCATTTTTTCTCTTTTAATATTTATTCAAATGCTTCGCTTGATGGGTCCATAGACCAAACTGAGAGTTGTTATGTCACAAGGTGATTAGGGATGAATCCATGAGAGGTTTTATTGCATATGGGCTAGTATCCCAAATAGGGATGCCTCAACATGATTATGAGCATTGATAAATGATGCACAGTTAAAATTGAGATGTTCAGTGATTCTTAGGCTTGATTTATAATGTTTGCTAAGAATTGGTTTAAAGTCTAGTCGAAAGCCAGTTGTGGCCAGAATTGGATGTCGACCCATGTTATCATCTTAGTCTATTGTCAAGATAATATCTTGCTATCATAAAATTTGAGTTTAAAAGGTAATCCAAAATCTATAATCACAGTCTTTTTCTTATTTTGATCTTGATTTAAAACACTTAGCTTTTAGAATGTAATGTTGGTATGAATGTTTTATTTGTCATTGCATTGTAATCCTAATTGGCTCTAGATTTTAATCGTAGATTGGTAATTTGGGTGATTTTGATATTAATTTGCATATCTATAATCTATTGCTCAAATTTTACAATCATACATTGGTTACCATAGTGGGATCCCTCCTTTGAACTAACCATTGTGTGTGAAGTGTGAAAAAATTCAGCTTGCAGGTCTAGTTAGGAAAAATTTGGGCTCAAATTTTTGAAACTTGCACGTTCCAGGTTAAAAGCAATTTTACTCTATAAGAAGTGACAATTTAGTATCAATTTTAACCTTGACAATTCTGATTTTACCATTAACCATCATATTAATTGCTAGTCATTTGACCAGTTGTTTGAGTAGTGCAAAATCACTTCTTAGTAGGTGTAATATTACAAAATCACCTGTCTAGTTGCAATATTGTAAAATATCCTTTTACTAGTTGCAATTTTAAATTCCATCTATTATTTTGACTAATGTAGTTACAATCTTGCTTTTAATACAAAACCGTCTCTAATCAGGTTGACAGACATTATAATCTAGTTTTTATGTAATGTTTTTTACTCTCTACTAAATTGGTTGGTTGCAGGAATAGGCCAAGACTTTGTCAAATAGAAATCATGAGAGTCTTGACATCAGTGCAAAATCGCTTATATGCAATAATGATCTTGACTCTTAGTTGCCTTTTTAACACTAATAGTCACAATTTTGATCAATGAATAATTTGTAAAACTTTCAATCTGTTATCTATTTTGTTATCATCTATATATTTTTCCTTACTTCTTGTATATATCTAGTTTCTCTTTCTAACCTTTGTTTTACAGAGACAAGCTAAAATATAATGTTGTGACCATCTAGTTATGATTTAAAATAAATTTAATTTAATCATGTTTTAATTCTAGAAAACAAATTGCGAATAACATAATCTATAAATATCATAGTCCAATACCTCTTATAAGATCATTTAATCTCTGAAAATCCATTAATATTTTAGGTTTTTTTACTATCATTCAAAATTGCTTATCTACAATCATGATCTTTATTTGCAATTGTGATTTTGCACCTAAAAGTCATGGATTTACTACCTAACTGCTAGCAGTCTACCAAACCATTTTATAATATCACTACTTAGCCATCTATGATTTTGAATTTTGGGTCTAGTTTTGAAAATGCTATTAGCAATTTTGAATAGGCCTAACCATAGGGTAACCATAGCATTTTATTGACTATTTTATAAATTGTTTATTTACATATACAATTTTAACTTCATATCTATGATTTTGAGTCTCTATATGCAATTTTGAATTAACACTGACCGTGTATAAGTGATTTTCTTTAATATAGTAGTAATTTGGATTCACTTTTACTTTTAAATTGTCTCTTTTGAGAGCATATTTTAAGATATTTTTGGTATATTCTGAGTCATTCTGAGCATCCCATAAGTCTCAAATTGATTTTGGCATTAAGGGTGTTACCCCTTAACCTCGTAACAAGTGTTGTCCCTTGACCCTATTGGGGATTGCTACCCCAGACCCCCATGTCGTGACCCCTCATTAAAAAAAAATTATAGTGTAAAACTCATGATTTTTTTAGTGTTTTTATTGAGGCTTATTAGACTAACATTTGACTTAGAATTTTACAGAGGTAAATTTGGTGGTAGTTCGGTCTCACTTGATTTTACCTATCAAGTTACTAGCCACTTGGCTTATAGGTCATATTTTATCTTTATATAACATTTGTCTTGTAGGTTGCCCCTCAAGATTGCCAAATTGGAACTAATAATCACTTGTTTTGTAGGGCACCTATCAAATATTTTAGCATTTTTGAAAATCATATTATATATATCACACTTAATTAATTAGTTAATAAATATTTTTATTTATTTGTTTGTACCTAAGGGCTACAATGGTGTATGCTCTCCTCTGTACGTCCCAGTAACGAGTCTCAGAGGATCAAAAACCACTAACAAATCCTTCCATTTTTATTTTTAGGGGGTAACATGACATGGAAGTGGTTCACATGCACTTGTCATAATCATAGGGGTTGGTGATGCAGATTTCATCATTATGCACTTAAACATACTCTCTATTTTGATAGAGTATAAAAATTAGGGAAAACCATCATTAGGCCAAGCATTTGACCCCATATAGGTCTTTCATGAAGGGAAAGAGTTAAATCTCTAACCCAAGCATCAATTAACACCATATATGAAGTTAGACCCCATGTACCTAGTGTATATCGCAGACACCATTAAAGAGCCTATATAGCCTAAGATAGGACCATCATTTGTAATAGGTAACTTGATCTTGGAGTCAGTATTAGCTCCTAAGTGATTGTTTTGTGTAAATAAGGTTGAGAGGGTTCGGGAGATTTCATAATAGGTCATCATCTTATAACCTCACCTGCGAAGCTATTAGATGGTGTAGTCATTAAGTTACACTCCTAATCAATTTACTAATATTAGGTTTATGGTTTGCTTGACTTAATGTGTGTTGTGATAGACTAGTATGTTTGTGGATGAGTTAGCCTTTTACTCAAGCCTATACACACTTACCTAGGTCTCTTCCACATACCATCATCTTGTATATCCTTATCTCATCATCATATCATCTTGTACATCATGTTATGCATATTTGCTTTGTATATTTTTATGAATCTTTGTAAGCTTATCACATCTTGCATCTTGTCTTATCTCTCATCATCCCTCTCAGTCTAGTCTCATCCATCTAACACTAGTCACACCCTCATCATTTACATATCTATTGATCATTTTTTGCATGACTAGTTTATGTTTTTCCTTTCACTCTATTTGTTTCTCCCTTGCTCATTTCCTATGTTTGGTCTCTTACTTTATTACTTGTCTTTTCCCTTCGGCCTCTCCTAGTTTGGGCTCTTCTCCCTTATTCCTTGTTTTTTCCCTTTGCCTTGTTTGCCTTACGCTGTCGGGCTTTATTTTGCCTCGAAGTGCCCTTCAAAACTTTTTTGAAGGGCCTTTCTTTCCTTACTTTTCTTCCCTAGTGTCCCTTTGCAATTTTTTGAAGGGAACTTTTCTTCCAAGTGACCCTTCGAAAAAGTTTCGAAGGACACTTTTCTTCCCGAGTGTCCATTTGGACTTTTTCGAAGGGTACTTTTCTTCCAAGTGACCCTTCGAAAAAGTTTCAAAGGGCACTTTTCTTCCCAGTGACCCTTCGAAAAAGTTTTAAAGGGCACTTTTCTTCCCAAGTGTCCGTTCAGACTTTTTTGAAGGGCACTTTTCTTCCCAAGTGTCCCTTCAGACTTTTTCGAAGGTAACTTTGTCGTCCAAGTGACCCTTTAGATAAGATTCGAAGGGCACTTTTTAGCCCAAGTGTCCCTTCAAACTTTTTTGAAGGGCATTTTGTCTTTGGAAATGCCCTTCAAAAAAGTTTCGAAGGGACCTTGTGCCTTTCCCAAGTGTCCTTCGGGAAAAATTCCCAAAGGAACTACCCGTTGCCTTACGAGCAAAATTCCCAAAAGAATTCCTTTAGACAAATTATTTAAAGGAATTACTTTGGTAAATTACCCAAAACATAAGCCCAACCTAAATGGATCCCCATGACGTATCGTAGGACATCAAATTTGATATAGCCAACTAGTCAGTGGGATTCAAGGAGGTGATGTGCTATAAGATGTCAAATTTAGGGTGGCCAACTAGCCATTGGGATTCAAAGAGGTGACGTGCCAAAAGACATCAAATTCAGGGTGGCCAACTAGCTGTTGGGATTCAAGGAGGTGACATGCCACAATATGTCAAATTTAGGGTAGCCAACTAGCCGTTGGAGTGCAACTTGGTAATGTGCCACAGAGCGTTAAATTCATGCATAAAGTCTTCAAATAAGAAGTAAAGTTACTTGGAAAACTTGAGCGACTCTGTAGTGTAAATTAGGTATTCATAAGAGCTTTGTTTATGACTTTTATAATTAAAATCAATCAAAAAACTTGAAAGAGTAAGGATAGTGCAAATCAGGTTTCCCAACATGCTTGACTTATAGGTTTAAAAGTAAGGTCATTCAGAAGGATTGAATGTGTCTGCGGTGCAAAACATGGGAGCTTTTAAGAAGAATCTAAGGTTCGTAGCAGTGATCTGAGCCATTTCTTATTGAGGGTCATCTCACCATTGATTTTTTAGCGATCTTAGTAATTTCAAGAGGGCGAATTAAAGAGAAGGACAAACTCCAACTAAGTGAGAGAATAGTTGGAATCAGTTTCAACAGGATGGCGTCTGCAAACCATTTTAGAGGCTTCTATTTTTGTACCCAGGAGCTCTCTCTTCTTTCCCTCTTATGCCATAAATAAGACACTTGGGCTCTTGTTTTATCATACACAGATAGTATGGCGAAGCCCTACTAGAATGTTTTACCGTTTTCTTGCCTGTAAGCAAAGAAGCATAAGTCTATTTTCTTTCTAAGTTCTAAACATTTGCTTGGGCATGCAAGAGACACAGAGTGACAACAAGTGATGTTTTATCATTTTGTTCTTGGTCCTTCATGCTTTTGATTAAAGAGTTGATCCAAGAGGTCATGTAGAGTGCATTCCAGTTGTATGAGATTTTGCACATGTGTAACCCTTTTTTGGACTATATAGGTTGTCTTTTCTAGTTATTTACCTTGTGTAATCTCATTCATTTTGTCTCTACATTTAAATACTTATGTTGGAATCTTATAGAGCTTCAGTTATAGACTATATTCTATTGTATTGTGCATAAGTATAGGGCATAGATGTGGATACTAATTCTTGGTGTATCACCATTTTAGACTAGGCTTTTCATTTATGCAAACTTCTAACTCTTTTCACTCATACAAACTAGTTCAACAATTTTATTGCACAAAAGGCTAATATAGGGAGCTAGCCCTTTCAACCTTGAGGTTCATTTCCACTTATAGCCACACTCACAGGCCTAGAAATGTCCCAACATTGCCCAAATCTGGAGGAGGCCTGAACAACCCTCTTATAGGGTACAAGATTTAGAGACAACAATACCTTAATCTAGTCTTGACATCCCTCCAACACATCTTATAATAGTCTAACCTCACATTCCTCCCTTAGACTTAGCATTAATTTTACCTAGTGTTATCTTTATCACTTAAAATTAAAATCCATCTTATCTATAACCAATCGCATCTTGCTCCTTTTTGTCACCATATCCTCATATCACGCTTATCTTACTCATCCTTAGGGTCCTAGTCTAAACCAATCATTTATCTTGACCTTATCTTGCCTAGAAACCTTATCCCTTGTATATATAATCTAGCCTAGTCTTAGCATAGTCATAGCCCAACTCGTCCTTATGGTGTCATCCTTGTCAATACTAGTTACCACGTCAAGTCTATAATCATACACTAGTCATATAATCCACGTCGAGAAAACAGCTCTTTCTACATCAGGGTCCTTATTATTAGCTTACTTGTGTCTCATCAAGTTTGACTCATACACATAATCCAATCCTATCAATCATCTTGACTTATCAATCAAGTGATCCCAAGTCAATTCAATTCATACTAGCCTTGAGCTTGTCTCAATCTAATCATTCTTAGTTTAAATCACATCTCTTGGACCAGTGCAACCCCCTATCAAATCTTAGAGCTTATCATAATTCACCCAATCGAATACTGTCAAAATCATCAAGGTCTAGCTCACGTCCTAGTTTGGTCTACTTGTTCATATCTTACCTCATCAAACATCACATCATGTCAAACATCTAGTCAAATGTGAGATCAGACTAAAACAAGCCTTTGTCTAAATATTTTCCACAACATCCCATCTTCATCCCTTGATCTTTCCATTCAATCCCCTATACCTGTCGATTAGGGCCAATAAAACCCCACATCATAAGTACTTTCTCCCATCTTGATATATGGCTTCCAAAATCAAATTTGGATGCCCTGATTGAGAAATGCCTCATGGCCAATAGGGATGTACTCCTTCCTGCCTCCTTGAGATAAGCACTCCACCACACCTCTAGTCCACACCCATTCATGTTCATCTACTCCTAGACTCCATAACCCAATCCCATTCAAATCCTCCATTCACCAATCATATATAATCATCTACCCCTTCCTCTATTAGCAAAGAGAATCCAATCCTAGCCACCTCATCTATTACTAATCTACCCACCTAATTATAACAACAACCATTTGATCTAAAGTCTAATACTTCATCACCCAAGTCAATAAGAGAAGGGAGGCCCTATACTCCTCTTCCTATATCCTTAAAATCCCTCTTCCACCAAATTATTACCAATTGCATGATGATTTATCCACCCATATGACATTTTGATCTTACCAAGCCTAAGCCCTCTTGGGATACAACCAACCACTACTGTATATATCATTGAACCTAGGGGCACACCATTAATCAATGTTGAAACTTCCAAAACTATGTCCAAGACCTCATTGATAATGGTGACATCAAAATTAAGAATGAATCAGATGGGTCTACATCCAAGGGTTAAAAAGAAGAGGTATGCCAAGATTCTATTCATGATCATGGTCAAGCCCTCCCTTTTCTAAGCCAAAGTCAAGACACCGCATCCATCTTTCATGGTCCCCCCATCTTTAAAAAATCCTCCATCGAAGATGAGTCCATTTATATGGACCTATTGACAATTTTGACCCCACAGGTCAAATTGTAACTCTTATCATACGAAACTTTGCATAACCATGCCTTTTTGTCTAAGTGTCAAGAATTGGTCTTTGCAATTTTCCCAAAGGGTCATCTTTAACAAGTCTGAAGGAATTGACATTTTTAAAAATCCCAAAAGGCCTTTTTAACTTTTTTGAGGAAG
This sequence comes from Torreya grandis, assembly GCA_037957365.1. Lineage (NCBI taxonomy): Eukaryota > Viridiplantae > Streptophyta > Pinopsida > Cupressales > Taxaceae > Torreya > Torreya grandis. The sequence continues at coordinate 2,433,444 of JARHVA010000200.1, read as the reverse complement.
GGACCAATTCAAAATTTTGGAAGGGCATCTCTAAAAGGTCGAAAGGTAATTCTTTTGGGAAAGGGACTTCTTCAAAAAATTTGAAGGACATAAGATCCATTGTCAAAAATCCAAAAGGGAATTTCAAAAGAGCAAGGGCACTTTTCACTTTTATGAAGGGTTCTTTTTATTCGAGAAAAGTCAATTTCAATTTTTTTGAAAGGATAATATTAATTTTGCCGAAGGATTTTTGCCAAGGGACCATTCCAAGTTTTCTGAAGGGACTTTTCCAAAAAGTCCGAAGGGTCATTTCTTTCAGCCAAAGGTCCTTTACAACTTTTTCAAAGGGTTCTTTTCCTTCGCAAAAGTCCTTTACAACTTTTCCAAAGAGCAAGTGGACCATCCTAATTCTTTCGAAGGGACATTTACATTTTTTTTAAGGGTTATTTTTTTCAAAAAAGTTCATTTCAAGATTTCCAAAGGGTTATTTTCAGCAAATAGAGACACTTTCAATTTTGCCGAAAGGGAGCATTTCAAATTGTCGAAGGACCATTACAAAAGTCTGAAGGGTTCTTTCAAGAAGTGAAGGGGTTATTTCAATTTTTTTAAAGGGCATTGCCAACTTTCTAGAAGACCTTTACAAGATTTCTGAAGGGTAATTTCCTTCAAATAATTTGTCTAAAGGAATTGGCCACTGCAAAAACTCTAAAAGAAAATTCCTAAGGCCAAAAATCCCAAAACAATTCCTTTGGACAATTTGTCTGAAGGAAATGAATGAGAGGAAAGGTTTCGAAAGAAATAAACAGAAAAAATTCCTTCAAACAATTTGTCTGAAGGAAATGAAAGAAGAAAAACATTCAAGAAAAGCTCGAAGGTCATTTTCTTTCGATCGAGGGTCCATTGTACATTCCTAAAAGAACATTGAAGAAAAGTTTGAAGACAAATTTCCTTCGGATAAATTATCTGAAGGGAAGGTTCATAAGAAAATTTTGAGTAAAATAAGTTTGAGAAGTGTCTACGAGAAAATTCTGAAAGGAGGACATTATAAAGAGCTCAAACAAAAATCCCATAATAATTGTCCAAAACAAAGAAGCGTAAAAGAAATATAAAGTTACCTAGTGCAAATCTGAAAGACCAATTAGTCGAGGATAAGTGGCATAAGTGCATTAAAGCAGTGGGATTTTAATAGCCAATTAGGAAAAGACAACAAGGACTTCCCCTTTTGACTCTGATGACACAATCTACAGCTCATGTTCAGATCATGCGAAGTGACCCAATCAATATTAGACTGCAATAAGGAGCACACTATGTTTTTAATGCAGTAATCAAATTATTCGGACTTCGAAAAGACATGCAGCTGCCTTCAAGCATGGCTCTCTCAGTTCCAAAAGGGAGACTCGAATGTATGAAGGATTCAAAGAATTTAATGTTGGATGGTTGTTCAAGGAGATCTTAACATAGAATTTCATGCATGCACTCTTGTTTATCTTATTAATCATAGCCTTTTAAACACTTCCAACTCAGCTTCAAGTGGATTTTTCTCTTTGAATATTGGCGTAACATCATGCATGAAGAGAATTGAATTACCAAAGATCCATACATGTTTGAAGAATTTAATCTTTATTCTAAATAAGGATTATGAAATGGGCTCACCATCATTTTCAATACCAAATAGCTTTTCATGCAAAGCATAAGAAAAATATATTTAATTTGAAGGCTTGGTTATCTTGGCATAGTTAGAGTTGGATTTGGGGCGATGTAGGAGTTGATCTCCTCTTCTATTTTTAGTGCCAATCTCTTGGATTTTGTATATTTTTCTATAATTTGGCTTTTTTAGTCATTTTGAGAATCCCACTTTTGGCAAGACCAAACTCTACCAAAGATTGAGTTTTGTAACCTTTTTCAGATAAATAAAAAGACTATTTTTTTCAAATTTTGAAATGATGATATAGCGTATTTATGTCAATGATTTGCATATGTGATAGAATTTTCTTCCTTATCAAGTCCTGATTCTTAGCTAGTTACTATTTGATCAGATTATGCAGGTCATATTCTATGTTTGATGGTTTTTGGCTAAAGTTACAGTGGATGTTAGTGGTTATTAGTAACTTGAATCAGGCATATTCCCTCATTTCCCTCGAGCTTTGAGCACTAGATAGAACCTATTCATTAAATACAAATGCACAAGAGTCAATTAGAGTTGAAAGTTCAATCTTTTTCTTATCTAATAAGTGTTTTTAGGAGCTCAAATTAAGTTGATGAACTAAAATACAGGTGTATCACCATCATTAGAAGGGATTTTTTTCTTCAAGTTTCCCTTTTCCCTTTTCCTGATAGTTTGTAGCATAGAGTAGAGATCCTAATTGATACACCAAAGGGAGCTAGCCCTTATAATCTAGAGATTCAATCTACTGATTAGGCCACCCACAACCTAGGATTATTTCCATGTTTCAGTAGATTGTGAAGGCTTGAAACTACCTTCACAAGGGTGTGAGTTTGATTGACAATAGGTCCTATCTTTGGTGAAGCCATTGTCCCTCTATCATATTCCTCTCACCCATCATATTCAAGACCCATGTTGAGAGGTCACCTATAGATAATAAATCTTATACTAGAAGTATTGCATCTTATATAGACAATATTAGAGTCAACACCAGTCTTATTTACATCAGGATCATGTTCAACACCAATATATGAATCAGATTCCTTGTCAAAAACATCATCCCTCAATGATATTACAATAGATGATGACTATGCCTGCTTTTTTGAAGATACCTCCAATCTAGATGTAAATCAATCACAAGGCATGTCTTTTGATCCCAACCAAGATGATGAAGTCATAACATAGTTCTTAAAAGATTTATTTGCTGAAGATAGTTAGAATAGATTTGATCCTACATCGGATGCATGTACTATAGCTAGTCTTAGTGATCCTTTTGTGAATCTCGAGGATATTTTCTCCGATGTCGAAACTAGGTCTCCTAAGAACCCTTATGAGGACCATGCTACCCTACCACCACTAATTGACCTCATCCTACCATATCTCCTACCTTCATCCATCATAGATCCTTTTTCTCATGTCAATAATCATTTAATCACGCCCATCAATAGGGATGAACAAGAACATACATTGTTGGACCTTTCCTTGAATAACATAGTATGTGCCACAAATACAAAGGTCCAAGACCATATTCAAAAAGTTATACATGATGATCAAATCACCTTTGATCCAAAAAATTGAAATAGTTGAGCAAGAGTAGTAAACAAGCCCTAGGGTCTATTTGAAACACTAACACCACAAAAACAAGCTTCAATGCATGTCAATAACATACTCAACTAGCTATTATAATAAACAAGCAAGTACAAGAGATTATCACACTATCTTTGTATCTCCTATTAGAATGCACACAAAGAGTGCATCTTAAACAGGTAGATTTAGGTAATTTAATAACCTTGGTGGTGATTAAAATAACATGTGGCCCTCCCACTAGGTAAGTGGGTTGGCCATTGTCTTCCACTGAGGACAAAGGGGTGTGGCTATTATCTCCCATTGAGGTGGGATAGTGGCCCATGAGCATTAAGTCATGTGCACACCCTAAGCAAACTTAACTAATAAAATTAAGATGTAGTAATTATTTTAACACCCTACCTTAAGTGATGATTAGGGAGCGAACAAACAACACAAATTATTATTGATCTATGAATGTATGGAGTACAACTCAGTAGACAAGACTTCCAAGAAGGATGGGAGATAGATTTAAAGCAAACATTGTGAAGAAAAACATCACAATGAATGATACGGCCTACATGAAGCCGATCCAAAATAATGATTCAAATATCAAACAAATACTCTAAAAATATGCAATACAATGGCTTATACAAATCTACGAGAAGATTTCAGTAGAGTGTGGGCTAGAAGTAGGGGGTCTAGGTTTTCAAAAAATAATTATATGCTCTGATACCATGAAATGGTTGAGCAAGAGTAACAAACAAACCCTATGATCTATTCGAAACACTAACACCACAAAAACAAGCTTCAGTGGAAGCTAATAACACACTCAAATAATCTATTGCTTATAAATAGATTATACATGTAAAGTCCTTAAAACTCCATCTCCCTCTTTCAATTCTTCATTGAATGCACAACATAAGTGCATCATAAATAGGAGTAAGAGGAGAGTGGGGAACAAATAGGTGGCCCTCCCACTAGGTGAGTGGGTTGGCCATTATCCCCCACTAAGGACTAAATGGGTTGGCCATTGTCCCCCACTAAGGGGTGACAAGGACCCACCTTGCATTGAGAACATGTGCACATGTGATTAGGAGCTAATCACATGTGCAAATAATTAGGAGCCTAAGTAATCTTAAAGTGAATAAGTGTGAAAGGGACCCAAAGGTAAAACTGGTTTAGGTGAGAACCCTTTTCACACCAACATAAATCACAATCAATAAAATCCAAATCATTGGCTTAATCAAAAAGTGTCTTCCCTTAGTAAAACCCTCTTTGAGGCATTAGGGGACCATAAAATTCAAAATAATAATCATCTATCAAGTCAAAGATCAATCTTCTCTGGTGAATCCCAAAGTCAGGCACCAGGGGGTAGTCAATATATAATCAAGTCTAAAGATCATAATAATTTCAAAAGTAGTATCAAGATGGCCAAAAATCCTTTAAATAATTGGACCAAATAATTATCACAAAGTCAAAGTGTCTTGGATATCTTAAAGTCTTTTGCCATCTTGCACCAATCCAATGCATAATGTCCAACGATGTGTGTGACTGCTAGTCCCACTTCTAAATCACCCATCACACCTCCCTATCACAATCCTATCATCCATTCAAGTGTTATATATCACCATCAAATCCAAACCCTAAATCCATTCATTCCACACCTCATAAACCTAGGCAACATTATCTCTTATAATTTATGTGATTGTAATTATAATTTAGCTGTTAAAGTTTATGTGAAGATAAACATTGACATTATGCAAATTCATAAGAAATATCCTTGTAAAAGGAAGGTTTTTTAGAGGTAACAATCAAAAAAATTTAAAATGAGAGATAACGTTGAGTTTAAATTCCAAGCTTATACTAGAAGATTAAGATGCGGTCAAAAGAACCTCCCACGTAGTCAAAATATATTAGACTAACTAAAATCATGCATACACAACGATAATAATCATCCCTGACTTCACAAAAATATAAAACTCATATCACAACTATCAGGATGATTCATGTATTTATTATGCACACAAGGCATGGTGTACACCAACCTAAATATGATGCTAACCATGTTGCAGTTGTCCAACTCTCCAAGCCATCCATTCTTTCCCATTGTAGTTTTATCTCTTTTCAATTTGTCCTTCCATTCTTTATCAAATGTCTCTTTTGTTCTTCTCACACTTCCCTCCTTACCTCATGCTAATCCCCTGCTTTCCTTAAATACTTTTATTTGTTTTTCATTCCCAATTTACCCACATCTCTATGCCATAATTTATTGGTGGCTGAGAGTTCAAATATTTATGTTGCTTTTACAAAAAAAAAAAGAGTTTTTTCATTGAACGAGTTACCCAACCCATGTGACTTCTAAATCTTCTCCAAAAATTAAAAGTCTATGTTTTTTTAAAAATTCAATTTAGTTGGGAAGTTTAGAATTGGTTTGTCTTAGGTGTGTGTGTGTGTAATTTTTTAATGATTCTTTATTCTTTTATGAGATATAGTAACAATTAATGGATAATATTGAATAAATAAGTGTCATGATTATTTTCATTATAGGTAGGGTCAGTTGTCAAATTTAGTTTCTGGTGGTTGGTACCTGGGCCAATTTTATAAAGTAAAGATTTTGGATAAATTACTGACTTGTTCAACATAACTAGAGTATCTATCTATGATAGTTATCTTAAAGCCACAAAATAAACAATAATTATAGTTAGTCATTGATATGTTGACAAAATAAAACTTCATACTCGAGATGGTACCAAACACATAACACAAAATCTTAGCAACAATAACAAATGTTGTAGAATTGTCATAAGGACAAGATGAAGGGTTTGTGACCAAAAATACAAGTAATAGAGCGTCTCTAAAATATTTGTGTCAAGTTTTGTCACATAGAGTATGGAATGAGTCCTTCATCTACTTTGTCACAACAAGGTTTCCTCACATTTTAGTTTACATGCTCAAAGGGATTGACAAACATGAAAGTGATATGGTTTATAGTTTTTTTGACACTTGACATGTACTAAAACTAACATGCAAACTAGGTAATTAACAATTGTAATAACCAATTGACCTATCTACCCATCCCCAAAGGTATTACAAAGATCATAAAACATAGTTCACTATCAATGATAGTTTTTAGACCTATATAATACACATTTTATCTCTTGTCATCCAACATCACATTTATGGGCCTCTCCTCGATGATACCCTCCCTCTTTTATATGGAGATAAATACGTGCTATAATATCATAATAAAAAAACTCGTGAAGTGGTTAAACCAAATTAATAATAAGTCAATTCAATATATTCCTCAAATAAATTGGCAAAATATAACAAATGAAAGTGCGTTGAATTGATTTGATGTTGAACACTATAGGCATGTCATTACTATTTAACATTATTAAAATAAATCAAGAAATATTTAAGTTGACACTTCATAATTTAAGCATATTAGCAGTTTCAAACCACTTAGAGTTAATGTTAAACAAGTCACATTTGTTTGATAGTCATCTAACCAAGTGATTCAATTATGATTTGATGTTGAACTATAATAACCATGCAATTCATTCACATTCAATAACTATGTCAACTCCTAACTAACATTTAATCATTTGATTAATGATCTATTTGACATTCAAATCAGATGAACACACCAATCCATTTGATGTTTAAAAGAATTTTTATTTGATGTTAGTCTGAATAACCAAAACCACATAATATAATAAAATATATTTGATTTGACATCCTTTTTGTTGAGAACATGAAAGAATAATTATACGATAATTTTTCTAAAACAATAAAGTTTCAACTAAATAAGTCCACATGGCATACTACATCAACACAAAATAAATAATTAGTCTATTAGTAAGAACACGGTGTGACAACTTCAACAAGGAAGTATCATGTCCAACAAGTTACATGGGAAACATGGTTTTCACCAACACACATGTGTACTTCTTATTTACTCTTTAATTTTCAAATCTCGAGTTTAAATTTCATATTTCAATTTATGGACATTGACTACCATATGTTTGTTGTAGGTTTTGATTTTGAATGTCCTACATGATTGGAGCTTCCTACTAAATACAAAGTGTGCTGTACACACTCAAGCATATCTTTTCCATTTAATTTAACATTTCCTTTACTAGAATAAAAGGGATGCATTCATAGATATTAAAATGTGGTATTAATTACTTAAAAATAACAAGCTTGACCTACATTTACCATGCTTGACTTGTGCACATAAGTATGGTCCTAACCTGCCATTTTCTCGCACCTACATGCTACCTTATGAGTTTTAACATTTTTGCTTGTTGTCAAACACCTACATTAACCTTAAAGTTTGTGACAAACCAATTGATTATCTCATGCAAAGCTTTCAGAGACAAGTAATAGTGACCATACGATCACAAACCATGTTTTCAACATAGGTCAGTATTGACAACTACAAGTCAATATTGTCAGTCAATACTCAAATATGATGGAACTGACTCTACACAAATAAAAACACAGTTCCAAATTTTGAATAATCACCAACGTGCTTTAGTCTGATTTCCACCATCAGAACAAAGTCACAGTTAAATAGTCAGTTAGAAAAGCTAAGTACTCATCCCTTTGTAGTTCTTACTATATTTAACACACTCCACTTGTCAAATCATTGAAATTTATTCAAAGCTTTTACATTCAGATTCATGCTTAAATGCCATTTTCAATAATCTAAATTCACATACTAGTTTCTATCTTGTTAAGGTTTCTAAAACCAAATTAGGGTAAAACAATTAGCTCACAATTTACTTATTAATTTGCATAAACTATCGTTAAATGTGATAAAAAAAATAAATTTTAAGTGTTACATACTAAAATAAACATTGAACAATGAAAGTAGAGCAAGTAAAACTCAATTGAAAGAGACACAAGATTACCCTAGAGAAACTCAATTCAAGAAAACTCCAACAAGAGTGAAGGATTTCCTTCTCATTCCACTATCTTGTTCTACAATTACAAAAATACTACCTTCTCAAGGCTTACATGAACATACATTGTAGCCTAATGTATCCAAACACTGATACATGCTTTGTAACTTGCTCACTCCCTCTTTCCTTTTCACACTCTAACTCAAAAAACCTCATATAATTAAGAATAAGATTTGGAAGGACCATTTTATTGCTTATAAAGACCCTCTCCATACACACACACACACACACACACACACACACAATTTTGACACCCAAACAACCTTTAATTATAAGCAAAAAAGACATAAAAGATGAATAGAAACCATCTGCATCCATCAAACAATTTTGTCTTCTTGTGAAATCATTGTTATATGCAAGGCAAAACTGTCATGGTGGTTGCATAACTACCACTTAGCTTTGAAAAACCATTGAGGTGGTTAAAGAATGGCCACTCAAGCTTGAAAAACCATCGAGGTGGTTATGTAACCGCCACTTAATATTGCAAAACTTCTGATGCGGTTTTGCAACCAAGCCAAATGCACTAACTTTTGGAGGTCACAAGTTTTGCATTCAAACTCGAATTGACATATCATTTTTAAAAAATTGCATAACTTATCGAGTGGAACCCAAATATGCAATCAAATTGTAATTTTGTTAAAATCTTCATAGTGTTTTATCCTTTGCACCAAAACACTATGCTCAATGCCCTCTGTAATAAAGTTGTAATTGGCTAATTGTGAGCCATTTATATAGTCCTAACCCGCCTAACATAAGGTGTTGGAGCCAAAATTAGTGTAGAAGGGATAAAAAATACCACAATGGATATATGTAGCAAGGCTTGACAAGACAAAAATATTTTAAGTTGACATACAAAACCTTCATAGAGCAAGCTCCTCCTTGTCTTTTACTTATTATGTTGATAGACATCCTACACCATTAATCGAGGTGGTGGTGGGTTTTAATCTTTATGAGCACATAAAAATTAATGGATGAACTTAAATTTGATGTACATTTGACCGTAATAAGGTAAATTTTCTTAAAATTACAATATCTCAAGCATACGATGGAGTTTGGAACTTTTTTTTTTCCTGGTTTTTTTCAAGTCTAACGTAGTGGTGTAGCTAGATTGAGGCTATCTATCATAAATCAACAAAAAAATTACAAAAAAAGAGAAGATAAAAGTAGATTGATATCTATTAATATTTTCCAAATAAATTTATTTTAGATATGTATTAATTATGTTCTTTTAATTAACTATAATTGCTTTATCTATTACACATTTATTTGCCTAGTTAAAAATAACTGGATATTTGTATTACAATATAATTATAACTTATTTATCCATATAACAAAGGCCTAACTAGTTGGGGGTTCATTTGTTTAATTGAATAAAAACTATAAGGGAAGTGGGTCAACGAGGGTGTGTGCTTTCATTGATTTGTCCAAGCCTATTTTTAACTCTGTCAAGGTGGATTCTCCTATAGGCTCATTTTGGTTCAATTTATCAACTACAAAGGACTACCTTGCTGATGTTTTATATGCAATCAAATTATTCTTCATATTGTTGTGTGTTTGACTAAGGGATCTTTGGGGTGTCAGAGAATTTAGAGGAAAAAGGAAGGCCCCTCTAACAAATATTTTACCTGGCATAATCATGGTGTGTTTTATGTCCAATAGATGGAGTCTTCACCCTCCCTCTTTCAAGATATTACAACTTTGTCTCTTGAGAAGGTGGTGGTAGAGTAGATGCCTTCTACTGAAGAGTTACTTTCTCTGCCTTCTAATCTAGGTGGTCATTTAGATGGGAAGTTGGTGGAGACTCATTTAGAGGATCTTTCTCCAAGGTTCCATAGTCCTCTTCGCTCTAATGGTGGGAAATGAAACGTTGATCTAGGAGTGTCAATGAGATGGAAATAGTGCATATTGGAGGTAGAAAGACTGAGACTAGAAGTTGAAGAACTAATTAAGGAAAAATGTTAGAAGATGTTGGATGTTTTCCCTTTAAAGAGAAGCCTTATTGCTTGTGGATGATCCTTCGCTCTTAGGTTTGTGTAATGTCCCCATCTTAGGCAGTTGTGTTTTTTGGGTGGTTTAGCCTATTCCAGGCCCTCGTAGGTTAATGTAGGTGGTTAGAGGGCTCTATTGGGCAGAAATCAGTGTCGTTTCTTCCCCAGGGTTCAATGAGGTTCAGTTTTGGCCTTTGCAGAGGTTTCAAAACTCAGTTTCTCATAATTATTATTTATAGTAAGTCATTTAGACAAGGTTACTATTTATAGCAGGGCACCTGAATGTGTAGTGTGGGTAGTGTTGATTATGGTATTCAGTTGGTTTGGTGAAATAATACATTTTCCTAAGTTATAATGTTTAATTATTATTAAAGGTGACTTTAATAATAATTAATATGTTAATATTATATTTGCACTTTATGACTTGAGGGGTCTTTAGTCATTGAAGGGGGCCATTTTATAATTAATTATTGAGGCACAATATCAAGGAGATTATTTAATATTTCTAAAGTGCAAATATTATATCATTTTAAAATGATTAAAAGGCAAAAAGGAGGGAATTGACCTCTTGAAGTTTATATAGAGGAGCCAAAGGAGAAATAAAGGGAGGATTATGTATTTTTGATATTTGTCTTTGTGATTTTCTTGGCGTCGGAGGAAAGAAACCTAGGGTTTATATATTCTAGAGCTTTCCAACCACTGGGAAGGAAAACTCTCATTGATTTCACATTTTTGAGGCTGTGAAAGACCAATTGAATCATTTCTTGATTGTGGATTTCATTTAGGGGTTTAATCTGTGCTAAAAGTGAAGAATAAACCAAGGGTTTGAGGAGTTTAAAGTTTAACAGTTGCAGGTCAGAATATTAAAGAGTGAATCATTGCATATCAAAAGTTATATGGGTTGTTATAGTGGTGTGAACTATAAACACTACAATATCTTGCATCTTAGTTGAGTCTACTAAAGGGTTCTTCAAGGGTTTTAATTGCTGCTCATTTCTCGATTAGTTATTGTTCTCATAACATTAAGATCTGGGCTCTTAGAAGGACGATTTTGGTATTGCTAGAGGCAACTTTGAGGAAGTTGATTCCTGTTTAGAAGGAGATAAAAATCAGACATCATTGGTAGCTAGGACACACTTGTAAATAATGTGATTTTGTCAAAGAAAGCCAAATAAAATCAATCAAGGCTTAGGAGGAGTTTGTTGGGCTCACATGAGGCTAGATGTAGTATCTTGAAGGGCATAAACTTCATCATCTTGGAGGATCAAACAAGTTGTGTGGCTACCATCATTATATCAAGTTATTTATTTATATCAGTTGGTAGTTTCTATCATAAGCAATCTTTGGTATTGCATAAATTTACTCGTATATTTGTTTTGCATTGCATTTGTTTGGGAGTTGTAGTTGTTGTCCTATGACAATCATCTAATAATGTAATTTCAGTCAAGTTGATGTAATGGGAAGTTTGCATTTTGCATATGAGTTAAGCCTTATAATCATTGCAAAATATCAAATAGAAATATTGGAGGTTGGCAGCAAATTGTTTGACAAATTGTCAAGTAGTTACTTTCATATCAACTTATATAGTTTGCATGCTAAGTGTTTGACTAAATGTCAAGTAACTGTAGTTATCATTCTCAGTCATATATATATGTATTTGAAAAATGCAAAAAGACTTGCATATCATCTTTGTTACTTTGTTAGTCATATTGCATTCATTCACAAGCTTCTAAACATCATTGGCATCACAAAAAAACCAAGGACAAGTCAAACTGGAAACAATATCAACATATATCATATAACACACCAAGTGTTTGGCAAAATTCCTAAGGCAAGAATTGAAGTGTTTTGATTTTGATTGAGTAAGGCCCATTACAATGGTATTAGAGCCAAGTTTCCTGCCAACCTATGGGGTAAGTTTCAACGGTAGTTCAGAATTTCAGTTGAACAGCATGATTATTTCCAAGAAGCAGTAAAATGCCATGATGAAATAAATGGAGAAGCTCAGACAAAGTCAGGAAAGGATGGGTGAATTGCTTTCACACTCTACAACCATAGACATGTTAACATGGTATGTGTCATCTATTTTTAAAGTGTTTATATCACAAAACAAAAAGAAGGAGAAACAAGAGGTCTCTACAGGTGAAGTATCTAGAAATCTTTTCAATGAATTTTCAATAGCTAGTGACCAACATACACATGATCCTATGGAGAGAAAAAATCAAACTTACATTAAGAAAGATGTTGGGCACAAGACACTTCAATATGACTTCAATATTGGAGAAGATCGAGTGATGTTTGAAGATAAACTAGTTACATTAGAACATCTACATGAAGATAAGGTTTCTTGTGATGTTTCATTAGGTGATTCTAGCATTGCTTCATCCTAACATGGTAAAGAATCAAATTATGGTTTGATGAATGTTATTCATACATATGAAAGTCTATTGGAGGCCCAAGATAGAAATGTGGATGTGAAAGTTGATCCTTTACTTAGTGGAGTAACCACTAGTGTTTTGACTACACATGATGATGGGTATCGAACAGTGAGTGAAGACAATAAAGCTTCATATCATAGTGTTGATTATACATTAGAAAAAGTGCATGATGTTAATGATTCCCAAGAGTACAGTCAGTTGGTGGGACAACTGAGGGTAAACGAGAACCAAATTGATGCAACCATTAGACACTTGGATGACATTATTTAGATGATGGCTAAATGTTGCTGGAGGATTATGGGAATATAGAACAATCCTAAAGGAGGTCTTTCCCTTGTACGTTATCATGCTCTTAGAGAGGTGTTGATGGAAATGAAGATTGATTACATGTAGCTACTCTCAGATAGGGGTCACCTACTCGTGTTTTGTGAGTCCTTGAGCACTCAGGAGTCTCTTTGGGAGTCCTAGGTTCAGGTTGTCATGCTTTGTGAGGAAGTGAGTTTGGCTCATTCAACATCAACCACAACAAAAATACAGTCATCCAGGGCTATCATGACATCTCATGATATGGGTGCCAGTCTCTACATTGGTGGAGTAGAGATTGTTATTGGAGAGACTTGTGCTAAGGAGGCAGAGTCATGTGTGACTAGTGTGCTGGACCAACATGCTGCCTGATCACATTTTCTTGAGGATTGTAAAGTGTCTATGGGTGGAAACATGTCTCCTACATTTACCGATAGTTTGAGTAATGCCTTTGTTGAGGTGGATGGTTGGTGTGAGCCAATTGAGTCACTAGGACTCAAGGAACAGTTGATAGTTACCAAGGATAGGGTTATCCAAACCTTATCTTGTTTCAACAACACACATAAGTTTATGGAGCACCTCTTGTGGTCAGCACAATTGGAAGAAAGGTGGACGGGGGTAGTAGTTGGTACTTCCATATCTAGTCTACAGACCATAGTGTGTGTTTTGGAGGAAATTAAGTTAGATTACCTTCAGTTGCTATCTAACCAGGATTTTGTAGTTGGGTTTGCGGAGAGGTCTTTCAAAGTACCTACCCAGCCAGTCCCTCAGAATCAGAGACGTGAGCTATCTCTTGATTCCAACGATGAGGACTTGTACTATCCATTGTGGGATAGAGAGTTGCCATCTTCAGAAGATGGGACTAGAGGCTACAAGTACTTGACTCAGTTGTTTGTAGGGGAGTACTTGTAGGATCAGGGTGGAATTACCATCATGCATATGAGTCCCTGATAGAGTTTGCCACTTTTGGGTTTCTTTTGGAGATAGGGCTTCTTAGAGGTTGTAGTGACAGTGGGCATGATGGCGTAGTTTGTTATCACATATATGGGACTTTCACAGAGGTTGTAGTGAGATATTGTGTTGCAGATGCTTCCAGATATTCAAGTCTTTTTATGGTGGATGGATGTGAAGTTCATTTGTATTGGGATCTATGTGATGACATGTTTGACATTGTGTATTAGATGGGTCCCAGTGAAAATCTACACCACTTCTGGCATGGTGAAGATGAGATTAGATTTGCATAAAAGAAGTCAGAGGATATCGGACATGGCAAACTTCCTTTCTAGAATTGGGATCCTAGTGAAGTGAACTTCTGAAAGGTTTTCTTTTGGGATTGCTTGGGGACAAGCAATTTCAGGGAGGGTGGACTGTAATGTCCCCATTTTAGGCAGGTGTGGTTTTTGGGTGGTTTATCTTATTCCAGGCCCTTCGTAGGCTAATGCAGGTGGTTAGAAGGCCCTGTTAGGTGGATATCAGTGTGGTTTCTTCCCTAGGGTTCAGTGAGGTTCAAATTTGATCTTTGTAGAGGTTTCAAAACTCAGTTTCTCATACTTACTATCTATAATAAGTCATTCAAACAGGGTTACTATTTATAGCATGGCCCCTGAATGTGAAGTGTGGGTAGTGTCGATTCTGATATTCAGTTGCTTTGGTGAAATAAAGAATTTGCCTAAGTTATAATGTTTAATTATTATTAAAGGCGACTTTAATAATAATTAATATGTTAATATTATATTTTAACATTATATTTGCACTTTATGACTTGAGGGGTCTTTAGTCATTTAAAGGGGGTCATTTTATAATTAATTGTTGAGGTGCCAATATCAAGGAGATTATTTAATATTTATAAAGTGCGAATATTTTATCATTTTAAAATGATTAAAAGGCAAAAAGGAGGGAATCGACCTCTTGAAGTTTATATAAAGGAGCCAAAGGAGAAATCGAAGGAGGATTGAGTATTTTTGATATTTGTGTTTGTGATTTTCTTGGCATTGGAGGAGATAAACCTAGGGTTTCTATATTCTAGAGCTTTCCAACCATTGGGAACGAAAACTCTCATTGGTTTCACAATTTTGACACTGTGAAAGACCAGTTGAATCATTGCTTGATTGTGGACTTCATTCAGGGGTTCAATATGTGCTAAAAGTGAAGAATAAACCAAGTGTTTGAGGAGTTTGAAGTTTAACAGTTGCAGGTTAGAATATTAAAGAGTTAATAATTGCATATCAAAAGTTGCATGGGATGCTACAGTGGCATGAACAATAAATGCTATAGTATCTTGCATCTTAGTTGAGTATACTAAAGGGTTCTTCAAGGGTTTTAATTGTTGCTCATTTCTCGATTAGTTGTTGCTGTCATAACATTGAGATATGGGCTCTTAGAAGGACAATTTTGGTATTGCTAGCGGCAACTTTGAGGAAGTCTTTCACTGTTTGGAAGGAGATAAAAATCAGACATCATTAGTCGCTAGGATGCACTTGTAAATAGTGCGATTTTGTCAAAGAAAGCCAAATAAAATCAATCAAGGCTTTAGAGGAGTTCGCTGGGCTCACATGAGGCTAGACACAGTATCTTGAAGGGCATAAACTTCATCATCTTGGAGGATCGAACAAGTTGTGTGGCTGCCATCATTATATCAGGTTCTTTATTTGTATTAGTTGGTAGTCGCTGTCATAAGCAATCTTTGGTATTGCACAAATTTAGTCATATATCTATTTTGCATTGCATTTGGTTGGGAATTGTAGTCGCTGTCCGATGACAGTCATTTGACAATGTAATTTCAGTGAAGTTGATGTAAGGGGGAGTTTGCATTTTGCATATGAGTTGAGCTTTATAATCACTACAAAATACCAAATAGAAATATTGGAGGTTGGCTGCAAATTGTTTGGCGAATTGTCAAGTAGTTACTTTCATATCAGCTTATATAGTTTGCATGCTAAGTGTTTGACTAAATGTCAAGTAACTATAGTTATCATTTTCAGTCATATATATGCATTTGAAAAAGGCAAAAAGACTTGCATATCATCTTGGTTACTTTGTTAGTCATCTTGCATTCATTCACAAGCTTCTAAACATCATTGGCATCACAAAAAAACCAAGGACAAGTCAAATTGGAAACAATATCAGCATATATTAGCTGGCACACCAAGTGTTTGGCAAAATTCCTAAGGGAAAAATTGAAGTGTTTTGACTCTGATTGAGTAAGGCCCATTACAGTTTGTAGGTTTTATTTGGGTTTGATTTCTCTTTTAGTTCTTCGGGGGCTTTCTCCATTAACTTCTTTGTTGTTATTTGGTTCTTGTATCTTTGATGTTATGCCGCATATGATGGTTTTATAGCATAATTTTTATGCGTTGTTTAGTTTTCAATGTTTTGATTGTTTTTGTGTTGTTATATTGTCAATGTGTTTCTTGGAGAATACGTCCCTGATCGTGTCCCAAATTTAATTTGGAACTCTATTTTTTAGAAAAACTTCCTCTTTTCTAATTCATAACCCCGATTGAAAAATATTTTTCTAATTCATAACTCTAAATTCTATAAAAATATTTACCAACAATTTAAAAAACAAAACCCTAAATATTTTTTTATACATTTCTAATTAAATTATCTATATTAATGTTTATAGCACACGATATTATACAAAGTATTTAAAAAAGCGAAAACTATCCTCCACTACTGAGCCCACAACGAGGGCCCTTGGTTCCCGCGTCCCCTGATCTGCAACCAACATAAAAATAAAATAAAAAAAGATAAAATAGAAAATAATACAAACCTTTACCTTTGGCCAATTCTGATCATTTCATATTTCCCCATTTATCATCCTCGATTCTATAAAGAGAGGTGGGATCCGGCATATAATCTCACCGTGGAGGACGAGGATGGAAATTTTTACATGAACAAGGTATGAAATTAAATCTGTTTTTTATGCTTTTGAATCTCATTCACTGGAGTGTTCAAGTGCCATGTATTGAATGGCAGCAAACAGTCTAAGAATTTCCAAATATTGTTTAGGATTTCAACATTTATTGGCTCGTGTTGTGAAATTTGCGAAAAAATGAATTTTATGCTCAAAACGCATTGAGGGAAGTGGCCATCTAAGTTGGACTAAAATGTATCCCTGCTTTTGCATTTTATGGGCGTGATCAGGGTGTGCATATGCATATTTGGCATATCCACTTTATTTGAATATTTTGCTTATTTTATGCATATTTTAAGGAAGCATATATATTTAGAAGCATATAAATCCTGGCTAATTATTTTCAATAGCGAATCAGTAATGCCGCCTTTTATTGTAAAATTATCACTGTATTCCTGTAAATCACTCATGAAAAAATAGCGAATCTTTGAGTTTCTTAAGTTTGGTGGAAATGGTGAAATATTTCAGTAAATTTTTAAAGGTTTTATATGTTTTATACAAAAAGTTCGTTTGCCATTTATCAAAGGAAAAATATGATTTCTGTATAAAATGAGGAGAATCACCATTTTCAAATGGTGAATGTTTTTGAGAAAATGTTAGAGAAAAATAGCCAATTGGCAAATATTAGCCAATTGGAGAATCACCATTTTCAAATGGTGAATGTTTTTGAGAAAATGTTAGAGAAAAATAGCCAATTGGCAAAAATTAATCCTATAAAGTTGCATTGATCATAGTGTTGAGAATCGACCTAGAAAATGGAAAAAAACACAAAAAATAAAAAAAGAAAAGAAAAAAAATTCCATAATCTTATTGCATCGAGGCAAGAGAATCTAGTTCAAATTCTCGTCAAAGATTTATTGTCTATTGTAAAACTTGCAGACCTCCCCATCCGCTTGGCTGTATTTGCGATCAAACCCTTTTGATTGTATTTTATGGGACTGGGCTCTAGCCTTGAAAGCATTGTAGAGTATCCACAGAATTGTTTGGATATCATATTGTAATTTTGCTCCTAGAATGCTCTGTTTTCAGCCACAAATCACCCAAATTTTGAAATGGAATATGCAATTATTTGCCAGTCTGCTTTCCTAGTCAGATTTTTCCATAAAATTATAACAAGAGCTGTCATATGCTAAGAAATCATGGATTGCCGATCAAAGAAAATATTGGGATACTTTATATCTAGATAGTTTCTGATCTATTTATCAGAAATTGCAGCAAAAATTCATTAGGAAAATAGGGAAAAGCTATTTTCGGAAACACAAACAGTTATTTATTTTAATGCTCAGGGATCCGAAAATCTTAAAGCAGATTTGTTCTGAGAAAGGAGGATATGCTATAAATGCTCACATATGATCGAAATAGGTCAATGGAACTAGAAAGTACAACGACTAGAAATAAGACGGTGGAGCAAAATGAAGCTTCAAAAAGAGGCTACAAGCTAAAAGCTAAAAGCCTAAAATTTAAAGCTAAACTACAAGCACAGCATTGAAAGAGTCTATTTAACAAGGGGATTGAACCCATATTGGATAAAATCTAAACATTTAAAGATGATAATGCCACGTGTTACAACCATTACAAATAAACATAAGAAAGGAAGAATTGTTGCCAAAAAGGACAGAGATATCAACAAAAGAAGTTGTTGGAACAATTCATGAAACAGAGGATTGCATAAAAATGTGGCTGGAATTTTTTTCTGTGTTGAAGTGAAATTATACAAACAAAATGCTTGCCAGATTTTTATTTAATGGCTCGTGTCCCCGACAACAGATCTTGACTCTGGCTTGCATCCTCGACAGCAATCCTTCTCTGGACTGTGTTCTCTGACTGCAGCCCCTGGCTATAGCTTGCACTTCTGACAACAACCTTCTCCTTTTCTACTTCTTGTTACCATCTCCTCTCCTATATATTTTATCCAGGAAAAACTAAAAAAACTCTAATTTTGTTAAATTACTGTCCCTACAGCTCTGTTCCTATCCGCTGATATGGTATCTAGTGCCAGCATGGAAAAACATATCAAAGAACGAAGCAAAATTTTCTTATCCACTCTGAAAATGGCCAGACATTTGCTGCTGTAGTCCAACTTAATCTGCAAATGTATTATTTTCATATTAGTCAAAGCAGGATTTGTTGTTCTTGGTAAATATGGGTTGGGTTATGTGCTGCCTCATTGCAGTGAGGGGGATTAAACCTGGGTCACTCTGTTTCATGTGATCACTAAGCATCTTAGGTATGCACCCTTGTATTTATTTCACCACAATGGAAGTGGGCTTCATACTAACATAATGCTTGATTGGTTGCATATGAGTATGTTTGCTCGGTCTCCCCTCTTCTCTTATGTGGCTTAAAAAATTCTAAAAACATGCTTTAAAACAAACTTCTAGAAATGCCTTACTATTTTTAGTGGGATACGCCTAATTTGTGCATCTTGGAATTGTTAGTCGTTGATCCTAGAGTCCTTTCACCCTAGCACTTTCTATTGTAATTGGATGTTTTCTCGAGTCCCATTGACCTACTTGTGGTCATTCATGGACATTAATATGATTTCTTTCGTTGTTTCTTTCTTTCCTCAAAATCCTCACAACCTCACTTCTTGACCACCAGTGAGGATGATATGAACCTGGCTTGTGCTATTACCCATCTTCCCCATTTTTGTTGCACCACAACACCTTGGACATCATAGCGGGATTTAACTCCATCTACGGAGTACTTTTTTGGCTAGTTGAATTCTAACACGCAGCCACCATCTTTGATGTTGCATGTTTGTGACTTATTTCATGTTTGGTTTGATAAGCCATGGATTACGATTTTATTTATTGAATGGAGTCTGGTCTGCACAATCTATTTTATAGGAATATTCTACATCACATTAGGATTGCTACACTACGCGTTCAGCATGACAGATCATAAAATTGATTCTACAATGGATATTATGATTATCTAATTTTTCTGTGTCTGGTGGACAGTTAGAAAAATGTACGATATCTGCAAGGAAATATTTGTAGACCTTTCTCTTAATAAATTAGAATTTATAAAACCTAGGCATTATGATCATTTGTATCTTCTTGCCTTGATTAAACATGGTGCAATCCCCTGTGTTTTTAATTTATACCCATTGGATACTTGCAGGTTCATTGAATATTCATCTTCAAGTTGCTGTGATTTTCTTTTCTTTGGTCTGATCACACCACTATAAACCCCAACGTAGTCAGCACTGTAAATGTATTGAATTGCAAACCGAATTGCTGATCTTATCACAAACTCTATTCAACAGCATAAAACCCTGCACTCTCCGTATTTGATCTTTTGTTGTGTGAGCACTTCTACGCACCAATCTCGTCAGTTTATTAGTATTTTTATCCTGTTTGTATATCCTAAAGTTATCGTGGGGTCTGGAGCACATTTTATGGGGATTTTGAAGGGTTTTTTGGAACACATCCCAAAAACTGTTTGCAACATTCAACAATGATTTCTAGAACTCGCTATTCCTAATGGAGAAACAACCTTCTCATTTTGGTATGTAGAACACTGCCCCAAATGAACAACAACTACATGCCAGGAAACATGAGTCAAATGTCAACAGGCTCTGGTTTGAGGCATGATAACTCAGGCTGACATGCTGCTGCTATTGGATTTCATGATACCGCAATGCATTAGGGCATTTGGTGGCTCTAACAACATATTCCTACCTGAACCTCTTGTTTTGAGGTGTGGTCAGAGCATTTGGATGATAAATATACATCTAGGAGAAGATGCTAGAGTACCACACAGTAATACTCCTCGAAATGCAAGATAAAAGCTGTATGTCAATGTAAAGCAGTACAACAGAATTTGTAGACACTGAGAATGCTGAGCTAGCCCAGAGTCTGCAAGTGAACAGGTAGAGCACGGAAAACTTGTAATGGTTCTCCTAAGCCCAGACCATGGCAGCCAAATAAATCAGTATGAAAAGCAGGAAAGTCAATTACCAAAAGTTCACAAAGGGCTGGAACCAGAGCCAAAACAAGGCATGGGAGCTTGTCCACGCTCAGTTTCATGGTCATAGAAGGTGGGAATGATGCATGCATAACAGAAAACATAGACCTTGGTGAAGATAACCAAAGCAGCGAGGAGGGATACAAGTTCTCATCAACCCTACTTGTCTGGTCAACAAAGTTATATGTAAATGAGCTAGTGTCCTCATGAATCGGCATCGGGCCTTGTGAGATGCATGATGGAGGTCTTCATGTTCATGATGGAGGAGGGCAATTTTTGCTTGTAAAGATATTTTTTTAAGTGTGCCAGGAGTCCTTTACCAATGGGAGAGGCGCTCGATTGATAGATTGAGAGGATGTGGCACTGGTTATATAGAAATGCCCTAGTTGACTGACTACAACTAGATTGATTGCTTTGAATTCCAGAATGAATAAATCTCCTGATGGCATCCCAATGATGTGACATGATGACTTGTTCTCAATAGCATCGATGCTATCCCAATACCTAATATCAGCAAACCATTTTTTAGGATCACATCTAATTGGTTAGGATACTTCAGTTCTGTTCTCTGGGTCTCCCACTTTCAGCAGTATTTAGGCTAACTTTTGTTTGTGGATTTGGATTTCTGGTTGCCTGTTCGCTAGGTCCTCTTGCCCATTCCCTCTCGTTGTGTCACCCTGTTGGTTCACCGTTGTTGGTTGCAACCTATCTGTGTGCCTTGGAATCGCTCCCCGTCATAGGATGAGACTATATGCCATAGAAACAAGGGAACACTCCAAGGATCTTCGACTCTGGAAGTTGTAGAGGCCATCCCAAAAATAGAGGACAGAAAGTTCTTAGAGAACATCTAG
Source organism: Torreya grandis (assembly GCA_037957365.1). NCBI lineage: Eukaryota > Viridiplantae > Streptophyta > Pinopsida > Cupressales > Taxaceae > Torreya > Torreya grandis. The sequence continues at coordinate 2,411,801 of JARHVA010000200.1, read as the reverse complement.
CAAAACTGCTATAAACCATGGTCACAGAACAACAAGAATATGCACAAAACAAACCTTACATGCCAATAGCTGCAAGTATGGCAGAGGAAGCATGCATATCACAGACAAGGATAAGATTTGCACACAAGTGGTAAGAGAGCCCTTGAATAAATATAGAGCTTGCCAATAGAAAAGCTGTTCAGCTAACATAACAAGAATGATGCACACCTTAAAACAAACCTTACATGCCAATAGCTGCAAGTATGGCAGAGGAAACATGCATATCACAGACAAGGATAAGACTTGCACACAAGTGGTAAGAGAGCCCTTGAATAAATATAGAGCTTTCCAATAGAGAAGCTGTTCAGCTAACATTAAAAGAAAGGGAGAGATATGAAAGATAAGTCAAAATTATCATCAAAGGGGTGAAAGACAATGGAGAAGTTGAGTACACCAACACTTTGACAAAATATTTTCTTACAGACAAGCTACAATGGCAGGGATAAATCTGCCAGGCAAATAGAATTGGAAAAGTAAGGGAATAAGGGTGGGAAGGACCCATCCAAGTTGTAATGTGGAGTTTGAAATACCAGACACATGATAAAGAATAGATGGTTGTCGAATTGTTTAGACTTCTATTCGGATGAATATTTAACCCTAATATAGATAGAAGAGAAAAGGGGAGAATGGTGGAAGGTGAAGGTAATGAGAAGTGAAAGCAAGTTGTCTGTCATGAGCTGAACACATCTTTTAAAAAAAAAAAAAAAAAAAAAAGCATATTAGTGATAATATCCATCCAAATAAAGTATAAGTCTGCATGATATAAAGATAGAACTTGTTCTAGTTTAGTTAGATGCATTGTTAACAGATAAGGTTGAGTTTATTTAAGGAATTAGAACAAATAAAGCCATGCAAAGGTTACAGATAAATTTGTTATAGGATTTTTTAGATTGCTTTATGATGAAGCAACAATTAGTTATTTTTAGAGATATTTTCTTTGTTATATGTAAATTAGTTATTTTTAGAGATATTTTCTTTGTTATATGTAGTTTAGACTGATTATAACACGGGGTTATTGATTATTAATTTATGAGAATTGAAATTGTGTGAACTAGTTGAAAAAACACTTCTACAAACGAGATTGACTGTTTTGAAAATTAGGGTGGCTCACCTGTGAGCTTGGGCTGTTTTGATTGTTAGTTGTATTAGATCAGAGTTTCAGTGTCTTTATGATGCATTAAAAACAGATGTCTGAAGAATAATATTTCAGATTTTTTGGGCAAAAATTCATTTTCAAAATTGTGAGTTTCAGAATTTAGTTTGGCTCATAGCATTGGCATGTCTGAAAAATGGAAAATCCCACATTAATAGCCAGATTACATGAAATAAATAGTGAGTTGGTCCCCTCTGGGGGCTTTAAACGTTTTTAAGCCGGGATTGTAGATGCTATTCTTGGAGGAGAGGCCGTGGATTAGGGCCTATAATTGAAGGGAGAGATATTTATAGCTACTCAAGCACATTAACTGAAAACTGAAAACTGAAAACTTTGAATGATACAAGAAAGTATAAGTGTGCAATGAAATGATATAAGATGGCAGATGTCATGGAGGAGTAATGGTCTTAATAAAAGAAACTTGGGGCAGAACTATATAGGTGTAGAAAGAAGACCCATAAGAGCAGTACGTAAGAATTAGGCTAACAAAGAATGAAAGGATAATGAGAATAGTGGCTTACTAATTCGCCCCCATAAAAATCAAAGTCTTATAAGAAATGAGATCTGGATTGTGAGGACCCATATGCATCATTAAAGGTCATCTTAGTTCACAATGAATATGTGGAAATAGTGATAGTAATTGAATTCACTGCAAGGACAACAAACAAGCAAGACAACAACACTTTGTGGTTAGAGGAAGAGAAAGACCATCGATGGTTGAGGCCCTTACAAGATGGGTATGGGACTGCCACATACCATGCATAAGAGATATATGGGATGCACAACATACACAACCTGATTATATGCAATGGTATGAGCACATGACGGGTATTAAGGAAGCATACAGGCAAGACCTACAATGTGAAAAATTGGATACACAATGTAATTTGTTCACAAGACTTCATAATGAGGCTTATAGAGATTGAAGTCAGAGATTCTCTAGTAGAAATGAAGGCTGATCATAATCCAATATACATAATAATCTGCATGCAAGGAAGTACACAATAGGGAGAGCAGGTTTGCGCCAATCAAGGGAAGCTTCCAATGAAAGGAAGCATCCTCACAACCCAGGAAAATCAGGGAATTTTCAAAACAATTTTGAAATAGTGGGTACAAGAAGCAGAGAAAAGTGGGGTATACAGCCATCTAGCTGTACTATCAGCAATTGATATGCTATTAAACTATACTTGCCATGATATTGGTATTTTGATGTGTATACTTGTGTTGCATACAATACAATATACCTTTCAAAAATAATTATTAGTTTTGCATAATGACACATCAATTCCCCCATTGTGGTTTGCAGCATGAGCTTGGAGCTCCTAGGCTACTGAAATATTCTCTCCCTGATATATTTTCCTCTTAGGCACCATCTTTTCAAAAATATCAAATCCTTTTGCTTTTTAGTCTTTAACTATCTCCTAAAAGTCTCTACGCCTAGAATACATTAGATTAATGCTTATTAATTTCATGCTAAAGTAATTATTATTGTCAATCCCCAACAATAATTTTCATTACATAACAGCCATTTATTTCTCTCAGCGTGCCACCTCCAATTTAATCTCAGACACCTTATCACCATATCATTTATTTAAATATTCCTTCTCTATCCACCCTTTCTAATTCCATGACGATGCGTTCCAATGTCCATCCAAGTGGCCACCCAACCAGCCTTCTTTGTTCTTATTATTCCAAGTGGACTAGGGTCCCACTCTGTGAGTACTGAGGAGGGTGGAATGTTATGCACCTCGTTTGTGCCCGAGTGTTACTTGAATGATTGACGTACTCAATATTGTTGACCCCTTAGCCTTGTAGCCTGTCCCAATCCCAATTTCGTCTCCTAATATTCTCCCTCCAAGGACTTCTGATAATTTCTTCATAAGTCATTCAGTTGGGTAGGAATTCTTTATGTTCTGTTTCTGTGTATCAGCAGTTCATGAGCCTGTCATTACCTCTGATGCCCTCAATTTAACGTATATACTATTTTCCTTTTGCAATAAAAATAAAAAAGTCATCTCTAGTCTTGTCTTCAATACTAAACATTTATTTTAGAGTCGAGACTTGTTATCACATTTCTTATCTCCTAGAATATTGCTGGCTCACCGGCCTATGTATAAAGATAGTCAACACGAAGGGAAATTCAGAAAATATTTCTTTCTGCATCTGAGATGGGCGGTTCAATCAGTTTTCAAAGAACCCTACAAGGATTTATACTTATTTACACTGCACATTCAGTATTTAAATTTTTTGGGTTTGTTTTTTCATTTTTGAACCGAAAATGAGCTAACTGGATTGAAAAATGCTGAACTTAATAAGAGGAGACAGTTGATTCCAGATACATTTTTTGAAAATGAGCACTTGTGGAAAGAATCTCAAAAATATAATTAATAAGAGTTACCCAGAGTCATTGCAATGCAACTAGAGATGCTTGAGAAAGTGAATGACTCCTTGCCCTTTGAATATGATGTAGGAAAAATACTAATGCATATATCCATTTTCCTGAACAGGAAACTCCATACACAATTTTAAATTTGCAATTCATTTGTAAAATGAGTGACACAGTTCATTAAACACTTTGGAAGGATGCAAACCTCTCTCCAAGATTTTTGACTAATTGGGATGGAGATTAAGATTTTCCTTGCTTGAATGAATAGGTTACACAAGGTCCACCAAAACTTGAGAAAATCAAAGCCTTATCTAGACGTCTATAAAAATTCAAATCTGAATAAACAAATGAATCAGTGGGGACAGTCTAAAGTACAACGAGAAGAAGGGATACCGTTTTGATTACAAAATTTGTTTTCAAAATTTTATGAATAAACATTGATGAATTTATGAAAATCCACTGCTTTTGACTATTTTGTTGAATAAAACTCCATATATCATATGCCTTCTGCCGGAAGTAGAAGATACAATCAAATGTAAAATAGAACAAGTGTGTGTAAGGTAAAATTGGGAGGGAACCTTTATTATTTTGTTATTATTCAATGAGAATGAGATAATTGCTCTAACTTTCTTCTAAATATCATCCATAATTTAGCTTCCACAATCTTACATTTGTCCCTCTTTTGTTTTGACAACTTTCTGCGTGATATTATCTTCATACACTTTATCATTTATATGTTACATATATCTGTCTTTGAGTTTAAAATTTGATCTATAAAGCTTTTAATATTTTATCCTTATATGTAATTTTACATATATCTTGTTTTGAGTTGCACATTTGTTCCATAAAACTTTAAAATTTTCCCAAAGAGTCTTTCCCAAATAACTAATTCTTATATTTAAAATGTGCCTAATAATTTTTGAGATGACATGACAAATGTTTAAATTTTGAATCAAGGTTGCTTTACAAAATTAGTTTAAAATCTTGGGCTTACAATCATCTAGTTGAATAAGTATTGAAAATTTTTAAGGTGGACCCTTAAGTGAAAAGCGTGTACATTGTGGGAACTTAAACACCAACACAATTACCTTTTTAATATTTTTGTTTAATATGTTTTAGTTGTATGATTGACAAAAATGGATGTCTTTTAAAATTTAGAACTGGACTTGTATTTAAGTATACCTTGTATTTATTGTTATAGGTCCATCTTAATTTTTTTCCTTTTTATAGTATGTAGGCTTTTTTTTGTGAACAATTAATTGTGATTCATAAGGATATAAAATGTACAGAATTTAAAATTTATGTACTTTTTTTTTTTGCAATTATCTCGAATCTCTTCAGGAAGTCCAACCATTTTGTAAACTAATGTCTTGGATTGCTTATTCTATATGGCAGGGTACACTCCTATTTTCTCCAACCATTTTGTAAAACAAGCCTATATAGGAGTTGTTTTATATTGTTTGCTCATGGCAGGGTACTCTCCTCTTTGATTAGGCCTTAGCCATAAATATGCAAGGCAAGTTAATTATAATTTGAAGGTGTAAGTTTTCAAAATGTTGGACGAGTGGGCTTCTTTGCATTCGGCTTCTCAAAGTGGATCTCAAACAATAGAAGAATATGCAGAGGTATTCTTCTTACCTTAAGTTCTTTGAGGAGATCACAGTGTTAGCATATTATACTTACTTTTGGACTGTGTGTCAATTTTTGCATGAAGTCTATCTTTTAATCATGGATTTGTCATTTCATATTTAAAATTTTAATAGGGAACACTTATTTTGTTGCTTATGAAGTTTTTCCTTGTTACTTAGGTTACTCTTGATGATAATATTCTATATGCTTTTTATTTTGTTAGACAATGACAACACATCCTGTTGTTTCTTGTTCTTGTTTCTTAAGCTGCTTGAACAAGGGAGTTTTGTCTATCGGGACAAGTGTTTGACAAAATATATAATATTCCAAATCGGAATATTTTACATTAATTTGGTTTTCTTGGAATTCCTTTTTAAAATAATATTTTATAAAATAATAATCTAAATAATAATAAAGTCAAATTGGATTAATTGTTTATCTTTGAATACGGATTTCAAATATTACAAATTTACACAAGGGGTTTCGTCTTTGGATTCGATAACAAAGATTTTCATCCTTCTATTTGGGTTATGCAATTAAGGGGTTACATCCTTAAAAACCATTGTAAAGTGACTGCGTATACAAGTTATATATTTAATACATAATTGGATGAATATGATTGGATGCCTTTCCTTCTCACCAAATGCTGAATATAAATACCTTCATAGTGTTCCACCAAATGACATGTCTTCTCCCAGGATTGTGACATTTCGTCAAATGAATGCTAACTATTAATTAATCAATAATTAATGTTGTTATTAATTAATGAAATATACTAATGCTCCCCTAATGACAATGATTTCCTCCCTTGAGTGGGCGCTCCTCTTTGAGTGGAACAATTTAATGATAACTATTTAATAAAAGGGATATTATATACCTCCCTTCCCAAAATTGCTTGTCCGCAAGCAATTGTAAATTTCAAGTGCCTTTCTTTGTTTCTCATTTAAATCCAACTTGACAGTAAAATCAAACAGTCCAGGCAAATTCTCTAGTATATTTTCTTTATAGTAGTGTACAAATAGAGCAGTTAACTCTTGAAGATCATGCAGCGTGAACATTTTTACCTCTTCATTGCTACTTTGTAGTACATAATCAAGCACATTGCAGAATATTCTTTCCAGTGGATGTCATGTCCCCACTCTAGTCCAGTATTGCAGTGACATGAGAGTCAGCCTATTATGGGGTCTTGTAGGTTGACAGGATGGTACAGAGACCCAATTTGGTTTTTCAGTGTTGGACTTGGTGCTCTGGCAGGTTATTGATCAGTTGGGCGACATTTCTTGTTCGTGGGAGGCAGTTCCTACTTTTGTGGAGGTTACTCCTATTTTTTTTGGAGACTTGGTCAGGCCCAGGATTGGGACTCCATGAGATTCTGTTCAGAGGTGCAGTTTCAGGGTGTTAGGGTTTGTTCCCTAAGTTTTAAGAGCATCCCTAGATTTTAGGGAGGAGACTGCCAGTGGTTCCTTGATTTCCGGCTCCAGTCACAGACAGGTGACAAGTTGTTCTGACAGTTCGTGTGTTCGGTTGGACATTTCTCAGTTACTTTGGTTATATTTTTAATATTTTTGAGTTTCCGTCTTTTATTTAAAATAAGGCTAAGTTATAGCCAATTTGGGGTTATAAGGTGTTTCTGGCCTCGTCGGGATGCGTGTACTAGAGTGTAATAGCTCATTGGAAAGGTCTCGAACTTTCCTAAATACTTCATTCATATGTCGGAACCATTCGGGGCACGGATAGCTGTTGAATTAAAAAGAAAGCATTATTTCCTATATTTTCAGCCTCTTAAAAGGAAATTATTATAATTTTATATTTTTCACTTAAGCGCCCTTGGTCCACTTTTTGGGGATCGGTTAAAAGTGAAAAAGGTTATAAGAGGCGTTTGAAGAGAGGAGAGGGGCGTCTATTCTCATATCATTTTCCTTTGGAGAAGTGCGCTTGGTAAGCGTGGAACTTTGGGACGCAAACCCCAAAGACTTGACTTGTGGGACGCAGCGCCCACTAGTTTTGGACTATATTCAGCATAGCGATTGGTCGCTTTCCCTTGGTCAGGAGCCGGAAATAGTTTGGATTAGCGCGTAGCCTTTGGGAAAGGGCGCGGCTTTATTTTGGGAGAATTGTTGGGCGCCGTATACACCTTCCGGTCCGTGGAAGACTTGTTTGGCACTGTTCTTAGCGGATGGTGAGGCCGAACGGCTGTACTTAACAGCCTCTTCCTATTATAGCAGCGCAGCAGTAAGGGACTTCTTCTCGGGGACGCCTTTCAGTGTCTGGTCCTGCTTTCATTCAACAATTCAGGTTGGGCAGTTTATCACTATATTCCACATGAATTTTGGCAATCTGTAATAGGTTCATTATTTGATTAAATATCTAGAAAGCCTGCTCATCCGAATTTGGATCTGGTTGTACTTAGTTTTTAAATTCCATAAGTTATTTATGCTTTTGCATTTCAATTATTTACTTGTTGCAAAATTCATCCAAAAACCAAAAAACAAAGAAAAAAAAAAAACACAAATTTCAATAGAAAATACAAAAATATTACAGCAGTGCAATAGAAGAGATCCATCAGGGATCTTTCAGTGGTATCAGAGCTACTGTCCTGCCAGCCTGAGGGGATTCAGTGAAATTGTTTTCTATGCATCCGGGCAGAACTGATTTAAACAGATATTATACACGCAGAAGAGCTCAGTACGAGCGGGAGTTTGGAATAGAACAAGAGCCTATTATGGCAGAAGGACAGAGGGATGCTCAGAGGAATCAGGATGATGTAGAAAGAGAGATGATGAGGACTCTCATCACTACTCAACCCAGGATAGCCCAGACCTTAGATCGATTACAGGATACATTGGAGCGGTTGGAGATGGATAGACACAGAGGCAGGCGGAGTAGATCTGTTTCAGTGGCAGGAAGTCAGCGCAGCCATCAGTCTCACTCTTCGGCAGGGAGTTCCGTTCAGTCCAGTAGGAGGCATCGTCATCATACGCCTACTCCGAATAGGCCATTGCTACCTCGATTCATACCAGGAGAACAGGCAGCGCAGGTGGAACCACCCGAGATTGGATTTCAGGAGTCAGTTTTGGCAGTTACAGCGGAGTGGAGAGCTCTACCTCCTGAGGTTCGGGATGTCTTTCCTCTTCCCCAGTATTGTGCACAGCGGAGAGATGCAGCCAGATTTAGGGGAGATAGGGGAAATAGGCCACCCCAGCAGCAGCAGAATCATGACCTCAATAGAGCTACTGGGAAGATTACATTGGCTCCATATAATGGCTCTGGTGATACTAGTGCAAGAGCGTGGGTCCACAAGCTGGACATATATCTTTCCTTGAGGCCCATGCCTGAGCGTGAGGCTATTCAGTTTGCAGTATTGCACTTAGAAGGGGTTGCATATGATTGGTGGCACCATGGATTGATCACCCAGGATCACGCCTTAGTTCACTCTTACGCTGAGTTCACTGAGCGGCTCATTGCACGATTTGACCGTAAGGATCCAGAACTCTACTACAGGGAGTTGGCTCATCTAAGACAGACTGGTCACGCAGATGCTTATATTAATGAGTTCCAACGTATTGCGGTCATGGTACCTGACATGCCTCAGAGACGGAGCGTGATGTTATTTATTGAGGGGTTACAAGACAGACTTAAGGGCCTGGTTCGTGCTTTCCAACCAGCAACTCTTAAGGAGGCTATCGAGGTGACATTGAGATTGGACACTGTTCCCACTTCTTATCAGGCAGATAAGAAACCAGTTAGAGACTCTCGGCCTTTTCAGAAGGCCAATTCGACACAAAACAAAGGAGGAACTTCATCTAAAGTCCCTTGGATGAATCAGGAGACGAGGAACGAACTGAGAAGGAAAAAGTTATGTTTTTCCTGCAAAGATCCATGGGAGCCCGGGCACCGTTGTATGGGCAAAGGAAAGGTTCACTTGATCGAGGTGACTTCAGAGCTAGGGGATGAGGAGGTTCCGGATACTGATTCTGAGGATAATACAGAGGAGGTTGAGCAGGTTCAGACTCAGTTGGAGCTAGACACCCCTGAGCCTTTGGCATCCGCCAAAGTAGCCATGGCTACCCTTTCCAGTTATCCTAAGTTTCATGCCTTCAGACTAAAAGGGACACTTAAGGGTAAGCAGGTCACTAGCCTGGTAGATACGGGGGCTACACATAACTTTATTGACCAGAAATTAGTTGAGAGGCGTGGTTTACAGTATGAGGAGTTTGGCGGTTTTGGAGTTAAGGTAGCAGATGGTGCAATTTTGAGTTGTACCAAACGAATTCCGCAGCTTAGTATTCAGATGGGGGACCATACTTTGACTGATGATTTCTATGTACTTCCTATAGAGGATTATGATGTGGTGTTGGGTATGCAGTGGTTACAAGGTATTGGACGTTACATTATTGATCACCGTCTTATGCAATTAGAGTTTCTTTCTGGAGGAAAGAAGGTGATTTTGAGGGCAGCTTCTGATGGTGGGCCTAGAGAGGTGACTTCTCGTAGGATGGAGGCTATCCTTAGACATAATGATGTACTCTGGGCTACGCATTGTTTGGTGAAGCCCAAAACACCCACATCTCAGGACGGCCGCCTGTTTCATGTGGACATTCAGTCAGTGATGGATCGCCATGGTAGAGTCTTTGGGGATATACCTCCTGGAGTGCCTCCAGACAGAGGTTTTGAGCATGGAATAGAGTTAGAAGAGGGAGCAAAGCCAGTGATTACTACTCCATACCGTCATCCTAGAGCTTACAAGGATGAAATTGAGAAGACTATTCATGAATTGTTAGATATGGGGTTCATTCGGCCTAGTTCCAGCCCCTTTGCTTCTTCTGTAGTGTTGGTTAAGAAGAAGGATGGGACTCTAAGGATGTGTGTTGATTACAGAGCTTTGAACAAGAAAACAATCAAAAACAGATATCCTATTCCCCGCATAGATGAGTTGTTGGATGAACTTCATGGGGCTCTATATTTCTCTAAGATTGATCTTCGCTCTGGTTACCATCAGATTCGTGTACGAGCTGAGGATGTACCCAAGACTGCTTTCCGTTGTCACTATGGGCACTATGAGTTCCTGGTAATGCCATTTGGCCTTACCAATGCACCTGCGACCTTCCAATCCTGTATGAACCATATCTTCAACAAGCAGTTGAGGAAGTCGGTTCTAGTATTCTTTGATGATATATTAATTTACAGTGATACTTGGGAGGATCATCTCCGACATCTTGAGGAGGTGCTGAGCATAATGGAGGACCAGTCGCTATTTGCTAAGCTCTCCAAATGTGAGTTTGGATTGAGGGAGGTACTATACTTGGGACATGTAATCAGTGCTGATGGGGTTAAGGTGCATGAGGAGAAGATTCAGGCAATTCAGAATTGGCCGGTTCCTCGGAACATTACTGAGTTACGTGGATTCCTTGGATTGTGTGCTTATTATAGAAGATTTGTTAAGGGGTTTTCTCAGTTGGCAGCACCTTTGACAGATCTTACTAAGAAAGGAGCCTTCAGATGGACAGAACTTGCACAGGGGGTCTTTGATAGACTCAAAGAGGTTATGAGTACTTGTCCTGTTTTGGCACTACCTGATTTTTCACAGCCATTTGTTCTAGAATGTGATGCTTCGGGATTGGGTATAGGAGCCGTGTTGATGCAGAACAAACATCCGATTGCCTATGAGAGTAGAAAGTTGCAAAATAATGAAAGGTTGTATTCTACTTATGACAAGGAAATGTTAGCTATCATGCATGCGTTGGCCAAGTTCAGACAGTATCTTGTGGGTAGCAAATTTGTGGTAAGAACTGACCACAATAGTTTGAAATATTTCCTAAATCAGAAGGAGCTCAATGATAGACAGCAAAAATGGATCAGCAAAATTCAGGCTTATGATTTCGATATCGAATTCATAAAGGGAAAGAATAATATTGTGGCCGATGCACTCTCTCGGAAACCTTCATTGGCTGCCCTTTGCTCATTGAGTGAGATTTCAGCGGATTGGAAGGCTCAACTTTTAGTTGAGTATTCCAAGAATCAGTATGCTGGTGAGATCATAGAGGGTGTGGTAGTAGATGACAGATATAGTGTAGTAGATGACATTATCTACTACAAAGGCAGGGTTTATCTTGTTCCAGGGTCACAGTTGAAGGAACAAATTTTGCAGGCTCATCATGATACTCCTATGGCAGGACATCCAGGATATGTGAAGACTTATAGGGCGATTCGAGAGAGATTCTCATGGAAGGGTCTCAAAGATGATGTTTTGAGGTATGTTCGGGAGTGTGTGACTTGTCAGCAGAACAAGTCTGAACATACTTACCCTGCAGGATTATTGCAGCCCTTACCTATACCAGAACAGAAGTGGACAGGGATTTCCATGGATTTCATTACAGGTCTTCCTCGAGTTCAGGGGAAAGATTGTATTTATGTGATTGTGGATAGGTTAACAAAGTACGCCCACTTCTTCTCCATTGCCCTAGATTTTACAGCATCACAGGTGGCTGAATTATTTTTCAGAGAGGTGTTTAGACTCCATGGTCTTCCCAAGACCATTGTGAGTGACCGGGATAGCAGGTTCATGAGTTCCTTTTGGCAGGAACTTTTCAGGCTTACAGGCACCATGTTGACACCTAGTACTAGTTATCACCCTCAAACGGATGGGCAGACTGAAATAGTTAATAAGTGGGTTGAGGGGTATTTGCGTAACTATGTGTCAGGGCAACAAAAGGCCTGGGTTCGTTGGTTGTATTTGGGCGAGTATTGTTATAATACCTCACACCATATGTCCATTGGCATGACGCCTTTTAGAGCCCTCTATGGATATGAAGCATTATCTTTCACTGATTTGGCACTTGGTGACAGTAGAGCTCCCTTGGCTCATGATTGGTTACAGGAAAACCAGGATATCATGAGATCCCTCAGAGAGAATTTACAGCAGGCCCAAAATCAGCAAAAGATGTACGCTGATAGACACCGGATTGAGAGAGCATTTGAAGTGGATGATATGGTCTTTTTGCGCTTACAACCATATCGACAGAGCACCCTTAAAAAGGGTTCCTGATGAGATTCTTGAGGTAAGGGAACGGCAATTGAGGAAACGAGTGATTCGAGAGTATTTGGTTCGATGGAGAGATCTTCCCATAGAGGATGCCACCTGGGAAGGGGAGAGCATTTTGCAGCATCCGGCCTTACAGTTGCTTGTGGGCAAGCATGTCCTAGAGGGGAGGACTGTCATGTCCCCACTCTAGTCCAGTATTGCAGTGACATGAGAGTCAGCCTATTATGGGGTCTTGTAGGTTGACAGGATGGTACAGAGACCCAATTTGGTTTTTCAGTGTTGGACTTGGTGCTCTGGCAGGTTATTGATCAGTTGGGCGACATTTCTTGTTCGTGGGAGGCAGTTCCTACTTTTGTGGAGGTTACTCCTATTTTTTTTGGAGACTTGGTCAGGCCCAGGATTGGGACTCCATGAGATTCTGTTCAGAGGTGCAGTTTCAGGGTGTTAGGGTTTGTTCCCTAAGTTTTAAGAGCATCCCTAGATTTTAGGGAGGAGACTGCCAGTGGTTCCTTGATTTCCGGCTCCAGTCACAGACAGGTGACAAGTTGTTCTGACAGTTCGTGTGTTCGGTTGGACATTTCTCAGTTACTTTGGTTATATTTTTAATATTTTTGAGTTTCCGTCTTTTATTTAAAATAAGGCTAAGTTATAGCCAATTTGGGGTTATAAGGTGTTTCTGGCCTCGTCGGGATGCGTGTACTAGAGTGTAATAGCTCATTGGAAAGGTCTCGAACTTTCCTAAATACTTCATTCATATGTCGGAACCATTCGGGGCACGGATAGCTGTTGAATTAAAAAGAAAGCATTATTTCCTATATTTTCAGCCTCTTAAAAGGAAATTATTATAATTTTATATTTTTCACTTAAGCGCCCTTGGTCCACTTTTTGGGGATCGGTTAAAAGTGAAAAAGGTTATAAGAGGCGTTTGAAGAGAGGAGAGGGGCGTCTATTCTCATATCATTTTCCTTTGGAGAAGTGCGCTTGGTAAGCGTGGAACTTTGGGACGCAAACCCCAAAGACTTGACTTGTGGGACGCAGCGCCCACTAGTTTTGGACTATATTCAGCATAGCGATTGGTCGCTTTCCCTTGGTCAGGAGCCGGAAATAGTTTGGATTAGCGCGTAGCCTTTGGGAAAGGGCGCGGCTTTATTTTGGGAGAATTGTTGGGCGCCGTATACACCTTCCGGTCCGTGGAAGACTTGTTTGGCACTGTTCTTAGCGGATGGTGAGGCCGAACGGCTGTACTTAACAGCCTCTTCCTATTATAGCAGCGCAGCAGTAAGGGACTTCTTCTCGGGGACGCCTTTCAGTGTCTGGTCCTGCTTTCATTCAACAATTCAGGTTGGGCAGTTTATCACTATATTCCACATGAATTTTGGCAATCTGTAATAGGTTCATTATTTGATTAAATATCTAGAAAGCCTGCTCATCCGAATTTGGATCTGGTTGTACTTAGTTTTTAAATTCCATAAGTTATTTATGCTTTTGCATTTCAATTATTTACTTGTTGCAAAATTCATCCAAAAACCAAAAAACAAAAAAAAAAAAAAACACAAATTTCAATAGAAAATACAAAAATATTACAGCAGTGCAATAGAAGAGATCCATCAGGGATCTTTCAGTGGATCTTGAGTATGTCTCTAGTAAAGCATTTTTTGATGTATTTCACTTCCAACAATGCTTGTAATCAACCATCTAAAGATTGCACAAAAGGAGCCTGCCCATCAAATCCATCTCCTGGTATGTATTTGGGTGAGTGCTTTTAGTATGTTGGTGTCGTTATTTTGAGGGAAATGACCCTCATCTAAAACCAACAATGTCTGATTATTGGTACCTAAAACAGTCTCCAAGTTTTTGTTAGGGACAAGCTTTGAATATTTTGTACCTTTCTAAGCCTATGGCCATTGATTGCCAAAGATTGTTTTCATATTCTGCCCAATAAAGCCACACAAAGTGCAAAATTTACCACGATCATCTTCTAGAATGAAGCTTTGAAGGCAATCTTCTATATCATTTTTGTCATAAGTAGAATTCATGTCTCGATTTACCGTACTCTGGGAACATTTAAAAGATAATGACTTTTGTTTCCACATTAATGAGACCTCGTCATTGTCTTCTTCATCACTTTCATTTTGTATCTCTCTCCCGCGGAAATTCTATTTCTGCATAATCTACAACATCAAATATTTATATGATGCCCTTTTGCATAAGATACTTGAAAGGGTTGCGACCTTTCTTAAAATTGTCAAACTGCTGTTTAGGTATGCATAACCTTTTATTTTTTACTATAAGGAAAGGTCTCAAAACTCTTCTTGCATTAGCTAAAATGCGGATCCCATTTTGCTTATCATCTTGTTTAATTTCAACGTGAGAATGGATATGCTATTTCTGATGAAGATATTCTATTTCTGCAGAAGTATTCTCTTGGGAAATTTGATCTGGTTTATCAAATTCCCTCAAACCATTGTCCACCGCTATGTTTGTAACTATGGTTGGCCTGGGCATATCTTTCCCGTCCATGGACTCTATTCTATTAGTATAATTGTCTTTTACTATTAAAATATAATTTTGAACTATGGACGTAGCAAATAAGGTTCGTCTCGAATAAGAGAAACCTTTTCTATAATCATTGCCTATCTTTCCCACAATAGTATTTGGCATTTGGACTGAAACTTTAAACTGATTTTTTGGTCCAGAAACAGTGTGAGACACTTTGTGTTTATCAGAGTACCATGTGAACACAATTTTGGGGCAACCCAGTTGGCAATTATTAGCATATGCACGGTATTCGATAATATCTTCTGAAAAATGCACTCTTTTCATATTGTTATTGTCTTCATAATCATTTTCAATAATTTGATCAGCTCTGAGTCTCTCTCTTTCTACAATGCACTAGTAACGGAGATAATTCTTCCACATCGAGGGAAAAGTCAAGTTCAATTCCAAAATTACTAGAATCCGTTTGTGTACAATCAAAATCTTTGTGCTCTTTAAGATTTCTAATAACTGTACTATTTATGGTCACGACACCCGTACATCGACCTTGAAACATGTTCTGTTTTCTGTCAAGAGTCTCTTCCTCTGTTGACCCATTATGATTCCCCATGTTTCTGGTTAGTGTTATTGGTACAGACCCTAACCGAATATCTTTAATCTTGTATAAAACTTGTGTTATTATTGTTAGGACTGCCCCTACCACAATCAACACTTAGACAAACACTTATTAAATTTTCCCGATTATCGTGGATTTCATAGACAATCCTTACTTTGTTACCATTTCTTCCAAATTTTGATTGATGCGAATCCATGACATCCTTGAGATACAACCATGAATCTTTAAGAAGTGTATTTGATTTATCACAGAAAGAGAGATTCTCGACATCACTTGTTTTCTGGTTATACTTATCTTTGAATGACTCATTTTCCTGATCCATTTGCAGAGATCTATTTTTAACTAAATAATTTGCCGTATGATATATGGTAGAATGTGCTTTTATTGGTTGAATATTATCTTTAGGTATCAAATAATCAATTTAAGAAGTCTTCTGTTCTGGGCCAATCCATTTCTTTATAGGCATTATGATCATCATCTCCCGACTTAAGGCCTCTCGTTTTTTTGATTATCGGGGTCCAACCATTAGTTATTGGAGATTGAAAAGAACAGAAAATTTGAGAAGGCAATGAATGTTCCTCATCACTACTAAAATCAAGCAATCTAGACTGATAAGCAATGTGTGAGTTACTACGTTCTCCCTTGTCCAGCTCAAAACTAATTTCTTCACTTAAAATCTTCTCATTGCTAAAGACAGGTGCCAATACATCATTCATCAGTTTTTCGGCAGACATATGCTTAGAAGGCACATCTTTGTTCTTGTCATTGTACCATGATGATTGAGCTTCATCATAATCAATATGAAATAAACTAGGCTTTGTATTGAACTTCATTGGGCTTCCATCTGAAATTCCCATGCCGCAACTAGGAACTTGGTTTTCCCACTCTATTTCCAAGCATTCATTGCTTTCCTTATTTTTACTACTTTGTATAGAACATATATTAATGTGTTTGAGTATTTTTTCTTTAGACCCACATATTTGTTGTGGAGACCATTGAATATTGTCACATGTTATGTTTGACACATTTTTGGGACAAGAAAATGATGACAGAGTAGCTTCCTTTGTCTTCTTAGACCTACTCTTAAGCTTACCAAAATCATTATATTTAGTCGTAGCCAATTCATAGGAGTACTTGCTGTTATGGTAAAGATTAGCATTGTCAGCTATTGTTTCAGTTATTTCCTAACATTTATTAAGATTATTATTATCTAAATCGTGAGGAATACTTCTTTGGAATTTGTCTGGCATGTAGCCTTCATCCTCTCTCCAATTTTCTTCCATCTCACTGCCATAACTATGATTCACGAACTTGTCTTCCTTATAGTGTCTGTTTCCATTCCATGACTCTTTCAACTCCAAAAAATCCGAAAAAGAGATTTCTTTTCGAATCTCTGCTGAAAGGATGTACGACTCGAAACTGTCCATAATTTCCTTATATAGTGACCCCATGTTTCATAGGTTGGCAAGAAAAATAGCTTTGATACCACTGTAATATTCAAAATTGGAATATTTGACGTTAATTTGGTTTTCTCGGAATTCCTTTCTAAAATAATATTTTATAAAATAATAATTTAAATAATAATGAAGTCAAATTGGATTAATTGTTTATCTCTGAATACAGATTTCGAATATTAGAAATTTACACAAGGGGTTTCATCCTTGGATTCGATAACAAAGATTTTCGTCCTTGTATCTGGGTTACACAATTAAGGGGTTACATCCTTAAAAGCCATTGTAAAGCAACTGCTTATACAGGTTATACATTTAATACTTAATTGGATGAATATGATTGGATGCCTTCCTTCTCATCAAATGCTGAATATAAATACCTTCATAGTGTTCCACCAAACGGCATGTCTTCTCCAAGGATTGCGACCTTTCGTCAAATGAATGCTAACTACTAATTACTTAATTAATTAATCAATAATTAATGCTGTTTTTACTTAATGAAATATACTAATGCTCCCTTAATGACAACGATTTCCTCCCTTGAGTGTGGCGCTCCTCTTTGAGTGCAACAATTTAATGGCAGCGATTTAATAAAACTGATATTAAATTCCTCCTCTTCTTCTGGCCTTGAGGATCACAACTCCTTGGCACTGGCAAACTCCTTTACTTTGGAAGAACTTGACGTTCAATTATCTGTAAAAGACCTCATCATCTGGTTTGTGTATCTAGACTGGGTAGGAGCTCAGTTTCAACACCAGTTATTGCAGATTTGGGGCCAATTGTGTGAGAAAGTCACTATTATCGCAGAACATGAGCATCTAATTCAGTTGCAAGAGGCGAGGATTGACAAACTCAAAAAAATGGAACAGTCAAAACCTCTTGACAGATGGTTTTCATCTTCTCCAAGAGGTAGTGTTAAATATACAAAACACACAACCACACGTTCTCATTTAATGTGAAAAGCTGAAGAATCAAACCACAAGTTGCCAACAATGCACCCTAAAACATGTGTATGAACATAGCTCATTGGTATGGGTGGTTATATGTAAAAATGCCGACATGGCTGTTTAAATGAAATTTGAAGAATTTTTTTGGCAGCCTAAGGAATTGAACCTTTGAATTAATGGACTTGCTTGCAGGTTCGATATGATTTCCATGAGACTTTGGACATGAATAACATTTCTCTTGATAGAATTGGGATGACTTTGGATGTCTCTTGTGTTCACTATTTTCAACCTATAGAGGAGCTTTGCATGCCTTAAGGGCTAAAAATTCGATATTCTCTCATACAAACAAGATTTGCTTGGACACAAGTCCAAGTGGAGGACCTATAAAAGGCTCACCCTTGACTCATGGTATTCCATAATTTCTGCTGTTTCATGTTAACTTGCTAGCTCTACACCCAAAAATAAAACAACAATTTACTTGCACAATATTTTGGCTTTGGAATTGAACAAAATATTTATCCAACCTTTTTAAACTCTAGATTCTTTCTACTTAGCAAACTTCATCCACTGTGTGTGTCAAATCCCAAATCATCTCCCCTACCCCTGCCGCCTGAATAATTGCTGAAGTAATCCAAAAGTCTTTTGAAGGCAGTCTTTGGAACTATGCAGTTCTTCACGTTAGGAGTAAATAATACCGATCCAAGGGGGGCATTCCTATTGGATCCTCTCACAATAATTTTTTATGGAACCGGAGGATCATATGAATTCTTCAAATTTTGTAACAAAGCTAAGCGGAATGCTTTCAATGAATTGAAGGAATGGAAAATATTTGAAAATTGTTTTTGAAAGGATCTTAAAATATAAAATATCGCAATGGATAGGTTCCTTATTTTACTGAGTATTTATTGAATTTCTTTGCTCAACAAGCAGAATATGGTGGAAGAAAAGGGAAACACGGCCTCTTTTTATCAGCAAAGGGGCTATGAAATCATGATCTATTAAATAATCAATGTGGAAAGAATTTGAGCAGGAAAATAGAAAAATAGAATCCTACTGAGCATTTATTTAAAGTTACATTCACAAACTCAAGAAGTAGTCTGAAAAGAATGAATTTCCCAAAATGAAAATGAACAAATCCACAACAGTGTAATTCAAATAAACTGGTTTGCTTTATTGATTTGGAGTTGTTTATACAGAATTCTAAAAAACAAATCCACCAAAATCGGAAATTACAAAGATATTTTTTGGCAACATTATTCACGAATTTCTCCCTTTATCCTATGACTCTAGACACCTAGAAGAAAACTATAATAAACTTGGCTCCAGAATGTTTTCTAGTTGCAGCTCTGTGAATAAAACCAGAAAAGAGACAATGGATTTGGGTGTGTGTGAGAACGTATGGGGATGAAGGAAGAGCAGAGAAACCATAAGGGAATCTGTAAGAAAAGTTGGCGGCCAAAATGATCAAACTGTTACTGCAAGGCAGTTATTTATAATTGAGTTGCTTCCTTTCCATGCTGAACAAGCTGGAGTTTGAATGCTCGTATGTCTTTTGCATTGTTGAAATTTTGAAAATTCTCCCAAAATTCTTTTTATAAGCCATTGGTAGTTTTTCAAATAATCCAGTGGCGAAGAATGGCACGTGAAGAGCAAGAATCACATCGCCATAACTATTATTTAAAGCTGGACATCTAAAAACTGTGAAATAATATTCACTGCCTGTCTTTGCTATTTTCATCCTTCTCTTGAAGATTTTTGTGCTTTAGGATTATGCCACTATGACTCTTGTTCAAATAACATTCCATGGATACCGCAAATGAGATTTTAAATAAACTTATATTTTGTCTTTTCCCTTGTAAGTAGTTTATAAGGGTTTTCATGTGCTCTTAGATTGGACCTCACAGGTTTCAAATGACTCACTTTGGTGATCCTTTTCTTTCAGAAAGTTGCCCGGAAACATTCCCAGAAACTTATAATAGTATACAACTCCCGGGAAATATATATAGGAAGTTCCCTTTCCTATTTTAATGAAGTGGGTCCCATGTGGATGGTAAGCAAGGGTTGATAATGAGATTCCTTTAAAGGGTTTGTCTAACAGTTTACTGAGCATAAATTTTTTATACTCGTTCAAGTACATATCTTTTTTTTTTTCCTCCACAATGAATATCAAAGCAGACATGTCTGAAAATAAGACTTGTTCTTGGCTTGTACTGTCTTCATAGAGGTAAGTATTGAACTTCACTGAATTGCATGCTCATGATGCCTTATATTGTCTGAATTAATGCATCTTGTTATATTGTTGTAAAGCATTCATATTCTACAATAGACAAACCGATAATTTCTTTTCCATTCCATGACTAGTTTGTTGCATTTTCTTTTTTCCTTGTTCTATTTTATTGTGTAAAGGATGAATCTATATTGCAGACTTATGATATTTCTGGAGGACAGAAAAATTTGGAGAACCAGATTTTCTCAGTAGACACACTTGAACGACATGCATCCAAGGGTCATGGAGTTGTAACATGCATGTCAGCAGGAAATAATGCCATTCTTGTTGGGACAAATAAGGGATGGCTTATTCGATATGATTTTGGAGGTGGAGACAATTATGGTATGTGCCATTTATTTATTTATATTTATTGGAAAACCAAACATGTTCACCTTTCAAAATTTTAAGAGTTTAATTTTTTTGCCAAAGATGCTTAGTTCAAAGCTGTACAAGAAGACATTAACTTAGGTCACACAAAATAAATTTTCCTTATGACAATCAGATAACTGCATCCAAGGGTTCAATGCTTCTTTAGCGGTCATCACTGAAGTGGTGGTTTTCTTCTTTAGAATTATCACGAGGCATGGTACTTCAGAGAATTAGCAACAACAGCGGTGGTAATTCTCACACATCAAGCTGGTCTTGACTTTGCCAGTCGGAAAAATTTCCAAACCAACACTTGACTTTGAACAACCACCTGCATTTTTCTGTCTGTGTTGTTTTTCATGAACAAGCTCTTGAATATGGCCCTTTTTGCGCCTGAGCCTTTGAAATCACCAAATATTCTGTTCACCACACAATCTTGACAGAAAGCATGAATTGCAAATAGAATTCAGTGAGGCAACTCTTCTGTCTGTAAACAATATCCTCATTCTATTTTAATCCATGGTTGCCATAACCCTGCCATTGTAAGTACAAACTACAACTTGGGAAGAAAATCATAGTTTACATCATGCAAAGAGTCAGTCCACTAGATTTTGCCGCAAATAATTTTCTCAAATGTATCAACGGCAAACCTCCAAAAAAGAAAAAGAAGAAGTGCAATTAAGAAAGACATGCCAGTTGTTTCTAGTTGACTACAAAATTACAAATAAATAAATGATTCACTGGGAGCTCCTTCCAAAGGAAATCCATCTAGAAAAAGCCTTTCTTGGTTCAATAGGAAAGCCGATTTGGAGACCAGATTTAGGGCCAACAGAATTTGATCTTGTTCTGTTCCAACTCTTTTTAAAGATAACCAAGATCAGCAGCATGGAGGTAAAAGCTTGCACAACTCAGTAGAGATATGAATCTTCTCTTCCTATTAAGTTATCGAACTAACTCCTCAGTCATCCTTAACTGTGCATAGGCCATTTACGGTATAGAAAAAGAAGGAAAACATTTTTAACATATTTTATCACAAGAAAGTCCAAATATTAAGCTTGGTTTATTCTAGGCGGCCCAATCATTATCTTGCTTGAAAGTTGACCAAGGATAATAAATATTTCTTTTAGTTTCTCCATGTCAAGGGAGAGCAGCATCTTGTTTTGGTCAAAATATTAGAACCAAAAATAGTGTCCAAGGACTTCTACATGCAAAACAAGTTCTTGAATTGGCTGAGCAAACGTTAGCAGACAACTTAGTTTTTGCAACATGCTTTCCAAGACATCCAATTTACTGTCTACCGAGATTATTTCATTGGCGTGAGGGGCAAAGCCATTGGCCTCCCGAGAGATTCTTTCATCGGCGTGAGGGGCAAAGCCCTTGGCCTACCGAGAGAACAATAGATGTTAGATGTCAGTGCAAGGGGAAGATTATTACAAGCATAATTTGATATCAAGGCACCACCCTACAGAAAAGAAAAATCAACCACCTCAGTATCCCTCTGCTTTGACTTCATCATCTCTAAGAAGTTGATGTTCTATCTGCGCTTAATAACGAAGGAGCGGCCTAGCAATGTGGAATTGAAGAAAAGAGAAAAAGGCACTATGGATGAGAACTCAAAGCATAAGCACAGTAAAAAATAGGGCATAAGAAATTACTAAAGATCACAATAAAATAAGTCCACTCCTCTTGGGGATTGGAAAGAACAAGAATCAAATGTTTCCACTGAAGATTTTTTCTCTTTAAACACTAAAGACACTATTGTATCAGTTTACATTTCACCAACTGGAGCGCTCAAATTGAAGCATTTCAGATTCTTGAGCAATGGCTATCTCAACATTGATGAAACTTCATGGTTTTGAGAGTGGACCTGTTAAAGCATCAGCAAAAATAAAAGGGGGACGACACCATTAACAAAAAAGACTAGCAGATCAGCTGTGCTCTCGCATCGAAGACCATGAGGTAGTGGATTTGAATTTCTCTTAAGGATTTTACATGTGGTGCAATAGGAGAAAAGACAATTTGTAAATAGCTGAAACGGTAGGCTGCTTTATCCTCCCAGAAGAATTGATCAGTAGCAGATGGCACATAGCAGCCCACATGCACGATCAAACACTCTATGATCACTGGGCTATATGGTTAGAGATCTTGCTAATCCAACTGTTTGGAACACCTCCTTCAAGTTGAGAACGTGTGGCTTCAACACCTTGAAATTCATTATAAAGTAAGGGAGTGGTGGAAGGAAAGGTGCTCCATTCAGGGGTACGAAATGCAGACACTTGCAGGGAGGCTAAGAATCCTCAGGTAAAGATTGGAAGCTGAGAACAAAGAGGTCTTGTGAAACATATTTGAATATCTTGCTGATGTCAAAGCCAAAGTAGTTGGCCTTTTGTGACAGAACCTTTAATTATGAATCATACAACAGGAGCACAAGTTACTTGGTTATCTGTTAGATTTGCAACGAAAGGAGGATTCTTGGAGGCACAAATTGAGTGTTATCTGGAGAAAAAAGGAGATAGTAACACAATTTTTTCGTGTCTGTCCTAAATTGAGGAAATATCAACAATATACACTTGTTTGGAAGTCTGATGGAAGTATAGCTGAAGCTCAGGAAGAGATTCTGTAGTAGCAGGAATGAGGCACAAACCAAGTTGCTTTCCCAGCTTTCAAAGAGCATCTCAGTGAAAGACAATGCCCAATTAATTGCAGTGGCCCCTGAAGGAGAACTAAGGGCAGCCATTTTCTCTATAAAAGGTTAAAGTTCCATGGCCAGATGGATTTCCAACAATTTTTCAGGAATTCTGGAAGATACTTATAGGTTTTTTCCTTAAGATGGTAGAAGACTCTAGAGAAGTGAATAAGATTATCACTGGCATCAGTGCTAATAATCTAACATTGATCCCAAGAAAGGTAGAAGTGCACACACTTGAGGCCTTGAAATCAATATCACTGTGCAATACGTTACAAAATCATTTTTGATCATCACAAATAGCATTCAACTCCTAGTACCCAAAATTATATCTCCAACTGAATCAAATTGTGAAGGGCAGGCTGATTTTGAATATCATATCAGTAGAAGAGGATCTAATTTCAATGATTTCTCACAAAGGTTAGGCCTGCTTATCAATCTGGGTATGCATAAAGGTTTTGATCAGAGCAATTGGGTTGTAATCCTCAAACAATGAGCAGGTTTGGGTTTCACAAAGATTTAATTCAGTGGATAGTAAGTTACAGTTTATCCCAAACTTTCTCTCTAATACAAAATAGAGCTTCTGGGCTGCTATTCAGCTCCTCGAGAGGGCCATGACAAATCTAACCCATATGTCTCTACCTATTCATTATCATGACAGAAACACTCAACTGATTTTAATGAAAGCCAAGGCTTACAATGAAATACATGGTTTTTCGGTGGGCCCTATAAGGGGAAAAATATACAAATCTCCAGTTTGCAAATGACACACTCCTGTTAATAGCAATCTCGAGGTAAGTGAGAATACCTAAAACCATCCACAATGCTTTTCAGCAACCCTCAAGGAAGCAAATCAACTTGGATAAATCATTTGTATTGGGTTTCACAAATATTTAATTCAGCTCCACCAGAGGACCATGACAAATCGAATCCATATGTCTCTACCTATTCATTATCATGGCAGAAGCACTCAACTGAATTTATGGAAGCCAAGGCTTACAATGAAATCCATGGTATTTCCTTGGTCCCGCAAGGGTAAAGTTACACAAACCTTTAGTTTGCAACTGACATACTTCTATTAATAGCAATCTCAGTGGAAGTAAGAAAATCTAAAACGATTCACAATGCTTTTCACTAACCCTCGAGGAAGCAAATCAACTCGGATAAATCATTGGTATTTTTTCAAAGCACTCCTCTCAAGAAGAAAAATTACAGATTTTGTCCTTCATAGTTCAGTCGGCCACTAAATATCTAAGCTTCCCTTAAAGCTCCAAGCCGCCAAGGTGCACAAAGCCGCACAATGGAGAGATCTCATCACTAGAGCTCAAGCATAATTTTGTGATTCAACAGCCAAATGGTTGAGCTTCTAGGTATGATACAACTCATTAAAGCAGTGCTTCAGGCAATCCCAGTTCACTTGTTCTCATAGCTACACATCCCAAGATAGCGCATGAAGAACTACTTAGATTTCAAAGGAAGTTATTATTATGAGTATTAATATATAAGTTAAAGTTTCCCCTGATTTCATGGAACGAATTTGTAATGTCATTGCTAGTAGGAGGTCCAAATGACTCATATTTATTAAACCAGGGATCCCCTAGAAAGTATAGGATGAAGCTCTACCTTTTTTTTCAAATAATCAGTGGAATGGTTATAATCGCAAATGTGATACATTCTTATCAAAATATCCTAAAATAAATGGAAAGTTTGGGTTTGTCCAAGTGCAATGATTGCGTTGGAAATTTGACTATTCAGCATGTATTGACACCATATCAAATTGGGACACCCATGATAGAATAGTCACACATATTGATCCATAAGGATCTAGAAAAGGAATCCATCTATCAAATAACAAGTTCAAAACCTGGTTTCAGTCAACAACATAGCTTCAAAGGGAGCGTTCTATGCGTGGCGACGAAACCACCGCTTCATACATGCGGTGATTTTGAAACCGTTAGTCTGCATTAATGGGCGGGTTTGCCGATGGTAACCTCACATGCATGGTAATGGTAGAAACAAAGAAAGAAAGAAATTATATTAATGTCTACAAATGACCAAAGTAGGTGATGGGACTCGAGGATACAACCATTAATAGTAGAAAGTTCAAGGAAAGAGAATCCAAGAAAGCTAAAAAGAAAAAGGAAAACAAGTACACAAGACAAAGTAAAGTTGTGTACCACTAACAAAGGTGGTAATGGAACCAATACAAATAGCAATGGAGGGTGAACAAGAGCCCCAAAAGCATATGTGGATGAAGATTGGAAGACTTCATCAAAAATCTATGTCTATGCCTGAAGTGGAGCTGTTTGACCCACCATCAATCGTTGTGGAAAGATCTGATAGTGTTTGTCGGGGAGTACTCAGTGTCAAAGGGGCCAGGTTGGGAGATCCTAGGGAGAAGCAAACCACTTCCTCTAGAATATCCCCTAACATCCAAGGCCAATGTAATTCCCGTAATACAAAATAAAACTCGTAAACTGAGTTTGCCCATGTGGTCTGGGGGGTAGCTGGTAAGTAGTAGATCCATGTTGCTGGAAAGGTGTAGAGCCATGCCGATGGGAAGAAGCTGAGCTGTGATGTCCAAGGAGAGCAGGCTGGGGGATCTGAGTAGAGTAATGATATGCTGAGAGAAGCGTTGCTTAATTGACCTATTAACTCTGATGTGTGATGCACCAGTGTCCAAAGGGTGATTAGTGTTGCCAATCGCCTGGATGGGCTAAAAGAAAGACGTGATCAACATAGAGGCTCTAGAGCCTCTAGGCTCATCCTATGGGGATCTACACTAGAGGGTGATGGCCTCGCGAAGATAAAGAGCCAGGCACTGCTGGTTTGGATATCTGAAGAAAGTAGAGCGTTGGTTGAGTCCTTATAGAGGCAATGATATCTTCCTTGGATCTTGTAGTAAATAGGGCGTCTGAAAATGAAGTGTTCCTTGGTCTCCACAACCTAGAGATGGCAAAGACGACATATCTGATCCAGTCGAAGAATGTGGTGATTTGTTTCAACTCGTAATTTGTGAGAACACACTATCATTTGGCCAAGGGGAAACCTCAATCCATGGGACCAATGGCCCTGGAGATGGTGGGGGCAACAAATAATACCAACCACTACTTGTAAGAAATGTTTGGCGTAGAAAGCAAGCTTGGGACTAAGCGTCTCAAAGGGGGAGGTTTAGGTGGCTTGGATATATTGTTTGTAGATGTCTTCTTTGGCAGTTCTAGTGATGACGCCCTTTGTGGGAAGGAACTCATGGGGGGTGTCCAGGGAATACATGAAAAGAGGTAGTTGATCAATAGAGATGCCAATAGAAAGGAGGAGCAACCTAGTCTCAAAGTATTAACAGTGTCAGCGTCTGGTGGGGACAAGTGAAGCAATCCTCCTTGAAGAGCAAAGTGATAAGTATCGATATCTCTCACGACCTAAAGTTGAGTCCCCCAATCACCTGAGTCTATGGATGTAGAGAGTAAGCCTGGAGATAGTCTCAAGGCATTGTGGCAAGGTGACAAGTTCAGCTTGGACGATGCACTGAGGAATTGTTTGCTTGCAACAGATCATGCACTGTAACATGACAGTCTAGACCCTCTCAATATGGGCCCAATCAACGACACCCAAGCTAGGTCCCCACACCTTTGAACCATATAAAATTGTAGGTTTGATGATTGCATCAAAAAGGCGTATCTTGGAAGGAATGCCTTGGAAGTGGATCTGGAAACACTGACGCTCTAAGATAGAAAGAGAGGCATACGCCTTGCAAAGGTATAGATGATAGGGAGACTTCATGTTAAAGCATGGACCAAAACAATTGGACCCCCACATAAGTGTAGGCCGATGTGATCTCTAGAAGTTCCCCTTTGTAGAGAAACTAGAATGTGGAGAGAGAGTGCTTGGAGATATTGAAGATCATAACCTTAGTCTTTCTAAGGTTGACCAAAAGTTGTTGGAGTTCACAAAATGAGCAAGGGCATCAAGTTGTTGTAAGCCCTTGACAGATTGTGAGAGGAGGACAACATTGTCGATAATAAAAAGGATAATTGTCAGCACCTCATGCAAAAGACAACCATCATCCATATGGGTATGCTGCCGAAGAAACTCCTCCAACTCATCAATGTAGATGTTGAATAGTGCTGGTGAGAGAGGACATCCTTGCTTGATCCCAATTTTATTCTTCACAAAGTTAGAAAAACCATGAGAAGTACAAAACTACCCAATAACTGTCTCATAAACCCTCCAAGTGGCGGTAGTCAAAGAATCAAGAATGATGATATTTCTCAACTTCTTGAAAAGCAGGTATCTCGGAACCGAGTCAAAGGCTTTCTTGAAGTCAACAAAACAACAAAATACTTTGGAAGACTTGAGACGAGCTTCTTCAATAATAACCCAAAGTGTGAAGATGTGGTTGATAGTCTGAGAGTCCCTTCTGAAACCAACCTGCCCTCTAGCTCTGATATTATTCCTTTCCAAGTACTCTGACAACTGCATGTTTAACATTGTGGCATAAAGTTTAGCAAATGTATGGCCTATCATAATGGTTTTATAGTTGCCAGGGGTAGAGAGACCTCCAGACTTATGAATAAGGTGAATAATGTGTTGGGACCATGATTGAGGGAAACCTGAATACACCACCTTATTAAAGAGTGTGGCAAGGGGATCCACACCATATTTGATGAACCCAACTTTCAGACCTTCAGAAACAACTGTTTTGCTGGTGCACAATATTAATATAGCTTTCTTGACGAAATACGTGGAGAAAACAAAGGAGAATGGTGGAGGAGTGGGGGCAGTGGTAGCAAGATAGACAAGAACATCATAGAGGCACTTGGCATAGGAGATCCATGCTTTGGGGGTGATGTCGGAAATTGTGGTCTTTCTTTGGAGAAGAGTACGCCAAAAAGTCTAAGGTGAGTGGTGGAGATCATCAAGGAGTGTACGCTGTCTAGACGCAAGAAACTCTTGTTTCTTACATCGGAGAAGACAATGATACTATGGAGGGTGGGTATTGTTATGACCAAATTTTGCACCCTATGAGAAGGTTGTTCAGATCTCTTTTGGTAAAACATGGGATCACCCCTAGACCCGTGGGTTGTCTATAACAGGGGTAAACCTCTAGATTGAAGGGAAACTCCCCTTGATGAATCACTTAGGCTCACACACTAATCTATCACTTGCTAGGAAAAGGGAGAGAAATTTTAATGAGGTGATGCACCAAATATGTTTTGACCACTACCAACCATTTGCATGTGCACTTGTAAATAAGAAAAACTAACCTTACACTACTTTTAATCTGAATCTCTCAAATGAGTATTTGAATGTGAAGGTTGCTTAAGCTAGGAGGACTAACCAAGAGGTCTTGAATGACACTAGAAGATAGACAAAATCACTCAACTCTTGCATCACACTCATACACTTCACATGACCTGCAAAAGAAGCTTTCAAAATGCATCTAGGTGTTAGAAAAGGACAACATGCCAAGGAAGACAAGTCAATTCACTTGACAAGATCAACTATTCTCATATGCATAGTAAGTACAGTCACAAGGGGAGCTAAACCAGTTGATTCTCATTGATCAAAGGCATACAAATGGGCAGGGCTTCACCCTACCCAGGTGGAGGATATAAACTTAGCCAAAAGTAGCTCAATATATAGAGAAAATGAGAGAGGAGAGAAGAAGAGTCTAGGAGAGAGAGAGAGTAGAAAGTGTCATGTGAGTTACAAACAAGAGAGGAGTTAGGGAACTGCTTCAACAGGTCCTAGATGACATGTGTTTCTTCTCTTCAGATGCTCCAACCCTCCACGTGGCGTGGGAGTTGAAATGGTTACTTGACTCCTTGAATAGCTTCTTGAAACCCCTCTTCTTCTTGACATGTTGAAGAACAAGTGGCCTTCTTGATGGTCAGATCAGTTTCTCTTACATGTTTTTTTTGCTCTTGACACCTCTCAACTAACCCCAATAGGGTCTCTTTGACACATCACCTCTTTCTCATGCAAGGTGTCTAGAGGGCTCTTCATCTCCTTAGGCCTATTTTGCACACAAGTGTCAAAACTTGGTTTCAGTTACTTCTGCTCGTCCAAAGATCATGGGTGGCCTATTGACATCATATTGGACTTGCAACAATCCATTGTGAGGCCTCAAACTAGTCCCAACAAGTCGTTCTCTACCAAAAGCCTCAATTAGGCCTCATTCCTTGTAGCCTTTTTTAGTACAAACCTTTTTGTGTAGAGAAAAGTACAAAAGATCCTAAGAATCTAAGGGCATATTCCAGTACCCGGTATGGCCTTACAACTCCTGGTTTCGATTTCATGCTCTGAGAGTGAGTGGAGATGTCATTTTTGCCCTTTCTCTTTCATAACTAAGCCTCAATTAGGCCACCCTGCCAAGAGAGTCAAAAATGCTTCTACAACCTCCCCACTCGTGCCAAACCCCAAATAAGCATGTGATTCACTTAGAAAACATCCTCCCCTACCTCCATTCCAAATTTGAAGTTTTGACTCATTGTACAGACGTGCAAAATAGCAAAAAACAGTCATTTTAGCCCTATTATGTACGGTTTTGTACAGTAATATACAATCCAATTGCATGGTATGATGCTCAGGGGAGTTGTGAAGATGTTCTGGGTCATTTGGAAGTGCAT
Organism: Torreya grandis; assembly: GCA_037957365.1. Classification (NCBI taxonomy): domain Eukaryota; kingdom Viridiplantae; phylum Streptophyta; class Pinopsida; order Cupressales; family Taxaceae; genus Torreya; species Torreya grandis. Next base: position 2,382,092 of record JARHVA010000200.1, on the reverse strand, counting down.
CTCATCCATCTGGAGGCATAGAATTGCATTTCTCACTCATTGGATTGTTTTAGCTCTCCTAGGCAGCGTGAGAGTGGTTTGAACTCTTAACGATAGTTTATAAACCTCAGGGCATGAAACCACCAACCAATTCCACAAATTGGAAGTGCTTAGGGTAGTAAACTTCCCCCAGAAGCTCAGGGTCCCATGCAACATGTGTGATCCGTACCAAGCAAGAGATACTGGCCTCTTGGGTTGAAACCGAGCATTCAATGAGGTCTGAGATAGAATTGTGCTAGTGAGAGCTTTCCTGAGTCTGGTCTGAGTCCCAATGACCTCAGTGGGGTCTGCGAGGCCCTCCTTGACATCTTACAATAGTTCTCCGACCCTTATATCTCCATCATATCCTCTGCAGCCTCATTGAACTAGGTTTAGGGTTTGTAGGCCAAGCTGCCTAACTCACCCTATCTCACGGTTTTCTCCCATTTTCCCTTTCTGTCAGGTGTTTAGAGCTCAATGAAATGTATGTATGTGTTCCTCACAATCTCCTGAAGGTCTTAAAGTCCATTCACCCCAACTTCACTTCACCTGATCTTCATCTCTCAACTTCACTGTTGCAAGTCTGTGTATGTGTTTAAGACTGTATAGGGCTAAACAGGGTCTGCAACTGTGTTTCCATTCTTGTTGATTGTGACTGAGGTCTTCATGAAATAATGTTCATTACCCTATTTCATGTTCAAACACCTTACTTCCCCTTGATCATGCTACAGTTCGTAAACTCTTCCTACAAGCACAGACTACTCAACCTTGCAAATAGGCCTGACTGTGTGTTTGAATTGTGTAGGCAGGGTATTCAGTGTTTGCCATAACTCAGGTGAGTTTGAATGCTTTATGATGCTCTGTTGTGGCCACGAGAGCCTCCTTCAATCTACACGGACCTCTCTCTTAAACAAACAGCTCCTATCTTGGCTAAGTATGCAGGCTTGTTGAGGACTGTATGTAGGTGCATTAAGCCTTTGAGACCCCTGTTTTTTCCTTTCTCTCAAACTCCCTGCTTAGAATCTCGTTGACCTTAATGTCTTGAGGACTTCAGGCTGTTCATTAGCCTTCATATATACATACAAAACCATTACTCAAATTTTGAAAAGACCTTAGCTACCTAAACAGACCTACAAGTCTGTGGATCTGTGTTTTCTCATTTGGGACTGGTCTGCTAGGTTTGGTATTTTAGAAGTCTTTCATACAACATTGAAACTTCTCAAACCCATGATATGCTATTGATGGCTGAATAACTTCTCAAATCTATGAAAACTCTGTGTTCTCATCAACCCTGCTATCTCAAGATAGTCTTAAGACTGTGGGTTGTAGATGGTCTTTTTGAGGGCTTGATTGTGTATGAGTTTAATGACTTCCATTGTCACCTTTCAACCTTTCTAAGGGCTCTATCATATTGTTGTTGATGTCTCAAGTCTCTCAACACCCTGAAGATTCCATTCTTCCATCAACTTCACTGTTACAAAGCACCATTCCTTCAACTGGTTGACTGTAGGTGTCAATTTTAGGACAGCTTGACTGTATGCCTTGAATTAGGCCTTTTCAAACTACACCATAATATCCACAATGGCCAGTCTATTTAGAGTTTTTTCTTACTTCATTGCAAGTTCATAGAGCATCTTTTCAAAGAAACTTTTGAACCTCTGCACTCACTGTCCTACACACAGTCTGTAGGTGACATTTGAGACGGACTCTGCATATGGTTTGACTGCATTCTAGGCCTTCCCTTACCAACATTGAGCCTCTCAATGGTTTTATAATGTTGTTGATGATATCTTGAGATCCTTTTGAGTGTTTTGAAGCTCCAAACTTCATCATCAATACTGTCTAAGGCTCATTTCCTGACTCACTGTAGGTATGCATTTGAGGACGATTGCAACTTTGGTGTTCTTAGGAGCCTTATCTTGAAACATGAAACCCTCTCCAAAGCTTAGTCATGTTATTAATTGACTGAAAATCTTCCTCAACACCTTTGGAACTCTATGTTTCATCAACCTACTGTCTTAGGCAACTTTTCCAATAGGCTGTAGGTGCTTGTTGAAGGGTGTTGATTGAGTTTGAGACTTCCATAGCTTTTTAGGTCTCCAAGACCAATTCCCAGACTTTTCAAGGACTGTGGTCTATTGTTGAGAGTCTAAGAATTTATGAACCTTCATACCTTGAAACACCAACCTCCTCTAACAATACTGTTTAAGCCAATTCCATTACTGGCTGTAGGTGTCAATTGGAACACCTTGACTGCATATAAGGCTTCTAGACCTTCAAGCCAATCTCAAAAACTTGTCAAAGGCTCTAACCTGTTATTGTTGGTGTTCTAAGACCCTTCTAGTGCCTTGAAGATCCTTGCTCTATCCACAATCTTACTGTCCAAGGCAACTTTCTTAACAGGCTGTAGGTGACTGTCATAAGAAGGTCTGAGTGTGTAGTTTGAGATTTAGGCCTTTCTCACTGCCTTGAATATCTTAAACTGATTATGGTCCATTTGAGGTCTCTTCTCACTTTACTCAAGTCCATATAGCACTCTCAAAGAAACTTCAAACATTGTTGTTGACTGCCTTCACACACAGAATCATGTAAATGACTGTTTAGGGCAGTTGACTGTGTGTGGTTTGAATTGGATCTCTTCAACTAGGTCATGATACTCACAGTAATCAGTTCTTATGGACATTCTCTCTTTTACTTTATTTCAAGTTCATTGGCCTCTTCAAGGCATCTTATCACCTTTTGTATTTACCGTCTGCACATATAGTTCTGTAGGTCTCTCTTGGTGCAATCTCTGCTTTGGAACTTTGAAGGTGCAACAAGGACTGTCAAGAAGGTCTGACCATTGTTATCATTGTACACATCATATCAAACATGAAGTCACAACTTCAAACTCTCTGAAAACATATTCAAATACTTTCAACTCAGTCAATTGCTATGCAGGCACAAAATACAGTCCACCATGTGATGAAAACATGACCAATTTTGAGACTGTTACAGAATATCTATTTGGTCAGAGGCTATGAATGGATTGTGAAGATGTTTAGAAGACCATGAAGAATCATTCCAACATGTTCTGAACACAAACCTTTCTGAATTAAACGCAGCCCTGCAATTCCAACTTGCAAACCTCTCTTGCATGGAGATTGCCATTCATTCAATGACTTGTACCTTCATGGAAAGCTTGAAAAAGACTTTAGAAGATTTGAGAGGATTGTTGAAGACCCATACAAAGTTTCTCCTTCAGAAAAGATTCCAACATTCTGCCTGGAAAGCACAAGAAAGACCCCTGTCATGCTTGACTGGCTGGTTTTAGACCCTTAACTTCTTAGCGATTGTTCATAAAGCTAAGGAGATGAATCCGAGAACCAATGCCCGATGTTTGAAGCTGACCAAGACTACAATCAATGCCCAAAATTTCAGGGTCCCACCTTCTCTCTCCTGGCTGTACCATCCACTTCAATTTTGCCTATGTGAGCTTGTGAAGGAGTCGATAGGAGAGATATGATGTTTTTGGCTTCCTTTGACCTTGTAACTGCTGGAGAAACACTGTGATGGACCTGACAACACTTGAGCATGCTGACACTCTGATTTATCTGCATATTCACTCTCCTCCCATGTTGTACTTGCTTGGGAAGCCCTTAAAACTGACTTTTTATGACTTGAAACTCTTTGGTCCATACCATGACATATTTTAAGACCCATTTGACCTCACTTGACCTTTGACACGTTTTTCAAGGCACCACAAATGATCTTTTTTGACTTGGGAGACCCAAATAGACCAAAACACATAAAAGAGACTTACCTTAATCTTTCCAAATTTACGTTAATAAATGCTAATAAAGTATATTGGACTCAACTAGGACCTTCTAAATCACCTAAGGTTAAAGTTTTTGCTTATGGGGGTCCTATTTTGACCTTGGGGGTCAAAATTGGATAATAGGTATGGAGGGAGGGTCATGGGTTAGAGAAAATCTAAGTCTCTAATGAAGGGCTTTATACTCATCATCATACCACTGGTTCATGGGGCAGGTTCCATGTGGGTAGAGGATTTGGAGTAATGAATAGTGTGGGGACAAGAGTCAAGGGCAGCATCCCAGAGGGTTTGATGTAAGAACTCATACATGGAATCAAAGGTGGGAAGAAGAAGGGAGGAAAATCTAGACATATGAAGGGAGAGACAGGGAATATAGTGAATGGGGTAGTCATCATCAAAGTGGATCTTGGTATGTCTAGTACTTGGGGGTTGTGGTGGAAAGGGAAGGGTGGGGGTCGGGATGAGGGGGCTGGTAGCCAGTATGGAGGGTGAATGTCAAGACGACATGGTCGACAAGGGGGAACTAAGGAGAAATAAGGAAGCCACAAATGTGGGTAATGAGGGATTTGTTGGTGAGAACATAGTTCACGAGGCTCACATCACTGCCACAGGGAGAACAAGTGAATCTACCGAAGTCGGGGAAGCGAGGAAGTTTGTTTGAATGTGGAGGCTTTGAGATTCACCCAACCGGAGAAGGTGTCTTCCATAAGCTGTAACTATAGAATTCCTGTTAGCAGAATCACTTTGTAGACCAAACTTCTCTAGATCCAACTCATGAAGACATAACTCATCCTGAGCAAGGTCATGAATAGGCACTTGTACGAGCATTGAAATCATCCAAAAGATTGATATCATCATCAGTGGAGTACGAAGAGATCTCTAGATAGAGGTCAATATATGGTTCTCCATCAACGTGAATGGCAAATTGAGATGTGGTGGGGGGGAAGCAACATACAACTATGAAGACGTCTCGAAAAGTAGGTGGACACCTTTGAATTTGTATCCACAAGTATCTGGAGTGGGCATCAAAAGCCACAAGTGTTACTCTAGACCTAAGGCTATCCCCAATGAGGCAAGCCACACTACCTGAGCCGCAAACACCGCCTGATTTGTGGGTCTGACGACAAGAAGCCGAAATCTTTGAGTACCCCGTGATTGGAGGGAGGGCTTGTTCGGGGCTCTCATTGGTCTCAATGAGGAAGATGAGGTCTTGTGAAGCAATAAATTCCTAGAAGGTACTCTGAGAAGACCATAAAAGGCCATTGCAGTTTCAAGAAGCAATGGAGATGCCATTACCACTCACCAAAACCATACGTCGTCGTCATGCTGACGGTATAGGGCGTGACCACCTAGGAGGGGGAGAATCATGAATGACAGTCCTATAGTCTATGATAATAGTCCACTTGTTCTCCTTCCTAGCAGCTATGACCTAAATACGAGCTTTCCGAAGCTCCTCCACTTGGAGTTTTGTGAGATTGGTATTTACATAGATTTTCTGCAGGAGGGAAAAGAGTTTTTTTTTTGCTTTAAGAGCTTGCAAACACTTTTCTATAGTTCTGAATTGGATAACAAGGGTGCTACTCGACAAAGTCCAAGCTTTGTTAAGGGAGATGTATTTCAAATCCAAAGATTCACGCAAGAATGCGTGCTCTGCCTATAAGGGATTAGTTGGTTTATGGAGACCATGAACACGGATGTTGAGTGCCTTGGTTTGACATGCCTTTTCTTCTTCAAACTTAGCTTGGACAACCATTTCCACAACTGGAGGTGTTTTCTTCCCCTTAACCACTTGTACCCACAAATTTTGTGCCTCAACCTGTTTTTGGATAGATTGTTGTTGCGCTGTGGTTTCTTCTTTAAGGTGCGTGTGTTGAATGATTATCTCTGGTTGCTTGTTCTAAATTTTTGAAACTACTTAATTAAGTTGTTGAAGGCATGGGAAATCAATGGGGGTTGCTTGGGTTTGTTTGAGCTTAGTTATTCTTGCTTGAAAATTAACAATAATACCAGCGTTTTCTTGTAATTGTGTCTGGAACTGCGACAAAAGGTTTTGAAGTTCAGAACCTGGAGCCTCAATTCCAGATATCTGGTTGCAAATGCTAGAATATTTAAATTCGGGGGTTAGCACCTTGTGAAAGCGAGGAGTTTTAAATTCCTGTGTTATAGGGAGCTCCATTTTGTTCGTTGTAGAAGCCTGTAGGTAATCTGAAAGCACAATTGGATTGTATTTTTGTGTTTTGAAATTTTTGCATAAACCTACACATTGGTCTAGGAATTCTATGGAAGTTTAAAAGTTTTTATAGATTCATGATCGTTTTGGAAGTCAATCTTCACTGCTCTAACACTCGTTCTGGAAGCCAATCTTCACTAGCCTAGTACGAACTCTAAACACATACAAACTTGAGCCATCCACAAACAAACAAGGGCCCTTCGTAGAACCTTAGAGTGAACAAAGGAATGTGGAAGCTAGGACAAACACAAACAAAAGATCAACATGTGAAAGTTAAACCCAAACACATACTTCAAGTGCAAGTAGATTTGAAACGTGAGCCATCCCTTTCAGACACGAACACCTTTTAGATGCGAAGAGCACCTTTTAGATGTGAACAACACCTTTCAGACGTGAATGCCTTAACACAAACAACAAATCAGAGCCATCCTAGAATTTCAAATTAGAGAAGTCTAACCTTGCAATTCATATGAGCGGATATGAACATTACAACACTAGGATCGATGTGGGCCCTTTCCGAACCTCAGACGCGAACCTTCAAACGGATTGGTACATCTCAAGGTATTTGCGAACCATTCAGACACAAATACCTTGATGCAAACAACAAATCTTTCAAACGCAAACAACAGATACCTCAGATGCGATAACTTACCTTATAGATCCTTCAAATGCGAATAGTAGATACCTCAAACACGATAACTTACCTCAGATAGAGAAAGAACAATGGTTCACTACAATATCCTTTTGGAGATCCTTTTAGAGAAAGAACAATGGTCCACTAGAGAAGGTGACTATTCATGTGCTTGAGACGTTTGGAGATCCTTTTGTGCATGAAAGGACATCTCTGAAGGCATAATAAGAGGAGTCAAGATTTCAAAGAAAATCATCAATTTTCAGAGTTGGTGTTTAGTTGATTGTAGGAAGGATTGAAGAAAGGAACAATGAGAGAAGTTGAGGGACCAAGATAGCAATTTGTTTTACTTTATTCTATTATAGTCATTGTAATCCATCTTTGGCCATAAGAAGATAAGAAGCAAAGCAATTGCTTCTTCCAAATGGTTCTCCCCCATCTTGGGGTTTTCTAGACCATTTTTTTTGTCTCTTTGCATCTCTATGGTTTGTGTGTTTTGGTCATGTTTCTTTACATTCATGTTTTAATTTTGAAAGTACTGTTTATGTCTTCCAACAACACTGCTTGAATTCTGAATCATTTACATAACTTGAACTGTCATTTTGAAGCAAATTTAAAGTAGAACAACATTTTTTGATTCTGTGAATGCTAGAATGAGTTGCACTAGAGAGGTTATAGATCATTTTGGTATCATAGTCGATTAATCTTTGGGTTAGTGTGGTGTAATGTCCCCAAAAGGGACAATTAGAACAATTTGGGGTTTTACAACAAACCCTTATGCCAAACTAAAAATAATATGAATGCTGCCTTAAAAACCAACAAACCCTTATGCCAAATTGAAAATAATATGAATGCTGCCCTAAAAACCAGCAAACCCTAGCAGCAATAGATGTCCCAACTCCAAGCCTAAGTTGTCGATACGGGTACGAGAATCGGATACGGGGATATGGCAATTTTTTTTTGGGGGTTTTGGATACGGCTGTACAAAAATATATATAAAAAATTAAAAAATATAAAAATATAGACTTTAAGTAAAATTAACCAAATATTATGCATAGAAGAAACATAATAAGTTAAATAACCACAAAACATACTAATAATTCAATGCCAAATATCATCATAATATTCAATTGTCGAAACTTAGATTAGTCTTATTTATTATTACAAGCATAGTTACCAGGTTCGGAAATCCGAATGCGTTCGGGAGGCGAAAAAAATGCGGAATGCGAAATTTTTGAAAAAATCTGGAAAACAATCCGGTTCAAAAAATAAAATAATATATATATATATATATATATATATATATATATATATATATATATATACATGCAAAATATTTCAATCTACTAAGGAATGAACATTAATTGAACACTTGCAAAAATGAGAAATGCATAAGAATTTCAAACTTGAATTACATTAAAAGATAGCAAAATATTCATAGTTTAGAGCCTAAGCTCAAAATTGATTTAGAACTTAAGTTTCAAACATTGCAACATCAAACCCAGCGTCAAAATCAAAACTAGCACTAGCACTAGCACCATAAGCGAATCCTCCATCCAGCGCATCAACACTATCAATATTTTCCCCAACTCCTTCAAAGGATGGTTCTCCAAGATGAAGATTGTCATCTTCTTTTGCAAGATTGTGCTCAAGCAATCTTAAATTGCTATGAACAAACACAAGATTTGACAGCTGTTTGGCTTCTAGTCGATTTCTCTTATTAGTATGGATCAAATCATGCGTGCTTCAATTTCTTTCGCATGCAGAAGCACTGGCACATTGATTGTGGACACGCACGACAAGCTTTTGTAACTCTGGGGTAGAAGAACCATATCTCTGTCACCATAAATGGGGATCCATGCTAACAATGTCTTCTTGTGCCACTTTAAACCACTCGGCCACTCTCCCGCAGTGTTGAGACCACTCGCGGGCAAGCAAAATGGGAGCCACTCTGAAATCTTGAAACCTTGAAATATGGCTAAGTTTGAAACCCTGAAACCCTGGAATCTGACTAACTCTGAAATATGATAGGATCCTCCAAAACCTAGAATTTGCATTATAGCTGCTAGCAGTCTGAAACCCCTCAAACATCCTGAAAGTATATAAATAAAATATAACTTAAAGTATAAGAAACTAGATGTCCATATGTTGGGTTCGGACTAGATTTACATTTTCTACATTTTTTTTTCGACTTCCATTGTTTCTCCCTGTCCGTACAGTTTCAATGTTCAAAAACACGGCGAACCGAATTTTTTAATCCGGAAGCCGGCAAAAATTGCAAACAAATTAAAAAAACTGCTGGATACGCAGGATACGACCTGCCCCCTGAGGATATGTCCGGATACCTCACGGAGACGTATCCGGACATATAAGCAAGGGGCAGGGCGTATCCTGCCCGGAGATGTATCGGGACATATCCGCAGGGGGCAGGACGTATCCTGCCCGTATCCCCCTGCGTATCGAACCCGTATCCGTATCAAATCTGTATCGTATCCGTATCCGGGACCCTATACAACAGTATCCGGTAATGTAGCTCCAAGCAATAACACTCCACAATAACTCTAATAATTATTGAATATGCAAATACAATAAAATACCTCTTTTTGTGGCAATATGGAATGGCGATGTGGTTGGAACTCCTTGCAATAATTTTGAATTTTAGGATCTTGTTACAGTTGTGTTTTCCCTTCCAATCAGCGTTGAATCCCTTGCACAAACAAAAAATCTGCCAAAAATCCATGCAATTTATTTGGGTTTCGAAGGAACAAATTAGGCCTGCCAATGGTCAAATTAACCCCTCCAAACAAGTCGTCACACTAAGAAAAAATAGGAGAATAAATATGAAATTTAAACCCTTGTTTTATTCCATCAACAAGGTCTCCAAGTTCCCCAATTCACTTCGCCCCACTTGGAAAAATATTCAAATAATTTTCTGAATATAAACTAAATTATTTCCTTCAAATATAGAGCCCAAAAACACTCCAAAAATCTGCTCAAATGAATTGCTCCACTAGGGAAAATTGTGCAAATAATTTTTTGAATTAATTACCTTATTTTCAACACTCAATAATTTATTATTTGCCTTAATTAGTTGAAACTTCAAAAACTCGTATCTTTCGGAATACTTAGAATTTCAATGCAAAAGTTAGCTCAAAATGATCACAAAAATAGTAGCTATCAAACAAAATAAGAATCATAATTTTTTCTCTATGGAAAGTCCCTAAAAAATTGTTCGAAATTCCAAAAACACTAGCTATAGTCCTAGGTTTCTTCAAACTTGAAAATGGAGCTCAATTACACAACCAACAATGAGAAATCAATGCAAACAGCTTTCCAAGGTATTCACTTTGCTTTTGAACAAGGTGGTGTTATAAAACATATTTGTAAAATCAATTGCATGCAATCATACAAATCTGAAGTGCAATAACAACCCTTAAATAGAGCTGCTCTATGTAGAAGAATGGAAGTTTTTGTCCTCAAGTCACTTGTTTAAGCTTGACATACTTGAGCATAAGATTCAATATCCAAATAAGTATAACCTTTTTTAAATGAGCTTTTCCTTTCCTTTTATATCTCTCCTCCAATTGTGGTGCCCAAAATAAGGAGAGAGAGTTTACCTTTTTCTTTAAAAAAGATATTATATAAAGCTTATAAAATTCACTTTTAGGCCTGTTAGTAATTTGCCTTGTCAAGGCCAAATTACTACTCTTACTATTCGAAACACTTAATAGAATGGTCATGTTCCCCATACAATTGGTCAAACTACAGTGTAAAAGCATGAGCAAAGGGAAATGTGGACAGTCAAGTATCATATACAGTCATGATGAGGATCTACAACAAACGTTTCACAATCAAGTAAGAAGGGTCTTTATCAAGATTTAGTGACAAGTCAGTCATGAAGATGAATTTTAAGGTGATAGTGAGGTTTTTCATATATTGCATGTTTACAAATGGACTGATCAAGCAATTATATAGAAGAATGAAGATCAAATCTGTTTTTGAGCCTTCGTTGGGGTCATTAACAAGCTACAGTCCATTCAAGAACAAGACACCTACAACAGGTTTAAAAAAAACATCTCCTTCAAAGCGTCACATACAGTTGTAACAGTAGCCTATAGGGTTGTAAGTTCATTCACGATGAAAGCAAGACCAAGCAGAATACAGGTTTTTATTTTTCGGACCTTTTTCATTAGCTGTTTCTCCCAAGTGGACTCTTTTCATAGTACTTTCCTCAAGAGTTATCTTCTCATATTTCTTTCAGTCTAAATGAGGAAGCAAAAAAGTCCGAGGGAAAAAAGTCCTGGGAAAAGCGAGGGGTTTTTAAAGGACAACAACAGTCTGAGGGAATTACAAAGGGCAGAGAAAGGTGTAGTTTGAGAGTCCCAAAGGGTACTTTCCCTTCGGGAAGGACCAATCCAAAAATCTCGAAGGGTATGTACCCTTTGGGAACGCTCAAAGGCATACTTTTAAGGGATGCTCAGACCATTTCCAGAAAGCCCGAAGGGCACATTAAAAAAAATGAGGGGCTTCTTTTGAAAGGAATGGTCCATTACATTTTTATTGAAGGGTATGTGCCCTTCGGAAAAGTACATTCGCAGAATCCCGAAAGGCATTTTCAAAGGCAAGTGTACCATTCATTCTTCCAAAGGGTCCCTTGGACAAAAGCCTAAAGGGTATCTTCAAAATTGCCGAAGGGCATTTTCAGAGAAAGGACCTTTACAAAAAACCCGAAGGGTATGTACCCTTCAGAAAAGTCATTTACAAAAAACTTGAAGGGTACCTGCCCTTCGGGTAAGTTCACTTCGAGATTTTACAGGATGTTTGCAAGAATCCCGAAGGGTATGTGCCCTTCGGGAGAGTCACTTGACTGGAAAGCCGAAGGGTAAGTGTACCAAGACAAAAAATCCGAAGGGCTATTTTCGGAAGGGCAGGGGACATTTCCTCTGGACTTTTTGTTCGAGGGAAAGTCCGAGAGGAAGATGCAAAGGAAGGTCTCTAGCAAAGAAAGGGAAATAACGCTGTCCGCGGGAAAATGATAAAGGACTCGGACAATTTGTCCGAAGGAATTCCTTCGGAAAAGGGAGAGAGCTCAAAAGCAAAAAAAAAAAGCTGAAGGAATAAACATAGAATATACCAATGGAAAGGCACATGAGAGAAAAGACCCGATGGGAAAGAACATAAGTGCAAGACAAGCCTTAGAAAAGTCTGGGGGAAAGTGAAAAAGCAAAAAACCCTAAGGAAATATTTCCTTCGGACTTTTTGTTCGAGGTAAATAGTTGGCAAAAGAGGCAAGTCCCAAGAAAAGTGAAAGGAAATGCAATTCCTATGGGAAAACAACAAAGGAAAGTCAATTGTCCACGGGAAATTAACTTTGCAAAAATGCTTGAATAAATACCAGACTTCATATTGAAATACATAGGAAAACTAGACCCAAAGGGAAAATACACAGGAAAATCACGGATATTTGTCCGGACAAGTCAAAGAGCAGTCAAAGACAAAAGCCTTAAGCAGATAAAATCGGGAGAAAAGCATGCACAGAGATAAAGAAACCGAGAGCATAAGACTGGGAATTTTTAAGGAAATTCAATCTGAATGGATCTTTTCTTTGTTCATGCAAGTAATAAGCTATTTTTAGTGGACTAGTGAAAGCTTCAGTTGACTGTTGGACCAAAATCACACTTCTCCTTGATTTTCATGCAATCTAAGGCTTTCAAATGTTTCAAACAATTCCAGCAGAGTTCTCCATTCAAGATGTGGTGTAACTTTTCATGCAAGTGGAGTTCATTGGAGGTTGACTGGTCCTGAGTTGGAGTTGACTAGACAAGCTTGTTACACATCTACCTGATTTTCCATGCAAACGAGAATATCTCTTCTTCCAACTCAGCTTTCAAATGAATAAAATGGAGTTCTTTATTTAGAGATTTGGTGTAGTTTTACATGCAAAAGTTGAAGTTTGACTTTCAATGGGCCTATCGTCCATTCTTGTACGCCAACCTTGGTTTCATGCATGTTTGAAGATTTCATAGAGAGTGTCTTGTTTATTTTAGGAGTTATCTTTTCAAACTTCGCCTCATTGTGATACTTCTATGCCAATGTTTGAAAAGGCATGCATTTTTGTGAAAGAAAGGATTTTATTGAATATTCTATATTGTAAAAAGAGGTTAAGTTTTGAGTTAATTAACCAAGACTAACCCTTTCCTCTTTTAGAACTGCACTTAAGGCTATTTCAGGTTTTGAAAAAGCTTATTTATTTGGCTTAATCAAGCCATTTAGAGGATCCCTGAAGTTTGAAAGAAGAAAATTGTAAGCTAGACCATTTATCAATAAATAAATTATTGTTTTGAATTTGAGTTTTGATAGAAGATAGTGTGTATTTTGATTGTGCATCAGCGTATAAGTGAGATTTTTCTCCTTTTGCAGGGCCCTTACTCACCTATCTCTCCCTTACCCTTTTGCAGGTCATTTGAAGAGGTTTTCAACTCTTCATCTGAAATATTTATGCTTAAGAACGGAATTATATTATTCATTTGATTATGTGTGCATTGATTTCAATAACTTCAGAGGGTTTGGATAATTCAGGTGCATCACCCCCTTTAATTAGGATCTTTCAGTTTTCCTTCCCCTTTTCACCCCAGAAATCAGTAGTCAATTTTATTGAAAAATTTAAAGGGAACCAGTCCCCTCTGAAGGTTTTTCTCATCACAGAGTCATCCACACTCCGGAAAGTTCCAATTGTATCAGCGGGAGTGTAATTGTGTTTTGCACATCTTCACGCTGGGTGCACTCCAGAGTGATAACAGTTTCTGGCACGTTTGGTGGGACACTTTTATTCACATTTTTGAATTGTTATGTGTATTTGAGTGTTATATTCATTTCTAGATTTTCATGTTTAGATCTGTATATTTTTTATGCCCCCAAAAGTTGTCACAAGATCAGCTGTAAAAGGAAAAAAAAACAGATTTTTCTGAGTTGTCTTGTCAACCAAAGAAAAAGAGACCTTCTTAGTCAAATCCAAATCATACACCCTTTGTTATCTCTGCTATTGCACACAATGCTCCTGGTCAAGCCAATATTGTTCAACGAAATATTGTTATAAATCCTATTCCTTAGATGACCATTCCCAGAAGATAGGGTTTTGTTGGGTTCAATGGTGGTAGTCTAAATATCACTCAATGAGATGATATCACAGTTTCAGCTCTGAAGGCTCTTCCTTATTATACAAGAGAAAATTCAATAACTCCTATAGAACATATTGCAAATATTGCTAATTTTTGTTCAGTGCATCATGTGACACATGAGATGTAGCAATGAGGTTGTTGACAACTTTTAAAGGAAAAACACTTCAGTGGTACAGAAGTTTGGCTCCTGCATCAATCAACAACTGGGACGAATTTGGAGAAGTTTTGTGCAAACATTTTGAAGATAAAAGTAATCATCTTTTACTTGTGGAGCAACTTACAACAATCAAGAGATTCAACCACGAGTTCATGGTGGATTTCAATCATAGATTTCAGAAGACTTGGAACAGAATTCTAACAGTGATCAAGCCTACACCCAATTATGCTTTTCTGTACTATTTGAAGGCTCTTAATTCAGATGTGGCTGTAATGATCCAATCTATGGGAGGTAATACTTTACTTGAAGCTTTTGAAGTAGCAATCAAGGCTGAAAATTGCCTTATACAAGCAAGCAAGTTATCTCCAAGGCCTCCAATGCCTCTTTTTTCAGAGATTCATCCTCCTGCTCCAACTGTTGCTCCAATTCCAGAGTCATCAAAGTTCCATTAAACAAAAAGTGATCAAACTGACAAATTGGGGAAGATAGAGAGTCTTCTTAAGGCTCAAAATAACAAGTTGTTTGCAATTGAGAGGCAACAAGCTCCACCATATAGGCCTTATCAGAGTACTAATTAGAATTATCAACCCAATAGGCCATTCTATCAATCCAACCAGCAAGGTCAAGGGCAGAATTTACAATCAAGGCAATATAATCCTAATGCTCCAAGCAATTCAAGAGCGATAGTGCCAACTCAGAGCAATTATGCTCAAGAAGGACAATGGAACAATCAATGGGATGAATCAAGCAACATGGCAATGGCTCCAACTGGTGAGAGTTCTCATCAATCTTTCATGCAACAAAGTTCAGTTCTTTCTTCATTTGAAAACCAGCCACCTTCTTAGAATAAGGATGCTTCTCTACTCTATGGAGACGTTCTTTCATTCACTAAAGCAGAAGTGCCAAATCAACAAGGAGAAGGAAGTGGTAAGGCACCTACTGTAACTACATTTGTCAATTTCCAGGAAGGTGAGAATTCTTTTGAGCATTTGGTTGCAAATCAAAGTCAATATTTATCTAATGTTGATAGTTCAATTACAACTTATAGTAGATCCAAGAAAAGAGCAATTGGAGAAGGTTCAGGTCTGAAAGGGCAGCCCTTTTTGCTTCTCATCCACAACAAAAGACAACTACATATGAGCTGCCTCATAAGAGTTCAAATCAGCGAGTTCAAGATCCAAAAGATAAGAATGTGAGGGGCCCTTATATTCCTCAATTTACACAAAATTTGGGAGCTTCTGTTGCTCCTAAATCACAGTCAAAGGCAGCCACTTCTCCACTCAGTATTGTGGATCATATGAAGAAGGTTACAGTCTCAATTTCGATGTGGGATACTTTGCTAATCCCAGGACAAAAGGAGTACTTGCAAGAAGAGATTTCAAAGCTCATTATCTCTGAGAAATCACCTAAAAAAGAAAGAGTAAGTGCTGTCCTAACTAATTCTAATTCAACTATTGAGTCTCAACCTCTTAAGGTGACTAAACCTCCTCTATTTTACTTTTTTGTTATTATTGGAGATTGTCTAGTGCATAATTGTATGTTTGATAGTGGGGCTAGTACTTCTGTCAGGCCCAAATCAATCGTTGATAAGTTAGGATTGCAGTATGAATCCCATGAGAAAGATATTTTGCAATTAGATGGGTCTCCTACCAAGACTGTGGGTGTCTTGAAAGATCTGAAAATTATAGTTGCTGCTTATCCAAATTTCACTATTTTACAAGTTGTTGATCTACCTCCATATTTTGCACTATGTCTATCCAGAGATTTCACTGCCAAAATAGGAGGTTAACTTTTTTCAGATTGGTCATACATGGTTTTTAGAATCAGGGATGGAACCAAAGTAACTGTTAGATCAGAGCCTATTTTCAGATTTCACTTTGAGCCATATATGCCAAATATGACAAATGTGAATTGCAGTATTACAGAAGAAGATGATAACACCATTGATCTAGAGTCTTCTAAGTCTCTTGAAGGCATTTCGGATCTTCTCCTTGATGAATGGGCTGCTGATAATCATGGACATGATCCCTACAAAAGTATTGAAGATGCTGGTTTTGGAGGTTACTGTATGTACGAAGAAGGTGACTTATTGCCTATTCTCACTAACTCATTGCAAGATCAAGAAGGAATTTGGAATCTATTCTTTGATGGATTCATAACAAAGAATGATAGTGGGGATGGTGTTATGTTAGTTTCACCACAAGATTAAAGGTATTATTCTTCTATTAGATTTCAGTTCAGTTGCACTTCCAATCTTGCGGAATATGAAACTCTTATTTATGGTTTTCAGTGGGCTAGAAAGAGGGATATTAAGCTCTTGCAGGTGAAAGATGACAGTGAATTGGTAGTCCAGCAAGTTAGAGGTTTAAGTGCAGCAAAGAATTCTCTTTTGAAGGCTTACAAACACAGAGTTTAAGATTTCATGGAAGATTTCCTTGCATTTGACATTCACTCTATTCCTAGAGGAGCAAATCAACATGCTGATATACTTGTTGCCATAGGGGCACAGTATGATATTCCGGATCAGATTAAGGGCAATAAAAATCAAACTCAAATCAAAGTGGTATGCAGGCCTTCAGTCCCAAATAATGATGTAAGTTGGCAAGTTTTTGATTCTGACAAACAAATAACATTTTTTTTATAGAACGAGGCAGAATTTTGCCAAATAAATCATGATAAATTGCAGGATCAATATGGAAATCAGATTGTGCAATTAAAATCAAATAAGATGCCTTAAGATTTGGTGACTTTAGAGAGCATTTTCAATGAAGATGATCAGTTAAGGAAGGTCAAAGTGAGTATATCTTCCAAGAAAGAGCATTATGAGCCAATTGCCATAGCTGAAGGTAAGCAACTCAGGTTGGGTAAAGTAAATATTGATTCTGAAAGAGTAGCTTTTATTTCGTTATGTTAAGAGTTTATGGATGTCTTTGCTTGGGAATACCATGATTTGAAAGGTTTTGATCCTAGATTAGCACATCATACTATTGAGTTAGAACAAGATGCAAAACCGGTAAGACAAAAGCAAAGGCCAATCAACCCCAACGTTGAGATTCTTATGAGAAAGGAACTTACAAAACTGATTGAGTCAGGTATTATTTTTTCTATTAAGCATTCAACATGGGTTGCAAATTTTGTTCCAGTAAGAAAACAGAATGGAGAGATAAGACTTGGTGTTGATTTCAGAGATTTGAATAGAGTATCATTGAAAGATCATTATCCACTTCCTTCCATAGATCAAATATTGCAGAGAGTTTCAGGTTCATAGAGATTTTTTTTTATTGGATGGGTACTCAGGATACAATTAAATATTAGTGAAAGAGCAAGATCAGTATAAAACAACTTTCACCACCAAATAAAGTAGTTTTGCTTACAAGAAGATGCCTTCCGAACTCTCCAATGCTGGAGCTACTTTTCAAAGGGCAATGGATGTTTCTTTTTATGGTCTTTTGAGTGAAATAGTTTTAGTCTATTTTGATGAAATTACAGTATTTTCAAAGGATCCTGATGATCATCTAACTCATTTGAAGATTGTTTTTGATAGATGTAAAGAATTTGGTGTTTCTTTGAATCCAAAGAAATGCAATTTTTTAGTGCATGAAGGAAGACTTTTTGGGCATGTGGTGTCCAAAGCCGGTCTTTCCATTGGTCCAAAAAGAATAGAGGCAATCCTTGGTCTATCATTGCCTAAACACAAGAAATGATTGAAAGCTTCTTGGGTAAGATTAATTTTATTAGAAGATTCATTCTTGGTTTTGCAGAACTAGTAAAACCACTTCCTCAAATGCTTAAGAAACATCAAGACTTCATTTGGAATAAAGAAGGTAAAAGAAGTTTTGAAGCTATCAAAGAAGCAATCAGCCAAGCTCCTACTTTGCTCAATTTGGATTTCAGTAAGGATTTTTTCTTGTATGCTTTCTCTACTTTCGGCACTATTTTAGTCATGCTTATGCAGCAGATAGATGAAGGTTTGGAACAACCCATTGCTTTCTTTAGTCAATCTTTAAAAGGTTATGAAGAGATATTTTTTTGTAGAAAAACATGTACTTGCTGTTATGAGAGGTTTGAAAAAATTCAGACATTTGGTTTCAAATAACAAGATTATACTAATGGTTGCTCATCCAAGTGTGAATGACTTCATTCTCAATAGAGATTTACACAAAAAGAGAGTTAGATGGGTCATTAAATGCATGGAATATGACATTGAAGTCAAAGTTACAAAGTTGGTCCGAGGCAAAGGATTATGTGAACATCTTGCAGAAGATGTAAAAAAAGAGAAAGAGACAATTTTGACAATTTAGGACACTTAGCAAGACTGAAAATACACCTCCTACAAGTTGGACACATAACATTGCTGATTTTTTCAAACTGGAGAATGTCCAAGTGGTTTGAATGCATCACAAAGAATACACTTCAGGTTGCAATCAGTACCTTATATTTTGATTAATGCACTGCTTTTCAGAAATGACATTGGAGGTATGCTTCTAAGGTGTGTTGAAACTAATCAATTTAAAAAGCTTTTTGAGCAATTTCATGATAGTCCTTCTGGAGGTCAATTTGTAGCCAAGACCACAGCTGCAAAAATTATTAGAGCTAGTTATTTTTGGGATAATTTATTTAGAGATGCACATGCATGGATTTGAAAATGTTCAAAGTGTGCAATGTTTGTAGGAAAACAGAGATTAGCTGCCATGTCACTAAAACCAATCCAAGTTGAGTAGTGTTTCATGCGATGGGGTTTAGACTTCATTGGCATGATTCATCCTCCATCTAATGCTGGCTATAAGTGGGTTTTGACAGTTACAGATTATTTCACTAGGTGGGTGGAAGTAGTGCCTTTGAAAGAGGCAAATGAGAACTCTGTGCTTGAGTTCTATGAGATTCTAGTCACTCGTTTTGGAACACCTTCTACTATCATATCAGATAGTGCTTTGGCATTCAACAGTACAAAGGTATGTGAATGGGCTCTTGAACATAATATTTATTTAACTTCATCCAATTACTATCCACAGGGTAATGGACTAGCTGAATCTACTAATAAAACCCTGATTCGGATCATCAAAAGAACAATGGAGGATAATCAGAGATCTTGGCATACAAAGTTAAGACTGCTTTATGCGTTGATAGGATCACCCCTAAGAAAGCCATTGGTCATTCACCTTATCTCTTAGTTTATGGAAGAGAAGCAAGGATGCCTATCTCATTGGAGCTTCCAGCGTTGGAGCTTGCACATCAGCTAGAGCTTCTAGAAAGTGATGCAATGGAGGTAAGAATGAATGAATTGAGAGATTTAGGAGAGATAAGAGATGATGCTATGCATACCATGTGGTCAAATCAACAAGTCAAAAAGACCTTTGACAAGAGAGCTTCATCAAAAACGTTTCAGTAGGAAACATAGTTCTCAAATGGGATGCAGAGCGTGCAAAGCGAGGTAGGCACTCTAAATTTGATAGCCTTTGGAGTGGACCTTATATTATCACTGATTGCAAGAAGAATAATGCTTTTCAATTATCCAGATTGAGTGGAGAAGAACTTCTCATTCCTGTGAATGGGATGTTTTTTAAATACTGCTATTAGGAAAGTCACTCCTTTGTACAGTCATAGATTCATTCCTCTAAGTGATTTTCAACACATGCTTTCAGTAGTAGTTGCTTTTCCTTTTCAGTTTTGTTGTTGTCCTTTCCTCTAAGTGCACACGTGCACGTGTTGTTGTTGAGTCAGTTTTTCTTTTGTGATTTGGTCTCCAGCTTATCCTATTTTTCAGTATATATCCAAGTTTGCTATAACCAAGTTTTTGAGTTCTTTGACTAGTAAGCTGGTCAAACTCTGAGAGTCGCCAAAATTGTTAATAATTTGCCTTGTCAATACCAAATTACTACCCCTACTATTTGAAACTTTCAATAGAATGGTCATTTTCCCCATACAGTTGGTCAAACTATAGTCTAAAAGCATGAGCAAAGGGAAATGTGGACAATCAAGTATCAAATACAGTCAAGATGAGGATCTACAACAAACGTTTCACAATCAAGTAAGAAGGGTCTTTATCAAGATTTAGTGACAAGTGCTTGTGATAAAGAGGAGAATACAGTCATGAAGATGAATTTTAAGGTGACAACGAGGTTTTTCATATACTTCATGTTTACAAGCGGACTGATCGAGCAATTATATAGAAGAATGAAGATCAAATCTATTTTTGAGCCTTCGTTGGGGTCATTAACAAGCTACAATCCATTCAAGAACAAGACACCTACAACAGGTTTGAAAAAGCATATCTCCTTCAAAGCGTCACATACAATTTTAACATTAGCCTACAGGGTTGTAAGTTCATTCACGATGAAAGCAAGACCAAGCAGAATATAGGTTTTTATTTTTTCGTACCTTTTTCATCAGCTGTTTCTCCCATGTGGACTATTCTCATAGTACTTTCCTCAAGAGTTGTCTTCTCATATTTCTTTCGGGCTAAATGAGGAAGCAATTTCCTTGGACTTTTTGTCCGAGGGAAAAAAGTCCGGGGAAAAGCGAGGGGTTTCCAAAGGACTTTACAATAAGTCCGAGGGAATTACAAAGGGCATAGAAAGGTGCAGTTTGAGAGTCTCAAAGGGTCCCTGTCCTTCGGGAAGGACCATTCCAAAAATCTCAAAGGGTATGTACCCTTCGGGAAAGCTCAAAGGCATAGTTTTAAGGGACGCATAGACCATTTCCAGAAAGCCCGAAGGGCACTTTAAAAAAATTGAGGGGCTTCTTTTCAAAGGAACGGTCCATTACATTTTTCTTGAAGGGTATGTGCCCTTCGGGAAAGTACATTCGCAGAATCTTGGAGGGCCTTTTCAAGGGCAAGTGTACCATTCATTCTTTCGAAGGGTCCCTTGGACAAAAGCCCGAATGGCATCTTGAAAATTGCCGAAGGGCATTTTCAGAGAAAGGATTTTTACGAAAAACCTGAAGGGTATGCACCCTTCGGAAAGGTCATTTGCAAAAACTTGAAGGATACCTGCCCTTTGGGAAGGTTCACTTTGAAATTTTAAAGGACGTTTGCAAGAATCCCGAAGGGTATGTGCCCTTCAGGGGAGTCACTTGACAAGAAAGCCGAAGGTTAAGTGTACCAAGGCGAAAAATCTGAAGGGCTATTTTTGGATGGCCAAGGGACATTTCCTTCGGACTTTTTGTCCGAGGGAAAGTCCGAAAGTCCGAGAGGAAGATCTAAAGGAAGGTCTCTAGCAAAGAAAATGAAATAATTCCCGCGAACTTTTTGTCTGCGGGAAAATAACAAAGGACTCTGAGAATTTGTCTAAAGGAATTCCTTCGGAAAAGGGAGAGAGCTCAAAAGCAAAAAAAAAAGCCGAAGGAATAAACATAGAATATAGCAAAGGAAAGGCACATGAGAGAAAAGACGCGATGGGAAAGAACATAAGTGCAAGACAAGCCTTAGACAATTCCCGCGGACTTTTTGTCTGAGGTAAATAGTTGGCAGAAGAGACAAGTCCCAAGAAAGGTCAAAGGAAATGCAATTCCTGTGGGAAAACAACAAAGGAAATTCTTAGAGAATTCCCACGGACAATTTGACCGTGGGAAATTAACTTTGCAAAAATGCCTGAATAAATACTATTGGCCATTTTTTGGCCTACACACCAAAATTTTGCCTAAGTGTGAGAGGGTGGGCATTCAAGCAAGACTTCGGGTTTTACACAGTAGAAGACTTCGGGTTTTTTGGAAGGAGAAGTCTTCTGGTTTTACAAGAGAACTTATTTCACTTTATGAGTAATTAGCAGTTGAAACCCCTTAGCAGAAGTAATCCGGGTTGGAAAACCCGAATTACTCTTGACAGTGCAAATCGGGTTTTGAGAAGTGCTTTGCTTATGAAAGTTTTATTAGCAGAAGTAATCCGGGTTGGAAAACCCGAATGACTCTTGACAATGGAAATTGGGTTTTGAGAAGTGCATTGCTTATGAAAGTTTTATCAGTAGAAGTAATTTGGGTTTAGAAACCCGAATTACTCAGGATAGTGCATTTCGGGTTTCCTAGGGTGAATGACTTATCTCTTTTTATAAGTAACAAGCAATGAAAAATCCGAAGTAGGTGCCAGTGAAGAGTTCGAAGGATTCCTTCGAAATAATTGTCAAACACAGAGGAGACTGACATCGTTTCCGCAAGATAAAAGTCCAAAAGAAAGTGTAAACCAAGGGTCAATGGAATTCCAAAGGAAATGGGCCAAGCAAAGCCCGCAGGAAGTCAAAGCGAAAAAACCCAAGGGAATAAAGAAAGAAAAGAAAAATTTAGAAGGAAAGATATCCTTTGGGAAAAATGCAAACAAATCAACGAAAAGGGGCAGAAAATAATAAAGCTAAGGAGATAATAAAAGTCTGCAAGAAAACCAAAGGTAAATCCAGGGGGCAAGACATAAGAGTCAAAGAGAATAAAATCGAAAAATTGGCAAGAAAGAAATCCGAAGGAATATAAGACCAAGGAGATAGCCAAAAAACCCGAAGATAATATATACAGGTAAAGCAAAATATCCAAAGAAAATTGGAGACCAATGGAAATCTGCAGATAAAAAAGAATATCCGAAAGAATTAGGTTAAGGGAATAGCCAGGAAATTCGAGGAAATATAGACCAAATATAGACAAAATAATCCAAAAATAGAATCTCGTAAAAAATAGACACGAACAAGCAGACCAAAATAAGAGAAAATACATGCGAACAAGGGCTATTTTTGACAGATTTCTAAGTTTCAGTTGACCCATAGTTTGATTAGTCAAAGTTACGCTTCTTCAAATGTTCCAGCAGCCCGAGTAGAGCTCATCTATTGACTCTTAACGTGGATTTCCATGCAAAGAGAGGTAGGCGTTTTAATAAGCCCAACCATCCACTTTCAAACGCCAAAGAGATAGTCTTTAATTTTAGACATGGCTCAGCGGATCATGCATAAGCAAAGTCAAACGTTTGAGCCTACCATCCACTTTTCAATGTAAAAAATTTTCATGGAAGACAAAATAGACTTTTGTAAAAGTTAAGTTGGTTTGAGTTTACTCTATTTTCAAACGCCAATCCCTTGACTTTTTGTAATTTTCTATATTAATGGGTTTTTAGTCTTGTAAAAATGATCCATTTTTTTGAAAAAAAACTTCTGTCAAAGATTGTGTTGTAACCTTTTTCAGAATCAATGAGAAGAGGACTGTGTTTTTTCAATTTTCAGCAGCTGGTATAGTGTACTTTTGTTATAGATTTGCCTAAGTGAGATTTTCTTTCTTCTTTGTCAAATCTGGATTCGTACCTAGTTACTAGCTGGTCATTTATGCAGGTCATGTTCTGTGTTTGAACGTCTTTTACTGAATTTATAGTGGATATTAATGGCTGTTTAGTGCCTTTCATCAGACCTATCTTTCCATTTCCCTCAAGCTTAGATCATTAGACAAAACTTTTCGTGAAATACTTGTGTATTGATCAATTGGAGTTGAAGTTTAGCCTCTTCTTTGTCTGAATTATTGTACTCAGATCTCAAAAGTTCGATTTGAGTGGATCAAGCAAATTAGGTGTATCAACATTTTAGCTAAGATTTCCTTTCAAGTTCTTTCTTCTTTTTTCTCCAGGCAGCTTGTAGCGTAGAAGTTGAGATTTTCATAGATACATTTTACATGAATTAGCGTTCTCTGGAGGTTTTTCTCACCATTGAGGCACTCACCCTCGTGAGAAGATCTCATTGTTTCAACTGGAGCAAGGATTAGCCATTTCAGCACGTTTTCTATTAGGGTGCAACTCCAGGTTGACAACAAATGCCTGAATTCATATTGAAATACATAGGAAAAACAGATCCGAAGGGAAAATACACAGAAAAATCATGGATATTTGTCTGAACAAGTCAAAGATCAAATAAAGACAAAATCTTTAAGCAGATAAGACCGAGAGAAACGCATGCACAAAGATAAAGAAACTAAGAGCATATGACCGGGAATTTTTAAGGAAATTCAATTTGAATGCATTTTTTCTTTGTTCATGCAAGTAATAAGCTATTTTTAGTGGATTGGTGAAAGCTTCAGTTGACTGTTTGACCAAAATCATGTTTCTCCTTGATTTTCATGCAATCTAAGGCTTTCAAACGTTTCAAACAGTTCCAGCGGAGTTCTCCATTCAAGATGTGGCGTAACTTTTCATGCAAGTGGAGTTCATTGGAGGTTGACTGGTCTTGAGTTAGAGTTGAGTGGACAAGCTTGTTACACATCTTGATTTTCCATGCAAACGGGAATATCTCTTCCTTCAGCTCAGCTTTTAAACGAATAAAATGGAGTTCCTTATTTAGAGATTTGGTGTAGTTTTACATGCAAAAGGTGAAGTTTGACTCTCAATGGGCTCACCGTCCATTCTTCTATGCCAACCTTGGTTTCATGCATGTTTGAAGATTTCTTGGAGAGTGTCTTTTTTATTTTAAGAGTTAACCTTTCAAACTTGGCCTCACCATGATACTTCTACGCCAATGTTTGAAAAGGCATGCATTTTTGTGAAAGAAATGATTTTATTGAATATTCTATATTGTAAAAAAAGGTTAAGTCTTGAGTTAATTAACCAAGACTAACTCTTTCCTCTTTTAGAACTGCACTTAAGGCTATTTTAGGGTTTGGAAAAACTTATTTATCTGGCTTAATCAAGTCATTTAGAGGATCCTTGAAGTTTGAAAGAAGAAAATTGTAAGCTGGACCATTCATCAATAAAGAAGTTATTGTTCTGAATCTGAGTTTTGACAGAAGATAGTGTGTATTTTGATTGTGCATCAACGTATAAGTGAAAATTTTCTCCTTTTGCAGGTTCCTTCCTCACCTATCTCTCCCTTTCTCACCCTTTTGTAGGTCATTTGAAGAGGTTTTCAACCCTTCATCTGAAATATTTATGCTTAAGGACGGAATTATAGTTTTCATTTGATTATATATGTGCATTGGTTTTGGTAACTTCAGAGGGTTCAGATAATTCAAGTGTATCACCCCTCTTTAATTAGGATTTTCTTTCAGTTTTCCTTCCTCTTTTCACCTCAAAAACTAGTAGTCAAATTTATTGAAAAATTCAAAGAGAACCAACCCTCTCTAGAGGTTTTTCTCATCATAAAGTCACCCACACTTTGGGAAGTTCCAATTGTATCAGCTGGAGTGAGGGTGTGTTTTGCACATCTTCAAGCGGGGTGCACTCCAGAGTGATAACAAGGCCTTAAATGCCCATGACCTTAAAAATGTCCCAATTTAATTGAAAATTAGATAAAAAACACTTTTTGCATAACTCAACTGAAAATTAGGATACTTAAGTACCTTTTCACTTTTTTGTTCTTTGAATAGCACCCTCATAGTTCCCTTCTCTTTCTTTCGCTTAGCCTTGTGGGAACAAAACCAAGCTAAGGGTTCATAAGCAAGTTATGCCAAAAAAGGGGACATTACATGTGGAATTTTATTAATCGAGTTGTTTGACTGTGACATGATCTAAAGAAGAAGAATTGCTGCCTTGCAATCCTGAGATTTCTACTAGAGGGTGGAATCATTAGGTTAGATAAATGGCTCAAGAAGGCGATGAGAATCATGCTAAGAGAGTAGTTGCACTAGAATCATACATGGAAAGCGTGATGAAGTCCCAAGACACTATCACCAAACAACACTCTCAGATAAAAACTGAGAATCCATGGACATGGTGTTTCGTACCATAACTAAGAATCTTGGCATCAAGGAGCCCCATGAAGAGGATGATAAAGAAGCAACGTTCATGGATGAGCACAAACAACCTCCTAAAGACAAAGGTAAAGGTAAGGTAAAGTTTGAACATACCTTTTTCAAATTTGAGACCAAAGGTTGAGATTAATTCCTTTGAAGGACAAGTAGATGCAATTTGTTAAACATATAATTGAAACAAATGGAAGAGGTATGTTTTAGTGCGCATAAAGTTACAGAGGCTCAAAAGTTTTATTTTGCACGTCTTAAGATGGAAGTCCATTCTCTAATTCAGTGGGAAAGGTATCTAGTATCTTTTGAAAGGAAGAAGCCGGTTTTAAATAGGTGGGATGAATTCAAAGAATTGTTACGTGAGAGTTTTTATGTGATTGGAGATAAAATTGATCACAACTTTGCGTAGTTACAGGTATCCAAAGATCTGATGTAATCAGGGTGTTATAGGTGGACATATTAAGTCTAAGTTTTGCAAGTTACATATGGAATTATGTCCAAAGAATCGTTCCAAGGAGGACTTTAAGAGGTCCATGGCATCTTTGAAAGAGCAATTAGAGCTGGAGATAGAGGACAATTCTGATGTCGATGAGAAGCTAGGTTGCACCACTACCAACACAAACAACAAAGGACAAGAAAGAGAAGATATGAGCAGGGTATTCCAAATTAAGATTAAGATCAAGAAAACCAAGGTAAATGCACTTGTTGAAATTTAATCTCAATCTAATTTAAATTCATATGAAGTTGTTAAGGGGCCTGGTTTACAAACATATGATATCCTCATCCATATCCTTTGGGTTGGGTGAAGAAGGGTGTTGAAATTCAAGTAACTAGGAAATGTAAATATAAATTTGGTATTGACCCATAATACATTGAAGAGAGAGAAGCAGATGTGATTCTTCTTGATGCATTTGATGTGGTGTTTGGAACTCCTTGTATCTTAGCGATGCTATCTTCATGAGGTGGGCTAACACATCAAGGCACATCAAAGCAAGCCCAAACTTGCCCCGGTAAGTGCCAAGCAAGCAAAAAGACTTGTTCAAGAAAATACTAGTTTTAATTATTTATTTTGAAAGATAATCAAGAAGATGGGTTAGGAATCTCTAAAATTGATTGTGCTAACAAGGGAAGGAAGGGATTGGATGAACTGCTGCATTCGTTTCAAAATGTGTTCTAAACTCCTAGAAATTGGCCTCCAAAAAGGGAAGTAGAACATGAGATTGAATTGCTGTTTATATCTCCTTTACCTAATATGGGTTTATATAGACAATCACTTTACCTAATATGAGTTTATATGCCAAGGTACTTCACCGTGTGGGTTACCCATTAGGATGAAACAAAAGAAGGAGAATGTGCATTGATCGTAGAGCTTTGAACAAGATCACCATAAAGAATAGATTTCCACTTCCACGGATTGATGACTTATTAGACTAATATCAGCATGCTAAGTACTTTACAATGTTGGATCTTAAATCATATACCATCAAGTTCGTAGGAAGGAGGAGGATGTATGGATCACAACCTTAAAAAAAAAAGGTTTGTATGAATTGTTGGTAATTCCATTTGGTTTATGTAATGCATCTGCTACATTTATGAGATTAATGAATGATGTATTGAGATCTCTCATAGATACATGTGTCATAGTGTATCTAGATAATATTCTAGTTTTCAGTGCTACATAACTCATTTGAAGCAAGTCTTGTAAGCATTGAAATTTAATCAACTATTGTGTAACATGAAGAAATATGAGTTTGCAAAACAATCACTCTTCTTTTTGGGGCACGTACTGTCATAGGGATAGACTCTTGCTAAGCTCGTACCCAGTGGGGGAGAATGTAGGGGCATGGAGATCCTCCAAGTAGGGAAGTAGCGCGAGGCTCTCCCTGGGGAGCGAGATGGGCTCTTGGCTTAGGCAGATGGTTGTCCTAAGCAATTGAGGGGTTCATAGATTAGAATCCATCTTGAGTTGAGATGTTGAGTTGGAAAACGATCTGAGTTGGTAAATGACCAGAGTTGGTAAACCAACTCGAGTGGGAAATTTGCCCTAGTGTGGAAACTCAAACTTGATGCAAAGGAAGTCGGAGATTGTTTTGTATGGCCGAATTGGTGTAAGATGTAGTCTAGGTCTCCTTGAGTAGCTTGGTCCTCCTAGGTGGGCTTGGTAGGGAAGCAACTCAATGCTGCATGGGCTTAGCAAAAGTCTAACCCAATGATAGTTGGCATTATATCTTGGAAGTGATTCGATGAGCTCTCAGTGAGCAAGGCAAGTGTATGGGACCTTGTCAAGAGAATGCAACCAAGGGATGAAAGCCATGTGGTTTGCAAAGGAATGGACATGGTGAATCAAAGATGAGGCTTTGAGACCTTTTCAAAATCAAGTGTTGACCAAGTGGCATTTGAGCCTTTACAAAGTAAGTTAAAACAGGGGACTCGAGGCTTTGTGGAAGAAGGCCGATGTTGAAACACAACTTAGATGCAAGGAGTGGAGAGGGATGCATGCGGTATGGATTAAGTGAGGCGCAAAAGGCGAGTAGTTTGGCAGGATGATGTAGAATTAACTCTGGGGCATGAGGAGTGGAAGAGAGACACACAGTAGAGCTCAAAAGGCAACGAGGTGCTAAGTAGCTCAAAAACTCGATAGGTGTGGATGCACGGAGTAGTGCGATGACTTTTTAGGAGTTGTAGACTGTGGACTTGTGCAAGGTTGGTTGATTGGTGAAGGTAGTGGCGGTGGGCTTAGCATGAGCGCCACACACAACTCTGTCTTAGTGTATGATGCCAAAGATCCTGTGCAAGGCTAAAGTAGTTGCACTAGCACCGAGGGCGTCATCAAGTTTAAGTGGTGGAGAGTGTAGGGGAATGGAGATCCTTCGAGTAGGAAATTGGCGCGAGGCTCTTCTAGGGAGGAAGCGAAATGGGCTCCCGGTCGAGGGCAGACAACTATCCTGAGTAGTTGAGGGGTTCACACATTGGAACCCGAATGAGTTGAGACGTCGAGTTGGAAAATGGTCGGAGTTGGTAAACCGACCCGAGTGGGAAATTTGGCCTGGGGTGGAAACCCGACCTTGATGTGAAGGAAGTAGAGATTGGTTTGTATGGCCAAATTGGTGTAAAGCTTAGTTTGGGTTTCCTTGTGTAGCTTGGTCCTCCGCGGTGGGCTTGGTAGGGGAGCAACTTAGTGCTGCACGACCTTAGCGAAAGTCTAGCACCGTGACATGTGGTTGTAGGAAGAGAATTGTAAGTGGATCCAACAAAGGTTGAGGCTATCACTAATTGGCCCACACCTTGGAGTGTCACTGAGATAGAAGTTCTATGGGAGCAATAAAATACACGAGGAAGTTTATTCCAGCTTTCTCTACAATTGTAGCACCTCTACATATAGTTGCAACAAATGGCAAGAACTTTCAGTGGGGTAAGGAACATGAGCATGCTTTTGATTCATTGAAATATATGATCAGCTATGCATGCGTGCTTGCTCTTCTTGATTGGCATCAGCCATTCAAAGATGAAATAGATGTGAGTATGCTATGTGGGCAATTTTGTTGCAAGGGCGTAAGCATGTTTGTTATCATTTAGAGGTATTTTCTTCAGTAGTAAGAGGGTATCCTGTTTATGATAAAGAAATGTACACACTAGTTCAAGCAATAAAGAAATAGAAACATTATTTGTTGGGTTAAAAAACTATTGCACATATTGACCACAAACCTCTTCAATATTTGCAAGTACAAAACAGATTGTAACAGGCAAGACACTACAAACGGATGGGTTTTTTCAATAATTACATTTGGTGATCAAGTACAAGATGGGTAGCACAAATGTTGTGGCAGATATGTTATCTAGGCCACCAATAACAAAGCAAGTTTCAGCTTTGGCAACAATCTCACAATTTGAGCCTTTCACAAAAGAGGTTTATGAGGAAGGATATGCACAAGATGGAGACTTTGGGGAGACATTCCAACAATTGCAGGTCAAGAAGGTTGAGAATGAAGGCAAAGAAAAGTGCTACCTCAAGGATGGGATCCTATACAAGTGGGATAAGCTATGTGTGCCAAAGGAGGAACAACTTTTGTTGATGAGGGAAGCTCATACTTCCAAGGTCTTAGGTCACTTTGGTGTTGGTAAGACCACAACCTATTTGCAAAAGTATGTGTATTGGTCCAATGTGCAAAAAAAAGTACCAAAATTCATTTGAGTATGTAAAACATTTTGTACAAGCAAGCCTAAGGGTAGGAAAGAAGTGTTGTACATGCCACTATCTATACCTACTAGACCATGGGAAAGCATTTCTATGGATTTTGTAGAAGGATTACCAATGTCCAAGCATGGCCATAACTATCTATATGTTGTTGTAGATAGATTCAACAAAAGATCTGTTTTGATTGCATGTAGGAAAATAGTAAAAGGGCATGAAGCAACTGAACTTTTCTTTTCTAATGTTTGGGTACATTGTAGTGTGTTTAAGTCCATTGTTTTAGACAAAGGTTTCGGATTTATGGGGAAGTTTTGGACCACATTGTGTAGCAGGATGGATACCAAGCTCCAACGAAGCACAACCTTCCATCCACAAACCGATGGGTAAACAAAAGCTGTAGATAGGACTTTGGTGCAGCTGATAAGAGGTTATAACTACAAGTATCCAAGGACTTGGGATGAGTCTTTGGCATATAGCTAGCACTTGTATAATAAGGAAATACACACATCCACTAATAAGTCACCGTCGATCAATGTTTGGGCTATTTGCCAATTAATCCACTTGATGTTGCAATGGAACAAGAAGTAGGAGTAGAAAGACGAGATTCAGAGGTGTCAAGAGTAGAAAAGTTCATTGAGAGGATTAGGCAAATCAAGCCCAAAGTGAAGGATCCATTGGAGAAGTCTCAAGCCAAGTACAAGGCTAGATATGACCAATTTCAGAAGGAACACATGCTTAAAGTGGGTGATAAGGTATGGCTGTACTTGAGCAAGGAATGACGTCAAGGACAAGCTAGGAAGTTCAAGCCTCTAAGGTTTGGGCCAATCTTGGAGCAGATTGGAGAGAATGCTTTTAGACTCGATCTACCCTCATTCATGAGAATGTCTTCAATTGTGAATTGTGAGAATTGGTAGTTGTGTGAACCATCAATGCTAGATGAGGAAGGAGGAGGAAAATTACTATTCTCTATAGAAGACTTGGTTGTGGATGCACATGGAGAGTTGGAGGAGGATGTATTGTTGCAGCATAAATTCAGAGAAACTCGTAGGGGACCACAAGAGTCTTCGCAGGTTGGCCTCAAGGGGAAGACACCAAGGCAAGCAAAATGATACTCCAAGGAGAAAGTGGGTGAATTTTTCTCACATCTCCCCCACTAAGCTTTTGTGAGATCAAAAGCCTCTCAGAAAGGGAGGTATGATACATAAGAATCCATAAAAACAATCCATCCATTGGATGAGTTCAAAACCCGGTTTCAGTTTGCGATAGAGCCTTCAAAGCGGAATTTGTATACTTGGTGACGAAACTGCCACTTCATGTAGATGACAGTTACATAACTGTAGGGTGGAGGTTAGGAAACCGATGATCATGTTTTTGTGATGTTTGGAGATCCTTTAAGGCCTAAAAGGACATGTTTAAAGCATGATGAGAGGAGGCATGAGTTTTGAGAAGATCATCAGTGAGATTTGGTGATTTGTTCATTGTAGGAAGGATTGGAGAAAGGAATAGTGAGAGAAGATGAGGGAGCAAGATGGTAGTTTGTTGTACTTGTTCTAAGGAACTATTTGTCTGTATGAAGATAGGAAGCAGAGCAGTTGCCTCTTTCGGCTAGTTTTTCCCCATCTTGGTGTTTTCCAGACCAAAATATTTTTCTTTGCATCTCGATGGTTTATGTGCTTTGTTCATGTTTTAGTTTTGAAAGTACCATTTATGCCACATAGTTACCAAATCCCGCTGGATCCAAATTTTTTGGCTTGCCCGGATAATTTCATCCTGGTCGGCCCTGATTTTTTTCGAAATTTATTTTGAATTTTTTAAAAAAATTTTGTGTGGAAAAAAAGGCCCAGCAACCATAAACATTATATAATATTAACATTTATATTACTTCATTAATGTTTTTCATTGTCTTTGTCAATTTTGCATATTTATAAAACTATCCGCACAGATATATATATATATATATATATATATATATATTCTTGATTGGATTTTTCTGAACTTCTTCAAAGATTACAGATTTCTAGATTTTTTTGCCCTCCTGAATGGGTCCGGATTTCCGAACTTGGTAACTATGCTTCCAACAACACACTACACTAATTCTAAGTCATTTGATTAATTTGAATAGTCATTTTGAAGCAAATTTGAAGTAGAACAACAATTTGTGATTCTATGAATTCTAGCAAGAATTGTGTTTGAGAGTCTATGGATCATATATAACCAATGAGCTTCAAAAAAGAAGAATTTTAGTCAACAGAACTGAAGATATTATACAATGGGAATTTAAAACCAACCTCGAATACAAAATACTGTAACCAGCACAAGCAAGTAGAATGCAAGAATTATTTTGCACAAGTTGTAGTAACATAAAACCTGGCCAAACGTAAAAGCCTTCTAGACGTGGGTTACGAGCATCCATATTTAACCTATCTTTCAACTGGCAAACCTGCGTTCCAAGAAATCAATGTAAAGACCCAAGTTGATCATGTCAAAAATGTTCTACAAACTCATTTTGGAAGTATGCATAAAACCAGTATGGCTGCCAGTGATGATTAAGTTATCAACATTCAGAGCCACAATCAAAAAATGACCATCAATATGCTAGATATAAAGATTTGGATTAAAACTTCTATGGACATGCCTTGCTTCTGAAAATTCAAAAAATCAATCAATCTTCTCATACCAAGCTTTAGAAGTTTGCTTGAGGCCATACTATGGTTTCTTCAATTTGCAGACAAGGGATTTCTCTCCAGGCTTAATAAACCAAGGGGTCACTGCATATGTATTTCTTCATTTAGAATATCAAGAAGAAAAGTACTGTTAACATCCATCTAATGCAATTGACATTAAAATGTAGCAGAGGTAGAAATAACAATTGGCATGATATCAAGTTTAGCAACTGCAGTGCAGGTTTTATTGGAGTTAATACTTTCTTGCTGAGAGGAGGACTTTGGCAACAAATTGAGCTTTGTGATTCTCGATATCACCATTGGATGTGAATTTTTTCTTGTAGATCCATTTCCAACCCACAAGACAATGGTGGAAGAAGAGCTTCATTGGCAGAAAAAGACTAAAAAATGGAGATGCAATAGGTGGAATAAGAGTAGGCTCTGCTCCTCATCAGAATGACAGAATGTGACACACAATCATCAAGAACTAGAACAGGAATATGAGAAGATGATTTCGTCCGTATGGTGTGAGGAAGCTCCTCAGAAGTTGATTGGCTTCCTTCAAACTGCACATCCCTCCAAATAATGACTTGATATTCTTGATCATACAATCAGTATACCTTCAACTTCTCACTCTATCCCGCAAAATGCATTTGTGGCCTTTGGGATCCATCTTCTTCTGCTTCTCATGTGGAATATGATCCCATGTATCACGTCCAAAAACCTGAAACGAAAAACTGTAGGCTTTTGCCCACTTCAAGCTTATTCAAGAGGAACATCTCAAACTACTCAGATCGGCATCTGATCGAAAATGTAAACTGCAGTTGCTGCACTACTGTATGCTTCTGGCCAGAATTTGTAGTCTAAACTTCTTGCTTGGAGCATACATTTTAGCCAACTCTTCATAAAATATATTATTTTGCTCAACCACCCTATTTTTCTGAGGTGTATACGAAACACTGCAGTCACATTTGATGTCATCTTGTCTGCAAAAGTTCTTAAAAGGCATCCCATTATCAGTTCAGAGAATGTTAATGCACTCGTCACTTTGTTTTTTAACAAAAGCCTTAAAATATTTAAACCTCTCAAGCACTTGGGCTTTAGACCTTAGGAATTAAATCCAAAAACATTTGGAAAATCCATCAATAAAATTCAGGATAAATCTCAAACCTGAAAGAGGTGCTTTGTCTGTCAGAGCTCGCTATGCACAAGCTCCAAGCTTTCCCACATGCCCTATGCTTTTCCACTATCAATATTCTCTTTGTAGTTCTTTCCAAGATCAAAACCTTCACACATACCATGTTCCCTTAAAGGCATAATATTTAATGCCAATTGACTGTTTCTTGGTCTTGGGCTATGACTTGATTAATTCGTCATTTCACCAGAAGTCTTCTGTTGATATCAAAACATTGTCTGCATTTGGATGATATCTGCTAGGATTTGAAGGTAAAGGTAATTTAGTTTTGCAGCCCAGTCAACACGTCTACTTGAAGCATGAGTCCCCCTTGATATATATAGTGCAAGTTTTGTACCTCTTCAGTTTTCACCTCATGAACAAGCTTTGGAGTAATCTGGGCCTTACTAATCTACACATGCCGTCAAGGTTGCATCTCTTCTCCTTTCTGCATGACACATTTGGATGTTCCTACCCATCCTTGTTTATGTTGCATTTTAGCTGTGAAATGTTTTCTGTGAAGATACTAACCACAGAAAAGTCCTAATGTTATTTTATTGAGTATTGAGTGGACATGAACTACATTCTCTTATATTTAAATTTAGGGTTTAAATTTTCTATTAACATTAGTTTATAACATTAGGAAAGGGTTGAATTTTATTGCCACTCATATGGCTTTTGATATTCGATTACATTCCATTTTAGCAAAGGGGAATTGATTTGTAAAACTTGTTCCATGCCCTGGTAAGGTTTCTTTAAGTATTAGCTGATTAAGTTTTAATATGTATTATGGCAACCTGTAGATATGCAGCATATTCTTCACCTTTCTTGTTGGGAGGGTTATGGATGAGAATGTCTTTTTTAATCTGCAATTTACATGTTTATGAATTATGCATGATAATTACTACCTTTTTGATTTCATGATGCAGAGGTTGATCTCTCTGTTAGCCGAACTGGGGATCAAACTGTACATAGGGTCTTTGTTGATCCTGGCGGGAAGCACTGTTTAGCTGTTGTGCTTAGTAGTGGAGGAGCTGAAACATATTACATGCATGCTAAATGGAGAAAACCCCGTATTCTGAGTAAATTGAAGGGTCTAGTTATAAATGCTGTAGCTTGGAATCGGCAACAGATTTCAGAAGGTTCTTGTGAAAATGGATAAACAAATTTTATTTGAAAATTTCAGTAATTGAACATCAGTTCTGGCATTGTGTTGTATACTAAATACTATAAATCTGTATGCTCCCTTCTGCATGTGTCTCTAGCACATTTCTTGTGCTAACATTTGGGTGCATATCTTTCTGATGTTACAAAGATTTAATTATGTTTTAATTGCTATTCTTGTGATTGAATAGCATCCACACGAGATATAGTTCTTGGGACGATGGGAGGTCAACTATATGAGGTTGTAGTTGAAGAAAAGGACAAGAAGGAGAAACACCTGAAGTTGCTGTTTGAACTGAACGAATTGAAAGAGCCCTTTGTGAGTTTGCAGGTATTTAGTATGACTGCATTTTTATTAGTTCAAATTTGTCTGATGCCTGTGTAAGGATAATGCCCATGGGTGTGCTTGTTTGGCATATTGGAACAGCTGCTACATGTCTTAAGATTTAAAATCGTTTAAAAGTGCTTATGGTGTTCATGTTTCTTGTTTAAGTTCAAAAAATATATCTTCATAAATGTTGACATAAACTTGTTTTTCTTTTTTTATCTTTTTGCAGATGGAAACAATTGCTACAGGTAGTACAACTCGCTACTACATGATGGCTGCTACTCCAACCAGGCTTTATACATACACTGGTACAGGATCCCTGGATGTGAGTTTCCTTTTCCGTATTTTAACACTTGCTGGTATTGGGGGTAACTATTTGATGTTATATTTTGTAGAGGAGAAATGCATCTTAGCTAAGACTTAGATCAAATCAGGGAACATAAATGAAATCAATCTAACAAGGATTTAATTAGCTGATAGGATTTATGATTGGGAACTTCCTCACCAAGATCTGTCAGTATATATGCAATTGGCTCACTTTTCGCTGCCTGCCTTAATGTTCATAACCTATCACATCATAACTGAGTCGCTGGAAACATTGGACATCTCTTAAAATGGGATTTCAGGGATCAAAGTTGGGTTCCATGGCGCATAACAAAATAAAATACAACTAAAGGTCAATCGAAGTCTTTTCTGTTTAAATATGAAAGTCAAACGTCATAAAAGCAAATGAATGGAGTATATGCTGAACCTGAACCTGAATCAGAACCAGAACCAGAACCAAGCAGATTCAAAGGAGCTTCTATGAAAGCCGTTTTACTTCAACTTTGAGCTGTTTGAGCTTTAGCAGGAGTCCCATTGTATGAAAAACCTTTACGAGAAGCTACTTTTTTTGCTGCTGAGTTTGGTACTGAGTCTACAAAGCAGTTGAGATAATAGTAAAGCTCCTACAGCTTCAAAAATCCGCCCATGTCTACACTCATCTTAACAGAAACTCTCTTCGTCTGATATACAATTTGTTTTCAAAAAATACAAAGCAGAAATTGGAATATTTCAGAAGATAAAAGTCTTATTTTTTCTTGTAAAAGAATGGCCCCAAAAATGCTCTTTCTACACATTTAAACAGTCATAAAAACATCAGCCAATTGAGATTATTTTTTGTGCAGAAAGAAAAAAATATTAAGAGAAAGCGATAGAAGAAAGTTTAGTTCATTTATTTGGCATCTATGGAAAGATGTGGAATCATATAGAATGTATGTATGGAATTAGAAGCTTAATTAAAATCTCGTAGAAACCTCCGCTTAATTCAATAATCAGAAGCTTATTCACATCCTAGATTGTTTTTTTTTGCTTCTGTAGGTATAACCTAGAGTTTGGTGAAGCATGAGCGGACCATGTATTTCACATATAATACATTACAATACCATGGGGTTACTACAAAAAAGTTACATAATATATGGTTTTAATATTTAATCTCAATAATTGAATTTAGGCTTATAAGTAAATAAAATTTTATTCTGTCATCTTCCTTTTGGATAGACTCTTGTTTTTTAATTTTGTAGAGATTGCATAATAATCAATAAATTAGTATTGCCTTTGAGGTGGCCAGTTGGTTCAGGGGGCTTGCTACGTTTGGTAAACTTAAGTTATCATCTACTTATTGTCTCGCTTTCTACTTGATTATCAAAGGATCTTTATTTGTTCACACTATATTAATTATTCTCATATTACCACCCTTTAGGCTGTCTTTGCCTTAATTGGTCACACCTTACCAAATGTTGTTATTATGTAGTTGCCCTCGGAGGGAAAAAAATTCTTCTAGGCTTAGAAATTTATCCCTAAGGTATTGTAGATCTACTCGTCCATCCTTTTGGTTATTTAGTCTACTCTGAGTAAGACAAATATCTTACTTGGCTTGTCTCTAGAAATGTGTTTGCATTGAGATAGATGTTTCCAAGGATTGAAAGATACTGCATAAAGCCCTATGAAGAACTTGGCTCGCAATCGCTCTCTTTTTTACAAAATTAAATACTAAAGATATGTCAGGGCAAATAACGTATTTCATGGAATAACAATGAGCAATATTTGGTGCAAGCCAAAATTGTCTTCACGATTCAAATTGAATTGAGCAAAACAATACAATAAATAAGTTAAGATGGCTATTCACTTCACATTCTCAAAATGACTCTTCCTATTCCTACAGGAATGGAAATTCAACTTATTATTATAAGACAAACTATCCTATTACACCTAGGATTATGTACAATATTGTTTCCCCCCCCCCAATTTGCAGGGGTCATGGTGAGACCAAACATTCCTCTAAACTTTTCAAATATTTCTCGTCCAAGTGCTTTTGTCAGGGTGTCTGCTGGTTGCTCTGCTGTAGGGCAATGTTGCAACTTGACATTGACATATTTCACATTGTGTCAAATCAAATGAAATTTGGTATTCATATGCTTGGTTTAGTCGTGAAAGATTGGATTTTTTGCCATTTGAATTGTGGAAGTGTTGTCCACCATGAGAAGTGTTGATGAAACTTGTTCTTGCAAATCTGAAAGAACCCTTCTGAGCCCTAAAATCTTTCTAGTTGACTCTGAAGCGGCCATATACTCTGCTTCTGCTGAAGAAATTAACGACACTGATTGCTTATTGGATTTCTAACTGATAACTCATTTTCCCAAATTCATTAGATTACCTGTAGTGGATTTCCCATCTTTATGATCACTAACATACTCTGAATCTGAATGTCCAACCAATTTGAAGTCTCTTGCCCTGGGGTACTTGAGCCCAACATTCTGTGTTTCTTTGAGATATCTAAGGACTCTTTTTGCTACTAACCGATGATTGTCTTTGGGGGGTTGCATGAATCTTGAAAGAACACTAACAACAAATGATATATATGGTTTTGTTGTGGTCACATAAAGTAGACTGCCAATGAGTTGTATGTGTTTAGTGGCATTGACCATATCTATTGAATCTTCGGATGTCAATTTTAGATTCTTTTCCATGGGCATGTTGAGAGGCTTACAATCTTTCATTTTGAACTTGCTTAGAATGTCACCAATGTACTTCCTGCCATTGATTACATAATCAGTGAGTAACTGTTGTTTACTTGGTTGCTCATCGATGAAAGGCACAGGTGGTTAACTACCACTCAAACTCGCTGCAAAAAAAACCATTGGTTTTTGGTTTGCCAGTGAGTACTTGATGGGTACTCGCGATTACGTAGCGAGTACTCGTCGTTAGGCCTGTATGAAATATCCCATCCCTGGTGTGATATCTACTAACTGAAATCTGCCTATGAGTTTGCTTGAGGATTTTAAGTTTGTTTGCTTGTTCGAATTTTGAAGAAGCTTTTGCTAGGTAAAATATGAATTGCATATAAATTAAACAAGAGATACTGAAGCAATGCTGGAATAATAGGAATTGATTTATTATAGCTTGCAATTACAATAGATTTCAAACCAGATTTATCAAATAAACTAATGCTTTTACATTCTATCATACCAGGAGTCCTTAGCTCATTTAATGCAGGTCTGAAATTTCACATCAACAATTATAAACACCATGGAATTCAATGCCCAGCTCATAAACTGGATTTCTCCACCTTAGAAACAATATCCAATGGTAGCCATGAGTGTATTGACCAAAAAGAAGGATAAATTGAGCTCCAAAAATAATCGCTCCACTTTTTAATTCACACGCCCAGCCAAGGGCATTTGTACGGCCCGTTGATGTAAATATGACACGGTCTATGTAAATCCCACGTGCCAAAAAAGCATGGTGTTAGCAGCAATAAATGTCTCTTTACTAGCTCTCTTTCAATTTGCTCATCAAAACCCTTAAATCCTCTGATAATAATCCTCCAATAAGCTCAAATATGATTTTTGAGATAAAGCCACCAGTAACTGCAACCCTTGGGTGATCTTGCACACCTGTAGGAAGAACATTCGAAGAGAGGCTACGTTCTCCAAGATTGAAATTGCAGCAAAACCCTAGGTTTCACCTCCAAAGCCAAAGCACAAAGCCAAATTGAGAGAAATAGACAAGAATGAATTGAAATGCCTTCAAAAATGCCTTTATATACTTCTCCTCAAGAGGTCAATTTCATATGAGGCCTTTTAAATCATTAAAATATGCCTTTGTCACTTTTTAATTAAATTCTCAAAGTGGGCGCCCATCACAAAGTTATAATGACTTGACTTTACAACTTAAAATGAACCCTTATTATAAAGTCAATATAAGTCATTAATATATGCACTTTATAATTAATTATTAGTAAAGCATAACTTTAATAATAATTATAATATTATAACTCCATTAATAAATGCCATTTATCAACTCCGCTGACACCATAGGCTAACCCACTGCATACTCTGCCCATCTGGATGGCTTACTAAAAATAGTAAGGTTGGCCTCCTATCAATTCACTGACTTAATATAAATAGTAAGTATATACAAACGGAGCCAAAACACCTCAAATTACATCGCCTCTGAACAAGCCAAGGATCTAGAGATGAAAACACTGCCAACTGCCAACTGCCGACTGCCAACTGAGGAGCTAGCTGACTCCAACACTGGGCCCTCTAAACACCATTATTAGCCTACGAGGACCCGATGATAGACTAAACCACCAACTCTGATGTTTGCTCAAAAAGAGGACATTACAGTCTGCCCTCCTTGAAATTGCTTGTCCTCAAGCAATTGCAACTGAATAGATAACATCACTCAATCAAAGGCCCAAGGGAAGAACTGTAGAATGACCCACATGACACCAAATAACTCTAGTAGCACCAGTATATGCTCAATTGCGCAAAGATAAATGCCAGTCCAATTGTCCAACTCATTCACACAAGGTTTGTGCATCGAAAACAACTCATGCACATGTGGATCAAAGGTTAAGCTATATGCAAACCACACAATGTACACGTTGCAATACTCATCAGTAAACCCTACCTGGAATCCTGATGCACAAGAAGGATCCCAAAGCAAACTGTAGAGTGTCCAACAATATATTCCTGGATCCCAAACCCAGAATGGAAGTCTTCCATGCATAACATCCTCTGACTTTTGTTGCACTAATCTGATATCAACTTCACCATGCCGAGAGTGGTGAAGCAATCCAATGGGACCAATCCAAACCACAATGCCAATCTTGTCACCACCTGGATCCCAACTCAATCGAAACTCACATCCATCAGTGATGAGGTAAGAATATCTGGAAGTGTTTGCAACACAACATCCCTCGCCATCCTCTGCTAAACTCCCATGGATGTGCTGACTATCCCTTATAGGTGCTGGAAGATAAATAATTGCTCCTCCTAAATCGAGGGAATGATAAAACTCTCCTCCATCACCACTGAACGAACCAACCGTGCCATCATGCCCATTGCCACTACAACCTCCCTGTAGCCATGTCTGCAATGGAAATTTATGTGACCAAGAAGTTGCAAACCCTATCAGGTACATATCAACATGATGGAAAATTGACATCTGATCCTGGAAGTAATCCCCTGCAAACAATTGAGTAGGGCACCTGTAGTCTCTAGTTCCATCTCCTATAGATGGTAACTCTTCATCCCACAATTGATGATATAAATCCCGATCCAATCCACACTTGCTCATCATCAAGTCATTTGTGTGTGGACTAAAGGAGAAGTGATGAGCACTCCACACTATAAAATCAAGATAAAAAGCACTTGCCTGTGTCAATGATTGACTGTCATAGTCATGAGGAACACACTGCTCATCACTCTCATCACTCGAATCAGAAGATGACTCACGTCTCTGATCTTGAATGGCTAATTGGGTAGATACACTGCCAACCCTCTCTGCGTACCCAATAGCAAACTCTCTATCATGAAACAATTGGAGACATTCTGATTTTATCTCCTCCAAAGCACTCTTGGTGAACCACAAATCACGAATGTGAGTATCGGTCAAGACCCCATACCGTCTCTCCTCAAACTCTGCTATCCAAAGAAGGTACTCAACATACCTATGAGTGCAATCAAAACGAGATAAGGTTGAGTCAACCTTCTCTCTTGTAACCTTCAGCTGATCTCTCCATCTTTGTGGCTCAATAAGTTGTCGATCAAAATCCGCTGCATGGGATGTAATCTTTGATTTGCTTCCAGGAGAGGGAAACAAATCAATATGAGAACCAATCTCCCAACTAGATAATACCCTGCATGCCTCTTGTGAAGAAGATGGGGCAGCATAGTTATCTATCACACAACTCTTTGGAGAATCCACTACACCACAAGAGCTATCAATAATCCACTCTGCATCACTTGAAATGGGACTATCCTCAAAGACACCTGATGCAACATATGGTTCTCTGCTAAACTCATCCAAAGTACTCATTCCATCTGTGTCCCCTGCACCTGTAATTGAAATGGATGTAGCCACATCCTCAATGTGCTCCTTACCACTACCCATGGGTGTATGCTCATCACCAGTAACTGTCATAGATATCGGAACTGTATCTACTAGTGTTGAAGACTGTGCTAAGTTCAACTCCACGGTAAGCTCATCTATCTATAACTTTGACTCTTGAAGGGTGTTTGAGCACTCTTCAAAGAGTTCGTGGTGACCTCAAGCTCATAGGTGAGCTCATCAACCTCCTCTTCCTTTCCCTTTAGAGCATCATAATAGATACCATCGAGCATGAGAAGATGATCTCTATCTAATAATAGCTGTAGGTAATTATTCTTCATTAACCCAACTGCATCTCCAAGTGCCTGAAACTCTGCAAGGGAAAGTCCACTATCAAGGTGCTCATATATACCTAGAGTCCAACAACAGTGTGCCACCAACTGCTAAACAACATCAAAGTGTTCTAAGGCTGAAGCAATCATGCCTTCGTTCATCTTCAATTGCCTTGCCAAATGATGAGACCCCTGTGACAAATCGTCTCCACTCAAATTTTCTGATTTGTAATCTACACTATGGTAAGAGGTTGAATCATCATCACTCACTGTTTGGTAAGCATCATGTGTGCCATCAACTTTGCACACATCATTAACACAGGTATTGCTGTTATGTACCTCATGGAATGGCTCAAATGACATGTTGGAAGCTGCTGATTTGACATTGTCATCGCACACTTCTTCCAAAGTAAATGCATGCTCATCCAGAGAGCTATCTTGGGACTATTCACCATTAAACAAATTTTCTGATTTATCTTCCATGGTCTGATTTGCAAAATCAGACTTGTTGTGGCATGAATCCTCAACACATAATGCATCTTTAATGCCCAAAGTTTGAGTATCAATATTAGACAACCCCACACAACCATCTTCCTCATGTGTAATGGCTGTTATCTCATGCAGATGCAAAGAAATCTGACTACTGTTGCAAAAATCAGAATTGTTTTCAACGCTGATATCATCTCTATTAGTGTTGATAATATCATTCTGGGGTTCTACCAAACCACTATCATGATGTAAAACTTTATCTTAATCAATGACTTCGGATTTGAACCCATGCTCTTCTACCTGCTCCTCATTAGCTTCCCCAACATGTTCATCACATTCTGGTCCATTCTTGTTGCCTGCTGCAACTCCTTGTCCATGATCCCTTGTAAGCTGAAAATCATTTTGAAGCAGTTCTTTTTTCTTATCCTTCCGTTTAGATTTTCCAAACAACATAAAATATCCTCGTTTAGTTTCAAGATCCCTCATTGGATCATACAAATTCTGCATCAATTCAAACGTGGATTTGTCTAAAACCATATTTCCTTTGTTCTGAATTTCAATGACTCACCCAACAGGATGGCAGGAAACTGCTCTAATACCACTGAAATATCCCATCCCTGGTGTGATATCTACTAACTGAAATCTGCCTGTGAGTTTGCTTGAGGTTTTTAAGTTTGCTTCTTCGAATTTTGAAGAAGTTTTTACCAGGGAAAATATGAAATTGCTTATAAATTAAACAAGAGATGCTGAAGCAATGCTGGAATAATACAAACTGATTTATTATAGCTTGCAATTACAATAGATTTCAAATCAGATTTATCAAATAAACTAATGCTTTTACATTCTGTCATACCCGGAGTC
The DNA here is from genome assembly GCA_037957365.1 of Torreya grandis. Taxonomy (NCBI): domain Eukaryota; kingdom Viridiplantae; phylum Streptophyta; class Pinopsida; order Cupressales; family Taxaceae; genus Torreya; species Torreya grandis. Next base: position 2,338,792 of record JARHVA010000200.1, on the reverse strand, counting down.
CTTAGCTCATTTAATGCAGGTCTGAAATTTCACATCAGCAATTATAAATACCATGGAATTCAATGCCTAGTTCATAAACCTAATTTTTTCACCTTAGAAACAATATCCAATGGCAGCCATGAGTGTATCGACCAAAAAGAAGGATAAATTGAGCTCCAAAAAGAATCGCTCTACTTCTTGATTCACATGCCCAACCAACGGCATCTGTACGACCTGCTGATGTAAATATGACACATTCTATGTAAATCCCATTGTGCCAAATAAGAATGGTGTGAGCAGCAAATAAATGTCTCCTTGATAGCTCTCTTTCAATCTACTCATCAAAACCCTTAAATCCTCTGATAATAATCCTCCAATAAGCTCAAATATGATTTTTGAGATAAAGCCACCAGTAACTGCAACCCTTGGGTGATCTTGCACACCTATAGGAAGAACATTCGAAGAGAGGCTACGTTCTCCAAGATTGAAATTCAGCAAAACCCTAGGTTTCACCTCCAAAGCCAAAGCACAAAGCCAAATTGAGAGAAATAGACAAGAATGAATTGAAATGCCTTCAAAAATCCATTTATATACTTCTTCTCAAGAGGTCAATTTCATATGAGGCCTTTTAAATCATTAAAATATGCCTTTGTCACTTTTTAATTAAATCCTCAAAGTGGGCGCCCATCACAAAGTTATAATGACTTGACTTTATAACTTAAAATGAACCTTTATTATAATGTCAATATAAGTCATTAATATGCGCACTTTATAATTAATTATTATTAAAGCATAACTTTAATAATAATTATAATATTATAACTCCATTAATAAATGCCGTTTATCAATTCCTCTAACACCATAGACTAACCCACTGCATACTCTACCCATCCGGATGGCTTACCAAAAATAGTGAGGCTGGCCCCCTATCAATTCATTGGCTTACTATAAATAGTAAGTATATACAAACGGAGCTAAAACACCTCGAATTACATCACCTTTGAACAAGCTAAGGATCTGGAGATGAAAGCACTGCTACCTGCCAACTAAGGAGCTAGCTAACTCCAACACTGGGCCTTCTAAACACCATTATTAGCCTACGGGGACCCGATGGTAGGCTAAACCACCAACTCTGATGCTCGCTCAAAAAGGGGACATTACACTGTACATTACAAAAATGCGGAAAACATTGTTAAAATGTTGATAAACCGCAAAAATGGATGCCAAACGTTGAGAAAATGCTGCAAAAACTTGGAGATATGTCTCCAAGTAAATAGAATGTTCGATGATAAGAAATGGGGATCAATGCATAGGTTACTAGAGACTTATTAAGACTGTACAACCTCCTAAAGAGATTTGAAATGGTGCAAGGATATAAGTCTGTACACTTTTAACAGGAAAGCAGATTGTATTCAAATTGTAACGTCCCCTTTTTAGCGAGCGTTAGAGACGAGATTGCTTGTGGACAAGCAATTTCGGGGAGGGCGGACTGTAATGTCCTCTTTTTAGCTTGCGTCAGAGTTTGTGGGATTAGCCCATCATCAGGGCCTCGTAGGCTAATAATGGAGATTAGTGGGTCTTATGCAGGAGTTAATGGGTTCTCCTAATGGCTGTTTGTAGCGTTTTCCTCTTCAACTTGTTGGCACATTCAGAGATAATCATCTCCATGGTTTTCATGCTCTGTTTTGGCATACTTAGTATTTATAGTAAGTCACTGGGATGTTGAGGGGCAACCTTACTATTTTTAGTAAGGCATCCAGATGGGCAGAGTATGCAGTGGAGTTGCCGTTGGTGTTGACAGAATCAGTATTGTGTTGATATTCATGGAGTTATGGATCTCTAATTATTATTAAATTGGTAACTTTAATAATAATTAATTATAAAGTGAATATAATTTAATGAGTTAATGACTTATTTGACTTTATTAAAAATGACTTATTTTATAATATAAAGTCAAATATTTAATGATTACTTGGGCGCCTACCTGAGATGATATATTAAAAGTATTAAAAATTAAATATCATTCATTATATTTTTATGATCAACTTGGGAAATCATGCCATTTGAGGAGAATATAAAAGGGCTTTCGAAGAAAAATATTTTTATCATTGATCATTTATAACACTTGGTTTTTTTGTGCTTTGGCATTTGGAGGTGAAGACAAGGGTTCTCAGTTGCAAAAGATCTTAGAGAATGTAGCTCTCTTGGATTGTGCATTCTATAGGTGTGAAATAGCACCCAAGGATTGCATCTTCAGGTGGCTTTAATCCATAAGTCACATTGTGCTTATTTGGAGTGAAAATCTCAGAAGTTTACAAGGGTTTGAAGAGTAGTTTTTAGATTGTTGAAAGAACCATCATTGGAGGCCTTTAATTTGTTGCTAGCAATCTTCATTAATTGCCACGTGGGGGTTTCAAGGCTGTACCATTCCGTCTATAGCAGGCTGTACAACATCCTTGGCTGGGTGTGTGAATTTTGAAGCCAAGCGATTCATTCTTGGGCTTCATTGTACCTTCATTTGGTTCGATTTCATCATGGCATCCATTTGGCATCATTTCTAAAGGGGAGAAAAATCATTTCTGGTGCTAGGCGTTGGTTTTTTGTGGTGCATCAGCTTGCTGATATAAGATTTCAGATCTGCACTTATTGTCTCTGATTTTTAGGTATGATTGTTAATTTTTAAGCAATCAATTGTAAATGTGATTTGAATATTTATATAAAGAGTTTGCTTCAGCAATTTTTTTTTATTGCAATTGTTTGTTAATATTCTTCGTTGCATCCCTTGGCAAACATTCTTAAAAACACATTAAAACTCAAAACACATTAAACTAGAAAGACAGATTTGTTAGCAAATATCTCAAATCAGTTAGTGATAACAGCCATCATGCTAAGTGTTTGATAAAATGTCAATACACTAAATTCAGAAATTTCAGGGCAGATTTGGGGTGGGACACTTAAGTGGTATCAGAGCGGTTTCTTGCCATCCTGTGCTGGTAATTTAGTTTCATGAGCAAAAAGACTTCATTATACCAGAGGGTCAAAAGAGTGGGAGCCACCGCAGGTACCAGAGGGTGAAACGGTATCAGGGTATTTGGGTTTACACATGAGTGATTATAGTGATAGTGAGGGCATCATAGGTGCTATGGCAGAGAGGGATAAGGCACCGACAGGTACTGAGAGTCCTGATTCCCGCTCTGAGAGGAAGTTTGATAATATGATGGACATAATGTCTTAACTGTTAGGACATATGAGGCAGTTGACCCCACCTCAACACACAGGTAATCCTGACGAGTCTAGTGGTATAGTGGGTTTTAGTCAGCCCAGTGTGGCAGTTCAGCAGTCTTCATCGTCAATGGGCTCAGTTTTTAGGTCCAACCAGCCCATCTTCACTCCCAGAGAGGCACCACAGGGTCAACAGGTTCCACAGGTTTAGGTGTCGGAGCCACATGTTCTTACTGCAGGTGATATCACTGGACATTATGCAGAGTATATGACTCTAACTGAAGAGATTAGAGAGTTATTGACGGTTAATTAGTGTTTGGATCAAAAGAGGCCTAAAGGTGGTGGAGCAGTCAGGATAGAGCACAGAGCAAAGCAGGGACCACAAGCTACTCATGACTTTCAGTAGGCCGTGAGCAAGGTCACCTTGCCACTCTTTGATGGGAGTGATAAATGCACTGCTAGATCATGGGTCCAAAAAATGGACAATTACTTGTCATTGAGGTCCATGCCAGAGGATGAGGCAATTAAGTTCGCTAGTTTGCACTTAGATGGACTTTCACACGAATGGTGGTACAATGGCATGGTTACTCTTCAGCACCATCTATCTCATCACTACCGACCATGAAGTTCACTAATAGGTTGATTGAGCAGTTTGATCGGAAAGATCCGGAGTTATACTTTAGAGAGCTAGCTTAGCTCAAACAGGTGGGCAGTTTGGGGACATACATTAGTGAATTTCAATGTTTGTCAGTGATGGTGCGGAGCACATTGGAGAGGAGGTTGGTCATCTTGTTCAGTGAGTGATTGCTTAAGCCTTTGAGAGGTTGGATCAAAGCATTTGATCCCCCTACCTTACAAGTTGCCATGAAGAAGGCACGTAGTATGGAGTTGGCTGCCCCAAAAAGGCAATTTTCACCCAAATCTTTCACTCCTATGGATGAGAGGTCACAATAGACTGCTGATCAGAAAAAGAAATCAGTGACAAAAGTCGATGAAGAATTATGTGATGAACTAAGGAATAAGAGACTATGCTATTGGTGTGAAGGTCCCTACACAAAAGACCATGACTGTCCATTGAGACCCAAAGGTAAAGCTAATCATATGGAGTGGTTTTATGAGGACCAATCAGATTCTGAAATTTCAGATCAGTGTGCTGATATGGATGACCATGAGGTTGGAGAAGCATCTACCGGGTCTAGAGGTGATGCTAAGTTGTCACCCTTGGCATTAGACATGCGTAGTTAGAGTTATGGGTCATTCAGGATGAGAGGAGTCCAAAATGGGCAGCATTGTCTCACACTGATTGACACAGGCAGCACGCATAATTTCTTTGACAATGGATTGGTAGTCAGGCATGGACTATAAGCAGAGGACTTCGAGGGTTTTAGAGTAAGGGTAGTAGATGGTTTTACTCTTGTACTATGAGGATCCTTAACCTCACCCTTTTGCTGAATGATTACGAGTTCAAGATGATTACTATGTAGTCAGCTTTAGGTGATATGGATATCGTTTTGGGGGTGAAATGGCTTCAAGCCATTGGAGACTTTTCCCTCAATTTGCAGAAGATGGAGATGAAATTTGAGGTGGACAGTAGAAAATATTTGTTGAGGGGGATTACAAAGGGTAGCTTGCGTGCCATGTCCATCAATAGAGGGAAGGGCAAAAGGTTCAGGGAGAAGTTTGAGCAGTTGGTTAAGGAGCTTGAGCAGTTTCAAGAGGAATGTGGCTCCCTTCAGTGCTCCTTAGGTCTTGATGAGGGTAGTACAAATTAGCATATGGACAGTGTTCAGTTTGTCGGCAATCCTTTATTTGAGACTGATGTTGGGTTGGTTTATGATGATCTTTTTGAGCTGGATGATGATGTCCCTTTAGTCTCTCATGTGGAGTTGAGCAATGATCGCAGAGTTTGGGTCCTTCTGGTGTTTCCAGACAGCGCTGATGGATGAGCTTCACAATGTGTACATTGTGCGGAGTGCGTATAGTTTTACCTTCGACCCACTTGTACATGATTTGTTTTCAATGCACAACTCTAGTGCGCATGAGTTGGACAGTTGGTACGATGTATTTCCTTGTGTAGATGAGAGAAGCAAACCATGCCAGTTTCTAGAGTTGCTTCCTCATGATGATCATACTTTTGAGACACATGATACAGGGATTGACCTTGATCATTGTGTCTTGTCAGTTGTGCTTGCGCTGAAGCTACAGGTATTGTTTGGAGACAGGAGGGACATTCCACGGTTCTTCCTTTGGGATCCTGGCGGTGACGTGTGTTCTCTCCGAGCAGTGTATGGTATGGAACCAGAGGCGAGATTGTTTGTGGACAAGCAATTTCGGGGAGGACGGACTGTAATGTCCTCTTTTTAGTTTGCGTCAGAGTTTGTGGGATTAGCCTATCATTAGGTCCTTGTAGGCTAATAATGGAGATTAGTGGGCCTTATGCGGGAGTTAATGGGTTTTGATGGCTGTTTGTAGCATTTTTCTCTTTAGCTTGTTGGCACATTCAGACATGATCATCTCCATGGTTTTTATGCTCTGTTTTGGCATACTTACTATTTATAGTAAGTCAGTGGGATGTTGGGGGCCAACCTTACTATTTTTAGTAAGACATCTAGATGGGCAGAGTATGCAGTGGAGTTGCCGTTGGTGCTGATAGAATCAATATTGTATTGATATTCATGGAGTTATGGATCTCTAATTATTATTAAAGTGGTAACTTTAATAATAATTAATTATAAAGTGAATATAATTTAATGAGTTAATGACTTATTTGACTTTATTAAAAATGACTCATTTTATAATATAAAGTCAAATATTTAATGATTACTTGGGCGCCTACCTGAGATGATATATTAAAAGTATTAAAAATTAAATATCATTAATTAAATTTTTTATGATCAAAAAGGACTTGGGAAATCGTGCCATTTGAGGAGAATATAAAAGGGCTTTCGAAGAAGAAAATCATTTTTATCATTGATCATTTATGACTCTTGGTTTTTTTGTGCTTTGGCATTTGGAGGTGAAGACAAGGGTTCTCAGTTGCAAAAGATCCTGCAGAACGTAGCTCTCTCGGATTGTGCATTCTACAAGTATGAAACAGCACCCAAGGATTGCATCTTCACGTGGCTTTAATCTAGAAGTCACATTGTGCTTATTTGGAGTGAAAATCTCAGAAGTTTACAAGGGTTTGAAGAGCAGTTTTCAGATTGTTGAAAGAACCATCATTGGAGGCTTTTAATTTGTTGCTAGCAATCTTCATTAATTGCCACATGGGGGTTTCAAGGCCGTACCATTCCGTCTATAGCAGGCCGTACAACATCCTTGGCTGGGCGTGTGAATCTTGAAGCCAAGCGATTCATTCTTGGGCTTCATTGTACCTTCATTTGGGACGATTTCATCATGGCACATTTGGCATCATTTCTAAAGGGGAGAAAAATCATTTCTGGTGATAGGTGTTGGTTTTTTGTGGTGCATCAACTTGCTGATATATGATTTCAGATTTGCACTTATTGTCTCTGATTTCTGGGTATGATTGTTATTGTTTAAGCAATCAATTGTAAATCTGATTTGAATATTTATATAAAGAGTTTGCTTCAGCGGTTTGTTTTTATTGCAATTGTTTGTCAATATTCTTCATTGCATTACTTGGCAAACATTCTTAAAAACACATTAAAACTCAAAACAATCATTAATCTAGATAGGCAGATTTGTTAGCAAATATCTCAGATCAGTCAGTGATAACAACCAACATGCTAAGTGCTTGACAAAATGTCAATACACTAATTTTAGAATATTTAGGGAAGATTTGGGGTGGGACACTTCACAAATCCAATATCGCCCTTCATAATCAAGATGATAGAAAACATTAGGTATTTTCCTTGGCAAGCCTGAACTAGAAATAATTTCATTTGAGAATTGGTAGTTGAACCTCTATTTGACTGTTTGCTAAAATACAATGTCTTCTGGAGAAATCTTCTGTCAAAACCTTAAGTAGTTTATAGTTCATGATGCTTAACCTGATCTCATACTTATTAGATAAATGAAAAGTAATGTGGTAATTGTAGGCATTTATCTGATAAGGAACTTTAATTAAGAATTGATTGCATTGAACCAAGCTAATATGGTATTACAGTGGTACTTATTTCTTTTTGTTTTCATTTCTTCTTTTATTGAGAAGTATCAAAGAGGTTTTAATACAGTCTTACCTCATTGGTCTTACTTTATTTGTATTCAAATCTAATAGAAAATACTTTCCCAATGTTTTATAGTCTCATTTGATCTATTTTGCTTCTGTAATTTCTAAAAAAATTATGTTTTTTTGATAAATTTAAGTATTTTCTGCCTTTGTCGGTTATTCCTGGTTATTTGACCAACTCTGTTGAAAACTCTCTGGTTACTCAAAATTTCCCCTTGGCGAGTACTCATCGGTTACGGTTATATGAACTATGTTTCCGGCTGTGTGATGAAGATGTACTTTGATATTAAAATCACTTCAATATCCAAAGAGTAATGAAGATAACTCAAATCAGTCATTTCAAAGCTTTTCATCAACTTTGATTTGAACTTTGCAGTGTACCATTCATTGTTCTCTATGATGAGCAAATCATTGACATACACAACTACAAATACAACTGTTTTGATGAAAAGAGTTGCATCTTCAAACTCAAAATGTTTGAATTTCATGTTCATGAGGTGCTTAGCTAGTTTATCATACCATGCTCGAGGAGTTTGTTTCAAACCATACAATGATTTTTCAAGTTTGCACACCTTGTGCTCTTAGCCGTTTACTACAAAACCTTTGGATTGTGTTATGTACATTGTTTCCTTGAGGTCACCATTTGGAATTGCAGTTTTGATGTCTATTTGGTGAACTTTCCATCTGTTGTGAGTTGCCAGAGCCAACATGGTTTGAATGGTAGTCCATTTTGCTGTAGGTGCAAAGGTTTCATTGTACCAATTCCTTCCTTTTGAGCATATCCCCTTTGTGACAAGCCTAGGTTTATGTTTGTCAAGTGAGCCATCAACGTTGAATTTGTTGCGATAGACCCACTTGTAGCCAATTGGTTTGCAGTTGAATGGAGGATCAACCATTTTTCAAGTCCCATTTTTGACCAATGCACTGTACTCATCTTTCATTGCTTTTCTCTAGTGTTCATGCTTCTCAGCGTGTTTGAAAAATGTTGGTTCTAAATCAAACGCAACATTGAGTTCTTTAGGAGAATCATTCAAGGTGAGATTTTCAATTTTATCTTGAATTCCTTCAAGGAACTTATCTAATTGTGATGTGGTTGCATGTGCACTCGTAGTGCTTGTTTTCCCAACTTCATCGGTTTGACATCATTCAATGTTTGGGTGGCCCACTTAGGAATCTTTTTCTATGGTTTAGGTGCTTCAATTTTATCTTCTGAACTTATTTCACTTTTTGTCCTCTGTTCTTTTGGCCCCTGTTCATTGTCTGATGAAGTTGCATTTTCTCCTTCAAGAAGAGTTTCATTCTTATGTATAGAAGACAATAGAGAACCAATTGATTCCCAATTGTATGTACCCCACTCACTGTTCGGAACATCCAAATCACTCTCCTTGTAGACATCAAACTTTGCATATTTATCAAGTCGATTCAATTGTTGATCAATGTTGGCTTTGTCCTTTGTAGTTTTCCAAAAGACAACTTCTCTTGCGACAAGAAACTAATTTTTTCTTCATCATAGAGCCTGTATGGCTTGGAGGATTCAAAATATCTCAAGTGAATGCATTTGCTACTCCTGTGGTCCAACTTCCTCTTTTGGAATCAGTGCATAACAAGTGGATCCGAAAACCCGAAGATGTTGCATTGAAGAAAGATGACCACACCACATCTCATACGGAGTTTTGAATTTAAGGGTTGATGGTGACCTGTTGTGGAGGTATACTGCTATTTTAGCTACTTCGGTCCAAAAGTGTAGATTTACCTCTTTGAAGTACAACATAGCATTAATCATATTCATCATGGTCTTGTTCATCCTCTCTACAACTCCATTTTGTTGTGAAGTGTAAGGAACTGTGAGATGATGTTTGATCCCATTTTGCTCAAGATAGGAATTTAAACTTCATTGAAATGTATTCACCACCATTATCAGACCTGAGTGTTTCGATATAGCTTTGAGCTTCATTTACAATCATTATTCGAAACTTTTTGAATGTCTCAAATGCTTTGGATTTCTGTTTGAGAAAGTATATCCAAGTCATTTTGTTGTAGTGATCACTGAACAACATGAAGTATTTATGACCACCAACTGAGAGAATTGGAAGAGAACACAAGTCTTAGTAAACCAGTTGCAACTTTTTGTCAGCGTTCCAATATGACTTTGGAAATGCTTCTCTTGCGTGATTGGCCAAAATGCAGGTTTCACACTTTTTGTCAAATTTTATGGGCAAGGTAGGCAAACTAACAACACCATTCTTTTGCAACACACGAATGTTGTTATAGTGAGTATGCTTGAATCTAGCATGTGACATGTTTGGAGACATTCTGTCTTCAACAAGATGAGCATAATTCCTTGAAACTGATGTCTCACCCTTGAGTTTGAACAATTTTCCTTCCTCATATCCAGTCAAGATGATTGCATTGTCACATTTTCTTTTGATAGCGATGTCACCATTGTCCAACAAGATGGAATGTCTTGTTGCTGAATGAGCACTAGAGACAAGTTTTGTTTCAATTCATGAAGGTATAAAATATTTTGGAGTTTGAAATTTGGAAGCCTTGGACCCTTGAGTCGGATTGTACCTCTTCCCTATGATTGCAGAATTGATCTATCTACAAGGAATACTAGATCACAACTTTCTTCATAAAACTCCCCAAAGAAGTTTTTTTAGAAAGTCATCTGTAGGGTAGCACCACTATCAAGAACCCACATCAAACCATGACGAACTGACTAAGACATTGTTTGCTTCATCATCTGAACTAGAAAACACACACTCACTGGTGAATTGAGTATACTTTGACTCGTTTATTTGTTTCTTTGATTTTTCCTCTTTTTTTTTAGGGTATGCTTCAATTTTCTCCCATGGAGTCCTACATTTGTGGGTTTCATGGCTTCCTTTTCTATCACACCATTCGCGGTAGAGGTGTTTCTTGTCATTTTGTTTTTGATTTTTACCTACTTGTTTGTCATTTTTGCCACCTTTTCTTTTATTTTTCTTCTTGTGCTTATTATTGCCTTCACTTTTAGAAGACGTGGCCTTATTGTATGTTTTGGAAGAATTGCCCTTTACATAGCACACACTTTCTCTTGTGGACTTTATTTTTCTTCCAAAAACCTTTTCTCTCAAAAACCTTTTCTCTTTCGGCCATCTTTTCAACCAATCGAACAAATGTGAGAGTCTTTAAGTGATTGTTTGCTTGTAGAGACTCCAAGTAGGTTGAACGGTTGGAAAAAAGGGATTTTATGAATGCGGTCATATAGATGTCGGTTTTGACACCTGTGGCATCCACATCATGTTTGATTGCATGTATTTCTAAAGCCAATTTCATCACATTACCATATTTCAACTCGAGGTTTAACAACTTCAACTGCAACTGAATGAATTCCAACTCTAAGTGGGAATCATACATGGCTTTCAATTTATGAAGTGCTTCCCATGGAGTACTCCACCCCTAAATATGACGAAACACATCACCATTGACTGAGACCCTCATCAAGGCCAATGCTTTTTGATTTTTCTACCGCCATGTTTGAATATCTTTTGCATTTTCACTTGCTGAGACAATTCTAATCAGCTGTATTTGCCGATCATTGTTGTGCCAACAATTGATTTAATTGAATGCATTCTTTTTGTTTTAAGTTTTTGAAACCCCCAAATTGGTTTCTTTTCACTCCAAATAGTCCCCTTTTCTATATACTGCTAGACCGATATACCAAACCTTTCTATATACCTACTCTTCCTATATATTCGTCGGTACATGGAAGATGCTTGTCCTTTCTTTATACTCAACAGTACGTGAGACGTTAAGGCACGTGAACGCAGAATGGTATGTGGTACTTAGGTAGCACGTGAAAATGATTTGCACTATCATTAGCACCAACTTAACAAGAAAACGTCATACTTGACAATATACTCGGTTTTTCTTGATTTCCGGATTTATGCCTTTTGATAGAAACAAATGGGTAAAGAGAAGCTCCCCTTATTTCTTCTTTATTTGCAAAATTTGTAGAGTAGCTTGCGCAATTTTTCAAATTTTACTATTGGAAATGAAAAATATCCTTGCAATTGATTTTAAAATGCTTCAAAATTGAAAAAAACACTTAAAATTAGAAATTTGTTTTTAAATGAAAAAACATAAAATACCTTTCTCCTCCAATTTGTCTTATATGCACAGAAAATTCCAATATTGGAATATGTGAAACAAAAAATGTGGACTTTGGTCTTTATAAAATCTATCCTCCTTAAAGAAAACCAATCATCTTGTATCTCCTTGCTTTGGTGCCAAGTGGAGGTGAGATAATATGTTTGTCAAAAGAAAACTCTACACCTTCTTTGAACTTCAATCACCAGTAAAAAAGGCTCTACCAATAGCTACACAGCAGATAATGAAGATCATGTGCTAATAGAATGCCTTCCAAACACCAATGTAGCAGAGTCCACACATTTTTTCAACCCACAAAATAGAATACTCGGTCTGCCACAGCAGACGGTACAACCACTACACATTCAAAAAAATCAGAAAATTGACAAGGTTAACTGGTTCGCTGTCCAATGACACAATCTTCTGCTTCAAGTGCACCAAAATCTGAATTTGTCAGCCAAATGTCCAGGGCAGGTGTTGTAGCGCCTAGTTTCAGTTCCTTACTCAGCAAAACACCTTGAATACATGAAAGAAACTTTCAAAAACAGCAGTATGTGCTGGAAAACGTCTCCAAAATGTCTTTATTCAGCTGGTATGCTTCATAAAAAACTGTGAATATCTGCCTTGACGTCCTGCAAGAGCTGTAACACTTCCTTACTCAGATACAAACAGAAGACAATAGAAAAGAGTCATGTCTCTGACAAAGCAAAGTGCAGTCCCGCATGTGAAGAATTATTCTCAAACAAATATATGCAGGTCTGAGATAAACTAGCAGGTTGTGCTGCTACAAAAGAGGAAAGAAGAAGAAATTAGACCAATGAAAAAAAAACCAGGCTCTGATCCCACTGTTAGGCTGGATAATTTTTTTGACAGAATGACAATGATAAATATTTGGTGCAAGCCGAAATTGTCTTTATGATTCAAATTAAAATGAGCAAAGCAATACAATAAATAAGCCAAGATGACGGTTCACTTCACATTCCCAAAATGACTCTTTCTATTCTTACGGGAATGGAAATTCAACTTATTATAATAAGACAAACTTTCTTATGACACCTAGGATTATGTACAATATTGTTACAAGATAAATAGGGTCAGGGACCCTAGACCTGCAACAAAGCAAATGAAAATATTGACTGCTATTATTCTCATCAAGTGGGGGCCTCAAATATATAGTGAAGAATTTATATTACCTTCAACATCAAGGCAATATACCTACTACCAAAAACCTTGTCTACAAGACCAAATCCCAATGAAGCTTATCCCATTTGCTCTTACACAATGTAATTTGAAGCTACTCCATGTGACATTTACTTTTGTAATAGTCGCAGCAACACAAAATTTGTAGATCATTCATCCTTCATTCTGAAGCTTTCACTTGTATTTTGCTTTATAAGGCACCATGTTGGACTTTTGGTTGTTGGTTTAAGGTGTCAAATTATATTGTTAAGCTCGTTATGGTTTAATTGTTGATCAGACTTTAATCCAACGACTCTTAATGTTTTTTCGACCGTGTGGAGGCCTTCGGCTTTCATTTGTCGTGTTAATCCTCCAAATTTCTTCTATGCTTTTGATCCTTGCAAATGCCACCGTTGATTCATTTATAATGTGTGCCTTTCAATGCATTGGCTAATGTTCTTTTGCTCTTACATTGGCCACCATTGATCAACACTTGATTTGATGGTTTAGAAGATCGTTTGGCTTAAGGAACTCGTGCTTAATTGCTTGCTTAAGTGATCGCGCAAAACCGTTGATCTATCATCCAATGATACTAAAGCTTCTTTAATTTTTTTTTGTGCCAAATCTTTATTGATTCCTTTATTTCCCAAAAAAGGTTTTTTTTGTTGAATCTCAATTATTTATTCAATCCATCATTTGATGACATATAAATCTCTTCCAGTCATTAAAGCCTTTGTTGACGTTTAATCCACGTAATATTTGCTGACCATAGATCAAATCTAATCCAACAGTCTATATAACCTGTCGAGGCCTTGAATTTCGTTTGGCCTTGTTGACATTTAAAACCCTCATAAGAATTACCCCGTTGTCGATCTTCTACCGTTGATCTGTTTCCATGTGCTAGCCCCCATGCTATACTAGTAATGATCCTGACCATTGATCTAAAGCTCTTCAATTGACCCATATGTTATTTTGAAGACATGTGAGATTCAATTGTTAATTCCATCCTTGAGCTGTCGAAATGGATTCTATGTTGTTGATCTTTTGAGTCAATGGTCTTACTTGAATATGTTGATTCTAGTGGCTTACAAGGCTACCTTTTGTAAAATTGACAAGGAGCATCAAAGCACAGTTCTCTAGTGTGTGATCATGGTGAATGCATTGGGCCGCAAATATTGCTATTGCTGAGTGCTTGGGGTGCTTTCATGTGGATTTACTATTCTTTTTAAGATTTGAATTGAGCTTGCGGATGTTTTGAACTTGAATAAAGAGTTTTAGATTTGATGGAGGGCGTCTTTGATGGGGCAAGAACTAAAAAAAGGAAGAATGATGTGTCTTCTATTCTGGCTTTGAGGAGAGAGTTATGAGGTATTTAAAGGGTAGACACAAATAAAGATGGATTGGAGAACGGTTTTGAGGACGGGGGTGGGTGCGGACCATTTTTTGGCAATGCAACGCCCATAGACACTAAATCCTTGAAGGTTATTTGGGAAAGGAGCAACACAAAAGGTATTCGGGCCTCCAAATTTTGCCTTTAAACCAATGCCCAAATTAGCAGCTTGTTCTACTTCTTTGTTGCCGCCACTCTACATCTAGGAAAAAATTATCAACTTGATTTTTTTTTAATTACCCTAAGGCTTCCTCTACCATGGTTTTAAGTTGCCAAGTCTTGATCTTCCCTCCATTCACAGCTTCAATTAGAATTTGAGTCTCCTTCCACAATCAGTTTTTTCCATTCCTTTACCACAATTATCTTTAAACTTTTTAGTTGATCTATAGCCTTTGCCTGATTATTGGTATCTTTGTCGATATCAACTGTGTAAACTAGCAAGGGTTGACAATTTGCATTCCTATATACTCCACGCCTCCAGCCAGTCCCGGATTTCCTTTGACTGCCTCATTGAAATTCAAAATTGGGTGTCCACTTGATGGAGGAAGCCATTTGATCTTTTACTTAATTTAGTCTTGAAACTAGACCCATTATTAGGGTCTTGAGCCACCATTGACCATGGGATAAGCCTCCAAGATGCAAAATCTCTTTTCTACATCAATTATGGTTTGATCTTTCGTAATCCATGCTCTTACTATTTCTGAGATTAGTGATTCCACTATAATCTAGATTTCCTTAGGTGGCTTTGTTAGCAAATATGAATGTTGAAAGAATGAAGAGAAAACTAGAAGGTACACATTGAAGTGCGTGTGCATCCTTCTTTTATTGTGCAAAAGGAAGTTACAACAGTTAGGAAGGTTGATAACCAACCATTAACTAACCATTAGTTAATGACTAACAACTAATTAATAACTTTAACACCCTCCCTTAATGACTAAACTGGAGACTACTCGAAGTTTGTCTTGAAATTTTACAAAGTGAAACCAAATAGTTTAGTCATTACATTATATGTTGCTCTTTAGATATCAACATGAAATTTGCAGTCCTTTGACATTTTGCTACTGTTGGTTTTAGTGTAAACAAAAATTGAAAATGATAGCCAACAACAAAACAAAGATCCGGTCATGTGGACATGAGATGTATCAAGCTGTCCACCAATTCTCTGTAGGGTGATTCATTGAAAAGTGATGAATCACTTTAGTTGATAACTTTAGCTTGACCTGCCTATTTCTAAAACTAGAATCTTGAAGATGTTGATCAAATAAAATATACCAGGCTCGTGGAGCCTGCTTATGTCTGTACACAAACTTAATCATCCTGCAAACCACCCGAAATCCTTCAGGCTGCACCATGTAGACCTCGTCCATATCTCTAGAGAGAAACAACTGAAATGTGACCATCTTCACAATAGGCATAAAAAACAACTCCTCAATGTAGCAGTGGGAGTAAAAACCAATTCCGTAGTAGGAGAAGAAACCATCTCCTCATCTATTCCCTCCTATTGGGAAAAGTCTTTCACAACAAGATGAGCATTGTTTTTGTCCAAAGTACAAATTTTATCCACCCATTTGCATCCAATGGGTTGTTTAATTGACTGTTCAAGAACCATAGAAAGGTTAGAAGTGAGAGTAAAATGATCATGCTCTACTAAAGTAACAACCTTGTTTTTGGTCTCTGACCCAGTGTTTGTGACTAAGGCATATCATCCTCTTGTACAATTACCTATGCATTTTACTGAGATTGAGGAATCACATCTTTCTGCACATCTTTTGTAGTGGATATTCCCTCCACAACTAGTGCATGTAAGTTGAATGGAGCAGGGTCAACAAACCTATGAGAAATTTCATCCTCCAACACATCCTATATGGTGGAGTTTCCCTCCACATGTGCACTGTGTTGATTGTAGTAGGGTCATTGAGCCTATACAAGCCACCTTGCTCAATACCTAGGGCAATTATTTGCCTTGTTTTACATTAAACATAATACATTGCTTCCAGAGAATTTTACTATACAATTGGGATTTTTTGTTAACTGACTAAAAAACAAGAGATTTGTATTCATGCTAGGAATATATTTAACATTTATTACTTCGATTTTTTTACCATTATTCAACATTATGTAAATATCTCCTATCCCTTCTATTGCATATGACTAACCATCAATTAATAAAATTGGATCAAAAAGGTTTGTACTTGCAATAAAAATGGCATACTAGTCCTTATAACATGAAATGTTGGGATGCATTGGAATCAATGAACCACCAACTAATAGTACTAGTGTTTGAGTATAATGCCACAAGGGCATAATATTCTTCATAATTTCGTTTTTCAATTCCTGCCACATTTGCCTTGGATTGCTTTGTTGGGAAAGTACACATTGTCACTTACGACAATCCTTTTTGAGATGGCCAACCTTAAGACAATAAAAACATTGCACTTGATATTTTGAAGATGAATCAATAGGTATGTGTCTTCACTTCACTTTTAACTGAGCAACAAGTCCACTCTCTGTTTGTCAAGAATTGGACTCACTGATTTGTGTCTCCTTTTGCATCAAATAGGAACTACCCTGATCAAATGTCAGGTTTGGAGTTTTGACCATCAAGTGTAAAGCTTCCATGAAAAATTCATATGGGGGTGTCAAGTTGTTTAGAACGAGAGCCACCATGTCATCATCATCCGCTTTTTTGTTAACGGCTTCTAACTAGTCTCAAAGATCTTTCATCCGGAGTAGATGTTCTGATAGCAACTCGTCCCCAAACATCTTCGTGAAAAATAACACATTCTTCAGGCACAAAACCTGACTTTTCTCCGAAGTTTGATATTTCTTTTTCAAACTAGTCCAAAACAAACCTACCTCAGTGGCATTCTAGACCTAAGGAATCATGTCATTTGACACAAATAACTTTAATAACAAGGCCTTTTGAAGTTTGTCATAATCCATAAAATTTGTAGCAGGTCTCTTTTTATTGCCGAGAATGTTTTTTATCACAATCACGATGTTCCATAACTATTAAAATTTTATGACTCCAAACGTTATAATTATGGGTAGTTAATTTCTGCGCTTCCGATATAACCAATTTATAATATTGGTCGTTTTATAAACAAAATTTGACCTTTGATTTGGAAATCAATGCAATGGAAAAAGTACAGTTCTGACATGGAAATCAATGCAACAAGGAAACACAATTTATATTTGAATTTGCTTATAAATTGAACTTCAAAAAATTTACTTACACAAAACTGCAAAGCGATGCGTGCTCTAGTGAAAACATTGCACAAAACTGTAAATTCGGTCAGAAACACACTGCACTATTTCCCGTGCCCAAGGGTCTGCAAATTTCTTGTGCCCTAGCAAGCTTTAAACAAAATTGTACTTTTATATAGGCTGATACGCTGTAAATCGCATTTTTATGTACTTATTGATTTCCCATGCCACAACGATGTCATTGTCATTTTGGTCCTTCAAAAATGTCACTTTTTGGTCTTCTCCAACAATTTTTGTTGGTTGACCTCTGTTTGAATCTGTCTGATCACGTTTTCTGGGCATTTTTTTGTGCCTTAGCAGCACCAATGTCACATCCCGTTTTTCTGTGCCAAGTTTTAGGGCACTTATCGGTGATACCCTATCGGTGAACTATTGCTCCCTTGTTGACGGTAGCATACATGTCATTTGTGATGCGTTGGATGCAATACACGATCGGAACAAATCAAATATTGTTAGTGGTATTGTTATCCTTGTTCAAGCACTTTATTTTCATCTCGTGTTCCATATGACTTTGGTTTAATTATTTCTGGTTTTGATTTAGTCTCGGGTCATGGGTGATTGATTTGACCTGTGACACTTTGATCAACAATTTTCTCTCCAAAATAATTGTATGTTTATCATTTAAATGTACGTATTTATATTGTACATTGCATGTATCATTATTTATTATATAAAGTGTATTTTATATACATATATATATATATATATCTATGTATGGATGGTAGATGTGTGATCTACGTGAGACTTTAGAATATTGATAACCAGCTCGAAGGCATTAGTAGACAAGATTATTTATGTTTTGTCATCTCCTAAATTCTTCTCCACCTTACTTTTATAAATAATGCTTGTTACGTGAGTTGACTACGGGATAAGAGGTACATGAAATGCTTGTTACGTGAGTTGACTACGAGATAAGTGGTATAGGAAAAGGAGATTAAACAAATATGCATGATTGAAGATAATGGGAGTAGATAGGAGAAAATTTCAGCGGATGGTCTACATTAAAAAAAATCTAGAAAAATAAATAAATAAATAAATTATTTTAGCAGTGATTTGGGGTGATGCATGTGGTGAGTGGGGCGACATAGATTGAAGTACATGCAACCCTGAGGATGGCGGGATCTGCAGGGGGGGCTGTTGATCTTGGCTTCTTGATTACCTTCATGCAATCCTTGTTCTCACCACGTCTAGGGTTTGAACCTTCGGAAGTAGCCTTTTCGTCCAACAACATTAACATTGTTGCCATATCAAGTTCTATTCTTTTCTTTTCTTTAACTCAACTCAAGAGCAACACCGCCACCATTCTTTTATCTCAACTGTTTCAATTCAAACGAAACCGCATTCCACTTTAGTCAAGGATTTCAACGGACCCAGAAAGCTGCTTTGTGTTTTCAACAGAGTACAAATATGCATTTATCTCCATGTCTGGACAGGTCATATATAATGTATATGTACTGTGGTCGTGTTTCCTTTTGGGAGTGCGAGTTGCTTAATGTCTGCTTCCTGCATTCAACAATTATATCGTTAAAGCAACTTTTGTTGATTCTGTCACGAGTTTCATTACGTTGGCCAACACGTATTTGATTTTATGTTATTGTGAAATGAAGGGGAAGAGAAAGAAGAAAGATGCAGAAATAAAGAGAGGAAGGGTGACAGAAATGAACGCAAGCAAAAAAGAAAAAGTGAGAATTAGTCCTCTCATTGGCAACTAAAAAGATCAAGTATTTGGATTATTTATGCAAGTCAATTTGGATCCGTGAGAAAATTATAATGGACCTTCCACACAATAAATTTGTTATTCTCCTTTTGGGATTCATTGTTCTTTTTGCATTCAAACTATATATGCTGTAAGATTTTATTATTTTATATAATGAAATTTGTTGCAGATATCATCAGCAGATTCATCGATTCTTCAATAGGACAGTATGACCTTCTCTAATTAGGTGCAAATAGTGTTAAGCCAGAGAATTATTAAATATAGTCTTAATTAGTGACTAGTATAGATAACAACATACTTTTCACCATATTATCGATATATCTTTGAGATGATATACATAAATCATTGTCATGACACATATTTATGAATATCAATGAATGATAAGATATTGTCATGATTCTTATATCGTATAATTATATATATGGATTAAAGCAAACTGTTATGATTATATATATAGGTATTTTTACTTGGATAAGATTGTATATATATTATACCAAATACTTGTATGTCTAATGTGCATTTAGACATGGTAATTTATACATTTTGTGACATATCAACCTTCATTTTTAATGATGAGTATAAGGATATTATAAACTATATGACCATAAGTGCCCCTCTATTTAATTATGGACATTACTATGGACCTTATACGTCAAAGGAAATGAGATATAACTTAATAGGTTCCATATATGAGTTGGAGTTATTTAATTGTTATATCAAGGTAAATACAAAAAGATGAGTAGCATATTAATTAAATGTGAATATTCTAGCCTTAACCTTTTTTTTTTACAGAATGAGAAATCTCGTTGATTATAAGTCTCTTAGATTGAGAATGAATTACAATATAAATAAAAACGTATGACGAGTTATGTCCTTAATCAGGAATCTCTTTCAAGCAAATAATGCCTTAGTTATTGTTAACTAAAAAGGTGAAAATGGTGTTATTTATGTGAATGAAATATGTTACTTTGGAAATCAACTCAGTTGGATTTATAAAACATACGAAAAATCCTTTTGACTCTAGAGCATAATAATGTTTTATTCTTGATGAATTCTTTTGAGTCTTAAACCTTGTCACTTTTACAAAGAGTATGTGTCCATTCTCATCTAATTTGGGAGGTGATCTAGATTCTTAAGTTGATAAATGACTTACGATGTTTAATGGATATGTATTTATAAAATCTAATTTTATAATTGGTATATTAGTAGCATGTTTGAAATTGTGACTGAGACAAACCTGCTTATATGCTAGAGACCGTGAGAAGTTCCCAAGTACATTTATTTATTCATGTACAACTATCTATATGTGTATATGCTATGTGATAATGTACATCTTTGACATCCTAGCATATGTGAATTTTGGTGCAAGTTATATTGTTTGGAGGCTTGTTGAGTCTTCTCACTATAGTTAAGGAACATGGTTATCCTTATGTATGCAATTTTCCAGTAAACACATATACCTTTAGTAGTTTTGGTAGAACTACATCTAACCCTGATTCTATGTATGTAGGTGACATCACAGATATGTATGGCAGCTTGGGGAGTGAGAGCGGGCATAGGGAAGTAACCTTGATAGGTATTCTTTAATGTGACATCTATTATAAACGCTAGTGAAAGCAAATAGCCTTTATGTAGCACAGTATCGTTATGCAAACTTGTCGACAGGATCAAGTTTGTCGCATGTTGTAAGGATGAAAAAAATTGTATGCAGTATATTTTGTGAGAAAGTTAACTGTGCAAGTGGCTAGACATTTCTAGAATAACATAGTGCATCGTGAGGTGTACCTAGAGTTTATGTTCTCTTCAGAGTGTTATTGAAGGTATACTCGGATAGTATAATCCTGACTTGCTTTATTATTATGATTGGGTGTAAGATTGTTGTTGGTGTTGAGTCGGATGCTCAAACACAAAGACCTATGATTGTATGGGATGTCATAGAGTTTTATAGTACAGAAAGTACCCGGATGGTACATACTGTATTCATTATGTCTTGACCCATACGTAAATAAATATATATGTTATGGTTGTTAATGTTTGGGTAGAGTGATCATGAACTGTGATAGTTTGGGATATCATAGGATACTTCAATTTAGATGTATATACTTGGGTGGTACATACTGTAGCTATATGTTTGGACTCTCACCTAAATTGATTGTTCTATCGATTTTGTTGGTTGTTACTTGAGCAATATATTCATAGCAATTAGCAGGACATGTATGCGTGCATACAATCTTGCGAGTATAAACGAATGATAGGTTCGACTGTTATGTACTATATGTCTCGCTTTGTTTTGTATACTTAGCTGTGTCTAGCATGTGATTTTCTTTGGAACTAGGAATGGGGATTCCTTCATCATTGCTTATATTTAGGTTTATATGTGAGAGTGCTTGGGTAAGCACACAAGCCTGGATTAGCAAGATGTTATGCTAGAGTGTGTCACTTAGCTATGGGATTGTAGACCAGAGCTTTAGAAACTCGTCTGGGTCATAAGTAGTTTGTTCCCTGTTTGGCTTAGAGTGCCAACCCCTTCAGTGGTGACGTCTCGTGGAGGAGACCACATTTGAAAGGAGAACTACATTGGACCCTGATTCCGAGGAGCGGATATGGCTGCCTAAGTTGTGGCGGGGGCATTGGTTCTAGATCCTTAAGCTAGGTTAAGGTAGAGTTGATTGCATAGCAATCTGTGCGAATGGTTGAATTAGTACCAACACTTAGTACGGGATTTCGAATTGTGCTAATGACCCTAATGTGATAGTAAACTTTCTGTACCATACATTTTAATTCTATTGCTTGCAGTATTGGAATGTTGAGACTGTTACTACTTGAAGTTGTTGATTATATGACGGACTAATGTATTCTAGACACTGTGGTTGAATGAATGTTCAATATTTAGTTTTTAAAAAATATATATTATTGCATTTTCTAAGAACTAGGCGGGTTGTTACAACCAAATTACAAAACCCTTCACATCCTGCTCACGAAACAGTAAATCACGACCCTTTTGCCTGATTCTTTTTTGTTTTTTTAATTCTCTTCCACCATGCCCTAACGTTTGCAATTTGTCTTTGGATTTGCCTGCAAATCATGACTTTCCTTCGCGTTTTTGTTGTTGCTTTGCAAATCACGTCCTGATTTTGATTTGTCTTCTGCCTCTTCCACAGTTTGTACCCCTAGTGATTTGCCTTTTGACCCTCGAACCTCATAAACTTTGCTTTTTTGCAGTCGTATACTTTGCTTGGTGCTTTGAAGGGTGGCATCATGTATGTTTGAATTGATTGCAAATAACCTTGACTTAATTGTATCTTGCTTCTAAAAGTAAAAATTTCCCTTTCGATGAAGATAAGTTCAGACTGGATTCTATCTATGACTGGATTCCATACCTCCTTTGAGCATATTCTTGAAAATAGCAGCATGCCAATGTATGTGCTTGGTAATTATTCAATCTCTAATCCCATAATCTCTTTTATCACCTTTTGCATCCTTGTTTCAGCATTGATAAAGTATATCTTTGACTTTCCGCATTGATCCTCTGGCTTGCAGCCAATTCTTATTTGTTTAGAATATATTTGTGGTTCTAGCTTCCTTTTTTGTTGGGGATCTAACCATTAAGGTATCATCTACAAACTTCAAATTTGAAATTGGGTTTGCATTTGTTCTGATTCATAGACCTTTCTAATCCACGACAAAGATCATAGCCTCCACAACCCTTCCTAAAGCTTTCACCATTATGATAAACAGGTCCACAATGCTTCCTAAAGCTTTCACCATTATGATAAACAGGTAGAGGGTAGAGGTCTTCCCTGTCTAAGACCTCAAGCGGACTTGAAGAAACTAGCTGGGATTGCATTGATTAAAGTTGAGAATGGTGGGATTGATATGCAGCTCCATACTAACTTTTCTCTAGCTATCATTAAAACCAAGTTTTTTTGTAATATCCCCAAGAAGGAGATTGCTGAATTCGACGAGAGGCGCTGCCACTTCACATGAAGAAATCGCTGCCAAAGAGCAGCGCTGCCATTTAATACAACAATCATTAAACGAATATGAACGGAAATGTCAAACGGAATTGTTGTTGGAAGTGAACGAAAGTGTCGAACGGAATTGTTACTGGAAGTGAATGGAAATGTCGATGGAAATTTTAACAGAAATGTCGATGGAAATGTTAACGAAATTGCCGACGGAAATGTCAATGGTCACATCTTTTGGTGAAGAGGTGCCTCTTGGATGGGCCGCCTCCTTTGGGAGAAGTTTTTAAATACTATATAAAGGAGGAGATGTGGAAGTATGAAGCATTGAATAATGAATTCAACTATATAACTTATATAAGTAGCCGTTTTACAACGGCATTTAAGGACGAAACCCCTTAAACTGCGTAATCCAGATACAAGGACGAAAAGCCTTGTTATCAAACCCAAGGACGAAACCCCTTGTGGAATTATATTTTATTGTTTCCGAAAACTCTATATTAAATTCAACATAATTATTTAAATTATTATTTCAATTATAAAAACTATATTTTATTTAAACGGAATTACGAGAAATCTGAATTCTTGTAAAATATTCTGATTTGGAATATTACATTTTTCTAGAACTAGGTAAAAAAAATTCCAATTAAGCTGATCCTAGGCTTTATTCATGTCCAATTTCACTAGCTTCCCCACGTTTTTGTGATGGTGCACGTAGCAAATGAATTGTTTCATGGGCAATGACTATTCCATGTACGATCTTTCTTCCAACCACAAAGCCTCGTTTTGCCTTTGAAAGATTACTTTGCAAGCATCTTTTCAAGCTATTAGCAATTACTTTGGTCACAAACTTATAAACTGTGTTGCACAAAGCTATAGGGCAGTAGATGTCAAGTATTTTGTGTCTTTCTTTTTTGGGGTTAGAGGCGAAAAGGTTGCATTCCATTCCTTGAACACAACCTTCCTTTTTATACATATTTACCTGGTTTTGCAGATACCCATCCTTGGTCCAGATACAGTACGACCTAGTCTTGGTTTTCAGTTTGGCCTTTGGTTTGACACAGGAACACCCCAACCTATCTAGGTACGTCCTGGGAGAAGTCGAAGAGAATCCACATCCTTTTTAACTTCTCAACTGAAAAATCTGTTAAAGTACTGATTTGAAATCACTAACAAAGAAAAAATAAATAAAAAAAATAGTCAACAAAAATGTAAAATAAAAATCCTAAAAGCTAGTGGGACCGCATAGCGTAGCCAGTGGTTGTGCACTGCCACTACTTGTCGTTCTAATGAACCACATGCTCATGTTGATGCTCTCAATGGAGAGCAAGATGATGATCTGTATTGAGTTTACATGTGCACTAGCCATTATGTAGTTCAACCACTTGCTATTAGTCTATTTAGATTTATCATGACATTTGGCATTGAATTATCAATTATCAATAGTGCTTTGTAGTTAACTTTGTTTATTCTATGCATATCATGGTTAATTTTGTTTATCCAGTTTTTTTTTTTTTTTACATTTATTATATTTTTTGTGGCTGTACCTAGTTGTATCGAACAAGGGAAAAGATAAAATTTGCGTAACGACTTACCCATACTTGTACTAGAACCGACAATTTTGCTTTCTACATTCATTAGTAACCTCGATCACCTCTTTTGCTCCAATATGCCTTTTTAAAAAAAAAAACCAGCTTGAAATCCATCTGGCCTTGGAGCCTTAATCTGAGCCTAGACTGAAGATTGCCTTCCACACTTCTTCCTCGAATATTTGATCATTAATATTTGCATTTTGCTCAATTGATATGAGACTCACGATGTTTTTGAGGAGTTCCAATTGAGCTTGTTCCCTCACTATCTCTTCTTTAATCAACAACTTTTAATAGAAAGCCACTGCTTCTTTTCTTATCTCGTCATTGTCAGTTATTATTTTGTTTCAAAGAGCCACCAGTTTTACAATCCTATTTCTGTTTATTTTGATTACTGTGGTGAAGTGGAAGAACTTGGTGGTCCTATTCACCTCCTTCAACCACTTCACCCTTCTCTCTTTGTTTCCAATGGACTTCAACCTCAAAATCTGCTAGAGTATTTATAACAAACATTCTTCTATATTTGTAACCTCTTGGTGCAACTCACACTTTGCCAAGCTGTCTTGAATGACTTGTAGTTCTTTGGAAATTAACTACTTTTTGTGAAACATATTTGGAAATCATAATTTATTCCATTTTTTGATTTCCTTCTTGACCATTTTTTAGTTTTTATGATAGGACAAAACCCTTAGACCCTTTCACTGGTGTGCTCCATCTTTTTTATTATTCTCTTTGAAATCAAGGTCTAACATCTACATTAACTCAAATTTAAAGGGGATCACATGGGGTTTGGAGTCCTCTTCCATTTCTAACTTGATTGGCTAGTTATGCGATCTTGCATATGCCAATACCTATGAAGATCATTTTATCCCTTTTGCTAACTATTCCGCATTCAATAGAAATTGATCTAGTCTTTCCAATATTAAATCTTAAACTTGGCCTATGTTGTTCCAAGTGTACATTTGACCTTTTGGTTTTATAACAGTAAGGGCTAATTTTGACAAAAGTCCTTAAAATCTGTCATTGACTGAGACTTGAACTGGTCCACTTGCCTTATCCGAGACTTGAAGGATTGCATTGAAATCCTCCCCAACTAACCAATTAATACCCTCTTAAACATTTCTGATGGACACTAGGGCATCTCAAAATGCTTTTGTTTCTGGCATGTCAATCAGGCCATATATATTCATAATAGCTAAAAGGGTTTTTTCCCTGTAGAAATTTCGACAACACATTTATATTATGATTGTTTTTTGATGGAAGCATCCTTGACACCGAAGTTGGATTCCGAAGAGTTGCCATGCTACAAGTTGATCCTTCTGTTGCTACGTAAATGCAGTCTTCTTTTCTCTAGATCCTCTTTGAAATGGGCTGCATCTGATCCTCTCCTATCTTTGTGTTTTTGCAAAAGAACCACATTTGGTTGATGTCCTCAATAAGTTCCTTCACGAGGCGACTTTTGTTGGAGGCATTGAGGCCTTTCACATTCTAAGTTGAGATCCTTATGTCTCCTCAGTGGAATGCTTTTCCCTTCCACCAATTATTATGTATATGAGTTTCTATTGTTGTTCTCTAATTAACTCTTCTTGAGTTTCTATTTGGATTTTTTCCTTTCTTGACTATTTGCTTTTAATTGACTAGGTCCCAGTAACTGGTTGTTCCTTTAAGGCCGAATATCCTGTAATCTTAATTATGCCTCTTTATTGCTTTCTCAAGGCAATTGAAAGGCAGTGATTACCCTGATTCTACCCTCAGGAGCAAAGGTTCATATCATCTCCCTCCATTGGGTCTTCCTCTCTACTTACCTGGATGTATTCTAACCTCAAGGTGTTATAATCCACTATATCTTCCCTTTCTAGTTTAGGTTGCCTCATTGTATCTTTCTTACCAATGGCTTATTACAAATCATTGAGGTTGTCCTGAATTCTTTTATCTTGGGTATTGTCTTCTTTCTCAATCTCGACCTTTGGGTTCTCCTCCTTTCTTATCAGTGCTTCTCTTTAATATATTTA
The DNA here is from genome assembly GCA_037957365.1 of Torreya grandis. Lineage (NCBI taxonomy): Eukaryota > Viridiplantae > Streptophyta > Pinopsida > Cupressales > Taxaceae > Torreya > Torreya grandis. The sequence goes on along the minus strand of JARHVA010000200.1, from coordinate 2,312,149 downwards.
TCATGAGTGTAGATATGATCATGTTTTCTCCATTCAAATAATTCTTGCTGCCTTTGACACCTTTTTGGTTTGGGGGATATGGTTCTTCAATCCCTTCTTTTGATCAACAAACGGGCATAATTAGTGTATGGCCAAGTCCTCTGCATTTATATCATTGTAATGTTAGGCACTCAAATCTAGACTTTGCCTTGAAATCCTTGTGGAAGAGCTTATCCTAACCACTTTTGGAATTGGTTTGAAAAGATCAACTTTGGCACAAATTTGCACATACGTGGACAACTCTTTCATCTTGGTGGCCTTTGAGAGTCATATTAATTGGCCCAATTGGATTGCAATCTGTGCAAAAATGCCTTCCTCCTAGTACTCGATTGGGACTTTATACAATCTGATCCAGTAAGGGACCTCTTTGATTAGTTCTTCCTCTAGACTAAAAAGAGGTCACCAATGTATCAAACATAGTTTGCATACCCAAATTCGAATCAGACTCGGTAGACCAAAAGATTTTTGATGCGGCAAATACTCGATAAAACTTGGCAATACTCGACAACTTAAAAAAATACTTAAATTTAAAAAAAAAAAAAAAAAACATAATTTTTATACATGGGGGAAGTGTGTTCTATTAGATTTGAATACAAATAGAGTACAAAATTGTATCATCATGCGAACACAACAACCAGTTGATAACTATTATAACTCATGAGTTTATGATCATTGTCATTGAAAATCATCATCATAAATTGCATATTGACTCGAGTTACAAATTACAAGAATTTCCAATTTCCTCTTCCCTATTCTAGTGAAACATAGGGGAGACTAAGAGGGTTTAGTCCTTGCACTTTGTTGTGTCTCCTCTTTCTGCCTAGGACGTTGCGCTTGTGCCTTAGCCCTAGTACTAGATGGCAATGACTCCTTCTCTGCCTTATATTTAACAACATCTACAAGGATGTCATCCAATCCAATCTCTCTTGCTTATGCCATACCACTACCTACACCCTCCATAGCTTGCCTCTTGAAATCAACAATCTCATCCTTTGTGAACAAAGGGTCTTCTCATCCTGCACAGTCCAATCACTATAGGGATCAATCTCATATAAATCAATAGGTTCATGTGATGTGTCCCTTTCTTGTGCGAAGGCGAAGGTTGTATCACACAAAAACGAGGTCATTGAGATTTCATCGAGTCAATTTATTGCGCTTCTTCCTATGAATGGCTTCAAACAAATTGCAGTTGTGCTCACATCCAAAATCACTAAAAGGTTGAGATCAAATTCGGATGGCTAGCTTTTGAAGATTTGGGGTATTTCCACCCTGATTTTCCCACTAAGAACCTACAAACAAGATATTCAAAAGTTTGTAAGTAATTAATAATTGTAAATTTGTAACTTGTAAGATATGAGTAAATACTCTAATTTTTGTTATCTCGTTTTAGGGTGGATTTCTCTCGGATAGCTAGTGTCGAAGAAAAGAGCCTTTTCCTAGTTTGCTTGTAATTCTGCAACTTTGAAATAATGAGGCCCCTCACCTCAACCTCAGTGTTCATTCTCTCAATGCATGTTGAGAAGCCCTCCATAACCTCCCCATCAACATCTATGAAATCCTCTGAGTATAAAAACTTGGGGTTGAGGTAGTATTCTGCTACATGAAGGGGTTGGTGGAATTGATTGTTCCACCTTTGATCAATTATCTTCCAAATGGGATTAAATTTGTCTCTATCTCCCTTATAAAAGTTTTGGATGGCCTTATCCATGGCCTTATAAATGTATTCCATTAGGTTTTGCTCCCCATCAACTAAGTGCAAAACCCTCACCAAAGGCATCGACACCTAAAAAGTTACAAACAAATTAAAATTACAAAGTTACAATTAAAGTAAATACTTTTAAAAATAAAAAATAAAGGAATCAACTTGAAATTTAAATTGAAGTTTGAAGTTAGCTTGATGATTTATGCAACTCTCTTCGCAAAGACATCATAAAAAATGGTCTTTGTGGTCCTCTCTCCATCAACTTTCTTTGAATATGTTGAATCCAGTCATACTTGACTCACAAATATTTGTGTCAGTGGTGTCAACAAACTACAAATACTTTGGAACATTAAGAAGTTAGTTGTAAACCTTGTGACACCTGCTCACACAAACTCTTTTCCCTTGGTGTGATTTTTTATCACTTGAGAACCCAAGGGTGATTTTAAATTTATTTGATGTTTCTAGCATCTTCTACAACCGGTCTCACCTAATCAATTTTGCCTATGTCCTCTAAAAGAAGGTCAAGGCAATGTGTCGTGTAAAGGGTCCAAAATAGTGATGGATGCCTCTCTTAAAGCAATCTTCCAACTGCCATATATGCTGCTTCATGGTCATGATAACTTGCACAATATTCTTGATGCTCACCTCTAAGACAACTTCCCCCAGCATCAGGGTCAAAGTTTATGCATTCTTTACTTTGTTAGAGGCATTAATTGACTTCAAAAGAACCATCTCACCATTTGAAGCCATTAAAAAACTGATGAGAGTGTGGTTCCTTCCATCCGTCCACCCATCTGAAAGAATGGTGCATCCGAACATTTGCCTCTGCTTATTTTGTTCTTCTATGATTTACTTTGCGTCTTCAACATCATTCTGGAGCAACCTTCCACTTAAGCCTCTTGAAGACGGTGCCTTGTACCTTTTCCTTGCAACTGTCAATGCCGTCACCAAATACTCTAAGTATGGGCTCTTTGCTACATTGAAGAGAAAGTGGTTGTAATACCATAAATTCATACATATTTTATTTGTTTCCTCGTGCACCTCCTTGTTCCACCATGTACCTTGCAATGAGGGTTGTGCCCCAGCATGTTTCTAGGTACAAAAAAGCTATGTGGCTTGTCTTTGCTCCAACTACATGAGGTGGATGTGCCTTTTATGAACCACAACTAGAGCCCACTATCTTTGCCGCATCTACTTCAGTTTTTGTTGCTTGTTTGTGAGTAATGGTTGTTGCTACGATTGGTTGTACACTTGCCCTCTCTAGTTTCTTGTCATCTAACAATGCAAGCTTTGCCTTCATCTCTCGTTTTGCCTCTTCTATGGTATTGAGACACAACGTGATGTCACGACAAGGAATGCATGCGATATGGTATTGAGGTGATTGATGCCTCCAGAAACCTTCTTCGAGTAGAACGTGCAAATCACACTCCTTTGGGATAGTCCAGCTATGCCATACTTCCAAGCGGCTTTACGACTTCTAGCGAGACAACTACCACTCGTTGATGCTGAACCTGATGTGGCACTAGATGCCATTGTATGCTAACCTCCAACATGTTTAAATACCCAAAAAATAAAAAAACAACATTAAAAAAAACCTAAACCATAGAGTTGTAAATGTAAACCATATGTACATGAAAAAATACAAAAAAATAAAAAAAACAACATTTATAAAAAACCTAAACAGTAAAGTTGTAAAACTATTTTTTATATATAGGAAAAAACCCAACAATTTTGTTCATAAATTATGAAAAACTAGCGTATATCATGAATAAAAATTATTCTGGAAAAAAAAAAACTAACCATGGAATTGAAATTCCTCAAATTTGGTCTACAAATGCGCTATAAACTTCCTCCAATTTGTTCAAAGGATGCTTATATGTTGTGTGATGAGAATGTGGGGGTGTGTGTGCTTAAAAAGGAGAAATTTGTGTTTTGTAAATTAGACTACCTTTTGATCACGTTGGCGAGTCCTTGCTCAATACTTGCCGAGTACTGAGCGAAGACTCGCTGAAACACAACCTTTGAGACCAGCGAGTATAAGTGAAAAACTCCTGGGTAAAAAAAATGGCGAGTACATGCATAGTTGCCAAACTCGTCGAGTATGTAAACTATGGACTCTCAAGTACAAACCTTGAACATTTTTGAAAACCCATAGTCTTCCATTGATTACCTTTTCCTTGTTTTCAACCTTTTGGAAAGTCACCTAAAAAAAATTGTTTTTAAGGAACTGTATATTTGGGTGACCACAAAACCACCATTTGGCCCCCATCCATTTTTTCAGATCCTCTATGCTAGACCAAACACCAGTGGAATTGCAAATTGGGGTTTTGTCAAAAAGCTCTAGCATCTCTTAATCTAGAGTCCTATCTTGGATTGAAATAATGGGGATACCCTAAGATATCCTTATTGAGAGATCTTTGGATACCTCTATTAGACATGATTCACTGTCTCTATCCTTTTATCCTATTCCACACCTCTGATTTTCCTTTTTCTTCTCACTTGTGTCAATCTGTGGATTCTCCACCTTCCTATCCTTTGGAATCCCCAAGCATATAACCCTAATTCGTTTAGGTCATCCTCTATGGATCCACGAAAGGAGAAATCATCGACTTTCCCAGGGTGCTCTTTGAGCCAAGAGCTTGTTTTGCTACTTGCACTTCACTATTTTTAAGACTAATCTATAATCTATATTTTACTCCTCAAATTCTCAATTCATAAAGACTAATTTTTATTCTAAGTTCTGCCTTCAATTCTCTTGCTAAAGTCCTCCCTCACTCGTTCTTCCTTGCTTTTTCTTCATTGCGTACTTGAATTGCTACTCTTTCTATTGCATCCTCGCTATTTATGAACCCTTGCTTTGCTTGCATACTTCACTTCTATTTCCACTGCGCTCTTTGCTCATCTCCAGCTTTAAAAAACCTTGACTAGATGGTGCAAATTATTTTTTGATCTCCATCCTCCCTTTTATTTTATCTTCCAAGTCATGGGTCAAAAAATTACCTCAGCCGTTGATACAAATTGATTGGACAATCTCAATTAATCCCCATGTTTATGCATTTTTGTTTGGTGTGTGGTCACGGGCACGACTGCTCATGTTGCTTCGCCTGCTCCCACTTGCGCTGCTCCGTCTTAGATGAATTTTGTATATTATTTCTTGAATGAAGAAAATAATTTGTTCCCCCGATGTTAAATTGTAAAATATGTTTTGTGACATGTTTCTTATTGTTCTCACATACACAACTCCAACTATGACCTTAAGTTCCACTTAGCCTATTAGCACACATGTGGCACCTTCAAAGGTGCTAGTGCTAGTGGTACTTTACCAATCAATGTTAATATAAGCAGGCTCTAACGAAATTGATGATAATTGTTTGAATACTATTTAGAAGCCTAGAGAAGGTGAAGTCTGATTAACAATAAGCAATTTTCCAACATCCAGACTAGTTTTTTTGTACTTTGTACGAACATCCACCCAGAGACATACCTTTCAGCTAATGCCATAGAAGTGAAATGACTTGTAAGGAGAAAACGCTTAACTAGAAAGAAATTTAGATCTCAAAACAAATAAGTTCTTCTGGGTGAATATTTTATTTAATCGTTAGTTGTAATGGTGTGTCAATTTAGTGGATTTATTAGTCACTATAGAGTTTATTAGTCACTATATGGAGTTTATTAATGAATGTTGGTTGTTAATGAATGTCATCATGTGAGTTTATTGATTATATCTTGAGTAACCTTTCACATAAAGGTTGCTGATAAATCCTTTTAAGGATAGATTTTGTAAGCACAGAGCTCATAGATTTTGTAAGCACAGAGGTCATTGAAAAGAAATAAATTGTATGTCTATAAGTGACCAAAACTGGTTGACGGAGCTTGAAAATATGTTGATTTTCAATAGGAAAGTGTTAAGGGGAAATGAACCCTTCTGACAAGTAAATAATATGGATACTTATTTTTTACTTATGGAATAGTGATCAAGTTTTCTTCGTGAGGTACAACACAATGGTGTCATTTGGGAGGAAATAATTGTTCTTTTATATATTCAGAGCATCATATAGTAGTATATGTAACAAGCATATATCAGTATGTGACGCTTTCTTTATTCCATCATTTTTCTTGGTAGACAAAAGTTGTAGGTACATGTAAAAATAAGAGCCATGCTGTTGCATAGTGAAGTTTAAAGGCGTTTGCCTCCTTGTGTTCTTTGGTTTTCATGTCATACTATAATGCCTAATTCGGGTGAGAGAGGGTTAGCAACTTTATGTTTTGGTTGAAAAGTAAACTTTTCTAGGAAATAGCATGTTTCATGAGCTTACAACTTAAGTATGCTCCCTTGTCTATTGCTTATCATCTCTTTTGATTTCTTTACTGGGCCCACTGTCCAATTGGTCCTTTCATGATGTTAAACACAGGCTGCAGTATTTAAGTGAACCTTAGTTATAGAGAAATTAAAATTAAAAAGAGATTTACTTCCAGTTTGTTCTCTTGTGCTTTAATTCTTTAATTCTTTAGAGTTAGTCTTAGCATGCTCATTAAACATGCTATTTCCCATTGATATCTCTACCATCAAATCGCTGAATTAGAATGGTTATATATTGGTTATTGGGGATTAAAATCCAAGATGCTTGGGTACATGACCCTCATTTTGGGAAATGCATCATACGTTCCCCTTGTGTAATGTCCCTTCTCAAAATAGATTAAATTGATTAATTTAATTATTTATAAAGTTATCAAAATAAATTAAAATCATAAGGTAACTTTATATTTAATTAAATTAATAGTGACTAATTAAAATAATAAATCATAAAGTCAATAAATAAAATAATAATAAATTCTATAAGCTTCCTGGAGGTGATTGTGAATTCTTTAAAAAGGGAGCTTGGCTGGGCATTTGGAGTATCTTGAGTTGTTGACATCTTCTATTATTTTGGTGAGCTTGAATGCTTAGCAAATTGTTCGAGGGTTTGAATACTCTAGAGTGCCTATTTCGGTTGTGAAATATCAATTCTAGTTGGATATTTGAGGGAGATACTTCAGTCTTCCTATTTGGATTTCATGGTGCAAATCATTGAAGATAATTTCAGTCATTGGAGGAGTTCAATCTGCATCACATATTCATATTTTCACTCGCCTAGCCTCATACATGCATCGATTTCATAAGGGTTTTCCATTGTTGGTTGGGATGTCTCTTGGAGGGCATTGAAGTCATGTGGAGAAGACTTTAGCTGCTGCTACAAATTTCTGATTGTTGCATCTTCACCAGCAGACTCTATCAGCTCCAAATATGAGGTTCTTTCATTGCATATTCATAGCAAATACATTGTAATAGTCTGAAGCATAATCGCTGCCATTAGAGCACTTGCATTGTCATGATAGGTGGTGAAAATCAGTCATTGTATTGAGCTCTGTAATCAGATTTCTCAAACTTGTAATCAGTCATTTGCATATCAATATTTCAGTATTACATGTAAAGGGATTGAAGTTGAAGAAGTTGAATGCATGTCAACTGTTTGTCATAATATCTATCAGCTGTAGCTTCGTATTAGCAAAGGTTTCAGTCACTTAGGGTCTTGAGTTTACATGCTAAATGTTTGTGAAAATACCTCTCAGCTGTAGATGTCATTTATGCAAAGCATTGTAATGAACTTATGAAGTGGAGTTGCATATGAAGTGTTTGACAAAATGCTTGTTTGCTGTAGCTAATCAATTGCTTAGAGTTTAGTCATCTATTTGCATTGAAAATACCAAAAAAACATATCTGCACTTCATTCTAGTTGAATTTGAATACATTTGGCATTGTTTAGTTGAGTCCTTTATGCATTTCAAGTACATATTCAAGGGAGAAAACAAATCAGAAAATTTATATCAGTCAAGGGCAGTTGCAAGACAAGTGTTTGACGAAATTTCTCAAGCATCAAAACTGAAAATTTAAGTCAAATTTAGCAAGGGATTTTACACCTTGGGACATGGGATAGGGAAATGCGAATGAAAGATCCCTTGGCTGTAGCTGAAATGCAGGGGACGCAGGGGGTGCCCTCAGCTTGTCCTCTCCTAAGCAAGGTTTTATTGACAAAATATTACATTGGGACAAACTTTTTGATAAACCTTTGCCACTGATTCAATTTGAGAAACACTGATCCAGTTTTTTTTTAGCGCTGAGATCCTAAATGGCAAAAGAAAAATTTAAAAAAATGGGGAATAAACTTGGGATTTATGGGTGACTTTCTACTTTATATTTGCAAATGATTTTTTAAAAGTTATTTTTAGAAGGTTTGTGAAAATTTTCTCATGCGTGCATGTGCGAAGGGAAAATTAAATTGAAAGGAAAGAGAAATTAAATTGCAAAATTGGGATGAAAGTGAAATAAGAATTTGCAAATTGAGCGATTGTTTTGTTTTTGGTATAGAACTTAATTTTTTAGCGCAAAAGCAAAATGAAAGGAAAAAAATATTGATTCCTAAAATATTAGGATCATTATGCAACTAACAATAATGTTTGATTAGAAACAAAGAAAGAAGAAATTAGAAATTATATTAATGTTCAGGAATAACCAAAATAGGTCAACGGGACTAAAAAAGTACAATCAGTTATAAAAGAAGAGTACTAGGGTAAAAAAAACTAAAGGTTATGAAAATTAACTAAATACAAAGTATAAAAGAAAGTTAAAGATAGCAAGAGGTGGTTAAACCCGAAGTGGTTAAACCCTAAGATATAAGATGTAGTACAAGTATGAAAAGCCATGCGGGGGAAGGACCCCTCAAGGAAACAAGGAGCTGATGAACATCAAGCAATGGACCATGAAAGGAGACCAGTGCTATCACATGTCTGTAGTAAGGCTTGTACCATAAGAAACGACAACACAATCATCTATCACCACAAAAAGGTGTCAAGCAAGATCTAAGAAATGCTCATAGAAGAATGTCCAAGACTGTGGGGGCCATGTTGGACAATCCTAGGGGGAGTTGAGTATTCCTAGAGCCTCTCCTAACATCAAAAGCCAATGGACTTATGGCAACAGATTAAAAACTAGTGATGTGCATGGTGACTTGGGCTGCAAACAAGGGGAAGGCCCTTGACATCGAAACAAAGTATATCCACTCCGGTTGGAATGAGATTGAGCGAGTTGGGGCACCCTAGTAGTGATATGCAAATAGGAACATGTCTCACAGACATGTCTATCTATGGGTGTCAATCGGCTTATGCAAGGGGCGTTTAATGCCTCCAATGATTGTAGTGTGTTGAAAGAAGTAACTAGTTCGATAGCTCAAGGGATCCTTTGTAAGGTTCTATGTTTGAGAATAACCCCCTCTCTAAGAAAAAGTGCTAGGCACTCTAATCAGGGTATTGAAATAAGCCTAATAGTGAACTGCTTGAGTCTTTGTACAAACAATGGTAACTCTCCCAAATCTCATAATATATAAGACACCTAAAACTAAAGTGATTTCGAGTCTCAGTCTCTTGGAGAGGGAAAAGATGCCTAGTTTCAATGTGCAATTGGTGGGAGCACACCCTTAGTTGTCCAAGGGGAATCCTCAAGCCATGTGAGAAATGATGTTGTAGATAGATAAGATTGATGATTATGCCATCTAAAATTCGTAAGAAATGCTTAGCATAGAAAGTCAATTTGGGGCTGAGTGGTGTGGAACAGATGTTCAGTGACTTGAATACACTCTTTTGCAAATATCTTCTTTGACAACTTTATTGACGAACTCCATTGATGGAAAATGGAAAGGAGGGGCATTCAAGGAATACTGGAATGAAGGAATCTGATCAATAGAGATGTCGATAGATTGAAGGAGTATACTGGTTTTGGAATAATGATTATGTTGATGCCTAGTTGGGCCCAAAGAGGCAATCCTCTCTAAAGAACAAAGTGCCAAGTAGGGGTATCTCTTATGACCTGAAGTTGTATCACCTAAGGATCTGAGCCCGTGGCTATAGAAAGTGAGCATGAAGACGTTCAAGGTGAAGGTGTTGGGTGGAAAAATCTGTTTGGACTATGCGCTGAGGATTTGTTTGTTTGCAATGAATGATATGTTGAAGCATGAGAGTTTGGATCCTTTCTATACGAGCCTAGTGGGAAGACTGGAAACTAGGGCCCCAAACCTCAGACCCATAAAGAACTATAGGCCTATTGATTGAACTGATGAGGCATATATTTAAAGGGACATGTTGAAAATATATCTGAAAACACTGGCACATCAGGAATATAAAGTGAGGCATACATCCCTTACAAAGATGCAAATGAGGACCTAAAACTAGATATGGTTCAATAAGCTAGAACTGCCAAATAATTGTAATCCTTTGCTATTTCTATAGGATTTCCATTGTAGAAAAAATGAAACTTAGATAGAGCACCATTGGATGTGTTGAAGATCATGACCTTGGTTTTACTAAGCTTCACCACAAGCTGGTAAAAATCGCAAAAATGAGCAAGGAAATTAGGGTGCCTTTGTAAACTACCATCTGAGCAAAAGAGAAGGACGTCATCAATGAATGATCCGTAAACGAGGTTGAGAATCTACTCTAAGTCTCATCAACGTGGATCCCATTTCTCCTAGCTTAACAACAATTGGTTATATGACTGTTCTAGGCTATTAACCTTGCAAAAACAAAGGTAGACAAGTGCTGAAAGTGAAGTGTACAGCCTATTGCACATAAACATGAAACATATGAATGAGCCAAGCACAAAACAAATACAAGAGTTATCTTGGAGAAATCAAATGTGGGCAAAATTTCAGTGGGTGAGTTAGTTGAACTTCCCTTCCACTATGTAATACAAGAAATGTACAAGGTACTACCAGACATGGCCTTCATGGACAAAATCTTCACTATCACTCTATCCAAAACTTGTACATAAGGATGCTCTGTCGTTATTAGACACTTCTCTATACTTCTGCACAACTGAGCCAATCATCTACAACTAAGCAATAATGAAATAACAAAAACAAAGACTCAAACTTGCAACAAACAACATGAATCCAACTTCCATACTTCTCATTGTGTTTTCTAATGTTTACTGCCTTGCCAAGACATGCATTTATGCTCTCTCAACCTTAGAACCTGCCAAGAAGCTAATAGAGAAGGAAAAATGTTTGCAACTGTTCAAATTCATGTGGCTCTGGAGTGCTACAGTTGGTGCTAAGGTTCTATAGTCCGACGCTGGAGTATGAATTGCGAAAAAATCCTTTAACTTCCAGAGGCCACAACTTTTATATACAACCTCAAAATCAAATGTCTTTTTTTTGAACTTACATAATTTTTCAAGAGGAACTCAAATATGTACTCAAAAAGTACTTTTGATGCCAACCATATGCTGTTTTACCTTGTACAACATAAACTAGTACTTTCCCCTCCATTTCAAGAGTTTGCAACTTACCAACTCATCACCATGAAGATGTCCAGATCACCCTCATATTGATTTGCCACTGAAGCATATCTAGTTTGATGTTTGAGTATGAAATCTCTTACAATAGTGTCTTACAAACATGACTTACATCTAATTGGGCATAGAGGAAACATCTAGTACACATGACTAGTGCATTACGATTCAAATTTGGATCATACCTCTCCAATTTAAGGCTTTTAAGTCCCTAAAAGCTTTACGAATCCTGTAAGTGAGAAAATTTATTCCCCACACCTTGTTTCGAATATCATTTGGCCTTTTCGGGTAGCTGGCCTTTTTAACCCAACCAACCAATGTTCTTGCACTTATCTTTGTGTTGTCCTTTCCTTCTTCTGAAAAACATCCTCTAATGCCAACTAACTATCTGAAATGAGGTCTTTAATGGAAGGTAACAACAACCCTTCATCTTAATTGTCTAGCATAGAAGGCTTACAAAACATAAGTTCTCAACATTGACATTGAATAGATTTTCATATAAGGAGGCAAATTAAGTTTAAAAACATTATTTCCCACTTGTTTCATAATTTCAAATGGACCATACAGAAGAGGCTAAAGCTTTGTAGACTTACCTTGGAGTCTTTCTCTACTCAAGTACAACCATACCTTGTTGCCAAAAAGGAAATTATGCTTAGTCCTATGTTGATCATGTCTTGCTTTGTACTTAACCTTGAGATTTTTTCAATCTCTCTTGCACTTGTAGATGAATTAGTTGAATCTTCTCAATGAATTTATCAGCATTGTGGTCCTCAGGATCCACTTTTCCAGGCTTTGTATGGCTGTCTCAAAACAACATCAAATGCATATGGAGGTAAGTAGTCAAAATAAGTTTCAAAAGGAGATTTACTAGTAGAAGAAGCACAACCTTGTTTTAGGAATGTTGAATATGCACCAATTTTTTATCCCAAGATTTATGATGCTTCTTATTATATCCTCTCAAAAGTTGTACCAATGTTGTGTTCACAACTTCAATTTGTCCATCGGTTTGCAGGTGAAAAGCAATAGACTGTTTCAGCTTAGTATACATCTTCTCCCACAATGTGGCCCAAAATTTTTCAAGAAACCTTGAGTTTTGATCTGAAACAATAGAACTAGACAAACCAAAGTGAACTCACACATTAACAATAAACAACTCAGCTACATCACTACCTTTGAGGGTATTCTTACAAGGAACAAGAAGACATCTTACTAAATTGGTCTACAACCACAAAGAGATAGTCATGTCCCTTCTTTGACATCGACAACCCGCTTAAAAATCCATGGAAATGCTTTTCCATGGCCTAAAAGGAAATGGTAATGGCATATATAAACCCAACTCCCTGTTATTAGGCTTGCTTATAATACATAATACACAGTCTTATGAGCTTGACATCTATTTGCATATTAGGCCAATAAACATACCTTTGCGAATGTGCAACAGTCTTTGTAACACCAAAATGTCTTGCAACTTTTGAAGTATGTGCCTCCCTCATTAACTGAACTCTTTCCTCCTTGGGCACACAAAGCTTACCCAACTTGTAGAGCAATCCATGTAGAAGATAATAATCCTCCTTGGGCTCAAAACTGCACCTTGGAACTTTCAAGAAATAGCTCCCCAAAATAAGCATCATGCTTATATCCCTCTACATAAGATTCATACATAAAAGGCTTAGGAAGATTTATGGTGCCCATGGCTGAAAGCAAATGAGGTCTTGACAACATATCAACTAGTTTGTTAGTCACTTTTTTTTAATATTTGATAACCAAATGAAATTGTTGAAAAAATCTTATTCACTTATAGTGTCTAGTTTGTTGAAGTTTAGTTTGAGATTGCAAATATTGGAGAGGTTGATGATCTATATGGATAATAGTTTCCTTACACATGAGATTATGCTTCTATTTTTTGACCGTTTGAACAAGAGTATACAATTCTTTGTCATATGTACAATAACTCAAAATCGCACCATGAAATACTTAGAATGGTAGCATATTAGTTTACCTTCATGAAGTAGAACAACCCCCATAACATAGTGACTCCCGTTTCCACCTCAAAGGACAACTGCAAGTTAGGTAAAGCTAAAATCGGAGCATGGCTAATTTTATGTTTGAACAACTCAAATACACTTTGTTGCTTGTTACCCTGAGTAAAAGTCTTACCACCTACTGTGATGCTGTGCAAAGGTGCGGCTATGGAAGAGAAGTTCTTGTTCCTCAAATATTGAACTGCACCCACAAAGCTTCTTGTCTTGGTCATGTTGGAAGGCCTTGGTCAATTCATGATGGCCTCTACCTTCTTTGGATCAATTCTCACTCCCCATCTCTGACCACATGCCCCAAGAAGACAAGTGATTGTTGAGCAAACTCACATTTCTTCTCATTCAACACTAATTTGTTCTCCTTCAAAACTTTCAAAACCTGTTTAAGATGTCAATATGCTCATCAAAAGGTCTGATGAAAACAAGAATATCATTCAAATATACAATAACAGAGGAATCAATAAATGGCCTTATTAATTCATTCATCAACCACATCAATGTAGTTGGTGCGTTGCATAGCCCAAAAGGTAAAACCAACGATTCATACAACCCCTTCTTTGTTTTGAATGTTGTTTTCCAAATGTCCTCTTCTTTAATCCGTACTTGGTGATACCTGGATTTCAATTCAAGCTTAGTAAAATACTTGGCATGCTGAAGTTGATCAAGATCATCAATCCGTGGAAGAGAGTACCTATTCTTGATGGTTATCTTATTAAGCGGTTTATAATCAACACACATTCTCCATGAGCCATCTTTTTTAGGTACTACAACAATAGGAGAATCACATGAAGAAGTACTAGGATGGATTACACCTTGATCAATCAAAGACAATAATTGTTGTTTTACTTCATTGGCATCCTTCAAGGATTGCCTATATAACCCGAGATTTTGAAGTAGATTATCGGGTAGCAAATGGATTTCGTGCTCAATCGGCCTATCTGGTGGTAACCCCATAAGCTCATGGAAAACCTCCTTGAACTGCTGTACTATTTCTCCCATAAACTTCTACTCTTTGTTAGTAAACATGCTACATGAAGTCTTATGTACAACTATTTCTTTATTTTGAATATCTCTTAAAAGAAGCAAAGCAAACTTCTCGCTAGCATTAATAAGCTTCTTAGCTTTAGAGACACCAAAGATATTTTAGAATCACCTTTGTAAGCTGAAATGATCTAGCTCTTGCCATCTTCTACCAAATGGTATTGGTTGGCTCTCCTCATGCAGATTGCATCCTGGATATACAAGTATGGGCTGCCAAATACTACACCACATACATCAAGAGGCACAACATCTATTGTACTTCATCAATGAAAGTTGCATTAATACCAAACTTGACTTTGCATTGCATGGTCACTTTGATGTCTACACCTTTCTTTACCCAACCCAAAGAATATAAGCTTGGATGATTGTAAATCTCAAACCCCAATTTGTCTATCAACTCCTTGCTTATCAAATTTGCTTGAGAACAAGTATCAAAAATAGCATCCACTTTTGTTTTCTTCATTTGAATTTTAACATGGAAAAGCTTAGAAAGTTCACTTTCTTGAGAACTACCACTACCCAAACACGTCTTTATTGATGGAGGTACAACACAAAGTATCATCTAGCCTGGAGCTGCAACCAATATTCTCACCTTGAAGAGAAGATATAGCCTTATTCTTCTTATTTTGAATTGATACAATTCTTGATGGAGCTTTCGACATTTATCCTCCAAATGACTATCAACATTACATTTACCACAATGTCTTTTAGTATTTTTCTAGAAACGAAAGTAGCATTTTGCGTACCTTTCCCTTTACCTTTCCCCTTTTGCTTAGAGCTGCCTTGTTGCTTGGAGCTATTTTGAGAGATAGATGGAACCTTCTTCTTGTCCATCTCCAAGTAGTGAGCTTGAGAACAAGCCTCATCTACATCCATAGGCTTGGCCAAGAGGACTAGTCTCTTCAATTTTCTATGGAGTCCACCCATGTACTTCATCAAAAGGTCCTGGTCCTCTAAATTTTTGCCCATTTGGACAGGCTTCTTATGGAACTAACTGGTGTACGCTTGCATGCTTTAGCCTAAGATATTGCCAATACATGGACCCCTCTTCCTCATAACAAACATGATAGAATTGCTTCTTGATTAGCATCTTAATCCCACTTAGTAATGGGAGGGAGCTTCTAGAAAACTAAAGAATGAACATAGCTCTAAAACTAAGTTAAATCATGATTGGTTAACTTTAACCTTGGAAAAGAAACTTATTGGTTTTCATTAATCTTATGCAACTGAAATATACCTCAATTGAGGCACGCCAATGGTCTAGCCTCTCCGCATTCACATCCCCATCATGCGGCTGAATTTCGATCTTCACCTCAACGTTGAATGGAGGTGGAGCTTGGTTGGTATGGGGCTGCTCTTCCTTCTTCTCATGGGTCTCGGGAGTGTCCTCCTTGCTTGCTTTCAACATCTCTGTGGAAACACTAAGCTTCTCCATAAGAATCCCCATAATGGACTCCATCCAGTCAAGCTTGCTCATAGAAAGAGAAATGCTAGCTACTCCTTCAAACCTGTGAAATCGTTGTTCTGCTGTTCGGGCATCTTCATCAGCATGGACCATACTTTTGATCTCTTGTTTCCACTTCCTTGTGGAAATATCTACTTCAAAGGGAACTAGGACACCTTGACCACTAGCACTACTTGCTCTAGTGACGGGCATAAACTTGCATTGTAGTCATGAATACACAAAGGACTGACTTAACCAACTCTGATACCAATCTGATCCATAAACTAGGTGGAGATTCCGCTCTAAGTCTCATCAACATGGATCCTAGTTCTCCTAGCTTAACAACAATTGGTTATATGACTGTTCTAGGTTGTTAACCTTGCAAAAACAAAGATAAACAAGTGCTGAAAGTGAAACGTACAACCTATTGCACATAAACATGAAGCATATGAATGAGCAAAACACAAAACAAACATGAGTTATCCTGCAGAAACCCATTGTTGGAAAAACTATAGTGGGTGAGGCAATTGCACTTCCTTTCCACTATGTAATGTAAGAAATGTACAAGGTATTGCTAGACATGGCCTTCATGGACAAAATATTCACTACCACTCCATCCAAAACTTGTACACAGGGATGCTCTGTAGTTATCAGACACTTCTTTGTATTTCCACACAACTGAACCAATCATTTATAACTAAGCAACAATGAGATAACAAGAACAAAGACTCAAACTTGCAACAAACAATGTGAATCCAACTTCAACTCTTTTCACTGTGTTTTGTGATGTTTATTGCCTTTACAAGACTTGCATTTATGCTCTCTCAACCCTAGATCCCGCCAAAAAGCTGAACCGAACCGCCATAGAGGAGAAGCGTTTGCAATTGTTCAAATTCACGTTGCTCCGGAGTGCTACAGCTGGCTCTTAAGTTCCACAGTTGGCACTAGAGTTCTACAGTCCGGTGCTGGAGTATGACTTGCAAAAAAGTCCTCTAATTGCCGGAGGCCATAACTTTTGCATAGGACCTCGAAATCACATGTCAGTTTTTTGAATTTGCATAATTTTTCGAGAAGAACTCAAATATGTACTCAAAATGTACTTTTGATGTTAACCATAAGCTGTTTTACTCCATACAACAGAAACTAGTACTTTTCCCTCCATTTCAAGAGCTTGCAACTTAACGACTCATCACCATGAAGATGTTTGGATCACCCTCATACTGATTTGCCACAGAATCATATCTGGTCTGATGTTTTGAGTATGAAATGTCTTACATTAGTGTCTTACGAACATGAGTTACATCTGATGCACATAGTGGAAACATCTAGTACACATGACTAGTGCATTAGGATCCAAATTTGGATCAACAAAGAACAGTATAGCAGTCAGAACATGATGTACAATGTGCAACCATCGTCAACTTGAGTATGCTGTGCAAGAATATCATCAAGCTCATTAATGTAAATGCCAAAAAGAGTTGGAGAGAGAGGGGAACCCTACTACTTGAATCTGGTGGTACTCTCAATAAAGTCGGAGAGACCACAGGGAGTCCGGAAACAGCCAACAACTATCTCAAAGAACATTATGATGTTATTAATGAAAGAATTAGAAACACCAATCTAACACAGCTTTTGGAAATGCACGTCTTGGAACAGAATCTAATGTCTACAAAGTATTATTTTTTTTTTTGGAATACCTCGAATGAGCCTCTCAAATAATAGCCCAAAGTGTGAAATATGGTCAATAGTCTGGAAATCTTAAGGAAATCAGTCAGAAAGCAAAGAAAGAGTTTGGAAGACTGCTTATTAGGATCAGTATTTATTTATTGTTGTGCCTCATGAAATTAAAATAATGACTTGGAAAAATGTTTCACCAAATAATTTGCAATGAGGTGGCTGCTGATCAGCTGCCGTTAACATGCATCAGAAACAGTAAATGTAAAAAGAAAATATCTAGGAAAACATACACAGAACTACTCGAACAAGAACCAAAATTTCTGATGTGGTTGACTGCTGAGGTGGGAAGTTACTTAGCTTGGATGTAGACTGCCATCAGTGGAATTATTTGAACAGTTTTTAATTGGTAGGATTTGGTAATGTAGAATACTCGAGTGCAGGAAAAATCAGCGAATAATAACAAGGAGAGTGGAAGATACCAGCTGATCGAGACAAAAACTCTATTCTGAGCTCAATTATGAAGGAAAAATAAATCAAATGACCATGAGCTATTAGGAAGAGGAGTACAAGTCAGGTAGTTGGGGATGACAACAATGATGATGAGGCTTTGGTGGATGAGGTTCACAAATTTTTTCTTCCTCTGTTGATACTCTTGCTCTAGCTTTACGATTCACTAAAGGATGATGTTCATATTTTTTGTGAAGCCATAACCTCAAAGTGATCTGTCCCTGGAAATAAGTAGATTCCTTTTCGTTAATCTTCTGTGCCTATTTTTAGTGTTATAGTCACTGCTTCTGGTGAAAGAGTGTTGATTCTTTGCCCTCAATCTCTGTGGTGGATAATATCTTGGTGTGGGTAGGGCCTCTATCTATGGGGAATGTACCTGAGATGCAAATGACAGCCAATTCAAATTCCTGTCTTTATTCCACCATGGATGGTTATTTATATCATGAATTGTGTATTAAACTGTTTAGGAGATTATATCTCCCATGAGCAGCTTGTGGGGCAGCTGAATTTCAAATAAATAGTGCTACAAATTGATTTTTTGCAAAAATAAAATTTACGGTATTCAGTATTTTGTATTCTTTAGAAACTTTTGAACATGACATATAATAACACATGTAAGAGTTCTCTATTTATGTGTGTTTGGTAATTAAATGAGGCAGGTAAAGTCGTCATGTTAAAACTTGTTCTTGGGTAGAATTGACTGCCATATTGTAGCACGTGTGCATTAAGTTAAAAGCCATAATACAAGGTGTTTCTTGCAAATTGAGCCTTTGAATATAATTCCTTTGCCAATGATTTATGGTATACTACATTTATATTTTGTGGCATAATATTTGTCTACTTAAAGAAGTGCATGAAAATTTACTGCTATCTTTTCTTCCCAGATATGTTTTACATTGTATTTAATCATAAAGATTTAAAAAGCTTTTGTTGGGAGATCTTGCAGTTTTGGCCCAAGTGCTTTTTAGAAAGGAAATACATTATTGGTGCATGACAGACCTTTTAATTCGTTAGTTTTGATGACAGGCTGTATTTGCTGCATACTCTACTCGTAGCGTGCATTTTACAGAGCTTCCTGGTGAGATTCCAAGCAGGCAAGTACATTATGTCCTTCATAATTCCTATCTGCTTTTTGAGGGATAGTGAAACAATGCCAATGATTTATTTTAAGTATATTACGACATCATTTAGGGATTGACTTGCTTCCACTTGAAGTAATTATTGCAATCATCTGCAAAAGGTTTTCCACTTGAAGTTTTAGGAGTTTTAGGAACATTCAAGTTGTCTTAAATGTTTTCTATTTTCTTATGGGGTGAGTTTAAGATGATTGGTGCGGATCAAAAAATATTTTGAATGTAGATAGGGCTATGAAGTTTATTTAGAATCTAGGAGAAAACATATATGGTGGAAAATGAATAAAGTTACAGGAAATGAAAATGAAATTAAGATTCCTGTTAATTGTTTATATTGTCCCATCACTAAAATTGTTCTTTAAGCTTTTATATATATATATTTTTTTGATTGAAGGATAAATCTCCTGATCCTTCGGAGTCTTTTAGCTTCTATTGGTAGCAGGTGCACAGTCAATCGATCTTCCTTGGCTTTAGTGCCAAGGACTGAGGTGTATCCATTCTGACCAATTCGGCTAGGGGTATCTCCTGGGACTTGTACTTTGGTGGATGGCTGGACAACACACTTTACCATCATCCATACCAATTGGACTACAACCCTTTCGTTAAGCTTGTATATATTCATTCACAAGCCTGTTATTGAAGATTATAAAAGACTTTGACAGATCTCTTTTAGTTTTGAGATCTGCATGTGTTTCTATATTTATATTAGCCTTTTCATTGCACTAGGTGTCAAAATGTGATTTTTTCATTTAAATTTGTGTTTTTAACTAAAAATGAAGGACTCCTATGATGCAGCCCCTGCTCCTATCAGAAAAGGAAACTCAGTACAATGAGTTCGGAGCCTTTTTCAAGATTATCCGTATGGACATCATGACTAATGGAGAGCACAGAATTACTGACAGATGCCACTTCGAAGCAAAAAAACATCTGTACTTTCTGATACCATATGAACAATAAAAACAAAAATTACTAGCCAATATACAGACTGGGAATACGAGCAAGAGAACAAAACATAACTTGGAGCTGCACTAATATATTCTTGGATAAACAATACTCCAAAATCAAAACCTGGAGTTTTGATTATTGCAGGTCCTATTATAAGAGGCTTTATTTAGCATAAACTAGGAGAGATTTAGGGGTTAGTATCGAACAACTAGTGTCCTCTTCCTCCAATGTTCCTGTCAACTGGGTTTCCTTTTGCATTTCCCCTATTGCCCTCGTCTAGGGAGTTGGGCTGTAAATCTTCAGGGAGGTCAATGATTATTCTTTGCACTATAATCCTCTAAACTATTTGCACATTGTGCAGGTGATCATTAATTTTGTTGTGGAGGTTCAAGGAAGCCATCGAATGAGCTCATAGATTTTGTTTGGGATCATTATGTTAAAATGTTATAGGAATTGGAGCTGATTTCTGCCATGAACAAGCCCATAACCAAATGGTGAGAGACACACGGATGTTCTGCCTGGTTCTGGGGTTGCTTGAATTGGAAAATGAAGTTAATTTTGTCTTTCAAGTTGCTTTCCTGCAATTTGTCCAATTCTCTGCCAATGCAAACTTATTCCGTGAACCAATTGCGGACATGAGGATACCTAATCCTATGCAGAATCTCCATTGGAAAATTTTCTTGAATCCTATTATTTGATAAGAGCAGAGTTGGTTTGAGCAACGGTGTTTTGCCCCTACTACCATTGCTAGGGGTTGGAGCAGAGCTGCTCCTCTTCATTCGACCCTTGGCACTTGGTGAATATGTGCCCAGACCAACGTAATGGCAATCTCTGTTTTCTCCACTGATGCCACTTCTCCCACTCCTCCACCATCCTCTGTTTTCTCCACTTCTTCCATCAAGAAAACTATTTTGAAATTCTATCCCAGAAAAGCCGCTGATTGTGAAGGTCTCAAAGCTGAGTTCATCAAATTTGGTGTGGACTCCCTTGCTTTCCCTCTTGCCACGCTCTTCAATAAGGTGGTGTCTTCAGGTTTCCTCAGTCATGGTCCCATCACATTATTCACCCTATTCATAAGTTTGGAGATCCCTTTATCCTTGGTAACTATAGGACCATTATGATAGGGCATGCATTTTTCAAACTTTATAACAAACAGAGTTAGACATGCAGTTGTAAGAGTACCTAGAAAGGAATAATATCAGAGCTAGGGGCGAGCTGGCTTTAGAAGGGACTACCAGACTTTCGACCACATCTTCACACTTCAGGCTATTAGTGAAGAAGCCTGTTACAGGTCTTCCAGAGTCTTTTATTTTTTTGTTGACTTCAAGAAAGCCTTTCACTCGGTTTCGAGACACCTGCTTTTCAAGAAGTTAGGAGATATCAGTATTTTAGAGTCTTTGATTACCACTGCTTGGAGGTGTTATGAAACAGTTCTTGAGCAGTTTTGTACTTCACACAATTTTTCTAACTTTGTGAAGGGTCAAGCAAGGATGTCCTCTTTCGCCGACACTCTTCAACATCTACATTAATGAGTTGGAGGAGTTTCGTTGGCAACATACCCATATGGATGATGGATGTCTTTTGCATGAGGTGCTTATAGCTATCCTTCTTTTTGCTGACTATGTTGTCCTCCTCTCACACTCTATCGAGGGCTTGCGATGGATGTCTTTTGCATGAGGTGCTTATAGCTATCCTTCTTTTTGCTGACTATGTTGTCCTCCTCTGACACTCTATCGAGGGCTTGCAATGTCAACTTGATGTCCTTGCTATTTTTTTGTGAACTCCAACATCTTGTAGTCAATCTTAGTAAAACTAAGGTCATGATCTTCAATATCTCTAAGCGCTCTCCCTCCAGATTCCAATTTTTCTACAAAGGGGAACTTCTAGAGATCACATTGGCCTACACTTATTTGGGGGTCCAATTTTTTGGTTCATGCTTTAACATGATATTTGCCTTTGACCCGCACCTTTGCAAGGGGTATGCCTCTCTGTCTTAGAACGTCAATGTTTCTAGATCCACTTCCAAGACATTCGTTCCGAGTTATGCCTTTTTGATGCAATCATCAAACCTATAGTTTTATATGATTTAGAGGTGTGGGGACCTACCTTGGGGGTTGTTGACTGGGCTCATATTGAGAGGGTCCAGACTCTCATGTTACAATGCATGATCCACTGCAAGTAGACAATTCCTTAGTGCATCGTCCAAGCTGAATTTGCTACTTGGCTGCTATGCCTTGAGATTATCTTGAGGCTTACTTTCTACATTCACAGAGTTAGTTCCTTGAGGGACTCAGCTTCTGGTCGTGAGAGATATCCATACCTAGCACTTTGCTCCTTAGAGAGGATTGCTTCACTGGTCCCCACTAGACATTGGCACTGTTGGTACTTTGAGGCTAGGTTGCTCCTTTCTATTGGCATCTCTATGGATCGGCCACCCCCTTTCATGTATTCCATGGATGACCCCCTTCGGGCTTTTTCCCACAAAGGTCGTCATCACTAGAGTTGTTAGAGAGGACATATATAGACAATATATCCAGGTCACCTGGATCTATCCCCTTGAGCTGCTCAGCCCCAAGCTTGCTTTCTACGTCGAGCATTTCTTACAAGTATTTGATGGTATTATTTTTCGCCCTCACTATCTCAAGTGCCATTGGTCCCATGGCTTGAGGTTTCTGCTTGGCCAGATGAGAGAGTGTTCTCATCAACTATGGATTGAAACAGATCACGACATTCTTCGTCCGGATTGGATCTGTTGTCTTTGCTCCCTCACAGAGGTGGAGACCAAGGAACACTTCATTTTCAGATGCCCCATTTAATATGAGATTCAAGGAAGATAGCACTGCCTCTACATGGACTTAACCAACACTCTATCTACTTTCTTTAGATATCCATACCAACGGTGCCTAGATCTTTATCTTTGCAAGGCCATCACCCTCTGATGCAGATCCCTACAGGTGGAGCCTAGTGGCTCTGAAGTCCCCATGTTGATCACCTCTTTCTTCCAGCTCATCCAGGTGATTGGCAAAACTAAGCGCCTTTGGACATCGGTACATCACACATAAGAGTTGATAGAACAGTTAGGCGACTCTTCTCTTAGTATATCATTACTACTTCGATTACTCAGATCCCCCAGCTTGCTCTCCCTCGACATTGTGGCTCTACCCCTTTAAGACAACATGGATCTACTACTTACTGGCTGCCCCCAGACCTTAGGGGCAGACTCACATTACGAGTTTCTTTTGTATCACGGGAAGTACCTTGGCCATGGATGTTAGGGGCTATTCTAGAGGAAATGCCTTGCTTCCTCCTAAGATCTGCCAATTAGGCCCCTCTGACATTGGATACTCCCCGACGAACTCTATCATATATTTTCACAGTGATTGATGATGGGTCAGATGATCCCTCCACTTTAGGCATAGACAGGTTTTCAATGAGGTCTTCCAGGCTTCATCGACACTTACTTTTGGGGGCTCTTGTTCACCCGCCATTGCTTTTTGTATTGATTCCATTATCACCTTTGTTAGTGGCACACCGCTTTACTCTGTCTTTTGTACTTTAGCTTCTTGGATTATGTTTCCTTGAACTTTATATTTTTAACGATTATATCCTTGGGTCCCATTGATGTGCTTTTGGTCATTTGTGGACATTAATATAATTTCTTTCTTTCTTTCTGTAACAAAAGGGGTAAGTTTGAACATTGCTCCATTATGCCTCCATTTTGTTCCTCAAAATCCCTCCGACACCCCCCCCCCCCCCCCCCCCGCTGCAGGCATTCATATAATCTCTCTCTCTCTTTATTTCCTATCTTATGGTGTGTCCACACTCGCAACAACTTGGGCTAGAGCTTCTTCAAGGTCAACATTGGAGGTGATCAAACATGAAACTATGCCTACAATTGCTGAGTGAACACAGATTCCCTACCAAGCATCACCGCAACAGACATAAATCCTATGCCATTGTTTGCAACTAAATCCAAATTAGAGAATGATCAATGGAAGGGAGAATTTAATCACTATGGACGCAATGAACTAGATGTAAATCCAACCGTGGGCATTCATAATTACAATACAAAGCCTAATCCCCCAAACAATGACAAGGGGAAAATAGAAGTGAGTGAAACCACCATCTCTACCCCCCCTAAATGCACTATGATTGTGCTTTGGTATTGCCACCATCATTATTCAATAAGTTGATTAAATTTCTATCAAACGGAGATTTGATAAATCTATAACCAATAGCCCATATTTTTTATAGGTCGATCATTTTGTTAGCGTTTATTTTGATATGCACAAAATATATGAAGTGAAACTTATGTTAAGGACCAAGATATCTTGGACTGTGGAATTGAGCCAACATAATGGACATCTGTCTTTCTTGATTGCTTCTATCAATACTTTGGTTTCCTTCCATGATTAAGGAGATCCATATTTGTTTCAAGGCAATTTGTAATCCTTTTGAAAGGTGTTTTAATCTCAGCAAAATTGTAGGTAGATTGGTAAAAGTTTATACAAAAGACCACAAGAAGGCAACACTTTTTTATCCTAGACACCATAGCCTCTTACCTCCCATAGGTTATCCCTAGAGACGCGAGCAAAGTTTAACTTATCGATGCCCTTGGGGGTGTAGTCCACCTTATATGTGTACTAGTGTTCTTAAATTTCCTTTTCTTTTTAATGGGGGTGGGTTTTTTTGGATTAGAAGCCACTTGTCTAGGAGCTATTTTCCTACAAACCCTGTTTCCACTTCCTCTAGTTTCCAAGTGTTTGTAATTGTTGATATTTAGGCTAACACCATGTTCCAAATTCTGTAGCTAAGTTGAGTATTATTCCTAAAAATTCTTCAATTACCTTTCAACCAAATGTTCCAAGTTATGACCGTATGAACTTCTGGGTTTTGCTTTTACATCTGAAATTCCAAGCCTTCATTCAATCCTTGAATGCCTTTGGCCCCCCATCCAATTGGTGTTCAATCCCTTTTGGAATTCTACCCTTTCTACTTGAGTGAAGAATCAACGTAATGTGATTAGTTGTTTCCTATAAATTGAAGCGAAAACTATAGGCTATTGAATTCTTAATGATATCATGGAACATGATGAAATAGAATGACATTGAATGCAAAAAAATTGAACATTATTTGTATTTGAACATAATCATCATTACATTGATGCACAAGAAAACACAAAGTATTGTGAGTTATATAAACATGTGATGTACATGACTTGATGATATCATAGTGGACACTTGGTGGAGATTACCGATCCACTATCAACAATTCATATAAGTACAATGTTAAAGGAGTAGGTGCGAACAATTAACTCCAATGGTGATCTAGGAGGATTTGGGTCTTTGAAATTTTAGACAAAGAGTAGGATTCTTAGTTATCTCACTAATAGACAAAAGATTGTTGTTCATGCCATGAAGAGTAGTGACCATCCTTTTACTTGAAATTTTATACAAGGAGTAGGATTCTTAGTTATCTCACTAATGGATAGAAGATTCTGGTTCATGCCATGAAATTATTTAATGTATAACTTACAACATTGTTCAATATCACACGGACATCTCCACATCCTCTAATGCAGTGGGTCCAACCATCACCCAAACAAACAAATTCACTACTACTATTATCTTCATTGAAATTAGCATACCAGTCTCTCTGATATGTATAGTGTTTGGACCTGCATGAGTCAAAGTAATAGGTCATAGACTAAGTTGACTGGTTCTAAAATGCCATATGCAAAATTTTGTTGCCTCTTGTTCATCTCCTTCAACAACATCTGCATACTGTGATCTCTGTTGACTGCTTTCTAGGTTATTATGTCTTTCAACAATCTTTCTTGAAATGTTTAGGCCCTATACAGTAAAAACATTTCCTTTATGTATTATTGCCTTTGGAAGATTCGTTGAACGAACTATTAACATTGTTTCGTTTGTCTTTACCTTTGAACTGTGCATTGAATGCACTTTTTGTGTTGAATGAAGTTGATGCTTCTGTTTGATCTTGCCTCCACTCCTCCTACAAGAGAAGTGTTGATTACTTCTCAAAACTAAGCTCTTGAGTGTCCGCAATCAGATGCAGGGAGTCAACAAATGAATATATAGATGGCGGCAAGCTATGCAACACCAAAGCAACCATTTCTTGATCATCTACTGGCTTCTCAATAATAGATAGTTGATCACCGAGATCCTTTACTCGCAATAAATACTCAAAGATTGATCGTTCTTCTTGCAACTCAATAAAAAACAACACATTTTTCAAATTTAATGCTTTTTCAGCTTTTGAAGTTTGATACTTGGTTTCGAGATTTGTCCACAAATTTGATGCTATAATAGCATTCCTTACTTTTGGAACTAATGTATCGGCAACTAACAATTTTAGAAGCATTAAAACTTCTTTATGCCCTTTATTAGTCTTCAGGGTCATTCTTTGGTCTCTATTCTTTGGCTAAAAGAACCTGGTCAAGATCTCTATACTCGCAAATGGTGAGTATTTTATGACTACCATACACTGTAATTATTTCCGGTCAGTTTTTGAGATTTAGACAACAATAATTGTTGTGTAATGGC
This sequence comes from Torreya grandis, assembly GCA_037957365.1. Classification (NCBI taxonomy): domain Eukaryota; kingdom Viridiplantae; phylum Streptophyta; class Pinopsida; order Cupressales; family Taxaceae; genus Torreya; species Torreya grandis. The sequence goes on along the minus strand of JARHVA010000200.1, from coordinate 2,285,677 downwards.
CATTTTTATCTTGAAATCAAGACCACCTAGACTAATATATCAGATTCTCCCAACTTCCAACAATATACTAATACATTTATACTTTAACTTCCAAGTTGAGTGTCATAGCTAAGAAAAATGTAATCCTGAATTATAAGTCAAACTTAACACCATACATCCAAATTGACATGGATTTCCTCCATATCCCTTCTTTAGGAGAAACCTACATCTATGAATGCAAATTTGAAGCAAAATCCAACCATAAGTCCAAGAATGATGATTCTAAATAGCAAGACATGTCACAATATAAGAACTCCGAATATGGAGCAAAGAAAACTTCCAAGCAGCAATGAAAATGCCATTCACATTGTTTCTAGATGAACACACTGCTTGGAGAGAAAAATGAACAATCTAAGACTAGGAAGTGGTCCAACATACACAAGTTGAGTTGTCACTTTGCCAAGGAATGTCGTGCTGGGAAAGCTTTCTTGCACAACTAGAAATATCGAGTTCTACCACAATGGCATTGGAAAAAGGCAAACATGTTATGGACTCTAAGCCTAGTGCTATGATAGCAACCTCAAACATAGCATCATCTTCTAATTTTGATCCAAAATAAGTACAAAGATTGTTCGATTCTCAAATGCAGGTCAATGAACAACTGATAGAGTTTATTGTTGAAAATGGGACTTACAGGAACCTCGTCTCACTTCAAGACATAGTATGCATACTCGCTGAGTGCTATACAAGTTTGTGAGTACTCGCAAGTTTTTTATAACAGTGAGTTTTTCCACAACTGACGAGTTTTTAATGGGTGAGTATTGGCGAGTCCTGTGCTAGATCACATAGCATTTGAGCATCGTTGAGTGAATTGGAGGGAGTTTATACCGGATTTGTAGAGCATATTTTAGGAATTTTGATTTCCAAGTTATTTTTTTCTTTCCAATCGTGTAAATTCTTTCTTAAATGTTTTTATTAGGTTTCTAAACATGATTTACAAATTGACATGCATTCTATTTAATTCCCATGAACGAAATTATTGTTTTTTTCCTGTTAAATGCTACTTTGTTAATTTTATTTTGGATTTGAACATGTTGTAGATTAGCATATAATGGCATCTAGCTCCGCATCAAGCTCAACATCAGCAAGTGGAAGTCGTCCCACTAGAGGTTGTATTGTTGCTTGGAAGTATGCCACAACTATACCATCCCAGGGGAGTGTGATTTGCATGTGCTCAAAGAAGGTATTTGGAGGTATCGATCGTCTCAAGTACTATATCACATGCATTCCTTGCCGTGCTGTCACATCGTGTCCTAGTACCACGGAAGAGACAAAACGAGAGATGCAGGCAGAGCGTGCATTGTTGGATGAGAAGAAACTAGAGAGGGCAAGGGTACAAGCAACCATAGAAACATTCTTTAATATCGACTTGACAACGGAAATGGAGGTAGATATGGCAAAGATTGTGGGCTCTAGTCGTGGTTCATGTATACGAGGCACATCTAGGTCATCTAGTTCAAACAAAGCCCAAACACAATATTTTTGTACCTAGAAACATTCTTGGGGCAAAACCTTTGCTGTAAGGTACAAGGCGGAACAAGGGGGTGCACTAGCAATTAGATAAGGTGTGTGCAAATTTCTTGTATTACAACCTTCTCATCAACATGACAAAGAACCCATACTGAGAGTATTTGGTGACGACATTGACAGTTGCAAGAAAATGATACAAGACACCTCCAAAAGACGTAAGTGGGAGGTTGCTTCAAAATGTTGTTGTAGATGCAAAATCAATTCTATAAGAATAAAAGTAGTGGTGAAAGTTCTGATGCACCATTCTTTCGAATGGGTGGACGGATGGAAGAAATCGCACCCTCATCAAAATCTTAACGGTTTGAAATGGTGAGATGGTTTTCCTGTACTAATTTGACACCTCTAACAAAGTAAAGAATGCAAAAAATTTAAGTCTGATGCTAGAGGAGGTTGTCTTAGAGTTGGGCTTCAAGAATGTTGTGCAAATTGTCACTGACAATGCAACAACATATGTGGTGGTTGAGAGACTACATAAGGAGAGTCATCCATCACTCTTTTGGACCCCTTGTGCAACCTTAATTTTGTTTTGGAGAACATAGCCAAAATTGATCTAGTGAGACTAGTTGTAGAAGATGCCATAAACATCTTAAAATATATTTATAATCACCATTGGGTTCTCAACTTGATGAGAGATGACATCCAAAGGGAAAGAGCTTGTGCGAGTGGGTGTCACAATGTTTGCAACTAACTTCCTAACATTGCAAAGTATTTATAGTTTGTTGACACCGTTGAAACAGATGTTTGTGAGTCAAGCAAGGCTAAACTCAACATATTCAAAGAAAGTTGATTGAGAGAGGACCATAAAAATAGTTTTTGATGATGCCTTTGCGAAGAGAGTTGTAGAGATCATCAAGGTAACTTCAAACTTCAATTTAAATTTCAAGTCGATTCCTTCATTTTTAATTTTTAAAAGTATTTACTTCAATTGTAAGTTTGTAACTTTAATTTATTTGTAACTTTGTAGGTGTCAGAGCCTTTGGTGGGGGTTTTGCGCTTGGGGAATGGGGGACAAAACATAATGGGATACATTTATGAAGCAATGGATAGGGCCAAAAAGGCCATCCAAAACTATTATAGGGGTATATAGACAAATTTGATCCCATTTGAGAGATAATTGGTCGGAGGTGGAACAATCAACTCCACCAACCTATTCATGCAACAGGGTACTACATCAACCCCATGTTTTTCTACTCCGATGGCTTCACAGATGTTAATGGGGAGGTTATGGGGGGATTGTCAACATGCATTGAGAGGATGATATTTAAGGTTGAGGTGAGGGACCTCATTATTTCATAGTTGCAGAATTACAAGCAAGTGAGGGGAAGGTTCTTTTCTTTGGCATTAGCTATCCGAGGGAGATACACTTAAACACGAGGGAAAAAAAATTGGAGTCTTTAATTATATTTTACAAGTTAGAAATTTAAAATTATTAATTACTTACAAACTTTTGAGTATCTTGTTTGCAAGTTCTTCGTGAGAAGATTGAGGTGGAAATACTCCAAAATCTTAAAAAACCAGCCCTCCAAATTTTATCTCAACCTTGTAGCACTTCTAGATGTGAGCGCAACTAGAGTTTGTTTGAGGACATTCACACGAAGAAGTGCAGTAAGTTGACTCAACAATGCCTCAATGGCTTAGTTTTTGTGCAATTCAATCTTCGGCTTTGCACAAGAAAGGTGGACACATCACAAAAACCCGTTGATTTGGATGTGGTTGATCTCTACAATGACTTGACCATGCATGATGAGGAGACTCTTGTTCACAAAGGACAATATTACTAATTTTAAGAGGCAAGCTATGGAGGGTTCAGGGTAAGTAACCGCATTCGGCAAATTTCATTGAAAAAAAAGAAATTCGCCGAATTTTAAAGGAGCTTGACAAATTCATTTAAATTCGTGATTAAATTCAATCTGAATAGTTCACGACCTTCAAAAATGAATTTACCAAAAAAAATTGTGATTTTTTGCATTTCGTAATTTAGGGTTTGTGCGCTCTTGAAGACATTTTTCACTTTATTTTATTCCTGATTCGCTGTTAGTCTACAACCTAAATCACTTCACTAGAATTGTTGGCTAATCATAGTGAATCACGATGCCTTGTTGTTTGCTCATGCAGACGCTGTGAGTGATAGTGTGCACTGTGTTGTCATGTCGTCGTTGTTCGACGAGAGAACTCTGTCCATACACTACCCTGTGCCCATGTTATGAATTAGTCTTTGCATGGGTCTACTCCACATTAGATTTTTATTTATTTATGTGGAGATGTTTATTCACTATTATAAGCAAAGTTGGGAAAACAACTCATGTAGTGTTTAAGGAGAGTTTTAGGGGATAGGGTGAGAGATAATAGGGATAAATGTGCGACAAATTTATGGAGTAGGTTAGTGATAGATTTTAGATATTTGAGATGAGAATAATCTCCTTGTTTGTAGGAGATTCTTGCCTATAAATGTAACCGCTTTGCTATTGAATAAACTAAGTTAGATGATTGACATAAAAGTTGTGGTTGTGTGTTTGCACACTTGAGCTTCGGCTCTTCCTAGATATGGGGTAAAACTTACATCTGGTATCAAAGCAAGTTTCATCAGAGGCCTGTCTTCTCGTTGTTTGTCTTTTGCCCATAGTTTCTTGTTAAATCAACATAATGGCTATGCAGTGCAAACCACGTGTAGATGCTTTGCTTGTTTGTTCAAACCTTTCTTGCACTTTGTCAATGGTCAAACAGTGCGGACCACATGTGAAACCGTTTGGAATGCGCCATTCATCTACATCTCCTTCACATCAATTATATTCACTTTTTTCATGGTAACTCACTCCATTTTTGTCCATTGTGTTAATGGTTAGATTTAGGTGTGTTTAGCCTAGTTTAGGTGTGTTTGAATAAGCACTTATGAGAGTCAACTTATTTCTGAAGCGTTTTGGAGCCAAACGGACCTCATAGTTGAATTTAGAGCATCCAAAACTATTTGGATCAACCATAAACATGCCTTATTTATGTTTTGGTCGTTTTTGGGCTATTTTGGAGATAAATCCCTAAGATTTTTTCTAAACCTGTTTAAACAACAGGGCTTAATTAAGTTTTTATGATTTGGGTTTCTGAAAAATTTTAAGGGTTCGAAGATGTATGTGTTGTTAATAACATGTCCAAATTTCAGCCCAATCTAAATTGTCGTTTGGGAGAAAAATAAAAAACAAAACAAGGGTTTGTGCAGATTCATACAATAGAAGGAAAAAAAAACGGCGAAGGAAAAATAAGTTCTCAGATCACAATCACAAGCTGAACATGGACACAACTCTTTGAATGTTTTCAATTCCAATTAAAGATCAGATTTTTTTATGGCTTCAAAAATTGTGTATTTTGCATTTGCCATTCTTCTCTCCAACTGTCATTAATTAGATTGCTAGTTTCACAGTTAAATCAAACATCCCCATCTGACCCTCCATGCTTGGCTCCATTCGGCAAGCTCTTGCGGAGGCACCACTCTGCTCAGATGATGGCAATGTATCTTGGTGGCTCACTCCACCACTTCACACAACTTGCATCCTCTCCTACGTCTTACTGGACCTGATCTCTTCACACCTTGCATCGGATGTACATTGAATCAAACTTCAAATACTTAGCATTGACTCACATTTGTTTTATGTGGTTGTGTATTTAAAAATAAAAAAACAAAAACATTATCTGGTGATTGTTTGATTGAAAGCTTAGTCTATGGCTTTGTTTTAGCCATGGCTTAGCATTGTCAAAATCTGTGAGGTGAACTCTCATCGACCAACAACCGAAGACATAAAACCCCAATTTGGACTTGTTCGCTGATCCACACTCAATGCGGTCAACATAGATCTCCCTCGAGCTGCATTCAACATCCTTGGATCTACATAACAAAGCACATTGCATTGTCGAGCTCCTACAATTGAGCTCTCCCTTGACATTTGCTGCCTCAAAGATTTCTTGCTCCAGTCAAAACCCTTATACCCGGTCTCCACCCAACTTAGTTAAGGTTTTATTTTCTTTAAAGTTTTCAATGACTTTTTAAACTTTAAAATCAAAATTTCAAATATGTATATTTGAAAAGGTTGATAGGCGGATTGGTAATTAAATTTTGTAAAGACCCACACCAGCACACCCAAAGCTATCTTTTAAAAAGAAATTTGTGATAAAAAAAAATAAGGGGGGTTGTATATTAAGGTGTCTTATAATATTTTTTGAAAATTTGTAAAGGGGGAGATGTAAATGGAATATGTTGTCGAAAAATTGTAAAGAAGATATAAGGGCTTTCGACAATTTTGTAAGAGGACATTTTATTGTTGAAAAATTGTAAGGTAGATATAAGGTATTATTTTCAACAAATTTTGTAAGGAGGTAATATTGTCGGAATTTTTTTGTAAAGGAGATAATAAGTGTTGTTTTGCGACAATTTTTTTTAAAAAAGAAAAAAAGTCGCTATTACTGTAAATGGACACATTTTGGGTGGAAATTGATATCCAAGGAAACTTTACATTGAGCCGGGGGGGGGGAGGGGCAGGGGGGGAGAGTGGTGGAAGGGATTCAAAGCAAGGGGAACATTGAACATCTACAAGCAATCCAGAAGATGGTCACATCTAAAGAATGAAGACGGTCACGCACTTACTCGAGAAATACGCTTTTCAGACGTTTTCTCCCATGTGACCAATATGGGGGGAATGTTAGGAATTAGTCCTCACATGGGTGTACTCCAAATTAAATTTTTAGTTAGTTAGCATGTGTGTTTAATATGTGGAGAGGTTTATTCAATAATGTAAGTGAGGTTGTGAAAACAACTCATGTAGTGTTTTAAGAGAGTTTTAGGGAATAGGGTGAGAGATAATAGGGATAAGTGTGTGAGAGATTTAGGGAGTAGGTAAGGGTGATATTTGAGATAAGAATAATCTCCTTGTTTGTAGGATATTCTTGCCTATAAATGTAATTGCATTGCTATAGAATAAACTAAGTTGGATGATTGACAAAAAACTTGTGGTTGTGCGTTTGCACCCTTGAGCTTCGGTTCTACCTTGATATGGGGTAAAACCTACAACCCAGTGCCCGCTACCAGCCTGTGAGTGCGAGGTGCAAGCTTCAAATCTCAAACAGCTGGCGTAGACACTGAAGTGAAGGTTTTGAATCTCGAACAGTCGACGAAGATTATAATATTTAATTCTAAAACACAATATTGTGAGATTTATTAAAATTTTCACGGCATACTCATTTAATATCCACATCCAACGAGAATATAATGTATTTATAATATTTATATTTATATGTTATAGTTTTTAAAATATTAATATAATATAACATATTTATAGTTTATAAAATATTAATATGTTAATATAATATAATATATTTATAGTTTATGTAATAATATAATTTATAAATATATTATATATAATATCATATATTTATAGTTATTTTATAATTTATCATATATATCTAGTATTTTTAAAATTATTAATTATATATATAGTTATTTGCTGGCTGTTGTATACATATTATGATGTGATTTTTTACTCTATTTGTATTCAAATCTAATAGAAAACACTTCCCCAATGATTTACAGAGTCGTGATATATTTTGTAATTGTAATGTGTATAAAATTTATGTTTTTAAAGAATTTTAAGTATTTTTTTCAAGTTGCCAAGTATTGTTGAGTTTTGCCGAGATGGAACTTTTTGGTTTGCCGAGTTCGAGAATGCAAATTATCTTGAAGCAATTTGAAGATTGAAATTTGACGTTGATGCCTAACCCATATTCATACACCATTGGATATTTCAACTTAGGTTTTGAGAAGGGTGTCACTCATCAATGTTATGTGATGTACAAAATGAAGCCATTTCAAGATGAAGTCTGTTTTGATAAAACACCATTAGAGGCATGTGACGGTTTACTTTTGCAACCATATATTTATCGTTGACATAAAATCTATTAAGCAAAACCATAAATGTTTTCATAGATGTTGATAAGAAAAGATATTGCATACCAGAAGTAGTCCCTAAGCTTTCAGTCATCAATTCCAAGCAATGCTAGAAATTAGTGAGTTCCAATAAGAAAATTGTGCTCTTGATGGTGAGATCTTTATGTATGAAAGACATCCTTGTGGTAAAAGCTATTGCCGCACCTGCTTAATGGAATAACACTAGTTGAACCATGTTCTGGAGGAATGAAAGGATCTTTTCCAGCTCCCAATTGGAGTGCGTAAGCATTACATGGTAACTCGTATTGCTGATTTGATTCCAAGACTTCCTCTTCTTGATGCATCATTATACCACCATTCATTCTTAGAGAATGAAGAAATCAAACTGCGTATTCATGAACTTGTGGATAAATGGCACATGAGGGCTAGCTCTTTGCCTTGCAACAATCCAATTGTGCTTGCGCTAAAATAGATACCACATGGAGGTTGTGCATTGACTACAAATCTTTGAACAAGATCATGATTAAGAATCGCTATCCACTTTCAATGATAGACGTCCTACTAGACCAGCTCCATGACTCCAAGTTCTTTATGAAGATAGATCTCAAATCAAGCTCCCATCAAATTGTTGTTGAACCCTCAAATGTTTGGAAGACAACCTTTAAAGCCAATGAAGGTTTGTTTGAATGGTTGCTTATTTCCTTTGGATTGATTAATGCTCCCATGACATTCATGTGGATGGTGAATGACATTATATGACCATACTCAGAACTTTGTTCCCTTTGGATTGACCAATACTCACCTTTATTCATTGTCATCTATCTTGATGACATACTTATCTTCAACAGAACACGGAAGAACATTTAAATTATATATTTAGCAAGTCCTCATCTCTCTATGGAAACATAAAGTGTATGCAAATATGGAGAAATGCCCTTTTGATATGGAGTTACAATATCTTTAGACATTGGTTAGGCACATAGAGTACATGTGAATTTGGCTAGGATCTCTGCCATTCAATAATGGCCTACACCTAAGACCCTTACACATCTTACACATCTTTGCACTTTATTGGAGTTGGAAAATTTCTATAGGAAGTTTGTACTTGATTTCTCACTCATCATTTGTCCCTTGACTCAAGTTATAAAGGGTGGCAAGAAGGAAAACTTCACCCTAGAAATTGCACAATATAAAGCATTCAAGGAAATGAAATGTGGATTGTTTTGGGCCAGAGCTTGAGTTACCTAATCTTCAACAACCATTCGAGATTGCGATTGATGCATATAAATATGCACTTGGAGCAAGGTTCACTTAGTTTTGTCACCCAATTGCTTACCACAATGACCTAGAGCTTTATGCCATTGTTCAAGCATGTAAGAATTGAAAACACATCATATTGGGAAAGGAGACCATCATTCATACAAATCACAAACCTTTGTAGTTTTTGTAGACACATATCAAGTTGCACGAATAACATCATAAATGGTCTTCATACCTTCAACATTTCCACTTACACTAGGAATAAAAAGGGAAGTGTCAATCCGACTATAGATTTTTTGAGTTGTCGTCCAAGCCCTTCTCGTTATGTTTGATGCATGTGGACGGGAAACCAAGACTTGATAGAGTTGTGCCTATTAGATTCAAATTTTACGTAAATCTATCAAGCATTGCATAACGTTAAATCCATTCCAAATTACTATTTGGAGGGTGGACTCTTGTATCATTTAGGATGCTTGTGTGTACCACGTGAGGTAGAACGTTATAAATTGATATGGGAGGTTCATTTTAACATGGTTGTAGGTCATTTTCAAGTTGAAAATACCCTTGCGGTATTGTATAACTATTTCTTTTGGCCACATCTCATATGAGATGTTGCAAAAGACATAAGATCTTGTATTTGAACTAAAATTTGTAGGTACTCGACCGAAATTTGCGGTAACATTGTGTTTTTACCCAGCTATGTGACTAGGAAACTTACCGCGGTACGGGTTGACAGTGGTTATTTGTGGGTTTTGGTGAGTAACTAACCTTGATTACTTGCCAAAATATGCAATTAACCACTGTCGATTATAACGTTAAGTGCAATTTTTTTTTGTCATTTTATCATTTTCTTTTCAATTCTCTGCTCTGCTTTGATTTTATTATTCCCTCTGTGTTTTTTAACTCATTGGGTGAGAGTGCAAACCAGACATAGAAGAAGAAAAACACAATTTTGAGATCCTGGAAACAAAAAGAAGAGAGACATGATTTTTGAACGATTTTATAGACAAATCACAATTTGTAGGGCACGGTAAACGGAGGAATCCAAAGTGCAAACCAAACCAAATGAGAGTCTTTGGAGATAGAGAAAATCGCGATGTTCTTTTCACAATATTGTAGCTGCTTATCACAAAAACACATCCAAATTTGTGATTATTCCATTCTGTACAATAAGTAAACATATGTTGTTCACAATGAGGACTGTCTCTAGTATCTACATCAACTACCAATTATGAAATGTCGTTGGCATCTCCATGATTGCAATGGTTTCAATCAGAATTTACAGAAGAGTGTCTATGAGGGCACACTTTTGGTTTATGTAGATCACTTCAAACGCTCAACTTTTAGTTGAACCTTTGTGAGCTTCACGTTTGGATTAATATTGGGCACCAATACAATATCATCATGCATCAGGGTTTATTTATTTATTTTTAAATATTTTATTTTTCTTTTGTTTTATACAATATTATTTTATAAAATGTATAAAGAATAACTTCCCTTTGTGTTTTGTTTACATGTGTACTATGCATTTTATAATGCTTTTTTAATATGGGTTGTACATTAGGTAGTTGTCTATCTATCCTTTAGTTAACTCCTAAACGTTTTTATTCCATTATAAACTGTAATACATATTACTCATGATTCCTCACACCTTCCTTCAATGTTTATTTCAATTACACCCATCATTTCTATAAAATTATAAGTTATATAAACTGGTGATTGTACTCTTTTTTGTTGAAAACGAATAAAAAATATACTTGTATTATGTATTATATACTTGTGCATTCTCTACATTCATTTCTCATATCATTTGGCAATGTTTTACATTTAATTTTTAAGTTTATTTTATGAATTTATATGTTTTTTAAGTAGTGAGAAAGTTGTTGAGTAATTGCCGAGAAACCCTTGAGTCTCGAGTACGAGTTGAAATTTTGTGTTGCGAAGTAATTACTGAGTACGAGTTTTTAAACTATGCGTGTGCCACTTGTGCTATAGCCAAGTTGTCATGACCCCGTTTTCAAATAAAGTTAAAATAATAAAGTTAATATTTTTAAGTTGTCAAGTGATTTACTTTTTATTAAAAAGTGACAAAATATTACTTTATTATTATCAATAAAAAATAAAGGTGACTTTCCAAATAAAGCAAGTGAACATCAAATTAGAAGATGGAAAGTTACTTTTAGGGCATTTCCGTGGGAAAAGTGTCAAGTGAACTTATAAAAAGGTGTTGGGGGGTCATTTGGAGGTCATCTTTTGCCTATTATCAATTACACTTTTTCAAGTTTGAGCATCTTCTTCAGCTTTCAGCCTCCGAGGACAAAAACCCTCTAATGGATAAGGAGACTTGAGGACTAGGGTTTTATTGTTTTATATTTTTGGACATTGTTGGCAGCTAGGGCATCATTCTTTAGCCATTTGTACATCATCTCCAGCCAGTCGTACCTTCCATTCAGTCATTTTCAGCTTGTGACGTCATCATTAGCTAGCTTGGACGCCATTTCCAGCCAACCAATTCATCTATACGGTCAGTCGTATAAGCACAAGTTCTACCCTTTGGGTTTGTTGTTTGTAAATGGCAAGTGGGCATAAAAATCTAGGCTTACAATGTTGAATTTTACATGTATAATTTTGGCTAGGGTTTCAGCTAGTATATTCTATTTTGTACTTTGCATTGCAATCTGATTTTAATAAAAATTATGGTCTCTATGGGTATTCAACTACCTTAATTATTTCTATAAAATTGCAAGTTAAAAGGGATTTATCCTTAATTTTCAGAATTCAAGGTTTATTCAGAATCTTAGATTTATTATTAAAAAGGGTTTGCTGACAAATCTCATAATTCGGTATTTCAATCAAAAGGGGACATTACACAAGTCAAAAGCAAGGAATGTATATAATCTTTTGTTGTACCAAATAGATCTTGAGAATTAGTTTCCATGGATTTCCTTTTAGGTTTTCTTACCAAAGACGGTCATGATTGTTTGTATGTGGTAGTGGATAGAATCTCGAAGATGGCAATTCTTGTACCATGTAAAAAGGCTATCTCAACTCAAGAAGCAACTTAATTGATCTTCTATAATGTATTGGTTCCCTTTGGAATCCGATGCAACATCATATCTGATAGAGATATTGGATTCTTGACCAATTTTTGGAAGGTACTTTGGTCAATGATGGACACAAAATTGAAAAAGTCCACCACATTCCATTATCAAACTGATGGACGAACAAAAGTGGTGAATAGGACAATCTTGCATCTTCTCATGATGTTCAATTCCAAGAAGCATTGCACTTGAGATGAAATTCTACCTTCCATTCAAAATAGCTATGATGGGGCTCTTCACAATTGTATCAACCACAACCCTTTGAGGTTTATTTGGGTTTCCAACCATTGGCCTCCTTTGATGTAGCTTATCCTATACTGCCATCTGTAGCAACAAGGCCTTCAACTCAAAGTGAAGTTGATAAAGCAACCAAGCTCATCGAGCGCATTGAGAACATCCAACAAGGGCAAATCAATTTGCAAAATGCCAATGCTAAGTACAAGCAACACTATGATCAACATTGAGCATCATCAGATCAAAGTTGGTCATAGGGTATGTCTTCATTTGTAGAAGGAAAGAGTTAGATGCCCTTACCACAAGATCTGTCCTCTTTGGTATGGGCCATACACCATCACTAGGAAGCTTGGAGATAATTCCTTTGATCTCAATCTGCCAACTTATCTTGATCTTCATCCAATTTTTTAGTGCAAAACTCTTTCACCAATAATTTCCACCTTTGTTGGACACACCCAATGCAATAGGAAAACTTCAGCCAACAAAAATTAAACCTTATTGCAACATCCCTGTAGAAGTGGATCAAGTCATTGATACATGGATCAAATACACAAGGAATCAGGAAATTCATATCTACTAGGTTGTCAAGATGGGTGAAGTTCTTCACTAGGGGAATTGATACACTAGGGCTCAAGTTGCAGAACACTTCCTACATCTACGCTCTCAACTTGTCACAATAGGAACCATTGCTTCTCAAGGAAGGGCGATTTATCTAGGATGATCAGGGACTTTGATCATCTTGTGGTATAATGGCGGTACTCTGTGATACATTTTGTCCTCACCACTGGCTTCAACATCATTCCAAGCACATAAGATCAAATTGTGAAACACAGTATACTATGTTGCATAGCTTTGACATTGTCAACCTTGTTTAACACATTTGTGTAGTAGCATCTGAAAAATATGATGAAGTATGGAATATGAACTAGTGAAATGCACGTGGTTGCGTTTATTGTAATTGCCAAGTTGTCTCTTTGTCTTCTTCTTCTGTAGAACTATGCATATTAGCTATTTCTCAAAAAATCATTAGATAGAAGAATCTTGTGGTTGATAAATCCGATCTCACATATCAATTGTATATAAGTTGCATAATAGAATCATGTGTTATAGTTATAACATGGTTTTATATGGCTATTTTCTCCTCTTTGGTTCAACACTTTGATTATTATTGTTGTTGTTACATTCTATCATTCATAAATGGTTTCCATACATAAGATGTTGAGTCCGTTTAGTGTGTTGTCCCCAGGTCACACCTTGGGCTCCAAATAAAAGGTCGCATCAACAACTACCCCTAAACTATTAAATATATTAAATCAGCGATTGCTATCTTCTCACATCATAACATAAGATAGTGAATTCTTTATTCTCTTTTAATTCAAAATTTCTCTCTTTATTGTGGCTTTTCAAAATGGCATGAAAAATCACCTCTACATCTATCCCCTCTAAACGAGTTGTCACCCTCAATAGTTGGTGGACAGGGGGTCGATGATGGAATTGTAGTTGTACCTAATTCAAGTGGCAAGGTCATATCATGAGTGGAAGTAGGAGTGCTTGGCATTGCCATTGACAATGGGGATCTCATCAATGGTGATGTCATTTAAGGCCCTGCCGCACCCTCACTATCAATATTGCTCTTAGAGTTTGAATTGGATAAATGTGAGAGGGTGATGGCATAGATGAGAATTTGCCCCAGTTGCTCCAACTCCTTCATCAATGTTGCATTCTTATGCTCTTTTCGCTCATAGCCTCACGGGAATGCTTTTGTTCATCTACTTGCTTGCTCGCATTTTACCTATGTAAGTTTTAATTTTGATTGCCTTAATGGCTCATTCAGGTTGTTAGCCAACTATTCTATTTACCAATTCAACTCAAGAGTGTGGTATTTACTTGTGCCTAAAAAAAATCTGTGCAATATGAGAATGTTGTTATGTTGAATGCGACTCATTTGCAGATTTATTCCTCTCACCTTAGTTGACCTTTGCCATGACAAAATGCCACCACACATGTTTGTTAATGTGGGCCAACTCGTCAACAACTTTTTGAATTGCGTCACCATGTATTGAAATATTCACCTAGGAGTCTACCACTGCTTAATAAAGATTGTACTACAATTAGCCAAAATTGTTGATATAATCATTGAATTGTTGTTCCTTTTTGTTTAAATTAAACAAAAAAGAAAGAAAGAAAGAAAAGGATTTATATTATTGAAAGATCAAGAGATACATATTCTACTGTGCCAGACCAAGAAGCTATTGGTCCAGGCCTGGGCATTAGACACATAAGCAAACATAGTCATCACAATCATTGATACAAATCTAACTTTATAATCTGTTGAAGGTCTTGTTGAAGCTTGCTGGACCACCATAGTGGCGGTGAACCAAAACAAGATATATTCCCATTGTCAAGAGCCCAATTTGCTAAAGCATCTGCCACTCTATTGAGCTCTCTTGGAATATGTTGGAAGCTGATTCCTGAAACCTATTTTTCAAACATTGTATTTTGTCCCTCTCTCTACACAGTTTCCCTCTCTCTATTCTTTATTCTCTATAAAGTTAGAAAGCAGTCTCACTATAATCAGAGAATTAGATTCCACCTGAATTCGTTGCCACCCAAGTTTTAGGGCTTCTTGTAAGCCCTGATATATGTCTCTTATTTCAGCTAAATTATTTGTGGCATACCCAAGATTTTCTGAAAAGAAAAAAGCTACAGAACCATCATAAAGTCTTCCAATGCCCTCCATACTTGCTTTCCCTAGATTACTTCTATAAGCCCCATCTGTGTTTAGCTTATCAATTCCTGGAGGAGGGGGAGCCCACTTACTCTCAACCTTATTTCTCTTTCTTGATTTAGAGACCACCATTGTGGTACTGGAAGGGCATATCAGAAGTTTTTTTAGAAGACTATCCCATAGCGGACATAGAGAATGAGATAACCCGATTTGGTGTCTGATAGATTCAGCTACATTCAACCTGATCTTCTCCCAAACCCAAGAGAAGTCTCTACTCTCCTGCTGAAATAGGCTTCTATTTCTTTCTTTCCAATTGTTCCATAACAATGAAGTAATACACCTCCATAAGGCCTACCCAAGATGTCGACCATCTTTAGCATATTTACTCCACCCCCTAAAGGGTTGCTCAATGGCCAGCTTACCAATCCAAGGAATCCCCAAGAGCTTAGCCAACTGCTGCCACAAACTGCTCACAAATAGACAATGAATAAAAAGACAAGGAATAGTTTCTTCAAAGTCCAAGCACATGACACATCTGAAAGGGCCATAAAACCCTCTTTTCATAAGCTTGTCTCTTGTAAGAATTCTTCTTTTCAATAACAACCAAACAAAGAAACTGACTTTGGGCCATATGGCTTCCGGCCAAAGGTGAGTGAAAATATCCCTTAAGTGGCGGGGAGTAACTCTCCAAAGAGAATCATAACTAGCTGAAACCATATATAAGCTTGTGGCACCTTTCCCCCATGCAATGGAGACTACCCTTGCTGAAGGTGAAAGCTGTCTTGACCGAAGAATATTCGCAGCCAGCTGCTCCTGTTGCAGTCCTAGCGGAACAGGCCATTCGTAAGGAGGAATCCAACTTTTATCCATTTGCCAATGGTGTAAAGTAGGCTGGTAGTAATGAGCAACCTTAACCCAACCCTTTGCATGGAGATTTTCCATATTATGTATTGTATTCATCAAAATCACTGCACTCTACTACCATTGCACACCATTTGAGTTTCAAATGTCTTTGGCTAAATTCATATGCACATCGTGCATGGATCATACACAATCACTGGACTTCCTCTTCTTCCCCCTGCAAAAAGGTTTCTCAAGCAAAATAGCTCTGTCTTCATAGGCATTGGCATTGATGATGCTGCTGTTGTCATAGGCTCGAATGATGGTATATCATACTTGGATGGTGGAATGGATGTCTGCTTGATGAGGAGAGGCTCTATGTCTAGTTTGGCAACATGCTCCGACTCATAGGTTGTTCTACAATAACAATAGGCTGGACTAAGGGCTTTCCGTTGAGTTCGTACGGCAATTTCATATGGCTTTGAGGTAATGCTCTTATCATCATCCTCTAAGTAGTTGGTCAAAAATCTCGTAAAATGTAATGTTGAGCACCACTAGTACTAGTATGCATCCTTTTGATAGTCACAACATCTATAGTCACTGACAATGGTTTAAGAATTGTAAATGGAGATTTTCCTAGAGTGCTAGCAAGAGTGATATCATACAATAAACCAAGGCAAAAGGCTGGACTAAGGGTTTACCTTTGAGCTTGTCGATTTCTATATCATAGTGCTTTGACGTAATGTAAATATCATCATCATCTAGGTAATTAGTCAACAATTCATACATTTTTATCTTGAATACCACTAATAGTATTAGGTGTCCTTTTTTTAGTCACAACATTAGTAGCTACAAACAATGCTTTAGAAATTGTGGGAGCAAAGGGAGGAGGCGAAGATGGATTTTTTCAAATAATGCTAACCAATTTGCTAGCAGGCAATAAACCAAGAGTACAAACAATAAAAAGGGAAGTTGTTCCTTATATGATAATACATGATCTTCGCTTGCTTCCTTGACTCCTTGGTTTTTGTTATCACCTCTTCATTGTCATCCACATCTTCATCACCATTGTTGTCTCCATCATTGTTGTTGGATATCTTGATGGTCTTGTCCTCTCCCTCAGACTGCTCCTGATGTCTCGTTCTCTCCTTTTGAGTTGGAGGTATCCTACATTAGGGAACTCTGGAAATCATGGAGAAATGTCCAAGTATGCAGTAAAGCAACTCAGTCCACATCTAAAGTATAAAAGCGCGTATCCTCATCTCTATGCTAACCAGACAAATTTTTAGATTAAAATTTTTAAGTGGAGGACCAAGAGAGGAAGCATGTTGTGTTAATGAAACATAAATGCCATTGAAATCCCGAACATCCATCTTGATCTATGCAAAATTTAGGAATTACATCTTCAGAAATAACTCTATGGAATTGAATAAAACAATAACTTTAGAATGATTTGACACTGCAAACAAAACCTCAAAGTCTAATCTCTAGAAATTCAACAGAAATTCAACTTTCACCATTCATCCTCCCTACTAGCAAATGCTTATGGTGCTTGTGTGCTAAGTGGGTAACCTTGCCTTGTGATAATTACAAAAAATACACGAGGAAGTATGTCATTCGTGTAATGACTACTCATGGAGGTTATCTTGAGATGACCTAAACACACTTTGAGTGAAATCCCACAAAAATCAATAATCTAATTAATTTACTCATGGAATCCGTCATTACTTAACAAAAATACATGATTGGGTTATAATTGGGTTAATCCAACATTAGTAAGAATTGTGAGACAGAGGGTGACTTAAAAGACATTACATACTCTATTTGTTTTTCCAATAGGAATGAGGCTAGAGGTTGAGAAGCCCAACGTGGTGGATTTCATTCACCGTTCCTCCCACCTACTAACTAATGCTTACGGTGCTTGTGTGCTAAGTGGGTCCCTTGCCTTCAATATTACCAAAAATACACGAGGAAAAATGTCATTAGGGTAATGGATACTATTGGAGGTTATCTTGAGATGACTTAAATACACGAGTAAAACCCACAAAAAATAATAATCCAATTAAATTGCTTGTGGGTGCCTTCAATTACTCGACAAAAATACATGATTGGGTTGTA
This sequence comes from Torreya grandis, assembly GCA_037957365.1. Classification (NCBI taxonomy): domain Eukaryota; kingdom Viridiplantae; phylum Streptophyta; class Pinopsida; order Cupressales; family Taxaceae; genus Torreya; species Torreya grandis. The sequence continues at coordinate 2,267,901 of JARHVA010000200.1, read as the reverse complement.
CTTGGGTTAAGACAACATTGGTAAGAACTGTAAGATAGAGTGACTCATAAGGTAGTATATACTTCAAAATTTTTGCCAATGGAGAAAGAGGCTAGAGGATGAGAAGCCCAAAGCAATGGCTTACATTCACCGTTCCTACTTCCTACTAACAAATCCTTATGGTGCTTGTGTGCTAAGTGGGTCCCCTTGCATTGTGATAATTACCAAAAATTCAGGAGGAAAAATGTGATTAAGGTAATGACTACTTATAGAGGCTGTCTTGAGATGGCTTAAACACACACAAATAAAATCCCACAAAAATTAATAATCTTAGTTATGTCTCAATCTACACAACTCCAAATGTCATGCAAATGAGCCTGGGGTTTTTCTTTGAATGAAAGAAACATGTTCATGCAATCACAATAGAAATAATTTGAATTAATTCATAATTTTTGCTTCTTTAATAACTATATACACGTAGTCACCCAGCAAGCTACAGGCTTGCAGGTAGGCATCATAATAGTGATACACACGTGTCCTTCATCTCTTTGTTCCTGCATAGTGGATCTTTTGAAAGCATAATGATTTCTGAGAAGGATCAAGTTAGAGGCAAGCAATTGAACAGTTTCCTATGCGTGGTTAATTTCATATTTACCAAACCCAGCTGGATTTGCACAAAATCTGGCTGGATCCAGATTTTTTCGCCGTCAAGGATAAGTTCTGTTTGGGTCGGCCCTGTTTTTTTATTTTATTTTTAGTTTTCTGCAAAAAAGGACAACCAACCACCTTTTATATCGTATAATATTAAATATATTAACATTTTATATTATGTTATTAATTTTTTTCATTGTATTTGTCAATTTTGCATATTTATAAAATTATGCTCATAGATATATGCATATATTCTAGACCGGTTTTTCCTGAACTTTTTAAAGAATTACGGATTTGTTTTCTGTACCCAACGGATCCAGATTTCCCAAACTTGGGAACTATGAAATAATCTAATTCCTTAACAACTATTTACACAAAATAAACTTAGTTAGGGTAATGAGACTAGTTAAATGTTACTAAATACTAAACAATGACATAGAACATAATGGAATAGAACAACGATGAATACAGACATACAGAATACAATACAGTAATGGAATATTTTTATTAAGTAAACATGTTGTACATATCTCCATATATCAAGTCTGAATTCACATAATAATATGACAATAGACACCAGGTACAGATCCCTAATCCATTGTCAACAATCCATATAATATCAATGTTGAGGGAGTAAATGTGATGGTTGACTCCAACAGTCATATCAACAACTACCCAACAAGAGGAGGAATTGCAGAAGTGCAGATTAGAATTCAAAGAGATACATCACGTGAAAGGCAAATAGATGGACGAGGTAAAGAGTTTGGAAAGCAAGATGTAGGAGGAGAAATGAGCTCCTCAAATTAGAGTCAGATATGTCTCTTATTTCAATAGAGGGAGTGAATGAAGAGGTAGAAGCTATGATCGGGGAGGGGATGTGGAGGGAAAGGATATGGTAGAGAATCTGATGGGATTTGTTTCAGATATGGCCAGTGTGGTCATTGGGCATTTGAATGTCTGAAACCTGTGAAGGAAAGTAGAAGTGAGTTAAGAGATCGTGTCACTCATACCGAAGATGAAGTGGCAAAGGAAGAAGTAGTTGTAGTTGAACCTAAGGACATTGCAAATTTGATGTCGGTAGAGTGTTTTTGAAGTCTCAAAAGGGAGAAGGATTGTGGTAGAGGAAGAATATTTTGAAAATGTAGTACAAGTCAGAAGGAAAGTGTTTCAAGTTGAACATTAATGTAGGCAACATGGATAATATAGTGTTTGCAGAGATGGTGCAGAAGTTGGTTCTAGAGTGCGGTCCACACCTAAATACATATAAAGTCCCATTGTTGCAGAAAAGACACCAAGCAGTGGTAAATTTGCACTACAAGGTAAACTTCTCCATTGGAAAATTATAGGAAGAAATGACGTGAGACATGTTATCCATGGATGTGGTAGAGGAAGAGTATTTTCAAAATGAAGTACAAGCCAGAAGGAAGGTGTTGCAAGTTGATCATTAATGAAGGCGACATGGATAATTTAGTGTTTACAGAGATGGTGCATTAGTTAGTTCTAAAGTGCGAGAGGCACCCAAATACGTATAAAGTACCATCGTTGCAGAAAGGACACCATGCAGTGGTGACTTTGCAGTGCAACTTAAACTTCCCCATTGGGAATTTCTAGGAAGAAGTGGCATGAGATGTGTTACCGAGGATGTGTGCCACATGTTGTTGGAGAGACCTTAGTTGTATGACAAAAGTGCAGTTCATGATGGGAGAAAGATGTTTTTAGTTGCTGCCCAAAATAGAAGTGGGAGAGAGTAACAAGTTGATGTTAATCTTAGAAAAGGAGTTTCTAGGGGAAGCTGTTTTTTTTAAGGTGAGATGTGAGCAAGTTGAGTCTAGATTGCAGAAAAATGCTACAATAGAAGTGGATCTCTTGTTGGGTTGAGTGCATTTGGGAGTAAATGTAGGAAAGTGCAATACTTGCTGCACAAGGGAGTGATTGGGAAAGGTAATGAATGAAAAATTGTTTTTGCTGGGAAGTGGGTGTATGAAGGAGTAATGAGGGATTTGGAAAGGATCGAAGCCATCTCAGAATGGTCTAAATTAAAGAGCATTGTAGAATTGCATGGGAAGCACTTAGAGTATGTACCAACCGTCAGAAGTTGTGTTGCACCTGATTAGTGTTGCAATATGATGTACATAGTGGAACAAACATTGAAATTTGTGTTGAACTTGAGGAGTGTTGCAGAAGTGCAACACGATGCACCTATTGGAACAATCATTAGAGGAGCAGAAGTTAAAACGGAACATCAATAGCATAGATGCTAAAGGTGCATAAAGAAGTGAAAGAGAAGTTGTAGAAAATTAGATAGAAGTGTGAGTTGAAAGGAGATGAATGATGAGGAAGTGAAAGCAATTTCTCTTAAAGATTAAGAATTGGCACTTTTCAGAAAGTCTTAGATTTAGAATTGCCAGGATCATGCTCACATTCAAAATGTCTAGGGGAGTCTGATGGAGTATCGTTGGGTGTCCATTAGCCTTTGCTTGTCAGGGATCATTTCAAATTTGGCAACACCTAGGGATTCTCCATTTTGGCATAAATGGAAGAAAAGATTAGTGAAATTTAATCATCTAGCTTGAGTACCACACATCGAGGACAAAATTTTTAAGTGGTAGAAAATTTTATCCTTGGAGAAAAGAGTGGTTTGCCTTTCTCTTAACAGGGGTAAAATTGATAGTTTTGCGAAGAAAGGAAAACATGTCCTTTCTCCGGCTGGTTGGAAAATAGGAGTTTATTTGTGAAGGTGAAGCTAGGTGTATAAGGGATGACCGCTCCTCCTTCCATTGTCATGCAAGTGAAAAGCTGTGTAGTGGTCCCTTCTTCAGTCCCATCAAGAAGTAAAGTTGGGTGGAGAAGGGATGATTCTTCCTTCTCCCATTTAAAAGTAAAGAAGAAGGGATGACTGACCCTCTTGTTGCCCCATTAAAAAGTAAATATGGGTGGAGAACGTACAACTATCCCTTCTTCCCCATTAAAAGCTAAAGACTGTAGAGAATGGATGGTTGTCTGTTTGTTAACTTAGTCAATGATGGAGGAGGCTGGAGAAGAGACAGCCATCCCTCTTTGTAATGAAGTTTTAAATTTTCGAAGATGGGGAAGGAACAACTGTCCCTTCTTCAGCCAAATTGTAGAATAGGTGGTAGCGGGTTGGATAGGTTGCAATTTTTCTCATATCCATACAGATTTGGAAAGTAGTGGTCTTTGTGGGGCATCAAATACAAATTTGTAATCAAGTGGTTCCATGCTCTATCTAGCGAATAGAGATTTTTGTAAAGTAGAAGCGATATCCCCTCTTGTTGCCCCATTAAAAAGTAAAGATGGCGGGAGAAGGTACAACCATCTGTTCTTCTGCCCCATTAAAACTAAAGATTGTAGAGAAGAGATGGTTGTCTGTTCGTCGACTTTAGTCAATGATGGAGGAGGATGGAGAAGGGACAGCCATCCCTCTTTGTAATGTAGTTTGAAATATTTGAAGATGGGGAAGGAACTACCATCCCTTCTGCAGGCAAAATGTAGAATAGGTGCTAGTGGGGTTGGATAGGTTGCAATTTTTTTCATATCCTTGCAGCATTTGGAAAGTAGTGGTATTTGTGGAGCATCAAATACAAATTTGTAATTGAGTGGTTCTATGCGCTATCTAGTGATTATAGATTTTTGTATATTTATGTGAATGACAGATTTGACCTAATAAATACTAATTTATCTTTTGCCACAAGCTTGAGATCTTGTAGGTTAAGATGTTTGAGTTATTTGGATCTCGTAAAGCCAGTCTGGTCGGTCAGCATCTATGGATACATGTGTAGTGGTGCATTCTGCCTAAGTGAAATTAGTTGCACATGTATTTGTTATGGGGATTGAAGTCCCAACTTAATTAAACTTTGCTGATAAATATGCCATTCCTTTTTTATGTAGTGAACTTCATTTCTTTGTCAAGCAACGACGAGCAGACTTTGCTTGGCTTTCTGGAGCAGGCATATACTACGGTAATCTGAATCTTGGTGCACCACAAAGGTACTCTATGCATAGTTTGTTTATCATTATATATCATTTTTAACTATAAGTTTAATAACCTTTCATAGAAGTGTCTCTTGTATGTTATTTGCTTGTGAATTTTGGGTTGGTTTTTCAAACATAGCATATGCTTACTGTCACGACGCCTCGAATGTATGATGCATTGAATTTGATGTGAACATAAGATAGGCTTTTAGTTTGAGATGAAGATGGTTTGATAGTCAAATGTTTTTATCACATCCAAATAAATGAGTGCTCAGGAAAATTGATAGTGTGGATCATGATGATCCTTGATTTATTTTTTTCTTAAGGGGTTTGCATGTAAATGGGGTTTTTCACTCTAAACTCTGATTCCTCTTTCTTTTTGCTGTATTATTTTTTTGGTGGCAGCTCAAGCAATGGAGATGACAACTTTGTGGAAAACAAGGCCCTTTTAGAGTATTCAAAATTAGACGACCAAGAAGGAACAAAGCCACATTCACTTGCACTATCAGAGTTCCATTTCTTGTTGCTCTTTGAAAACAAAGTTAAGGTAGTTACACCCCTTTTAATGTTTATTTTAATCTTACTGCTAGATTTTGCATCTTCCATAAGAATCATGCGGATTCACTCACTGTTAAAATTTGCACCTACCATGAGAAAAAATGACAAGGTTATGAAGGCTTCATCTTGTTGTAGCAAGTGCTGTGCATTTTGATGAATGCCCATCATTATTGAGTTTCTTGCAAATTGATGTTCATCCTCATTAAAGTCTGATCTTGCTGTGTTTCATCCTTTTGTTCAGGTTGTAAATAGAGTGAGCCAGAAAGTGATTGAAGAGCTGCAGTTTGATCGAGATTTTGATTGTAGTTCTGGACGAATTCTTGGACTTTGCAGCGATGCTTCAGCTGGCGTGTTTTATTCTTATGATGAAAACTCTATTTTTGAGGTTTGTATTTGTTTAGAAATCTTTACCTTTTGGATCCCAATTTTGTGTGAGAACCATAATTACCAGATCTGGTCTGCAACCCCCTGACCTGGACCTAGTACAGGTTACCAGATATGCTTATGATTCGTTTCAGGTGTGGAAAATTGGGGATTGATCCGTTTCCTTGTGGAAAATCAGGGTAAGGAAAACTGCAGCGATTGTTTCTTGCAGCCATAGAGTGAACAAATCAAGAAAAATAATATAGTAGATACAGTTATTTGCTAAGTTACTGATTCGGATTTGGTTCAAAGAATGGGTTTCGACGATATGGTGATTTGTTTTGCCTTAGGTACGGATTGGATTTGGCTGTACAAAAAAATATAAAAAATAAAAAACCATAGAAATTCTAGCCTAATAAATAAGAAATTAGTGACATTAATCACATAGTATGCATATGGAAAATAAAATATTTAAATAACCAAAAACTACTAACCGAATGCCAAATGTCATGATAGTCATAAATATCAATAATAATTAATTACATCAAAATTAATATTCATAGTCATCTTGCTCTTCATCAAGAGCATCAACATCAACATCATGATGTGGTTCATTAGAACCACAAGGACAACCACTCCCACAACTCCCACTAGCTAAGCTATCTGTCGCCAAAGGAGTGTCAATGTCAACTAATGTGTTGTGGGAAATGGAATCATCCAAGTCAACGCCCTTTGGGTATATACCCAAATGCTTTGTTGTCCCTTGTACTCTGGGTTCTTGTGCAATAGAAGTCACAAATTGGAGTGTATGTAAACCAACTCCGTGGCCATTTTTGCTGCAAGCTTGTTGCGTTTTTGTGAGTGGATGACGCTGTATGTGCTCCAATTTTGTTAGTTTGATATGTAGAGTAAATTTATTAGTTGATACTATTGCTGAAACAACTTGATCTTGATGTTGGGTAGATGGTGGTGGCCCAATGCATCGGAATATATCTGGCGGTATGGTTCGTCCACATTTTAATTGTTTGGAAGGCAATATTTGAACCCTAAAAACAATGAGTTCTGTGAAAACATAGCTTCGGTGGTGCATTTGAACAAAGTAATTGACCTGCAATGTTCTATTATTACTAAGCTCAAAGGGGTTGGATCCAACTGTTCTGATTGATCCAAATTTTGCATTTGTAAAGTGACTGGGGGCAGATTATTTGACACATCAATGATTGTTAGGCTTGATAGTCTTGATATACTAAGAGACAACCCCACTAGTTTATTGCTTGCCACTTTCAAGGGTTTCAATGGCATTAAGTCAACAACATTGTCGAGTATAGTCTCCAATTTATTAAAAGATAATTTAAGCTCCTCCAATTCATCTGTTGTTGTGGATAGCTGAGAATCGTGGCTAAAATTAAGCTTTTTATTAACCTCCTCCATAAACTTTTTTGGTCTAGTATTATGTGACTTTGACTCTTGATTTTCCCATATTCTATCAATTATTTTGGTTGGCTCCCCATCTTGTTCATTTTTAAGAACGTAGCCCATGATATCTGATAGTGTGCATTAATCAGACAATCAATTGGTTTATTAAACTTAGAACCTGTGTTCAGGGAACAATCCTCAAGACCTCTCTCTTGCACAAATTGAAGCTTATCTTCACTCTGACGCAGACAACACATATCAACATCATCAATAGTGTTTTGGATAGATAACTCGTGTTCATCTCTAATACCCAGAGTTTTTATGTCATTCTTCCCAATAAACGAGTCTCCATAAATATCAACTTCTTCTTGGATAAGTATGTTTGGGCATTCCCTTAGTTCAACGTTGGATGCCTCATTTGTTTGTTCCTGGATAGGGAAGTCAGTCTTGGATTGTCATCTTCCTTTCTTTTGGGACCTCTTGAAAATTGAATTTCTTTTCATATTCAGCACTGCCATAACTATGATTCACAAACTCGTCTTCTTCATAGTGCCTGTTTCCATTCCATGACTCTTTTAAATCCAAAAAGTTTGAAAAAGAGATTTCTATTCAAATATTTGCTGAAAGGATGTACGATTCGTAACTATCCATAATTTTCTTATGTGGTGACCCCATGGTTCACAGAGTAGCAAGAAAAATAGCTTTGATAACATTGTAATATTCCAAATCGAAATATTTTACATTAATTTGGATTTTTCGAAAATCCTTTTAATAATATTTTTAAAAATAATAATAAAGTCAAATTGCATTAATTGTTTATTTTCGAATATTAAAAAATTACACCACAAGGGGTTTTGTCCTTGGGTTCGATTACAAGGGTTTTTGTCTTTGTATCTGGATTACGCAGTTTAAGGGGTTTCGTCCTTAAATGCACTTGTAAGCCATTGCTTGTACATGATTAAATATTTGAATTCATCATTCAATGATCTCTTTCTCATCAATTCGCTGAATATAAATACCCTCATTGCTTTCCATCCAAATGACATGTCTTTGCCAAGGATCGCGACCTTTCATCAAATGATTGTTTAATGACTAGTTAATTAATTGATAAATAATAATTGCTGTTATATGCATTTTATCAAGGGTGATTTGCTTCATAATTGGCAGCGCTGCTTCCATGGCAAATTGTTTAATAAAAATGGCAGCGATTTAACTTCCTCGATGACTGACTGCCCTTGATTCTTAACTGCTACCTACTTGCCTTCATTGTGGTTGGCTATGTTTAGGCTTTCCTTGACTACTGCATAAGTGTTGGGAGGATCCTTGATTCCTGCGATTCTGACCGTTGGTGGATTTTAAGGACATTACATTTTTTTAACTACCCACAAAATGGCCCGTCACAAAGATTGCTCGATAGCCTTGAAATTTTGCACAACTTAAATGCTCAAGTTACAATGCTGCTTGATCGACGTGATTGCCATTCTGCACACTGCACAAATGGAATGTGGTTTCCTTGTTTGGTTGTCGGCACAATTTTTACTTTTTTACATTTGACTCTTTGAGAATATGGATTCTACTTTCTTGGTAGTTGAGCGGTGAGCCACTTTTATATATACATTTTTTGGTATATATATTTTACATGTTTTAATTTTTAATTAAAAAATAATATTTGAACTTACCAAACAAGTTTGACAATCCTTAAAAATTTGGTTCGAACCAAATATCCACCATATTCGTACAAACATGGTAACTATGCTATTGATTGGTACACAGATGCACCAATCATTGATAAGGCAACATGAGAGAGATCGTGGAAGGCTTTCGAGAAGAGATTCAAGCTCCTCAAAGACGACAATTGGATCGTCGTTGAAATATATAGTACCCAATAGGGTAAACATGAAAACGTACGAGCCTAGAATATGAAGCTTAAAGAATTGCTGGGGGAACTTGAAAAAGCACCAACCCATGGCTTAAAGAAGAGATGGTTCATTAAGGGTTGGTACCCTCGTTATAGAGGAAGATCAAGGCAGTACCACCTTCGTCTTATGACGACGCATACAATTGAGCAATGGTATTTTAAGTGAGAGTCAGATATCCTTGCATTTGAGGAGTCAAGGCGATGACTCTAACTCTAGTGACAATAAAACAAGATTTATTCAGGTTCTTCAGAGGTACATGATCCATATGATGGAGCTAAAAAAGGACAATTTGAGGAAGGATCTACAAATGGACACCAAGGAGGAAGGAGCTAAAAATGTACACCAAGAAGGAACGAAAGGACCTTTGGTGCATGAACTGCAAAACAAAAGGTCACACTGAGAACTTGCACCAGGACTCATTTGTTGAGGTCTGCTAGGCCCAAAATTGGATGCAATATACTAGAAAATGTTACGTATTGGCATTTCTTTTGGAGTTTTGAACTTGGGGCTTTGCAATGAAAGCTCCATTGATTTTCCAGCTTGAGAATACACCAATTGACAACACCAGTCTATGGTTATATTGTATATACACACAGAGTAACGTGGTAAAGCCCCCCTATTCCCACAAGGGGGGGCTCATGCCAAGTTGGATGCTGGCCAGGCATGGCCTAAAAAATCACCTTTTAGCTTTAACCTTCATACAGACACACCCACACACACCCACACACACACCATTTCCTAATCCCCGAACCTTACTTTTTAGGAAGCCTGCAATCCAAACCCTATTCTTGTAAAAATGGCGAGAACTATTTAATTGATTTTGTTTGGAATTCAGTCCGTTTTCCTTTTTTATGTAACATCCTAAATTTATGTTCATTTTGAACAAATTGCAGATATCCATACATGATGAAGGACAAGATATGTGGAAAGTTTATTTAGACATGAAGGAATATGCTGCTGCTTTAGAACACTGCAGGAATGCATTTCAGAGAGATCAAGTATACTCAGTGCAGGTTATAAAACTATTTTACAGGCATTGAACTAGACACATCTTATAAAGTTATTAATTAATTTCAGAGACTTTATGTGGTTTTTTCAAGCGCAGTGGTGTTTTTTATGAGCAAAGGCCTCAACTGTGTTGTAATAAATGGGTTTGCATTTTAGTATGTTTCCATGAAAAACATTGGATTTAGTTGCAAAATAATTTTCTTATTGGTCTCTGCTATGAAGTAAGTTTCTTCTTTATATCTCAAAATAAATAGAGTCACATGTCTTCTGATATGGTTGTTTTTCATCTGCAGGCCGAGGCTGCATTCTCTGCTAAGGATTTCATGAGAGCAGCATCTTTTTATGCAAAGGTAGGTATCTGATTTTCTTCAGGCCATGAATTTTATAAATTAAGAAAGTGACTGTTACTGACCAAAAAATTTAATTTAAAGCAATGCTTTTTCAATAAGGATGCAATATGTGTTAAAATCCAAGGGTTCAAATGAGCAATGGCTGTGAATAAATCTTGTTTACATGAAAATATTCTGATAAAAAAACTGTGATTTTAGGAAAAATGTGAAATACCTCTTAGTCCAATTTCCAAAGAAGCAATGTGCCGTCAGTATTTGATCATCTTCTGAGCAATCATCGAGGTGGACAACACTATCTTTAGTTGGGTTTATGATTCCATTCATCTATTTGTTCTGCCTCATAGTTACAAAACCACACTTCATGCATGGTGTGGAGTCGGGTAGCTTGCTACATTCTTGTGATTTGGCATTAAGTGACGTGAACACCAAACCTAACTTCACAATTTCCATGCATGATACTTATAAAATATAATTTACAAACACTTGCCTTAATGTGGAACAACAAAAAATATTGCTTACCTTCAAGTTTCAACCTTTATATTTGTGTGTTGGCACAAACTTAAACGTTAGGTATCACATGTGGGAACCACACTTTTAAACTAAGTCACGAGGTATGACGAATTATATGGGAAAAGTTTGAAATTCGCCAGACTTCGTGGGAAAAATTCAAAATTCGCAAAATTTTATGGGAAAAGTTTGAAATTTGCCAAATTTTATCCTTGTTGAAATGAACTCGAACATTATCCTTTTTTTTTCATATAGGATGTTGTTGACATGTGTTTGCATTTTTTATAAATATGCATATATATACACATATACCGACTTAAACACCAGATTGAAAGTTATCTCCATTCTGTCCCTCTGATATATTTATGCATTTTTTCTTGAAAATTAAAATGATATATATTTTTTTATTGTTCGAACATGACAGGTTATTTTTGAACTTTATCTATTGGCGAACTTGAACTAAACTTTATCCTTGTCAAATATGAACTCAAACTCAAGCCATGTGACTTAGCTTCTAAGCATTGAAGTTTATATGTAAATAAATATAGCACTTCGAGCTTCATAAACACATTACAAAATGAATGCTGGCAAAACTTGTAAAGCAATAATTACCACACTCTTTTTTAATTGGAAAATCAAGGGTTTCCATTGGGGCCCTCGCCCTTAATTAAAACCAAAAGATATTGCATTGTTACTGCAAATATATATAGGAAGAAGAGGAGATTAGCAGTAAAGAGAAGAATAATAGAGAGAAAAGATGAGAAATGGAGGAAAAAGGTGGCCATGCAATGCATACATAGTCACTCAAAACGAACTTAAAACTAACTCAAGACTAAATTGGGAATTAAGCTGAGAAACTGCCACAAGTGATCATAAATTTGATCATGTTTATCATCCATCTCAGTTGGTATAATAATCAACTGTAAAAAAAGAGTAATATGAAAAATGCTAATTTATGCTGTATGGGCTAAACCAGTATATTTTTGGTTTCATAAGTAATTTTTAAGTACATATTTGGATTCCTCTCGAAAAATTAGACAAGTTTAAAAAAAAAACGGCACATCGTTTCAAGGTTGTATGCAAAATTTATGACTGTTTTAATTTGAAATACTTAAGCTCCGGGACCTGCACGAAGCTTCAGACTGTTGAACTCCGGAGCTTTGCCGAGACCATGGGATTTTGAAGCATTTTTTGGCATTTCAACTTTGTTGGAATAATTGTCATTGATGTCAAATGAATTGTAACGGATATGAATGGAAATATCAAACGGAAATGTCGACGGAAGTGAACGGAAATGTCGACGGAAGTTAACGAAATTGTCGACCTTGGCCGACCTATTGGGAGGAGTTGTGACCGTTCGAATGGACCTTTTCACTTGAAGAGGCATGACCTTAATTTGTGGCTTTCCATGGGTTATAAATAAGTGCATAACGAATGGCAAAAGAGTAGATTCGAAAGTGGAAGATATAAAAGAAGAGCATAATTTTTAAAGCCAAATTTTTGTGAGAATATTAAAAGGAAAAAAACCAGCAAGTATAAGGAAGAGTATAGCAACGAAAACACTTAAGTGTAGATCGAATCGAAAGGAGATAAAGCAAGTGTTCTATCATCTGTTGTTTTGACAACAAATTTGAGATAGAAGAGTGATTTTTTTCTAAGAAGGTTGGTGCCTACAAATTTTTTTTTGGGGCAGGTGCTCCAGCAGGTTGGTGCCTACGAATATTTATATTAAGAGAATTTCTCCATGGTTTTCTCTCGAAAGGGTTTCCATGCAAATCTGTGTCTATTTGCATTGTGTGGTTTTGCATTGTATTATTTGATTGCTTTGAATATATTAATTGCGGAGTTATTTTAGGTTTTGGATTTAAGATTAATAGTCGAAAGTGAAAAAAAAAGATCTTATACTTGTTCACCCCCCCTTTCAATATAAGCTTGTGCTTAACAATTGGTATCAGAGTCAGTTCTTTCGGTGTTAGCACAACTGCTAGAAGGTAGATCTTGGAAAGCACATATGGCAGGATCTCAAGTGCTGGATGGTTTCTCCACTAACAAGGCTCCTTTGTTCAATGGAACGAATTACGCATTTTGGAGCATAAGGATGAAGACTTACTTGATGGCCCTAGGTTTCGATATCTGGCAAGCAATGGTAATAGGATACACAACGCCACAAATCGCACCAATGGATGCCACCGGAAAAAAGGCTAGTGAGAACAATGTGAAAGCAATGAATGCAATCTTATGTGGGATTTTAGAAAATGAGTTTGTTAAGGTTATGCATTGTGAATCTGCAAAAGAGATTTGGGATAAACTAAACACTATTTATGAAGGTGATAGTAAGGTTAGAAAAACAAAACTCCAAACCCATCGGAGGCAGTTTGAAAGTTTAAAAATGAAGAATGATGAAAACATTGCTGGGTATCTTCTTCGTGTCAATGAGATTGTTAATGTCATTTGAGGACTCGGAGAGAAAATTGAAGAATCTGTGATCATTTAGAAAGTCCTGAGATCCCTACCATTGAGATTTGATGCGAAGGTCTTTGCCATTGAAGAAATGAAGGATTTAGACACGATGAAAATGGACGAGCTCCATGGAATTCTTACGGCCTACGAAATGAGAACCAAATTTGAGAGACAGTCGAAGAATGAAGCATCATTCAAGGTCTCGAAGAAAGAGAAGATCAAAGAACCAGAATCAAGTGAAAATTCAAGTAGTGAAGAAGATGAAAATGAAGCTCTATTCATTCAGAAGCTAAAGAAAGGATCGGGCAAATATAAAGGAAAGTTACCATTTAAATGCTTTAATTGTGGTAAAATGGTCATTTTGCAGCCAAATGTCCAATTAAAGGAAATAGCGATGATGAGGGAAACAACCCAAAGTACAAAAAAGGATTCAAGCCGAACAAAGACAAGCAAAGATTTGAGAAACAAAAGAAAAGCCTATACTCCAAGTGGTATAGCAACTCATCCGAAGAAAACATAAAAAGTGATGTTGAGAGTGATAATGAAGAGATTCTGTTCATGGCTATAGAAGAAAATGCCACCGCCAACAAAGATAATTTGGAGGAAGACGAAGACATGAAAGAAGAAGGTGAAGTGAACCTTGAAGAACTTATTTGCGCATTGGAAGAAATGAAAGCATTTAAGAAGAATAATCAGAAATTGAAGTTACAGCTCCGAAAATATGAAGAGAATTGAGACTTCAAAGCGAAGACATCACAAGTCTTTGAGGAATCAAACAAGGTAATGGCTGATCTAAAAGTCCAAATCAAAGAAGCAAAGAAAATTGAAGAACTAATGGATCAGCTAAAGAAGAAAGGTGAAGACTGTGAAAGGTATGAATCTGAGATAGCTGCTTTAAAAAGGGATCTAGAAAAGGCGAATTCTAAAATAAGAAGTGACTTGAAATCTAAGAAAAGCACTCAAGTTTTGAATAAGATTCTAGAGAGTCAAAGATCACCATGTAACAAGTCAGGGATTGGGTATGAGAAGCAAAAAGAGAAAGCTAAGAGCTATGCTGAAACTCTTAAGGAACCAGTGAAAAAGGAGACCAAGAAGGAAGAAGCCCAAAATACAAAAACCAGCTCTATCAACAAAGAAAGCAAAAGAGAACAAAACTTCAAAAGACCATTTGCTCCAAGATATGCAAATAAAACCGTTTGATAATTATTTTGATGGATATTGTTATTATTGCAATCATTTTGGTAATAAGAAATTAGATTGTAGAAAGAGAGCCAAGGATATTGAAGTCATGAGCAGAAACAAAGGAACCTATGGAGCTTTAAACATAAACTACAATTTGTTTGATCCCTTATCAAACTTTGATGAAGCTATAGTTTGTTACAAGTGCAACAACTATGGACATAAAGCACACTATTGTAGAAGTGTTTTTGAATTTGTAAGACAAAATCAAAAGTTCAAGGCTCTAGTGATAAAGAAAAGAGAACCATCAAAGACCCAGGAGAAGAAGCAAGAAGAATCCATGATCGTTCAAACAACATTCCATGCTAGAGATGGACAACAATGGTTTATTGATAGTGGATGTTCGAGATACATGACTGGAGATAAAAACAAATTCATCTTGTTAAAAAGGGTCAATGAAGACACGGTGAAGTTCGGAGACAACACTACAGCCAGAATAACAGGGAAAGGTACACTTAGTCTCGATAATGGAAAAATCAGAACAAAAAATGTGTTATATGTGGAAGGGTTAAAGCATAATCTTCTAAGTGTTAGCCAAATGTGTGATCAAGGACACAGACTCAAGTTCTTTTTTGAAGGTGGCGAGATCAGAAAAAGAGACACGGGAGAACTAATTGCAGATGCTCATAAAACCACAAACAACCTATATATGCTTGGAGAAATGAGAGGAGAGAAATGTTGTCTGAGTCAAGTTGAAGAGAGTTGGCTATGGCATAGAAGGTTAGGGCACATAAATTTTGATAATCTTGTGAAAATCAGCAACAAACAGGCTATGTGAGATATGCCCAAGATAACGAAACCTTCAAGCACTCTATGCAAGCAAATGCCAACACAGGAAGCAAACCAGAGCAAGGTTCAGAACGAATGAATATTCGACCACCAAACCACTAGAGCTTATTCATATGGATCTTTGTGGTTCTACTAGAACTGAAAGCATGCAAGGTGAGAGCTACTTTATGTTGCTCATTGATGATTATACTAGAATGACGTGGGTAGCGTTTCTAAAAGAAAAATCTGAAGCATTTGAAAAGTTTAAAGCTTTCAAAGCATTAGTAGAAAATGAAAAAGAGTTGGAAATAAAATGCCTAAGGTCAGATCAAGGAGGTGAGTTTATTTCAAATGAATTCATTGAGTTTTGCGAATATCATCGAATTAAGAGACAATACTCAGCTGCAAGGACTCCACAACAAAATGGAGTGGTGGAAAGAAAAAATCAAACCATTCAAGAGATGGCTAGAACTATGTTGAATGAATCTAAGCTATCAGATAGATTCTGGAGAGAAGCAGTTAATACAACAATATATATCTTGACTAGAGGGCAAATCAGATTTAATAATGACAAAACTCTTTACGAATTGTGGAAAGGAAGACCAGCTTCGGTCAAACATTTAAAAGTGTTTGGAAGTAAATGTTTTATCAACAGGAATGAAGAAAACTTGGGCAAATTTGGTTCAAGAGCTGATGAAGGAATTTTTCTTGGCTACTCCATCAAAAGCAAACCCTGTAGATGTTATAACAAAAGGCTACAAACTATCATAGAAAGTGCTAGTGTTAGAATAGATGAGATCATAAATCAAAAGGCAAAAGAACCTTCAGAAGAGCCTCTAGAAATACCCAATCTTGTAGAAGAAGGGGAGGAAGAAAATGTAGAAAAATTGAGTGAATCTAAAAGGCAGGACACCAAAGCACCATCTCGCTTTGTTCAGAAGAATCATGCTGAAAGTCAGATCATTGGCAACATTGATGCTGAGGTGCAAACCAGAAGAAGAATTGTAAGTATACCTGAGCATGTAAATTTCTCTTTGTTATCCAAGGTAGAGCCTAAGAATTTTTCTAAAGCTAGTCATGATAAACATTGGGTAAAAGCAATGGAAGAAGAGTTAGATCAAATTGAGAAGAATGAGACTTGGGAACTTGTGCCCAGGCCAATGGATCAGAATGTGATTGGCACTAAGTGAGGTTTTCGAAACAAATTGAATGAAAATGGCAGTCACTTGAAACAAAGCAAGGTTGGTATGTAAGGGGTATGCTCAAGTAGAAGGTGTAGATTTTGAAGAGACTTTTGCTCCTGTTGCTAGATTAGAAGCAATTCGAATATTTCTTGCATTTTCAGTATTCAAAAATTTCAAAGTCTATCAAATGGATGTTAAATCAACATTTCTAAATGGCAATCTAGAAGAGGAAGTTTACATAGAACAACCAAAAAGATTCCTCTTATCAAAAAACAAGGATTATGTGTGTAAGTTGAAGAAGGCTTTGTACAGATTGAAACAAGCTCCTAGAGCATGGTATGCTAGGCTTGATAAATACCTACAAGACCAATGATTCAAGAGAGGATATGTTGATAGTAATCTTCACATCAAAACTGAAGGAGATCACCAGTTAATTGTTGTGGTGTATGTAGATGATATAATCTTTGGAGGAGACAATGAGGAAATGTTTAAGAGATTTGTCGAAGATATGCAAAAGGAATTTGAGATGTCCATGTTAGGTGAGTTGTAATTTTTCTGGGTTTACAAATCTCTCAATCCAACAAAAGAATATTCATATCCCAAAGCAAATATGTGAAGGAGATGTTGAAGAAATTCCATATGGAGGAGTGTGCCCTTGTTAACACACCTATGGCTATAGGTACGAAGTTGAGCAAAGATGATGAATATCCAAATACTGATCAAACTCTTTACAGATCAATGATTGGGAGTTTACTATATGTGACGGCATCTAGTCCAAATATCATGCAAGCAGTAGGTATGGTTGCACGATTTTAAGCAGCTCCAAAAGAAACACATGTGCAAGCCGTGAAACGTATATTCAGAAATTTAAAGAGAACCTTAGATTATGGGTTGTGGTACCCAAGAGGTAAAGACTTCACATTGGTAGTGTACACGGATTCAGATTGGGCAGGTTGTGTAGATGATAGAAAAAGTACAAGTGGAGGAGCATTCTTTCTTGGAGATAGCCTAGTATCAGGGTTGAGTAAGAAGCAAAATTTTGTATCTCTATCCACAACAAAAACATAGTACATAGTGGCAATGCTATGTTGTACACAAGTTCTATGGATGAAACAAACCTTGAAAGATATCAAAATAGAGTATGATCATCCAATCTCCATATTCTGCGATAATACTAGTGCGATAAGTATTTTGAAGAATCCAGTTATGCATCCCAGAACTAAGCATATCTCTATACAATATCATTTCTTGAGAGAATAAGTGACAAAACAAGTAAAATTGGGATATGTTTCCACATCTGAATAGATGGCAGATATCTTCACTAAGTCACTTTCAAAGGAAACATAAGAGTACCTACTATAGAAGTTGGGAGTAATATCCTTTGCTTCTACTCATTAAAAATCAAGAGAAGCATTGGTTAAGGGGGAGCTAAATTTCTTTTTTCAGTTCCTTGAATGACCCTTTGCCATTGATGTCAAAGGGGGAGAATGATAGTACGGGGAGTTACAGCAAGGGGGAGTTGCAGAAAAGGTCTTTTTGGAAGGTTGCCATCAATGACAAATGGGAAGATTGTTGGAATAATTGTCATTGATGTCAAAGGAATTGTAACGGATATGAATGGAAATATCAAACGAAATTGTTGCTGGAAGTGAATGGAATTATTGCCGGAAGTGAACGGAAGTGTTGCTGGAAGTGAATGGAATTGTTGCCAGAAGTGAACGGAAATATCGACGGAAGTGAACAGAGATGTCGACGGAAGTGAACAGAATTGTTGACCTTTGCTGACCTATTGGGAGGAGTTGTGACCGTTCGAATGGACCTTTTCACTTGAGGTGTGACCTTAATTTGTGGCTTTCCGTGGATTATAGATAAGTGCATAACGAATGGCAAAAGAGTAGATTCAAAAGTGGAAGATATAAAAGAAGAGCACAATTTTTAAAGGCAAATTTTTGTGAGAATATTAAAAGGAAAAAAACCAGCAAGTATAAGGAAGAGTATAGCAGTGAAAACACTCAAGTGTAGATCGAATCGAAAGGAGATAAAACAAGTGTTCTATCATCCGTTGTTTTGACAACAAATTTGAGATAGAAGAGTGATTTTTTTGTAAGAAGGTTGGTGCCTTTATTTTGAAGAGATTGGTGTCTTTTGTTGAGTTGGTGCTCAGTGAAAGGGGTTGGTGCTCTTGTAGGTTGGTGCCTACAAAATTGATTTTGGGGTAGGTGCCCCAGTAGGTTGGTGCCTACGAATATTTATATTAAGAGAATTTCTCTGTTGTTTTCTCTCGAAAGGGTTTCCACGCAAATCTGTGTCTATTTGCATTGTGTGGTTTTGCATTGTATTCTTTGATTGCTTTGGATATATGAATTGTGGAGTAATTTGAGGTTTTGGATTTAAGATTAATAGTTGAAAGCGAAAAAAAATATCTTATACTGATTCACCCCCCCTCTCAGTATAAGCTTGTGCTTAACAAGCTTCTTATTGGTTCATTTAAGTTGTTGGGTGGATTCTTATCATATAGGAGCTCAAATATAAGCCTTAGAAGGCAAAGACACTCAAGATAGATGCACAGGAAGAGGAAAGGACATGAGGTGTGTTGCTTCAGTTTCCAAATCTTGGACTTTTTACATGCATCTAAGAGGTATTTTTGTGTACAAATATGAACCTTTAAAATTCCTTCAACAGGAGAACAGAGGAAACACGACAACAAGCGTAATGGGGGTATTTTTTTTGGATTCACATTGTTTATGGGCACGTTTGAGTCATTATTTTCTCATTGTTGCCTAGTTGTAGGTGATTTGTTTGAAGACTACACAATTGAAAGAGGGTGAGTTCAGTAGTTATTCCTTTCTTTAGAAGAAAATATTCAAAGAAATATTGCAGAGATCATTACGAGTGTATGAGATTATTTTCCTTGTAAGCCCAAGAGGCGGAAAAGCTTGTAACTGCAGAACATAATGGCTTCACTCTTGCTAGAGTTTTCTCACATTGAGTTTCTCCAAGGTATGTCTTGTGTTATCTCTCTTTGTGGTTATTGTGTTTGTTTCTTTTGCTTGCATATTTGCATTGCTTGCAACTAGGCTAATACACAAACATTTAAGAGAGCTCAAGATTCATTCCTTTGATTAAATAACTTCACATTTGTCATTGCACCTCTATGCAAGCATGTTATTACAGTCATGTATGGAGCAGTGCAAATGTATAGAGTGTGTAGATATTCTTTTCTATGCTGTATATGACAGTCTTAAGAACTGTAATGCATATTAAAACAACATTTTAGGTGTTTTTCTGTGACATGGAACTTGAGGGAAATGCCTTGACTTGAAAGGGTCCGTGTCGGTGAAACTTAGTATGGAATATCCACCTAGTTTACGGATCAGATTGGTATCAGAGTAGGTTATCCTTTTTGCCGTAAAAGGGTTTGCTAACACATTTTCGTAATTGTGCTAGTTTTGTTGTGTTCTATTGTGGTGGTTGTGGTGTGAACATTGTGCAGATGTTCCCTTTACCCGAATAACAAAGTGCTAGAGGAAAGAGTCTTGATTCATTGACAACAAGGTGGGTTAAATTACACTACTGTTGTTGTGAGGATGATTGCAGTGTCCCACCCCAAATCTGCTCTGAATTCCCTGAATTTAGTGTATTGACATGTTGTCAAACACTTAACATGCTGGCTGTTATCACTGAATTTTCTGAGTTTGAATGCTTGTTTGTGATAAGTTTTTCCAGTTTGTTTCATATAGAAATTTCAATGAACAATAGAGCACATATTTCACATGCATATGCCAATAACCAAACAAGATCCAATGTCTGATATTAACACTTATAACTATATAAGTAAACAGGGTAAATGTATTATTTGCTGATTACATTCAGTTTTAGGTTATACAATGAAATGCCAACATACCAAATTTTGCCCTTGTGCCTTGATGAAGTTACAATGCCAAACTACAAACAAGGTATCAAATCCAATCACCTTCATATGTATATGTTGCTCCAGCTGTAGATTAATGTCTGAGATACTAGAAGACTGCTGTAGCTCAACTATTTCACCATATACAATCTCCACTTATTATATGCTGCGGCTGGTTTGTATGGAGTTGGATCTCCTTTGAAATCCAATCGATCCTCTAATGATGGCTGCAAGTAATCTTTCCAATAGCGCTAGGGCTAGTATGAACCCTCTGGCAATGATGAACAATATGTGCACAATATTCTAATAAATCCTTCGAAACCCTGAATAAATAAATCTTGAATTCAATGAAGCACAAACACAATCTCTGCAATGGATTGTCTGCAAGTTGTTTTTCCTGAGGGGCTATGTCCTTTAAAAGCTTGAGATTTTCAGACTCTCCAATCTTCAGCGAAGACCTTAGCCAAATTCTTCTTCTTCAACCATGATGAATGAAAATGAGCTTTTAAATGCCCTTTTGTAATAGTCAATTTGCATTTGACTTCATCTCATTTAATTTACTTTAATTTCATTTATTTTTCCCTCTTTTTGTTCCACAACTTTAAAACATAAAGTATACTTTATTATTCACTTATATATCCCCTTTAAAATAACACTTTAACACTTATTATAAAGTATACTCTTAAAAGCATTTAAATCCCCCTTTTAAATATAGTCCACTTAATTCATTAATGATATGCATTTAATAATTAATTATTATTAAAATATAATTATAATATTATAACTCCATCATTAATCATTATCAATCAATTTTGACTTCACCAAGAGGTAGCCCATTGCATTCACTGTTAACCAGGGTGCTTTACTATAAATAGTAAAGTTGGCCTCTATCATTCAATTGACTTACTATAAATAGTAAGTATACACAAATGAAGCCAAAAACCCCTTCATAACATCACCTCTGAACAGACTAAGGATCTGGAGATGAAAACACTGCCAATTGTCCACTGGAGAACCAACTAACTCCAACACTGGGCCCTCTAATCACCTTGATTAGCCTACGAGGACCCGATGATAGGTTAAACCACCAAACTTCTGATGCTCATTCAAAAGGGGACATTACAATGATGCATACCTCTTGGGACTATGTGAAGTGATGGTTTTCTCCAGAAAGTCTTTGATGGTCCAGCCATCCAAGGGACGTGAAATTACTCTTCCAAATAAAAAATGGTTTAAGAGAGATGCAAAGTGCAGAGCAAGACATGTTCAACATAGATTTGAGCATAGTTTCTTTATGACAGTAGGGTATGGTTGTACTTGAGTGAAGAAAAGACTCCAAAGGTAACACTATGAAGCTTGAAGAAGAATGTTTTTATTTGGATATGCCTCTTTATTTTTTGAAAACTGATGTTTCTTTCAGCCTTTCATGTGGAACAAAGAAGGTATTTTGTACCTCTTTTTTACTTTTAGAAAAATGATGTTTCTTTGAGCCTTCCATGTGGAACAAGAGGTCTTTTGTACTTTTTATTGTATATTCTTGCTCCTATTGGCCAAGATAATATAAGATAAGATAGAAGGTAAATCTTCATCGTTTTTTTATAGCTTTTGTGGGACCCAAAAGGCTTAAATTTTGGGAGTGTGATCAGAAATTTGATCATGTTTATCATCCATCTCAGTTGGTATAATAATCAGCTGTTAAAAATGAGTAATTTGGAAAATGCTAATTTATGTTGTACGGGCTAAAACAATAGATGTTTGGTTTCAAAAGTAATCTTTAATTACATATTTGGATTCGTCTCGAAAAATTAAACAAGTTCAAAAAAATGACACATTGTTTTGAGGTCGTATGCAAAAGTTATGATCATTTTAAGTTGGCATACTTAAGCTCCAGGACCTTGTCAAAGCTTCAGACTGTTGAACTTCGGAGCTTGGCTGAGACCACGGGATTTTGAAGTGTTTTTTTGCCATTTCAGCATCTTATTGGTTCGTTTAAGTTGTTGGGTGGATTCTAATCATATGGGACCTCAAATATAGGTCTTAGAAGGCAAAGATTCTCATGATAAATGCACAGGAAGATGAAAGGACATGAGGTGTGTTGCTTCAGTTTCTAACTCTTGGACTTCTTGCATGCATTGAAGAGGTATTCTTGTGTACAAATATGAACCTTAAGATTTCATTCAACAGGAGGAGAATAGAGGAAACACAACAAGCGCAATGGGGGTATTTTACTTGGATTCACATTGTGTATGGGCACATTTGAGTCATTATATTCTCATTGTTGCTTCGCTGTAGGTTGCTGTTTTGAAGACTACATAGCTGAAAGAGGGTGGGTTCAGTAGTTATTCCTTTCTTTAGAAGAAAATCTTCAAAGGAATATTGCAGAGATCATTATGAGTGTATGGGGTTATTTTCTTTGTAAGCCCAAGAGGTGAAAAAGCTTGTAAACTGCAGAACATAGTGGAGATGAGGAAGCATGGCTTCACTTTTGTTGGAGTTTTTTCACATTGAGTTTCTCCAGGGCATGTCTTGTGTTATCTCTCTTTGTGGTTATTGTGTTTGTTTCTTATGCTTGCATATTTACATTCCTTGCAACTAGGCTAATACACAAACATTTAAGAGAGCTCAAGATTCATCCTTATGATGAAATAAATTCACATTTGTCATTGCACCTCTATGCAAGCATGTTATTACAGTCATGTATGGAGTGGTGGAAATGTTTAGAGTGTGGAGATACTCTTTTCTATGCTGTATATGACAGTCTTAAGAGCTGGAATACATATTAAAATAACATTTTAGGTGTTTTTCTGTGGCAAAGAACTTGAGGGAAATGCCTTGACTTGAAAGGGTTTGTGTTGGTAAAACTTAGTGTGGTATATCCACCTAGTTTACAGATCAACAAGGGTCTGCAAATCACTGAAGCCACACACCAAACCAGGTCAACCAACATGCTGTGAGAGATGAGACCGAACTTACTTTTGCGTTGGGGAAGGAGCAAGGGGTTCCTTCTTCTCGAGGTTGCTACAAGGATCAACAATAGGGGTTATGCATAGAGGTTCCTATTTTCCCAAAAACCTGTCTTTGCAAATGATGAATTTAGATGGGGTCTTCGAAGCAACCAAAACAAAACTAACTTCCACAGCAAAAGAAGCGGACATCCTGAATTCCAACACTAGTTGATGTGGGGTTTTGGGAGGAACTCCTAAAACTTCTAGAATTTGTGGTTTATTTGACAGTTTGCCTTCATATTTGCACACCCAGTCATCCCCTTATATATCTATAGAGGGTCTCTTGCATTTAGGTGGCTTGGCTGGACTGGCTGGAGACGCTGAACCTTGGTTATTGGAGGAGGGGCAGATGTGGCTCGAGAGGCTCTCCTATTGTAATGGCGCTTTGGGATGGTTGGCCCTGATCACATTGACATTTGCATTTCAATATCTCTAACCTTGCATTTCAGGTGGGAAATTCGAGCTTCCCGTAGAGATGGTGCAGCTTCCATTGGACTTTTGCCTTTGGCTATAGGAGGAGGTCTCTAGTTTGGAAGTGCCTCTTCTAATGCTGCCGGTTGCAAAAAATCCACTTCTTCATCCATATCAGACAGAACAATAGCAGGCTTGCAGACCAATCAAACCACATTTAATGCTTCAACCTTTGGCAGATGCTGGGGAAATGGCTGCTAATTTTTAAAGAAAATCATTTAGAACTGTGGAAATTGAGCGAGAGATACCACCCTTGGTACCACTCCTGTGGAGAACATGCCATACAAAATCCTCTAGACCTCTTCAAGGCCTTATACATTAAAGCACTGGTGAGTGATATCTGCAGTGACATGCCCAGTCGTCTCCATTTCAGCTGCAGATGGATTGGCTGAAGACATGTTTGAAGAATCAAGTTGTAGGGATTACTTGAATGGAAAGAGGAAAGGGTGGAAGATGTAATGGGGAAAAGAGATACATCGAAGATGGAGAATTGGCAGAGCTAAAAGGGAGTTGTGGAAGCATATGAGGGGAGGAATTAATAATGAAAAGACATGAGATCAGCCAGTGAGGAGATCAACAAGAGATTTGGCACTCAGTGACAAATAATTATGCCATAAAAGAAAATGTAGGAAGGGTTTTAGGCTGCAAAGAGGGGGGAGAGATCGTGTCAGGAATAATTAGAAGCGATGCACGTGAGGGTGGGAGGAGAAGATGATAGGGGGATTTAGA
Source organism: Torreya grandis (assembly GCA_037957365.1). Taxonomy (NCBI): domain Eukaryota; kingdom Viridiplantae; phylum Streptophyta; class Pinopsida; order Cupressales; family Taxaceae; genus Torreya; species Torreya grandis. The sequence goes on along the minus strand of JARHVA010000200.1, from coordinate 2,243,394 downwards.
TATGCATCAGTGGAACTATAGGATCATACTGTCTTAGAATGGTTTCCAATCCTTTGAAATTGAAAACTTGTAGAATTTTGATTGGACTGAAATTACCAAGGTTTACACACAGGTTTGACATATGGTATGCTGATCTATTGGCCTCCCAATAGCAGGGGGAGATAGACTTGTGCAAAGCTTTGAAGAAGCTTTTGGCCTGGCTGAAGTAATTCATTGAGCTTCCAACTAGTAGTTTGACTTTTAGCGAGAGCATTGACCATGACTTGTAAGTATCCTTCAATTGCTAGGGGTCTAATGTTTTTCCCTTTGGTGAGCTTGAGACCTGAGATAAGCGCTTGTAGTTCTGCTTCATTGTTCATGGTTCTTGTTAGAAAAGAGGTGGAAGCAGCAATGAAGGATTTTGTATATGAACAAGATACAGTCAAGACCTGCTTTCGAGGCTCCATCAAAGTTTAACACAACCCTGTTGTGGTGGTTGCCATGAGACCAGCTGTTTAGATGACAAACTTGTGAGTCATAACCCATTAACAAGGGAATGTTCACCTCACTTTTAATTCTTTAGAATTTTAATTTTTTATATTTTTGAACTTTTATATATATTTTATCTCACTTTTAGTTCTTTGGAATTTTAATTTTTTATATTTTTGAGCTTTTATATATATTTTAATTGAACTGAAATTTTGTTAAAAATACTGAAATTGTGAACTTTCCTCCCCTCCGAACATTTGTTATGATCCCATCTTAAGCATGCTTGCTGTAATTTTTTGAACACTTAACAAAAACCTCAATCTGGATTTTGAAACTGAACTAAAATTTGAAACGAGTGTAAAAGCCTGAAACTGAGAATGCATATAGAATATGAAACTGATGTAATGTTTAAAATCTGAAATCTGCTATATAACTGAAATCTGAAACTGCTGGAAATTAGAACTCTGAAACCTCTGAAAAACTGAATCTGAAATTTGTTGTTGCTGAAAAGAATATAGAGCATTACTATTGTTGGAAATTTTATCACATTTCATAAAAAAGAGGGAACTTTCATGTGTGATTGAACGCCAAATTAAGCCACAAGGGCTTCCAGGAGCGGGTATTCCTGCTGCCCTGGCCCACAACCAGTCTCTGTAGGCTTGTGCACAACAATATCCATCCAAAAAACCTCCTCCTATTAGAGAGGGCAAGCCTCTTTAGAGACTTTACCAGGAAACAACCTCTTTATTACATACCTACTAAATCTTAGCAAATAGCCTAGATACATTGAAACTGGATTTATTGACTAAAAAATTAGGTTGGAGGACAAAAATGGTGGGTCTGCGGACCCACTGTCTTAAGATGTGGGTTGCTTCACTAATCTCAAAAGTGGCTTTCCTATCCTATACAAAAAGGTTTGCGTGGGCCCACTACCTAATAGTGTCATTATTAGTTGCATCCTAACAAATAACCACATCATCTTCAAACAATATTAAAGAAAAAAAGGCTCATAACAGCATTGCACTAGGTTCCTTTTTCCTAAGAATGTTTTCACAAATTTACTATGGTATCTGTGTCTTTTATCATGTGATAATGTTGTATTTCAGAAATATGCTGCACACCCTAAGAATTACACCCTAAGAATTATTTTTTAATTCTTTATGTTATAAACTCTCAGTTGAGGATTATAGGAGAAACTTGGTTCTACTCTTTGAGCATTGAGATGATGTTAAGAGCCCTGGTGTCTTGCCTAATTGTGATCATATGCCGTTGAATGTAGCCCTTGCCTTTTTCCTTATTGCAGCAGTGTTATCTACAAGTGGAGCGTGTTGTCCTCTTCCAGTAAATATTTATGATTGTAAACATTATTCACATACAGGCATATACGAGTGGGTTTTGCGATACATATCACTTTAGTGCTTATTAAGATGAATGACTAAATATAATGAAGCCCTAGCCACTGCCATCATCATTTGAACTTTATTATTACTTCTTTAAATTTCTCATGATTTTGTCTGGTTTGGTAGCTGAGTGGAGTTGATTGATTTGATCATGCATGCCATTTGATTAATTTCAAGTAATTATACAATAATTCGTGTAATATCTTTCTGGGCAATATATAAAATCACAACTAGTGAATATGGTGAATCCTAGCGTAACCAGATTTCGATCGTTAGACCTTTTGAAAATTTTGAGTTGTATGATTTGTGTCCTGATTATGAGGGAGTGGTTAAGGTGTATCTTCAACCTAAGCCTATAAGCTAAAATTTACTCAATTAAAAAAACTTGGAAATGATTGGAGTCTTCAAGAGCCAAAGGCATTCTCAAAGATGAATGGTTGTAAATTCAGTGAAACGTGTCAATCATCAGCAATTCCTAATTTTATTAATGAGGCCAAGCTATCTTTCCATAAGCCTCGTATCCATTTTCTTGGTCCAAAGGATTATTTTTGAAATTAGTAAATCTGCATGAATCTAGTGCTTTTGTTTTAGTGTCGCCTTGATCGATTAATTGTGTAAATTGGAATAGGAGAAAGCTAAAAAGGTCACTATGGAAAAGTTGTAACATTTTTAGAATGCATTATCTATCCTTTGGGATTTAAAAAAAAACAAAAAAACTAATAACTATATTAAAACAAAATTAGAGCGTACATATTCAAGTATGCCAAGCTTGAAAACTAATAGTCCAAGCTTGGGCATTGAACATAGTGGATAACCAATAATCATTGATTGATGCAACTCCAAATCCATAATCTTTCTCGGATCTTCTTGCAATTTACTTGACCATCAGATTGGAGGCACACCATAGCAAAAAATGTTGTGTTTATCCAACACCCAATTTGCCAAACTGTCAGCCACTTTATTACTAGCTCTAGGAGCATGAGAAAAATAAGTCTCTTGAAACTTATCTTGCAAAGTACATATTTTCCCCATTTCTCTAGCTATTTGCCAATTTTTACTAGTATCTCCCTCAGGGTTTGATAACAATCCCACAATTACCTTAGAGTCTGATTCCACCAACCAATTTTTAAAGCTTCTTGCATCCCTCTATAAATAGCTTTGATCTCCGCCATACTATTGGTAGTGTTGACCATTTTTTGCCCAACAGGCCAAAAATCGGTCCCCTTCTTCCCCTGCTGTTCTAGGCCAATTCATTTTTTGATTTTGCACAAATCCAGGAATTTCTACGAACTCTGCAGGTCTATTTCTACGGACTCTGCAGGTGAAGTTTCTACGGATTCCGCAAAAAAGTTTTTTTACACTCTGCAGGTTAGTCTTTTGGCGCATGAAGAATCAGTTCAGAGAGTGCTGGGTTTTACAAGGCTTGTTCGGACTCTTGTTTGAAGAAATTCACAAGGAAGGTTGGCATCTTTGAAGCATTGAACCATTGAACCGGTTCAATGCCTTGGTTCAATCAACCGGTTCATCGCTCAAGTTCAATGCCTTGGTTCAATCGACAGGTTCATCGCTCAAGTTCAATGCCTTGGTTCAATCGGCAAGTTCATCGCTTGAGTTCAATGCAAAATTCAACAGCCGAGTTCAATAGTTTTGGTTCATCGCTTGGTTAAATCACTTGGTTCAAGCGGTTGGTTCAAAGGAACGGTTCAAACACTTGGTTCAAGCGGCAGTTTCAAAGGCTCGGTTCAACGAATGAGTGGCGCACAGTGTTGAACCGTTGAACCATTTTTGGTTCAATCGGTCGGTTCAACGGCTTGGTTTAAGGGAACGTCCACAAAGCCGAAGGACAACTGTGCTTGTGGAGGGCAGTTCCCGGTTCGAGAGCCCTTGTGGAGGACAGGAAGCACTTCAAAGGAAAAGAGCCGCAAAGGTAAGATTTTTTTGGAAATTTGTTAAGGCAACGACAGAATTTCTTCGGACTTTTTGTCCGAAGGAATTCCTTCGGACAAAAAGCCCGAAGGAATTCAGAAGGGCTGTCCGACAAAATCCTGCAGAAGACTTAAAGCGTTGAAATGAATTCTTTTGGACTTTTTGTCTGAAGGAATTCCTTCGGACAAAAAGTCCGAAGAAATTCGGGGAGGTCGCAGGAGAGGAAAAAGCCAAAGAACCCGAAGGAATAGCAAAAGACAGACAATTCTCGCGGACTTTTTGTCCGCAGGAAAAAAGCCCGCAGGAAAAGCCCGCGGGGAAAAAACCCGCAGAAAAAGCCCACAGAAAAGACCCGAAGGAATTTGCCAAGGACGGTGACGTCTCGGAAATTGTCAATATCAAGGAGACAGATTAGCCGTTGTTTTTAAGCGATGACAGGTGCGTGGACGTCAATTTTAAGACAGTGAAATAGCTGTTTGCTTTTAAATTGCCTGAGCGCCAACCATGGAAAGAGCCCAAGGAACGTAGCGACCCGCCAGAAGATCGCCCCTGAGGGCTGAAGGAGCAAAAGAAGAGAAGTGCAGGAAAAGACAAAGTAGTCTAAGTGGCAAAGGGGAGGCAATTTATTGCCAGAGGATCACCAAACCGCGCAAACAGTGAGCGACGCAGCATGCTTTCTCCATTTGGCATTTATGAGGAGACAAACCGCAGTCTGTTTGCAGGAAGAGAGCAGCCTGTTTGCAAAAAAGAGGCGCGGCCATGTTTTTCACATTAATGTGGAACGCTTAAGTCAAAGCAGGAACCGACAATCAAACGACTCCCTCTTCCCAAGGCTCAGAGTGCACATGGGCCAGCTTGCAAAAAGAGTGCCAAAATCTTTCCCAGAAAAAGGCCAAGTTCTTTTCCTTTATATATTGTAAAAATTCTCATTTGAAGAGGATCCACTCTCTTAGCCTTAAGGCAAAACTCTGCCCAAAAATCTCTTGGGTTTGTGAGGCAGAGCACTGCCAGTTTTTACCTTGAATCAGGACTTAGCATTTTTACCTCTATCTGGACCTGCACTTTAAAGTATATGTCTGTGTTCTTCTCTTGTGTTAAGTCATTGTCTTTCATGCTTCTCACAGATCGATTACAGCATGTCCAGTGCATTGTGAAGTCTCCTTTCTGCAAGTCTGCCAGAAGTGTCTACAGGAAGAATATAGGTGCCTGTGAATAGGCTACCATAAGTGTGTCTGAGGACGCCTCTGGTAGTTTTTTCCTCCATGTGCTTTCACGGACCCCTAGCTGACTGTTGCAGAAGAGCTTCCCACTTCAGATGAAGTGTATGGGCGTTTCTTCCTGGTGAAAAGTGTATATTCGGGTTGGGTGGGTCATCACTTTTCTGGTGTATCACTTTTTCGTTTTTAGGCTTAGGTTTTGTTTTCAGCATCTCTCTCTCCCTTTTCATCCCCCCCGTTTTTCATTTATTTGTTAGCAGTAGGAGAAACCAGGGCCTAAAAGATACATCAGAGGGAGCTAGCCCTTATCTAGAGACTCTCTCCTCCAGCTTCGCTGGTCCCACAGGCGAGAGGGGAGTTTCCATTGTTGCATGTGGAAAGGCAGGAGCTCGGCTTCCTGCCCCGGGTGTAATCCACTGCGTCAACAGGTAGTATATCCTAGCTTTTCTGCAAAAATAAAGACAATAGATCCATCCGATATTCTACCAATACCTCCAGTACTAGTCTACTTGGATTTCCTCGTGAAGCACCACGCATGTTTATCTTCTCGTACCCATAAATTGGTGCTGTCCAATGACTTTTTTGCTGAACTTTATTTTTCTGATTAAAAACACTCTTTGAAGAGATAAAAGGTTGCGTTGGGAGTTGGCTACATAAATACTCCCATTCCAGTGTTAGGGGTTGTGGCAAACTAATCTTATGCTTTATAGATTCAACAATGTTGCTTTTGACTATTTCCCATACCAAATTGATATCTCTAGTTTTCTGCTTGAAGACCCTGTGATTGCGTTCTTTCCAAATATTCCATAGCAGAAGGGAGGTGCAAGACCACAAAGCTGGAAGAAGATTTTGGCCTTTTGCCAGTTGACATTGCCATTCTTTGCTTATCTGTTTTAATGATTGAATAGCTATCCAGGTAACATTCAACATTTGGGCTAAAAGCTTCCATAAGTAGATCCCCATAGGGCATTGGAAGAAGAGATGAGATATAGTTTCTTCATTGTCCAAACACATGACACATCGAAAGGAACCGTAGAAACCTTGTCTCATGAGGTTTTCTCCAGTTAAGATTCTTTTCTTTAAAAGCAATATAAAAAGAAACTTACCTTGGGCCATATAGCAGGTTGCCAAATTTGGCTGGAAATACCCTTGAGAAGATGAGGCTCATGCCTAGTAAGAGAATTCTTCTCCCAGGCTAAAACATCAGGTTTTGATAGTGTTGAAAGGGGGTGAACTAAGATCATCTTACTAATCCATGACCTTTGGTCTTCTGGTATTCAAATTGGGCACTCGTTAAGAGGAATCCAACATTTTCCAATCTCCCAAGGTTGATTAGTATCCCTAGAATAATGAACAATCTTAATGCATCCCTTTTAATGCAACTGGTCCATCATTGTCTTAAGTTCTGGATATTGAGAAATAATTGGTGGGTAAGCATCCCATGAATCATTCTAGAAGTTGCCTTGTTGGCCATCATTCACAATCCAAAACAAAATCTTTTTTGATTAGGTCCTCTCCTTTAAGGACAACAAGAATAGGTGGCCCTTTAAGAGGAAGAGATAATCTAATAGTTCTTGCCAGAGGATTGTTTTTTGTATATTAGCTCGAATATTAATAGCCCACAGTTTGGCCGCCTAAGCCCTGTGGGGCTTAAAAGAGCAATGAAATCCCAAACCTTCTTCCATTTTGGATAAGCACATACTTTTCCACTTAACAAGAGATCATTTTCTTTTCTGTTTCAAACTACTCTAAAGAAATTTTTGACAAATAGAATCCAATTGCTTCAGAATTTTACTAGGAATGTTCAAAATAGAGGAAGCATAAATAACCAAGACCTGAAGGACTGCCTTGACTAAAAGCATTCTCCCTCCTGTCGACAACCATTTATTAGTCTACTTCTGAAATTTTATTTCCACTTTAGTAGTAATCCATTGCCAATCTTTGATCTGTTTAGTTGCAAGAGGTACCCCCAAATATCTAAGAGAAAGAGATCCTTTCCAAAATTGGAATATGTTGAGAATTGTTCTTCTTGTCTACTAGAACAATGAAAAAATATGATGCTAGATTTATCTTTGTTAATCAATTGACCTATAGCTTTGGAGAACATATGAAGAATTTTCTACAATTGTTGAGCTTCCGACCAAGTGGGTTTACCCACAAGCATAGAATCATCCACAAATTGTAAATGGGTAAGAGGGCGAGTTCTTGTAACTAATTTAATACCATTGATCTTGTGTTCCTGACAAGTGGTAGAAACCACTCTACCAAGGCATTCTTCCAGGATAATAAATAAGAAAGGGGATAAAGTATCCCCTTGTCAAATCCCTCCAGAGGCCAAAAATATCTGGGAAGGAGTGCCATTAACCAAAACAGAAAAGGAGACTGATGATAAACTTGCTCTGACCCAATCAATTCAATCCTTTGAAAATCTAAACAGAGTCAAAACTCGACATAAAAAGTCCCAATCCACTTGGTCATAAGCCTTGGATAAATCAAGTCTGATAAACATAGAGGGAGATTTTTGAGTATCCATTGAATGTAGTGCTTCCTGTGCTAAAACTATATCATCAAGAATTTGATGTCCTGGAACAAAACCTCCTTGTTCCGGGGAAATAATCTTATGGACCAAAGGTTTCAACCTCTCTGCCATAACTTTAGTGATTATTTTGTATAGAACATTACACAATGCTATGGGTCTAAAACCAGATATTCATTCACTTCCCCAGCTTTCGGAATTAGAGCTATAAAGGTTTTGTTTATTTCCTTTAGCATTGTTTTAGCTTCCCTCACTTCTTCCACTACCTTAAGAAGATCTCCTTTGATAATATCCCATAACATTTGATAAAATTCAATAGGAAAACCATCAGGACTCGGAGTTTTCCATTTCTTCATCTCAAACACCATTCGCTGCAATTCCTTTTTCGTGACTGGGCTGGTTAGTTGCTCATTATCTCGTTGAAAAATGAGTTTAGGCAGTGTTTGTAGCACTACCTGTTGAGCATTTTCATCCAAAATTTGGGCAGTAAAGACTTTTTGGAAAAACTGCGTTGTTATTCGCTGCATACCTTCCAATGAAAATTCTTTCCTCCCATCTTCCTTATTCAAGGATACTATGTGATTATGAGCCCTTTTAGAAAGCAAGGATTTGCGAAAGAAAGTAAAATTTCTATCACCCTCCTTTAACCATTGAATTTTGGATTTTTGTTGCTACATAATCTCTTTGTAATATCCCAAAAGGGGATATTTGGATATAAAATTGTTTATGCCTTGAATCCACTATAAAATGAAATCTGAAATAAACAAATTCAGCCAACCTTAGCTCTCAAATATTTATTTAACAATAAATTTGCACTTCAAACCCTAGGCATCACACTTCAAGGGTGTTGTAAGCAATTTTCAGCAACTAATTGTTTTACAATTCATCACAAATTATGCCAAAATAAGTACCAAGCTGAAATTATGAATATGTATATTTTTTCTTTATTTTTGTGAAGCCCAACTGCCACTTGCAAATAACCCTTAAATTCTTAGTTTTCTTCCACACTTGTTTGTTGGCTGATTTGTCATTTCAAAACCTTGTCATAAATAGCCACAATAATCAGAAAATTACAGTGAACTTATTGAGCCAAGAAATGACCCCTGCAAACCCTCAAGATGAATTGCCCAACTTGCCAAAGTCAAAGAAAAATACTAGAAAATTATTTGAAGGTTTTGCATTAATTTGAAGTCTCAAACATTCGCAAATCACCTCAAAACGCCAACGCGAATAGACAAAAAATTAGCAATAAATTTCAGAATGTTTATTTGGCCTTTTTGATCCCAACATCACCTGCAAATCACCTCCAATACAAGTTGCCACACTTGGAATAATTAGCAGAAAATTACCAAAGCATGTCACATTCAAAAATAAGCTCAAAACCCTACGTTATACCTCCACAAGCAAATCGCTAGTCTTCTAGGGCATCAACAAATAATTTCCTCTGCAATGTGGCTTCAAAAGACACTATTAGAGATAGATCACAAGAGCAATTACTATTAGACATACATCCCAATAGTTCCCTTCATGCATGAAGAGCAATAACTTGAATTCACACATACGCAAAAAGAGTCCTCCAACTAGCCAATATACCCTTCCAAGTGGGGCGAATCACTTGGGGAGAGCAAAGCTTCATTAAACCCAACCTTTTGCCGACTTTCCTTTTAATTCTTCTTTCTCTTTTGATCACTCGAAGCCGACTAATCAAATCTTCAACATACTCTATTAATTAAATAATTAATTGCCTTAAAACAACAAATGATAAAAATTATTATTCGGGCAAATAATTATATAATTAATAAAATACAATCCCCAAAGAGGAACCCTCTAGACTATGGAGAAATAGACTAAAGGTCTTCAAACCTCCTCATGTGTGATGTGAAAATGGGGACATTACAGTCTCCCCTTCCCACAATTGCTTGCCCACAAACAATTTCAAGCTAGGATGCTCCAAGATGTCCTCATTTTTCCATGTGGCATCCTCAAGTGGCAAGTCTTTCCATCTAATCAAATATTCTTTGATGCTTCGGTTCCTTAGTTTCTTTTCACGAACTTCAATGATAGTTTTTGGAATTAAAATCAATTTCCCTTCATCCATAGGGGGCAGCTCTAAAGAAGTAGAGATATGGTGCCCAAGAACCTTCTTAAGATAAGAAACATGAAATACATTGTGAATCTTACCATTTTCTGGAAGCTCCAACTCATAGGCCACTTTGCCTACCTTGCTTTTCATTTTGTAAGGCCCATAAAATTGTGGCTTTAATTTTTATGAGCCACTTTGTTTGAGGGATGTTTGCCTATAAGGTTACAATCTTAAAAACACCTAATCGCCTACTTCAAATGACCTCTCAACTCTTTGCTGATCTGTGTACAATTTTTATTGATTTTGGGCATGTTGTAGGTTCTCTTTCAAAGCTTTTATGATATCATATCCTTGCTGTACTAAATTCTTAGCTCCCGACACTCTACTATCTGTTAGAAGCAAATCAATGAAGGATAAAGCATTATAACCATAAAGTGCTTTGAAGGGAGTCATACGTATAGACATGTGAAAGGTAGTATTGTAGCAATGTTCCGCCATATGCAACCATTTTATCCATGTGGATTGCTGCCCTGAAACATAATTCCTCAAATAACCTTCCAACTATTTATTTACAATTTCTGTTTGCCCATTGGTTTGGGGATGATAGCTAATGCTAGGAGTGAGCTCAATACCTGTCAAATGAAAAAGGTATTGCCAAAAAGAACACATAAACCTGTTGTCCCTATCACTTACAATATTTTTGGGCAGCCCATGTGATTTGAAAAATACATCAGCAATCATAGGAGCATTGTACTTAGCTGAAAGTGGATAAAAATGAGCAAATTTCGTGAGTCTATCAACCACAACATATAAACAATTCTTACATTGTACCATAGGCAAACCTGTAATGAAATCCATGGAGATACTTTCTCATTTTTGAGGGAATAGGAAGGGGCTGCAATAAACTAGCGGGAAAAGTATTTTCACCCTTGTTTCTTTGGCAAACTAAGAATTCTCGAATGTAATTAAGTACCTCTTTCTTCGAGCCCTTCCAAAAGAACCTTTCTCTCACAAGTTTGTAGGTCTTGAAATACCCTTGGTGACTAGCTAAAGGAGTTTCATGGGTAGCCCTTAAGATAGTGTCCTTCACCTTAGAATTATGTACCAAAAAGACTATTTTTGTAGAGGATAAGCCCATTCATTAATCTGAATTTTTCATTAACAATGTTACCTTCAATCAAGTCACTAGCAAATTTGTTTTTAGCATATTCCATGATAATCGATTCTTTTCAATTGGCTGATATAAAAGATAGAGAATTGATTTCTACTTTTTTTTCTGCAACATATTGCAACATGCAAGATTTGTATGAGGGGAGCCATTAACAGAACCTTGAATAATTGTTTCCTTATTGCCTATCTTGAATTTGAGAGTCAAATCTTTGTAGTTGAGGGAGAATTCTCCCAAAGAATGCAACCATTGAATTCCAAGCACAAGATCCATATCCCCTATATCTATTATAGAGAAATCATCACATACCTCATATCCTCCTAAAGAAATTGTGAGATTGGCAATCTTTTTGGTACAAGGAAGAGCAAATCCATCTGCTATAGTGACCTTAAAACCTTGGAACTCCTCTTCAAGATTTAATTTTGTCACCAAGTTCTTACCAATGAAATTATGAGTGGCCCCACTATCAACCAAGATGGTGACCTTGTGCCCTTTTAGTATTCCTCTCACACAAAAAGGATAATATTTAGGGGCTTGTCAAAGTGAAGCAAGTGTACTTCCCAATTCTTGTGTGTCCTCCTTATGCACATGCTCATCAACATTCTCAATTTGTTCAACATTAGTATCAACAATATCAAAAACAAAATCATCATCAATTACCTCAATGTAGTGGATATGTTTGTTGCCTATGCAATGATAGCCCTTGGTCCATGGATCCTTGCAAGTGAAACAAAATCCCTTCCTCCTTAACTTATCCGTCTCATCCTTCATATTGCCACTAGGGGGCAGCGATCTATGAGGTGACACATAAGGTGAGAAAGCTTTCTTTTGTTGCCCAATAGGTGATATTCTAGGTTGCACTTGTGGTGGCTTTGACTGCCCATAAAAATCAGACCTTGGATGTCCACTTTTGCCCCTTTTGGCAACGAATAGGTGGCTGCCTTTGGTTGCCCTTTTGGCCCTTCATGGCCCTTGTAATCTGAAAACTCTAAATCCAATGCCTTAGTGATGGCATCTTGTAATGAAAGAGGATTAAAAGCCTTGACCAAACCCCTCAAAGGTTCAATCAATCCTTCAATGAATAGAACAACCAATCTTCTCTCATTAACATCTGAGACCATAACTGAAACACCTTGAAAATCAGTAACATACCTTTCCACATCATGTGTTTGTTTGAGTTGGGCCAACTCACGAAAATGTATTTTCGGGTCTCTCCTATCAAATCTCTCCATAATCCTTTTACGAAACTCCTTTAAAGTAGTAATAGACCCATGACCTTGTGTGATAAGACCATGAAACCACCACTCATGAGCAATACCCTTCAAGTGTAAGGTGACAAAATTTAGAGCTTTTTCTTCATACATAGGATTAAGAGATAAATATGTTTCTAATTTCTCCAACCATGATCTCACAAGAATTGTATCAGTTTCCTCAAAATTAGGAAGGGAAATCTTACCCAACCTTGTTGCAAATTTCTACGGGGTTGCATATTATGAACCTTTGGCTTGGATTCCTCTTTCATCTCACAATAGTCCCAGAAATATAGAAGAGCTTGTGTCTCATAATTCAGGGCTGCATATCTCCCTGATTGATTTCAAAGGGATTATCCTTTGATGTCTCAACCTCCACAATTGGTTCCTTTTGCAAAAATGTGCCCTTGAAGAATTTATGAGGGGGATCAACAGAAACCCTCTCATGACCATTCGAACTATCTTCATCTGAATGATGATTTTCCTTTCCTTTCTGTGTGGCTCTCAACACATCTACAAATTATATACCCAAAGTATGCTGAAGATCCTTGTGACTATCCTTACTCAAACCCTATAAAAACTTCACATGTTCTGCAGAAAACTCTTTAGGTTCTTGATCACCCATGATCTTTTTCCTTTTCTGATAGAATAAAGTCTCTTTACCTGATTGCATTAACTACAACCTCATAAGATGGAAAGAAAGATGGCTTTGATACCACTGTAATATCCCAAAAGGGGATATTTGGATATAAAATTGTTTATGCCTTGAATCCACAATAAAATGAAATCTGAAATAAACAAATTCAGCCAACCCTAGCTTTCAAATATTTATTCAATAATAAATTTGCCTTTCAAACCTTAGGCGTCACACTTCAAGGGTGTTGTAAGCAATTTTCAACAACTAATTGATTACAATTCATCACAAATTATGCCAAAATAAGTACAAAGCTAAAATTATGAATATGTACCTTTTTTCCTTATTTTTTGTGAAGCCCAACTGCCACTTGCAAATAATTGTTAAATTTTGATTTTTCTTCCACACACTTGCTTTTTGACTGATTTTTTATTTCAAACCCTTGTCATAAATAGCAACAATAATCAGAAAATTATGAGAAAAATTACTACGAACTTATTGAACCAAGAAATGACCCTTACAAATCCTCAAGATGAATCGCCCAACTTGCCAAAGTCAAGGAAACATACCAAAAAATTCTTAGAAGGTTTTGCATTAATTTGAATCTCAAACATTTGCAAATCACCTCAAAACCCCAATGCTAATAGGCAGAAAATTAGCAATAAATTTCAGAATGTTTATTTGGCCTTTTTGGCCCCAAAATCCCCTGCAAATCACCTCCAAAACAAGTCGCCACACTTGGAATAATTAGTAAAAAATTACCAAAGCATGTCACATTCAAAAATAAGCTCAAAATCTTACGCTAGACCTCCACAAGCAAATCGCTAGTCTTCTAGGGCATCAACAAATAATTTTTTATACAAGGTGGTGTCAAAAGACACTATTATAGATAGATCACACGAGCAATTACTATTAGACATACATCCCAATAGTTCCTTTCATGCATGAAGAGCAATAACTTGAATTCGCATATGCGCAAGAAGAGTCCCTCAACTAGCCTGTATACCCTTCCAAGTGGGGCGAATCACTTGGAGAGAGTAAAGCTTCATTAAACCCAACATTTTGCTGACTTTCCTTTTAATTCTTCTTTCTCTTTTGATCACTTGAAGCCGACTAATCAAATCTTCAACATATTCTATTAATTAAATAATTAATTACTTTAAAACAACAAATGATAAAAATCACTATTCAGGGAAACGATTAAATAATTAATAAAATACAATCCCTAAAAAGGAACCCTCTAGTGTATGGGGAAATAGACTAAAGGTCTTCAAACCTCTTCATGTGTGATGTGAAAATGGAGACATTACACTCTTCTCGTGTTTCCCATTTGTGGAGCTTGGATTTCAAAAGAAGTTCTTGCTTAAGAAGATCCTCATTGCTCCCTGAAGATCTAATATTTGCATTAAGCTCTTCCAATTTTTGAATAATCTGCTTCTGTTTTTCTTTTACATCTCCAAACTCATTCTAGTTCCATTTCTTCAATTTGGACTTTATATAATTTAGTCATTTTTTAAAGGAAAACATCTGAGTCCCAGACCTTGGCTTTCCTTCCAACCACCATTGTTTGATGAGGTTTTCAATATTTTCATGTCTAAGTTACATCAATTGAAAGTGGAAAGGAGCATAACAAGGAAATGATTTACCCATCTTAAGACCCACTGGCCAATGATTAGAATTAATATATCTAAAATATTAGCCTTAGGAATATATTCTTTTAACCACCAATTTTCAGATAAAAGAAAACGATCCAATCTTTCTAGAATACAATCTTGACCCTGCTATCTATTACACCATGTCATTAACCCATGTCCTGTCTGAACATCAACCAACTTTAGGGATTGTAAAAAACTTAGCCATATTTGAGAAACTAGCATCCAAGTGTGCAATTCCTCCCTGTTTTCCCTATAGATTAAGGATGGTATTGAAATCTTCCCCAAGAACAACCAAAACATCCTGATAAGAATTGATCATAGCTTCTATATATTGTAATTGCATCAACTTGTCCTCTATAGTATTGGGTGCATAAATATATATGAGCAAATATCGTTGAGCATCCAACTTAGAACACACATGCATCATCAACACTCGATTGCCACAAGAGCCTAAAACTGTGATTAGCTTCGGATCCCAAATACTCAAAACTCCTCCAGATCCCTCTTGAGATCCAAGAGCTAACAACTGAGCTTTAGGCCAAATTCTTTCTACCAACACGGAAATAAGCTAAAGCTCTTGCAAAAACACCATATGTGGATGATTAGTGTGAATCATTCTTTTAATTTTCATTATTTTAGGACTGCCTTTCAGCCCTCGCACATTCCATGTAATCACCTTCATTGGGAGGAATGATTAAAAATTTGGGACAAGTCTTTAATTGTTCCTGATTGACTTAATTTTAGGCCTTCCATTTGGATATTATTCTTGTTTGTTTTATGGCCAGCCTTAGTATTAGTATCTGCTTTCAATTTT
Source organism: Torreya grandis (assembly GCA_037957365.1). Classification (NCBI taxonomy): domain Eukaryota; kingdom Viridiplantae; phylum Streptophyta; class Pinopsida; order Cupressales; family Taxaceae; genus Torreya; species Torreya grandis. The sequence goes on along the minus strand of JARHVA010000200.1, from coordinate 2,228,243 downwards.
TTACTTTTTTCTTGTACAATTCCCAACGGTAAGTCTTGTGGTTCTTGCACCATATTAGCCATTAATAGTAATGGTTGATTTCTCTTTTCAATCTCTTCTATCTACTGATTTTGGTTCTCAAATTATTCATGAAATTTAGTTTTTTCCCTGATAGATTTTAATTGTAGTGCGGGTCTCATCTTGCTTCTTTGGGCCCTTATATAGTGTGATCTGATTATGTGCTTCCCCTTCAGGTTGAACCACTGCCATATCTTGTACCTCCATAGGTGTTGTTGGAATTTGAAATTCCATAGTGTCTTCATTATCTTTATCTTCATGATCTTGTTGCAAACTAGTAAATCTATTACTCTTCTGAATGTCCACTTTTTCTTGATCATTTTTCTTAATTGTTTTCTTTTTTTTCAGTACAATGAAATCCTCTTGAGGTTTGACTTATATAGAAGGTTATGGAACCTTAAGCGGACAATCCTTGAGGAGATGACCATATTCATGGGAAATACGACACCGGAATGGAATGTTTTCGTAATCTACCACCTGTTCCCACTAATCATCTTCCACAACTAGGGAGATTGTAATGTCCCCTTATAGGGCCAAAGAAGAAAGTACATAAAATCCATAAATCCCACTTATCTTCAAATGGAAAAGTCACAATATTAAAATGTCAAAATCTGAATAAATTGCCAGAAAGACGAGATCGCTGCCCTGGATTAGTGATTTGGAAAAAAAATGCTTTTTCTGTCCTTAAACAACTCCAAAAATTATGAAATTTGGTTTGCAAGTGCTAAATTAATATTCATATCAGATTCTCCAATTAGTTTTGCGACATCATCAATTCTGAAATTTTTATAGACAAAATATAGCATAAACTTATAAAATTAATTGCTCCAAAAATACTTGCCAATCAACACAAATGATATACCAAAATGACCATAAAAATAGGAGGAATCCAATGATCTTTATTGTAGGATTTCCTGAGTACAAAATATCCATAAAAAGTGGAAATTATAGTTCCAAAGGTGACATCACCCTTAGGGAGTGTGACATCACACTCCTAGAGGGGTTTTATCGACCCTAAAGTCCTCACAAATGTCTTCAATTTGATCACTCTCTTCAGATCTGATGTCTTTGCTCACTTGCCTTCAAAAATAGACCTAAAATGTAGAAAAAATGAATATACTTCTTCAAATCAGCAACCTACAAAAAAGTGAAATCACTCTTCAATCAACAACCACCTTGGGCATTCACATGCCAATCCTTCTTAAAAAATGAAGATTCAATATATTAAATTAGCATATCCAAAATAGAAGCCCTCATGTCCATATATAGTCTTCAAAGTGGGGCGAACCACTTTTGGAGGCAAAATATCTTTTTAAAATCACTTAACCAGTTTTCAAAATATATTTTCTTCTTTTATTTTCCCTCCAAGCCGACATTTACTCTTTTTCTCATTTATAATATTAAATTAACAGTCAAAATATAATTAGTAATTAAAATTACTCTAAAGCAATAATTTAATAAATAAATAATTAATTTACCCAATTTACAAGAGTGATTAAATCACTTTTGGGTAAACAATTAATGAAAATACCTTCTGCAATTATTATTCAAACTCTCAAGTGTAGTAGTGGTTAAAACCACTTTTATAAAATGCTTTAGTGGTAAAAGCCACTTTTTAATAATATTCTATTAACTAACTAAAATTGCCTTATATGGTCAAATGATCAAAATCACTATTCAGGCAATCTTAATCAATTAATAAAACATTATATGGTTAAATGATTAAAATCACTATTTGGGCAATCTTAATCAATTAATAAAATAAAATCTCCAAAAGTTATCCCTTAGTCTATGGGGAAAGTAGACTAATGGTATTCAATATTTGTTTATGTGAACTGGAAATGGGGACTTTACAAGATCTTGGTAGGTGGGGGTTTATTAAGGTCCATCAACACACAAATGCGGGCATAAATCATGTCATCATATATTTTATTTTTGCTTGGTACATGGTTAAATACTCACACTAGGGCAATGTCAATCTTAAGCTACCAGTAGCCAAGAAGCCTCATCCAATGGGTATGCAATCTTTCAAAATTATCTTGTGGCTTGCACCCAACCTTGTTTTTATCACAGCCAATTTAACAGGGGCAGCATACCCAGGACTTGAAACTGATTCATCATCATTGCATTTCTCGAAAAATTCAAAATTAAAATTAATATATTAGTTGATTCTACATGCTTGGATCAAAATTGTTGATAGTGTGTTTTTCAATCTATAAATTGTTTTATCTTTACTTATTGTTATGAATATAACTGTTTCATTGCAAGATGTTCGAATATGCTTTTCAAGAGATTGCTTTCAGAAAAGGAAGAGGAAAGGGGGATGATATGCCTAAGGGTGCCTTACCATTTTTTAAATTATTTATTTTATTTGAAAAATATAAATAGACACATATACAAGATTTGCTGCATGATATTCTTGTGAAAGAAGATGAATAAGATGGCTTATTTGTTTTCATATGATGATGTTGTCTGTTTGACTTGGCCCAGTGATTTCATTTTAGCATGCTTGTTTTTCCCTATATGATGCCTCACCAAGCTTTTAACATCATGTATTTTAGTAACTACTTATGCCATAACGTGTGATTTTGTAATGCAGACAAATTATATCATGTCATTTGAGGAAGTTGCATTAAAATTTGTTGCTGCAGGTGAACAGGTAACAATATTTGTTTTTTCTCGTTTTACCTTTTGCTATAAATAGAACTAGGAATAAAATGCTTGCACAACTTTGATCGATCGATTGTACAAAGGAGTAGAACAGAACAAACACTTGAAAAGGTTGGCATTTTTTTAGTAAAAGAATATCTGGAAATTTGGCATACATTTATATTTGTTATGCTTTTATCACAGGCTCTATTTTGTGCTGTTTTTAATTGGTGGAGTGGGATGTTATTCACAATGATGCCATTTTTTGATTACATAGGGATAATAGGAGCATTACATCTTAAATATATCTAATGGGAGCATTGCATCTTAACTATATCTAAGTGATCTAAATTTTGATTGGAATCCACTGGGCAACACACTAATTTGCCAAATTCGTTTGGATTTCTCCTCGATCTTGACTGCATATTGGTAGGCCTCCTGAGTGTTAGGATGCCTGCAAACTCCAAGTTCTTTTGGTGTAGAACCGCAACCTGCTGCAATATTTATGAATCTGATGCTGCTTACTGGCACATATACCAACTTTTTTCAAGAGGGCATGAAAAGTGTTGGTATGGTTCTGCATGCTCTGGTCTCAGCCTCGGCGTTGTTGGTGCAACATTTTAAATGGGTGATCATAATTCTTCACAAGGTAGTATTCCTTTATGATGGCCTCTACAAATCCGTCCCACATTTTGTCTAGAGCAGCCTTGAGAGTTATCTCGATTCTCTCCATTGTGTTCTTCTTGAAGCCAATATGATTCCCACCATTTTTTATCATGCAAGGAAGCTTTCAAGGGTACAAATGCAATATTTTCATTGTCAGAAAAATTATTTACAGAGAAATATGTTTTCAATTGGCCAAGTCATTTTTCTACTTTGTTTGCATCACTTTTTCCTTCAAAAAGAGGAATATCAAAATTCCTCTATACCTTAAATGGTGTCGGGCCCCTAAAAGGCTTGCTTGATGAAACATTGGCACTGTAGGCAATTTGTGAAATAAGATTGGAGAATTGTGCTGTCATCTCCCGTCATTGCTTTTCAAGGGCTTTGTCAAGCAATGATCGGAAAGGATCTCTCATTCACTCTTTTTCCATCTGAAATCATTTGGAGCGACAAGGAAGATAATGCGAAGATTCATGTGTCTCAAGACCATGCTTCCTGTTATCACTCTAGAGTGCACCCTGTTTGAAGATGTGCAAGCACATCTCTCCAATTGACACAATTGGAACTTCTCAGAGTGTGGGTGACTCTGTGATGAGAGGAACCTTCAGAGAGGGCTGGTTCCCTTAAGATTTATCAATTAAATCTGAATTATTATGATTTTTTGGGTTGAAAAGAGGAAGGAAAACTTAAAAGAAATTCTAATTAAAAGGTGATGCATTGGAATTGTTCAAATCCTCTGAAGTAATTGAAATCAATGCACACATAATCAAATGAAATCTATAATTCTGTCAAGCAAAAATGTTTCAGATGAAGGGTTGAAAACCTCTTCAAATGGCCTGCAAAAGGTTGAGGTAGAGAAAGATAGGTGAGGAAGGGCCCTGCAAAAGGAGAAAAAATCTCACTTATACGTTGATGCACAATCAAATACACACTATTCTTCTCTCAAAACTCAGATTCAGAACATAAATTCCTTTATTGAGCATTGATCCAGCCTACAATTTATTTCTTTCAACTTCAGTGATCCCTCTAAATGGCTTGATTAAGCCAATAAATAAGCTTTCCAAAACCTAATATAGCCCTAAGTGGAGTTAAAAAAAAGGGGAAGGGTTAGTCTTGGTTAATTAACTCAAGACTTAACACTTTTTACAATGTTTAGAATATTCAATAAAATCTTTTCCCTTTACAAAATTTGCATGCCTCTCCAAACTTTGGCATAGAAGTATGGCGGTGGGGCCAAGTTTGAAAGGTTAATATTTAAAAATAAACAATACACTCTCCAAAAATCTCCAAACATGCATGAATCCAAGGTTGGCGTAGAAGTATGGATGGTGGGCCCATTGAAAGTCAAACTTCTCATTTGCATGGAATACTACGCCAAATCTCTAAATAAGGAACTCCATTTGATTTGTTTGAAAGCTGAGTTGAAAGAAGAGATTATTCCCCTTTGCATGGAAAACAAGGAAGATGTGTAACAAGCTTGTTTAGTCAACTCCAGCTCAAGACCAGTCAACCTCCAATGGTCTCCACTTGTATGAAAAGCTACGCCACATCTTGGACGGAGAACTCCGCTTGAACTGCCTGAAACGTTGAAAGCTTTGGATTGCATGAAAACCAAGGAGATGTGTGATTTTGTTGAACAGTCAACTGAAGCTTTGACCAATCTACTATAAATAGCTCTTGCTTGCATGGACAAGGATCTTGATGAGTGAGAGATGCATTCAGATTGAATTCCTTGTTATCCCGGGTTTTTCGCTTCTATGCATGCATTTCTTCAACATTTATTTGTTTGTGGCTTTTTGTCTCTATTTGTTCATTGATTTCTTCAGACAAATTGTCCGTACTTTCCTGTGTCTATTTTCCCTTGGCTTGTCTTTCCTTTCGGGCTTTATTGCCTCTCAAATTTCTTCCCTTTCTTTTGGCCTTGGGACTTTTCTCTTCGTGCTTGGTCTCGCTGGAATTGTTCATTTCCTTCAAACAAAATTCCAAAGGAATTATCTCGGGCCTTTGTCTTGAACTCCTTCCTATAAATTGCCCTTCGGACTTTTCTTTTGGCTCTTTGGGATTCTTGCCAATTGTTTGCTTCGGATAAAAGTTGGAAGGAAATGTTTCTTTTGGGCTTTATGTTAAGGACTTTCTTGAAAGAAAGAGCCCTTCGGGCCTTCAAAAGTGAACCTTCGGAAGCATAAACCAACCCTTCGGAAGTTTTGGAAAGTGACTTTCCCGAAGGGCACATACCTTCTGGGATTCTTGCAAAAGTCCTTTGACATCTTGAAGTGAACCTTCCCAAAGGGCAGATACCCTTCGGGATTCTTACCAAGTGACTTTTTCGATGCGCAGATACCCTTCGGGTTTTCGGTGAACTGCCCCTCGGAATTTGAATTGGCCCTCTTTCGGAAAATTTGGAAAGTCCTTCGGACTTCTTGAATTTGTCCCTTCGGACTTCTATGTTATGAACTTTCCCGAAGGGTAGATACCCTTTTATGATTTTTGTAATGAACCTTCCCGAAGGGCACATACCCTTCGGGATTTTGAATTGCACCTTTTCCCTTCGCCGAACTGTCCTTTGGAAAAAGCAATTGAACGGCTAATTCTTTCGGACTTCTTGCAAAGTCCTTTTTCAGATTTCTTTTCCCTCAGACGGATTTCCTTTCCCTCGGACAAAAAGTCCGAGGAAATTGTTCCCACACTTAGCCCAAAAAAACTCTGAGAAAGAAAACACTTGGTGAAAAGTCTGGAAAGAAAGAATAAACCTGTATTCCTGCTTCTGATTCCTTGCTTTCATCTATAAGCGAACCTACAGGCTTGTAGGTCTAGTCTTAAGGATGGTTGTAGCTATATAGACTAGTAGGTCTCTTTTACTGGCCTCTTAATATATATTCCTTAATGCCTTATGCATTAGTTGCCTTGTCACCATGGCCTTCAGACCCTAGATTGAGGCAATCTTCCTAAGTGTCTTGGAATGTTTGATTGGTGATCAAACTCGACTGTAGGTACGGTATGTGAGTTGTAGGTGGCTCTTAGATGGATGACCTAATTGAAGAAGTGCCTGTGAGCATTATTCACAATCCATCATGTATTGGATATCATATATTTCTATGAAGTGTCTTTAACCACCAATCAATCCTTCACTTTAACATAGTTCTCTCATTCAATGAATGTTTATAGGAGACTGCTGTAGAGTACATCTTCTGTAGGCATAATGGTTGTAGCTTGATTAATTCTTCATTGGCTCTTAACAAGGCCTCACATGTTTTATAACCTAATCCTTGTGAATGACCATCACCCTTGGCACACAAAACCTCCTTGAAAACAACTAGAAACCCTTAAAATAACAGAAACCTTCTTGACTGGGACATCTTATGGCAACTGTAGGTTAATTGTCCGTACAGGACTGTAGGTTAATGTTCCCTGTCTCTTTTCAAAACATAACCACACCCTCCATGTGCCCTATATAAAATCACTTCACCACCATGCTATTTAACCATTTGTGATTGAACCTTTCAAATTAGAATTCCATATAGAAAAAGATTGATATAGCACTAAAAGGGACCTGTAGAGTTATCTTTTTGGTGACTGACTTTAGGTGCATATGATGAGTAACCCTATATAAGGTCTTTTGAACTTGAATATGCCTTTTTCCATGACACTCTTATCCAGCTTACAAAGTTATTCCTCCTACAGGCCTGTAGGTTAACTCTATAACTGTATGTGACATTTTGAGTAGGAGATATGCTTTTTGAACTTGCTATAGGTGTCTTGCCCTTGTATGGACTGTAGCTTGTCTATGACCTCAAAGAAGGCTCAAAGGCAGATTTGATCATCATTCTTCTTCATGGTTGCTTGATCAGTCCATTGGCAAACATGAACCATATGAGAAAACTCACTGCCACCTTAACCTTCATCTCCATGCTTGTCTTTCAACCCATAAATGGGTTGTTCATGTATTCTCCTTATGATCATAAGTACTTGTCACTAAATCTTGATAAAGACATTTCTTATTTCAACATATCATCCTTGTGAATGCATTGGATTGTGTAACATTGCTGTAGGTCCTCATCATCATTGTATTTGATACTTTGACCGTTCTGCGGAAAGTTTTGAATAGTAGGGATGGTAATTTGGCCTTGACAGGCCAAATTACTAACACTTCGTATACTTTGAACTTGTTCAATGGGACATACAAGAATGGAACAAACTGCTGTAACTTGAATACGGTGGACATTGTACTAATTTGTAGAAATTTATTGTGTTATAAAAGTAATGAACCAAATCAAGGAAATGGACATAGCAAATAGCAATATAATTCAATCTAAATCAAGTTTTATTGACGCTGGTAGTAGTATACAATAGGCAGCAATTTCTGAGAATAAATGTGAAGCTACAATATTATGCTTTTTTACATTTGAATGCCAATTCCTTTATATCCATTTTTGGCAGGAAATGAATAGTCTAAAAATGGAAAATGAAACTCTTTGAATTGAAATCCAAAAAGTCACGTGATAAGTGTTCCCCCAAGTAGTCGAGAGGTTTTGTCATGACCCAAAACTCATAAAAATACAATTTTATTATTTTTAGTTATTTTTTTACGTTTTTGTATTTTACATACTTGCTGCCCTTTTGGGGTGTTTTTTAGCATTGAAATTTTGGTCAGATGTCCTAAATAGTTGTTGGAGGCATGTATTTAGGGCATCTAAATTAACTGACTTTATGAGCTTTCCAATGCATTTTATGGGTTCAAATTTTGAACTATGGTTAAGGAGTTATGACCCTGACAAGGTGACACACTAGTGATGTACTAGTTTTTTTGGTATCCAGCCCAAAATACAGTCTCAAATTGCCACTTTTATGTAATGTACCCCTTTTCAAGCTAGTCATTGGGGTGAGACCCTTAGCTTGTGCGTTCCCAAGGGCTAAGGATTTTAAAGGCAAAAAGGTAGAACATTTGTGAGCTTCAAGGATATTTTATGATAAAGCACTTTATTATCTAATTTTGGGACGCTTTTAAGGGTCATGGTCACGTGGGCCTAAAAGTGCTTTTATAAGGAAGCTTGTAATATATCTTTTTTCAAAAAGGAAAAAGTAAACTCTCCCTCTTTATTTTAGGCACTACAATTGGAGGAATATAAAAGGAAAGGGAAGGTTCATTTGAAAAGGTTATGCATTTTTGATATTGAAATTATTGTGTAAGTATGCCAAGCTTGAACAAGTGATCTGAGGACGAAAACTTTCAAGTGCATCAATGAGTTTGGGGACGAAAACTTTCAAATGCACCAATGAGTTTGGGGACGAAAACTTTCAAGTGCATCAATGAGTTTGGGGACGAAAACTTTCAAGTGCACCAATGAGTTTGGGGATGAAAACCTCCATTCTTCCACATAGGACAGCTCTATTCAAGGGCTGTAATTGCATTTCAATTTTGCATAGTTGTATGCAAGTGGTTCTACAAAGGTGTTTTTGGACACCAACTTCATCAAGGAATTATTACAAACCCTTCAGAGAGCTGGAAATTCATAATTTGCAGGTCAAAGAGGTGGGTGAACTCGGTTGAGGAGCTTTTTGAGTTTGGAGGCCATCCCAAGGGTGGCGACCCCTTTCAAGAGGGAAAATTTGTCTACGGAATCCTCTTCTAGGGTCAAGGTAATTTTCATCATTTATTCCAGCTATTGGCGAGTTGTTGTGGGTCAAATTGTAGGTTTGGGAGGCCAATCCATGCCCTACAAATATTCAGGAATTTAATATATTTTATTGGCAACTTAGGCGATTGATTGGAGAAATCCGTGAGGTGTTTAGAAGGGCAAACTCCAAGAAATAAATATCAGATTTATTTTCCTATTTTTTAAAAGTGTGGCGACTCATTTGTGGATGTTTTTGAGGTGTTTCGTGAGTGGAAAATGCAGTTGTATTTTCACATAAAAATCAGATTATTTGCAGGGGTATTTTCAGCCACTTCACCAATTTATCTTGATCAAAAAAGGTACCTTGCTTACAGTTTATTTTCAGCTATTTGTGAAGTTATTTTTAGTGTGTGTTGCTTGGAAATTTTATAAATTTTTCAGCTAGGGTTTGCTGGTTTGTGGAGTAGATTTTCAGTTAATTGACAATTTTTATTTAAGGGTTTGTTGGAAAACACCAACTAGGTTTAATTGTCCCATTTTGGAACATTACAGTGGTATCTGAGCCATATTTTGGCTATATGTGGGATTCAGGGTTTATATCAAATAGTAACATGGATAAAGGAAAGATTGAAGGTATTACACAGGCCCATGATCATGGGAATCAGAGCCTTAGGATGAAGGATCAGCCTTTGGTTCATTGGGATTTAATGGAGGATTATGATGAGTACTTGACACTTGCATCTGAGTACAAGAAGGGGAGGAGCTTCGAAGATTGGCTAGGTTTGAGATATGGCAAGAGGCACCATAGGCACGTAGCTATGTAGGATGAATTGGGGAAGATGGTTCTTCCAACTTTTGATGGTGATCCAAGTATTCCAGTAAGAGCTTGGGTTGACAAGGTAAGTGAGTACCTTGATTTGAGGCCTAGAGGTAGAAGGGAAGCATTGATTTTTGTTATCCAACATTTGGATGGGGCTGCCCATGAATGGTGGCATCATGGATGGGAGACATAAGGGCATAACACTATTGGGACACATGAAGAATTCTTGGAAAGAATAGTTGATAAGTTTAGTAAGAAGGTGGAGCCATCTAAACCAAAATCACTAAGAGCACATAGCAAGGAATTCCAATTGCATGAAAGACAGCCTTAAAACAATTAACAGAGCCTAATTTCCAATTGTACAAGGGACAGCCAGTTCACAAGTTTGTTAATTACCAAAATTCAGTCAAACATAGGCCCTTTGTGATGGGTAAGTAGTTGGAAATTAACTTAGAAAATTCAAGGAAATCAATGGCACGTAAGGCTGAATTTGAAGGGCAGCAACCCAATGGAGAACCTTTGAGGCTTGGGCACCAAAATTCAATCAATTGTGGACCCATGGTGATGGACAATTAGCTCCCCTCTCCCCTCTCCCCTCTCTATATAGATGGGGATGGGAGGGGCGTGGACCACCATATAGAGTTTAATGGGCTAGATATTTGGGGGGAGAGGGGGAGGTCCCTTCATAGCTATCTAACTCTAATATATATAGAATAGGGATATATATATATATATATATATATATATCCCTATTCTATATATATTAGAGTTAGATAGCTATATATATCCCCCTATTCTATATATATATATATATATATATATATATATAGGGGCGAGGGGTGAGCGTAGCATAGCCTATAGAATGATCTTGGCACTCCCCAGATAGATAGGGACGGGCAAGTGCCTGCCCACACCACCCCCCCGCCCTCTCTCTTTTACATTTACATTTATATATGGGGTGCCAAGAAAATATAGACCATGCCAAAAAAATAGCCATATGGATAAGATATATAGGGAGGGGGGGGGTGCCAAATTATATGGGATATGGGAGACCAGAGATAGGGAGATAGGGGTATATAGATGGATAGGGTGCCGACAGTGTTTTTTTGGCTTCAATTTATAGGTGTTGCCCCTATATATGTATCTGGGAAGGTCGAGGGGGAGGAGGGGGCCCTATCTCCACTAGATTAGATAGGCCCTGATGGCCTGCCCTACTCTATCTAGCTGGGACCTCTAGATTTAAACTCAACTCCCCATAGATAGAGAGGGGGGCCCTGTCTCCACTAGATTAGATAGGCCCCAACCCACTATCTAGAGGGGGAGGAGGCCCTATCTCCACTAGATTAGATATGCCAGGCCCTGACAACCTACCCTCCTATAGCTTTGGGGGAGGGACTCTATCAATTAATAATCCTCTGTAGATAGATCCACGGTACGGTGGTTCATTGGCATCCCCTATCTATATAGATCTGATTACTATAGAGAATCAATCCCCATTAAACCCAAAATTATATGGCCTGGGGCCCCATGAAACTCAACTTATATGGCCTGGGGCTTGGCTCCATTGAACTCAACTACCATATATATATATATATATATATATATATATATATATATATAGAGGGACTATCTATGGGGTGGGGTTGCCACCATATCCATTATATAATAGCCATAGAGATAAGATATATAGGGAGGGCCAAAAAAATAGAGACTATGCCAATGCCTCCCACCCCATATCTAAACTGAATGGTAGACTCTTATCTCTATCTATAGACTGTGCCACCATATCCATTCTATAATAAAATATCTATGGGGTGAGCATAGTGAACTCTATATCTAGACTAATAGAATATATCTATATATAGATATAGATATATGGGACGAATACCCCTTTGTATCTAAACTCTAAACTCCCATATATATAGAGAGGCCACACACACACAGACACACACACACACAGATATATATATATATATAGGGTGCCCCCATATATAGAGCCATATAGATAGATAGGGGCGCCTCCGTATATATATCTTAGATCTTATCCCTGGACATAGTTGGGCGAAGAAAATAATCTATCTGGAGGGAGGCCAAAAAACTCTATATTGGAGGCTGAGTGGGAGGGACTTGAGATTTTTATTTATTAGGGTTGTGCCCTATCCTATCCATATCCATATAGATTCTCTGGCTTTGGCTCGAGAGGGCATCTAGTCGGCACTCGGTTGAAGGCCCCATCTAGCTAGATATAACTTGTGAGCGATAGCGAACCGCTCTCTCGATAGGGAGAGGAAGGAGGTTGAGGGTCTGAAGGACCTTGATCGTCCCACTATGGTCTAGATATTGAGAGAACCGAGGACCTACCCTACTATATATGGCTTTGGCCCCTCTACCTCTACCTCTACCTCTACCTCTACCTCTCTGTTTAAACTCAACTAAACTCAACTCTATATTGGAGTGGAGGTTGAGGGAGATGAAGGCGCTCGACCAGGCCTTCTCGGTCAAGTAGTTGAGTGCATAAATGCCTGTCCCAATCAAGCTTTTGTTGTGACATGCTATGTTCTCTCCCCCATTGCTAGCGGGTGGATGGGTCACACGCCTGTCACACATTTGGCCCTATGTGTTTGTAACTCACTATAGGTGACCTAATGGCCACCGCTCGACTGAACATATCGATAGTCACATAATTCATATGGGCTACTGGGGAGTGGGCAATAATCTTTTTAGGATTGATTTGTCTCAGAGTGGTTGGGGGGGTATATAGAATGGCAATCGTGCTTAGAGTGTAGTGGGACGAGGTGTCGCTTCGGGAAACATGGGTATGGGAGATCTCGAAAACCCATAGGTTCCCAATTTTGAAGGAATTCTTGCCGAGATGATGCATCTAGCCATAGGTGCCTCTACATGAGCTTCGAGTAACCAGATATGAACTGGTACGATAGGCACTTTGACGGGGGAAGGAGCAGGAGGAGCAATCCATGGAGAGATTTGGCACTGCTCATTGGGTTTCGTGGTTGATAAGATTTGCGAATCGATGGTTACTGTTTGGGAGGGAATCGATAGAAAACTAGTAGCATAAGAACATATCCGAGTGGAGTGTATGGGAAAAACTGATGTGTTGCCTTAATCTTCCTTCGTCTCGAACCCCAGACCACTATCACTATAGGAGAGTAAGGGGTAGCCCTAGAGTTGTCAAGAAACTTTAGTCAGGAATTGGGAGCCCTATATATCTATCTAACTAGAGTCAAGTAGTCAAGAAAAGCTCCAGTGGGTAGCCACTCCCTTCTCATAGAACCATACGTGATGCTTCCGCATCATATGGCTCCGTCCCAAGATGCACATCGTCGGCCATCCCACTATCCATGCATGTACTCCCTGTCTTCACTCCATCTCTTGCTCCGAACAGAATGGCCCTTTGCATCATCCATCTACCACCAGACCTTCATGATCATCCATCTACCATCATCCATCACATCATCCATCTACCATCATCATCCGCAATCCTAGTTCTCTTGAAATGAAACAAGGTGACTTGTTGCGTATAGGTCTTCAGGTATCTCTCACCCTTGCAACATCATGACACAAACCTAATTGTTATAACATTGGTGTAGGTATTCATTTGATTGTGCGTGATGCCTTGACTGCCCACATATCCCCTTGTTCATGCTTAAGCAAAGTTCTGAATGATAGAGATTGCAATTTTGACTTGTAGGGTCAAAATTGTCAACAGTTTCCAGGGTTGTGCCTGTTTGCTTTAACCTACAAAACAATGCACTACATCAGCAACAATTGCAGTTTAAAAATATTTAAAACTCAAATGAAATAATAATTGTACGTGAAAGTAAAGCTTAAAAAGAATATTTTATCATTTGAAGATAATTATAGCAAGGATGATGTATGGTGCATAAAACCTTAACAAAAACCAAAACAATTGATTTGTGCATATGCCACCATTATTGCACCTTTGATATGACAAGAAGATTTTTAGAGCACTTGTTGAACTAATAATAGATGTCATCCTTGCTATAGTCATGCTTGGCATATTCCTCAGCTGGTAAGAATCTCCAATATTGGTAAATATATTAGGCCACAATGCTAAGATTCTTGTCTATTCACCAAACACAAGTAAACTTTGTGACGATCTTGTGCCTTCACATTAGTTATGAAATTGAGGGAATTTATCAATTGCATTTTGACAAAATGTGGTCACATGAACTGCAGTGTTGGACTTATGATATTTAGTTATGTTTAGAGGTCACATTTTACAATATACATGTTTGTTAGGTTGCTTGCAACTATTACATACGATAGTATCAATGGCAAGCAATAATTTAGATAGTTAATCCTAAACCTTGAATGGGAATACTTGATAAAATTGTTTGAGATATAAGTATATTTGATTTTTGCTAAGGTTTTATGTATTGTAGAAGCTTTGGTAGGGCATGTCTTGATTGGTTAAGAAAATGTTTTAGGGCTTGTGTTCAAGTATTAATAGTTGACATCCTTGCTATAGCTATGCTTTGCATATTAGGTAATCATAGGCAGCATAAAGAAAGCATGTGAAAATATTTTATAATCTTCTTGTAGAACCGCAAACATACCTTGGTTCTTGACACTGGCTCTTGGGTATTGAGCCCATGCCGCTTCGCCTTCTATCAGCCCCAAACAAGAACACGAAGGAAAAATAAATTGTGAAGAAGGGATTGTGTTCTTGTTCGGGACTAATAGAAGGCAAAGCGACATGGGCTCAATAACCAAGAGCCATTGCCGAGAACAAGGCATGCTTGAGGTTTTCAATGCTAGGGCAAAGCCATAGGTAACGCGTGTGCCTGCCCCCTAATGCCCCCTACATATGTCTTTGTTAGATCTGACACTGGAGCATGTTTTACAACGAAATCATGAGTTACATACTTTGATGCTATATATGCTATCGTTACATGTCAAACAACTATTAAGTATGCCCATTCAAAGTTTAGTATTTTACAGTATTCTAAAAACTTCAGCAAAAGTGTGATATGTTGCCCTACAACTTCTCAGTGAGTTGATCTTAATACAGTGAGTTAGTTGATCCTAATGCAGTTTTAGTTGCAAAATGTGGCAGCATAGACAATGCATGTGAATAGTCTGAAAAATAATGCAATGGTTACATGATATCCTAATGCAGTGAGTGTGTTGACCCTAATGAAGTGTCACATGGAAAATGTTGTAGCATAGAGAAGACACATGAATTGTTTGACAAAGTAATGCAATGCTTACTGGATATGTATTACAAAATTTATGCAACTGTGTAAGTATGACAAATTACAACATTCATATGTTGCTGCATCGAATGAAATGATTTCAAGATATGCTAAACAATTTACATGGTTTGTCTATGCTCCCACTTTTTGCATCCTTGAATTGTTTGTGAAACTAAAGTAATGGTTATAGGATATCCTTCTGCAATGAGTGAGTTGACTGTAATGCAGTGATTGAGTTGATCGTAATGTAATGAGTGAGTTGACCCTAATGCAATCTCATGTGCAAAATTTGACAACATAGAGAAGACACATTAATTGTTTGAGAAACTAATGCAATGATTGCAAGATATAGTAATGCAATGACTGAGTTGACCCTATTGCAATGATTGAGTTGATCCTAATGCAATGAGTGATTTGACCCTAATGCCATGAGTGAGTTGACCCTAATGCAATCTCATGTGCGAAATGTGGCAGCACATAGTAGGCACAACAGTTCTTTGACAAACTATTGCAATGATTACAAGATATAATAATACAATGAGTATGTGCAAAATGTGGCAGCATAGAGAAGGTACATCAATTGTTTGGCAAAGTTATACATTAATTTCAGGATCTGCAAAACGTGCCTTAACAAAACTTTGGCATAGTAATGCAATTATTATAGAATAATGAAAACATGCCCTAGGATAGCTTTGACAAAGTAATGCAACAATTAGAGGATAGTTTGACAAAGTAATGCAGTCGCCATATGCTGATGTTGGAAAGATATTTAATCAGTTCACGATGGTTTGCCTTATGTTAAACATGTCATCCTTATCCATGTACTGGTCAGCTGAACTTGAGGAGTCATAAACAATCATAATTTGTAAATTAATTATCAATGGTGTCTTCTCCAGTAAAAAGTATCTTAGGCTCGTGCCAATCATGCAATACTTGACCAAACATTGATAAAGTATGGAAGCAATTGAGGTATCGAACCATCATAACTTATCTTATGCAGGTATCGTTGATGATAGGACAGAAAATCAGTGCATATGTGTGTTAGATGATGGCATAATAACTTAATAATCTATTTGAATTCTTTTGCCATGAATAAAAAATAGTGGAAGCAGGTCTTGGATGCATTTGATGGTTTTCTTTTGTTTCTTTGTTGCATGACAAATTGTTGCTTTTTTAATTAAAAATTCAGGGTGTTTTTCTAATTCTACTATGTTGGATTCAACATGTATGTATTGTCATTTTAAGAGGAATTCTGACTTTTTAATTTTCTTTTGTAGGATGCACTGAGAACATTTTTGCTAAGGAAATTGGACAATCTTGGTTGTGAGGATCGTTCTCAAATAACAATGATCTCTACATGGGCAACTGAGTTGTATCTTGACAAGGTTAAAGATGTTAATTAATGTTGCAAATTTAGGGCTCCAAAGTATATTAGAACATGTGTAAAAAACTGTTATTTTTCATTCCAGATTAATCGTCTTCTATTGGACGATGACAAACAAGGTGGTGGAACATCATCTTCTTCAAATGAAAATAATACAGGGTACCAAGATACACTTCGGGAGTTCAAAGATTTTCTAAGTGACTGTAAAGATGTTCTTGATGAAGCAACAACTGTCAAACTATTGGGGAGGTTAGTATTTTGTAGTACACTTCTACATGGATTTTTAATGGTTATAAACAGAAACTTATATTTGAATATTAGACTGTAAGGTATGTTACTCTCTTTGAGTGTATCATGAGTGACTCAATAGTGATGTTTGCAACGAAGCTTTTTCGGTATGTCCAAATTCTAGGATAACTTCATTTCAAAATATGTTATGTTTTTACGTGAGGATATGACATATTTTGGAGTTATTATATCTAGTTTCTTTTTTAAATGTGCAATTCACTTAAATATTCGGATTTATCTTTTATTTTGATAACACACATAGAAGGCTATATTAATTAGTGTTCCATGAATCCATGGGGACATGTGCCCTACTCTCTAGGGTTATGTCGGGCGTTTTAGTGACAAAGGAGATGTCCCTGCATGCCATCCTATTTTCTACATTTTCCCCTCACTCCTGGGGCATTTTTGGGTTATTTTGGTATCTCGGGGACATTTCATATTTTAGGCAGGCATAGTTGGGGACATTTTGACATCCCCAGTGTATCAAGGGACACTTCTAATCCTTTGGGGATGCCCTAACTTCCCCCACGTCAACTATTGTTTAAACAAAACTCGAACAAAACAACATATTTGTAAAATCAAAATAACAGAAGGGGTGCATTGCCAAACAATTATTTTATGATCATTGATAATATAAGAATCCGATATTCAAATGTACGTTTTTTATTCAAATTACAATGCTCCACTCAATTTTTTTTTTCAATTTTCACTGCTCAATGTTGAATATTCAGCTCTGAATATTGCCATTTAAATTTCAGCTCTTTATAATGTTTAGCAGTTTAATTATACAATTGAAAAGCTATAAAACATGTTTTCTTGTATTTATTGATACGTTATTCACTGTCCCCCCATCCCGGAAACTCAAAGGAATATTTATAGTAATTTGCAACAAATGTACACAATGATAACTTACAAGTCCATATGCCAGCAAGTAACTAGTAAAAGTATGGAATGTCTTGTTAGTCTTAATAAATTGCATTGCATAGAGGCCAAATAGCATTTGATAATGGACTAGGAATCTCCTAAAATATCAGCCCTCTTATGTCTGATATGAATATTAGATGTTTGAGGGTAGACGGAAGGTCATAAAACATGTTTGACATACTATTTAACTTGACCGGGTAAATTCCATAATCAAGACTTGGGAGTCCCTTCTTTTAAGTCAAATTTTAAGCAATGAAAGAAAGCCCTGTAGAATGATCAATGTCAATTGGGATACTAGACTACCAATAAAAACACACAGAAAATAGTAATTGCATAACATACTATGGCAGAGCAGAGTATCAGAACATTAGCAGCTTTGCATTTATAAAGGATAGGGCTAATCCATATAACATAGGGAGGACTTGATACCAGCATCCATACGCCAAAATGCAATATGCTATTTGAAGGACAAGACCCAATGGTTGTCGGTTAACCCAATTGTGATAACCGACATAACTAAGGCTCTTGCTACATCACCAACTGAATGCTGACAAAAGACTAACAAAACAATGTAAGATATATCACTACATGTTTTCATCATTGATGGTCTACATTATAGTTTATATAACCGTAACCGACGAGTACTCGCCAAGGAGGATTTTTTTTTAAACTAGTGATTAATTAACAGGTGTTGTTGATTAACCGAAACTAATTGACAAATTAAACAAATGCTTAAATTTATCAAAAAAACATAAATTTTATAGAAATTATAGTTGCAAAATGTGTCAAATGAGTCTGTAAAACATTGGTAAAGTCTTTTCTATTAGATTTGAATACAAATAAATTAAAAAATCACATAATCATGTGAATACAAGTATGACACTGTCAAGTTGTCAACAACAAATTGATACAGTGATACATATACAAGAATCTACAAGTACAAATTACAAGAATCTATAATTTTCTCTTCCCTACTCCAAGGAAAACTAAAGAATTCTTCAAATGCCATGTGAATCCAATGAGGGGGTGTGCTTGAATTTATAAGACAAAAAACCACATTTTCCCAACATTTGGAGGCCTTGGATGCGTTTTGGATGCATCCAAGCCATGTACAGGCCTCCCAACCAGTACTAGCACAGTACTTACCAGGTACTCGCGAGTAATTGCAAGTCCCTGACAAGTAGTGTGCTAGTACTCTGTAATGACCCTTACTAGTAGGATCACTAAAACACTGATATTGTGCTATGAAATTTTGTCAAACAGTTGGTAGGATCACCAAAAAAAACGAATATTGCATTCTGGACTTTTGTCAAAACAGTTGGCAAGCAATCAAACTATACTGCTGTAAGTGTAAAATGAATATGAAACAAATCCACTCAATTCAATGATTAAAAAATTAGTGCCAATATATTTATTCAAGGGAGATATAGATTCTTTTACAATAGATTGCGACTTTGAGATTTTACAAGCATTTGGCACTTTTGGATCTACCACAACTTATGCAATGGAACTTACCATATCTACTGGGAGTAAACCTCTGTGTCGTTGCAAGAATTCCAGCATTGTTTATCAATAGCTGAACGGAGGAAGGAAGATTGGCTGCTTTCATCCAGTCTTGAATAGAATCTTTAAACTTCAATATCGATTCTAGTGAGCACAAATCAAGTTCTATTGTCTTTAAGCTTATTCCTTTATGCCTCTGCCGAATCTCTGATATTGTCTTGGATAGACATTGGAATGAATGAGCAGCAAACAATGGAGCACATGAAATGGAGAACGGAAACCTGATTTGTTACAAGCGGTAATCTTCAAATGTTTAAACTGTAGCCTGTGACCTTCCACCTACCAGAATGACGTGATAACCTTGAACAGAAAGAGACTCGGCAGTGCTTTTTCCCAAACCCGATGTTGTCGTATCTACTGGAATGGAAAACCCAACTCCAGATGATGCCCCTGATGGAGAGTATATACCAGTGTTTATGCCTATTAAATATCCAAAGCTATCAAGTAAAGGGCCACCACTGTTCCTTGGGTTTATGGCTGCCTCTGTTTGTATTACATCTTGTATCGGACGGCCAGTTGAATCTGAACTAATCTCCCGATCAAGTCCATTGAAAACTCCTATTGTCAATGTGTGATCAAGGCCAAAAGGATTTCCAATCGCATACACTTTCTGTCCTACCAAAAAGGTCTGCCGAGCTTCCAATAGGCAAAGGCTTCAATTTCTCCTTTGGGGCATCAATGCGCAACACAACAATGTCTTTGTCTTGATCATATCCAATAACCTTTGCTTCATATATTGATTGATCGCCAAGTGATACCGTGGACTGGGAATGCTGGTGTGAACAATGAAACCTAGTCTATAGGTTGCGCCCAGAATGCTGTTCGTATACAGTTGCAAGTACAAGCCGTACCATACGGACTTGTGCAATTTTGGTATTAATTTTGGTTTACACTAGCAAGTGCTGATAATGCCCTAAACATGGACGCCTAGGCTGGGGTAAATGCCTCCCACAATATAAAAATAAATCTCCCAGCCAAACAACTCCAAAAATGTTAACTCTCAAACTAAGTCTGAATACTCAGTGAAGTTCAACATGAAATGGCTGAATACCACTTCAAATGTGCAACCCTTCAGAAGTTATTTCACTTCCTCAGTTATGCAATCTCTTGAGAGGTATCGTTCTCAAGGATTATGCTGAAGATTTGCAAACTATTACGCCTCACAAATGCTCAAGAAGACTCAATGATAAAATAGACTCTGATGCCAAATGAGAGACCCATGGGGTCTATTTATCCACTTTTTGGAAACTTCTTCTATAAGTATCCATAATACATCTTATAAAATCTTATTGCACTTTTTTAAATAAAAAGTAACTTTATGAAATAAAAGTGCACCTTAATTGAAAAATATAACATTTTGGCCCCATATAAAAAGTATTAATAATATATAATGTCTCCAAGAGCATAATGAGCCATCTAATCACCAAATAAACGCAAAAATGACTCTCGCATCACCACCATTTGCCTACGAGAGTCTGGAATAGGCAAATCTACGTAAAGTGTCATGTCATACTAGAGAGGGGACATGACAGTCTGCCCCTCCTGAAATTGCTTGGCCTCAAACAATCTCAATGCAGGATGCTGCAGAATGGCCTCATTCTGACCCAACGCCTTCTTGAGGCGTGATACATGGAATACATTATGCACTCCGCTATTTGGTCGGATGTGCCCCATGGCTAGCAACTCCTTAATGGTCCTCTCGATCTCATCCTTTAGTCGCTTTGGGTGTCGGTATGGTGTGATCATGCCAGGCTTAGCGCCTTCCTCCAGTTCAATAATATGCTCAATGCCTCTATCTGGCGGTCTGCCTGGTGGAATCTTGATGTATGCCTTCTCATATTTAATTCTCAAGTGCTGCTCCTCCTGTGTAGGCATCAAGGTACAAATAGCTGCCCACTCTATATCAGTATGCCTGGCTAGCCTCTCCATCCTCTTAAGTGTAATAGTCCTAACATCACTATTACGAATAGCCTTCAGCACATGTGTTCTGCCATCTACCTCGAACCGTATCTCAATATCCTTAAGTCTCAGGATAATCTCCTCCAACGAATGTAGCCACTACATCCCAAGCACTATGTCCATGTCACCCATGTTGACCACATGATAATCTGCCTTGAACTCATAGTTGTTCAGGCGTAGAGGTAGATCATGTACCATCCTGTGACATCGAATAGTATATCCATTAGCCACCTTAACTTTTAGTCCCTCAAACTCCTCAGTGGTGAGCCCACGCCTCTCTACGAAGCGTGCATCAATAAAGTTGTGCGTGGCACCAGTATCCAAGAGTGTAATAACCTTTCGTCCTGCCAAGACACCTCTAAGTCTGAAAGATCCCTTTCTCTGAATACTAGATAGATGTGCCTCCAGTAAATGTAACTCTGGTTCCTCCCTTTGTTCAGCATTATCTACCTCCTGTTCGTGCTCTGCATCATTAGGATCATTGTACTCTGAGTTGTCTGAATCTGAGCCCTCATAATAAGCCCACATCACCCTGTTGGCCTTTCCCTTAGGCCTCATAGGACAGTCATGTCCAAACTCATAGGGATCCTTGCAATAGAAGCATAACTTCTTCTTACGCATGTCATTAAGCGTCTCCTTATCCAAGGGTGCAGCTGACTTGTCTTTTGTGTCATCATCCTTCTCTTTACCTTTGTTGAATCCCTCTTTATTATCTCTGTACGATGAGGAGCCCTTTGAACCGAACTTGTTTGCTGGCGCTGCAAGTTCCATACTACGGCTTTTCTTCATGGCTTCTTGAAATGTGAGAGGATTAAAGGCCTTAACCCACCCCTTGAGTGGTTCAGTTAACCCTTCTGTAAATAACATGACTAGTCTCCGCTCTGAAATATTAGGTACCATTGCTGCTAGCTTCTGGAAGTCATTAATATAAGCATCAAGGGAACCATGCTGTTTTAGTTGTGCCAATTCACGGAAACTCACCTCAAGATCTTTGACATCAAACCTTTCAATCAGCTTGTTGGTAAACTCCTCATATGTAGTGATAAGGTTATGTCCAAGAGTGACTAACCCATGATACCACCACTCGTGAGCAGCTCCTTCAAGATGTAGTGTGGCAAATCTTATGGCATCCTCTTCAGGCATTGGTCTCAAAGAAAGATAATGATCAAGCTTTTGAACCCAAGACCTAGCTGTGCAATTGTTACTTCCATCATAGTAAGGCATGGAAATCTTACCAAGTGTTTTTTGATAGTCATTCCTTGGAGCGTAGCGATCATTTCTTCCTCCTTTCTTATTTCTTTGATTCATGAATTGATCAAATGTCCATATTTCTCTCATATCAGGAGGGAGAGTGGTATACTCCAAGTAGGCCTGTCTAGCTTCGTCTCCAAATGGAGTAGCTGGAGCAGCATGTGATTGTCCTTCTCATGGTGTAAAGGTGGGAAAAAGAGGCCTAGAGGCTGATCCTCTAGTGTTTCCAGCGTGTTGTATTGACCTTTCCTCATTAACTCCACTATGTTCAGCTGTGTGTTGATGATTTTGATTTGGAATGGCTTGCTGATCCAATTTTCCTAATAAGCGTGACATCATATCAAGCATAGTATCAAATTTCCTTTCAGCTCTTGTATAACTATCTTCTTCTGCCATATTTTGAATTGATTTGCCGTTGTCTCTTAATGCTTTTGACAATGTATCTCCTTCGACTTGTGGATTTTGATTTGGTTGTCTCCGCTGTTCTCTGTTGTAATATCTGATTTCTCTCTCACTCATCTGCTGATCACAGGATGGCAGGATGATGGCTCTGATACCATTGTAATGACCCTTACTAGTAGGATCACTAAAACACTGATATTGTACTATGGAATTTTGTCAAACAGTTGGTAGGATCACAAAAAAAAATGAATATTGCATTATGGACTTTTGTCAAAACAGTTGGCAAGCATTCAAACTATACTGCTGTAAGTGTAAACTGAATATGAAACAAATCCACTCAATTCAATGATTAAAAAATTAGTGCCAATATATTTATTCAAGGGAGATATAGATCCTTTTACAATAGATTGCGACTTTGAGATTTTACAAGCATTTGGCACTTTTGGATCTACCACAACTTATGCAATGCAACTTACCGTATCTACTGGAAGTAAACCTCTGTGTCGTTGCAAGAATTCCAGCATTGTTTATCAATAGCTGAACGGAGGAAGATTGGCTGCTTTCAACCAGTCTTGAACATGATCTTTAAACTTCAATATCGATTCTAGTGAGCACAAATCAAGTTCTATTGTCTTTAAGCTTACTCCTTTATGCCTCTACCGAATCTCTGATATTTTTCTTGGGTAGACATTGGAATGAATGAGTAGCAAACAATGGAGCACATGAAATGGAGAACGGAAACCTGATTTTTTACAAGCGGTAATCTTCAAATGTTTAAACTGTAGCTTGTGACCTTCCACCTACCAGAATGACGTGATAACCTTGAACAGAAAGAGACTCGGCAGTGCTTTTTCCCAAACCCGATGTTGCCGTATCTACTGGAATGGAAAACCCAACTCCAGATGATGCCCCTGATGGAGAGTATATACCAGTGTTTATGCCTATTAAATATCCAGAGTTATCAAGTAAAGGGCCACCACTGTTCCTTGGGTTTATGACTGCATCTGTTTGTATTACATCTTGTATCGGACGGCCAGTTGAAGTTGAACTAATCTCCCGATCAAGTCCACTGATAACTCCTGTTGTCAATGTGTGATCAAGGCCAGAAGGATTTCCAATCGCATACACTTTCTGTCCTACCAGAAAGATCAGTCGAGCTTCCAACGGGCAAAGGCTTCAATTTCTCCTTTTGGGCATCTATGCGCAGCACAACAATGTCTTTGTCTTGATCATATCCAATAACCTTTGCTTCTTATACTGATTGATCGCCAAGTGTTACCCTGGACTGCGAATGCTGGTGTCAACAATGAAACCTAGTCTTTATGTTGCACCCAAAATGCTGTCCGTATACAGCTGCAATTACAAGCCATACTGTACGGACTGGTGCAATTTTGGTATTAAATCTGGTTTTCACTAGCAAGTGCTGATAATGCCCTAAACATGGACGCCTAGGCTGGGGTAAATGCCTCCCACAATATAAAAATAAATCTCCCAGCCAAACAACTCCAAAAATGTTAACTCTCAAACTAAGTCTGAATACTCAATGAAGTTCAACATGAAATCGCTGAATACCACTTCCAATGTGCAACCCTTCAGAAGGTATTTCACTTCCTCAGTTATGCAATCTTTTGAGATGTATTGTTCTCAAGGATTATGCTGAAGATTTGCAGACTATTACGCCCCACAAATGCTCAAGAAGACTCAATGATAAAATAGACTCTGATGCCAAATGAGAGACCCATGGGGTCTATTTATCCACTTTTTGTAAACTTCTTCTAAAAGTATCCATAATACATCTTATAAAATATTATTGCACTTTTTTAAATAAAAAGTAACTTTATGAAATAAAAGTGCACCTTAATTGAAAAATATAACATTTTGGCCCCATATAAAAAGTAATAATAATATATAATGTCTCCAAAAGCATAATGAGCCATCTAATAACCAAATAAACACAAAAATGACTCTCTCATCATCACCATCTTCCTACGAGAGTCTGGAATAGGCAAATCTACGTAAAGTGTCATGTCATACTAGAGAGGGGACATGATAGTCCGCCCCTCCTGAAATTTGTTGGCCTCAAACAATCTCAATGCCGGGTGCTGCAGAATGGCCTCACTCTAACCCAACGCCTTCCCTGCAAGTGTCATAGTGTTCACTAGTTCTGGCTGGGCCCTTGCTTGGTTTTGGCTTTTGCTATGGTTATGAATTCTAATGCTTCAGGCCTTGGCTTTGCTTTGGCTTTGTACTTTGTACTTGGCTTGATGGATTTTTAGAAATGGCTGCTGCCTTCAGCCGTTATCTTCTTTGGTGGTGCTCCACCAATCAATTAGACCATTTAATTTGTTGGTCCCCTCCTTGACTTCAGTGCAATCCTTCAAGTCTCGGATAAGGCAAGCAGGCCAGTTCAAGTCTCAGTCAATGACATGTTTTAAGGACTTTTGTCAAAATTAGCCCTTACTGTTATAAAACCAAAAGGTCAAATGTACACTTGGAACAACATAGGCCAAGTTTAAGATTTAATCTTGGAAAGACTAGATCGATTTCTATTGAATGCGGAATAGTTAGCAAAAGGGATAAAATGATCTTCATAGGTATTGGCATATGCATGATCGCATAACTAGCCAATCAAGTTAGAAATGGAAGAGGACTCCAAACCCCATGTGATCCCCTTTAAATTTGAGTTAATGTAGATGTTAGACCTTGATTTCAAAGAGAATAATAAAAAAGATGGAGCACACCAGTGAAAGGGTCTAAGGATTTTGTCCTGTCATAAAAACTAAAAAATGGTCAAGAAGGAAATTAAAAAATGGAATAAATTATGATTTCTAAATATGTTTCACAAAAAGTAGTTAATTTCCAAAGAACTACAAGCCATTCAAGAAAGCTTGGAAAAGTGTGAGTTGCACCAAGAGGTTACAAATATAGAAGAATGTTTGTTATAAAAACTCTAGCAGATTTTGAGGTTGAAGTCCATTGGAAACAAAGAGACAAGGGTGAAGTGGTTGAAGGAGGTGAAGAGGACCACCAAGTTCTTCCACTTCACCACAGTAATCAAATTAAACAGAAATAGGATTGTAAAACTGGTGGCTCTTTGAAACAAAATAATAACTGACAATGACGAGATAAGAAAAGAAGCAGTGGTTTTCTATTAAAAGTAGTTGATTAAAGAAGAGATAGTGAGGGAACAAGCTCAATTGGAAGTCCTCAAAAACATCGTGAGGCTCATATCAATTGAGCAAAATGCAAATATTAATGATCCAATATTCGAGGAAGAAGTGTGGAAGGCAATCTTCAGTCTAGGCTCAGATTAAGGCTCCGAGGCCAGATGGATTTCAAGGTGGTTTCTTTAAAAAAAATGGCATATTGGAGCAAAAGAGGTGATCGAGGTTACTAATGAATGTAGAAAGCAAAATTGTTGGTTCTAGTACAAGTATGGGTAAGTTGTTATGCAAATTTTATCTTTTCCCTTGTTCGGTACAACTAGGTACAGCCATACAAAAAATATAACAAATGTAAAAAAAAAATAAAAAATTGGATAAACAAAATTAGCACATCCATTAAACTTCTCACGGTCTCTAGCATATCCATTAAACATCGTAAGTCATTTATCAACTTAAGAATCTAGATCACCTCCCAAATTAGATGAGAATGGACACATACTCTTTGTAAAAGTGGCAAGGTTTAAGACTCAAAAGAATTCATCAATAATAAAACATTATTATGCTCTAGAGTCAAAAGGATTTTTCGTATGTTTTATAAATCTAACTGAGTTGAATTCCAAGGTAACATATTTCATTCACATAAATAACACCATTTTTCACCTTTTTAGTTAACAATAACTAAGGCATTATTTGCTTGAAAGAGATTCCTGATTAAGGACATAACTCGTCATACATTTTTATTTATATTGTAATTCATTCTCAATCTAAGAGACTTATAATCAACGAGATTTTCCATTTTGTAAAAAAACAAGGTTAAGGCTAGAATATTCACATTTAATTAATATGCTACTCATCTTTTTGTATTTACCTTGATATAACAATTAAATAACTCCAACTCATAAATGGAACCTATTAAGTTATATCTCATTTCCTTTGACGTATTGGGTCCATAGTAATGTCCATAATTAAATATTGGGGCACTTATGGTCATATAGTCTATAATATCCTTATACTCGTCATTAAAAATGAAGGTTGATATGTCACAAAATGTATAAATTACCATGTCTAAATGCACATTAGACATACAAGTATTTGGTATAATATATATACAATCTTATCCAGGTAAAAATACCTATATATATAATCATAACCGTTTGCTTTAATCCATATATATAATTATACGATATAAGAATCATGACAATATCTTATCATTCATTGATATTCATAAATATGTGTCATGACAAGGATATATGTAATCATCTCAAAGATATATCGATAATATGGTGAAAAGTATGTTGTTATCTATACTAGTCACTAATTAAGACTATATTTAATAATTCTCTGGCTTAACACTATTTGCACCTAATTAGAGAAAGTCATACTGTCCTATTGAAGAATCGATGAATCTGCTGATGATATCTGCAACAAATTTCATTATATAAAATAATAAAATCTTACAGCATATATAGTTTGAATGCAAAAAGAAGAATGAATTCCAAAAGGAGAATAACAAATTTATTGCGTGGAAGGTCCATTATAATTTTCTCACGGATCCAAAATTGACTTGCATAAATAATCCAAATACTTGATCTTTTTAGTTGCCAATGAGAGGACTAATTCTCACTGTTTCTTTTTTGCCTGCATTCATTTCTGTCACCCTTCCTCTATTTCTACGTCTTCTTTCTCTTCCCCTTCATTTCACAATAACATAAAATCAAATATGTGTTGGCCAACGTAATGAAACTCGTGACAGAATCAACAAAAGTTGCTTTAACGATATAATTGTTGAACGCAGGAAGCAGACATTAAGCAACTCGCACTCCCAAAAGGAAACACGACCACAGTACATATACATTATATATGTCCTATCCAGACATGGAGATAAATGCATATTTGTACTCTGTTGAAAACACAGAGCGGCTTTCTGGGTCCGTTGAAATCCTTGACTAAAGTGGAATGCGGTTTCGTTTGAATTGAAACAGTTGAGATAAAAGAATGGTGGCGGTGTTGCTCTTGAGCTGAGTTAAAGAAAAGAAAAGAATAGAACTTGATATGGCAACAATGTTAATGTTGTTGGACGAAAAGGCTGCTTCCGGAGGTTCAAATCCTAGACGTGGTGAGAACAAGGATTGCATGAAGGTAATCAAGAAGGCAAGATCAATGGTCCCCCCTTGCAGATCACGCCATCTTCTTTGGTGGTGCTCCACCAAGGCAAGATCAGTTAGATTTTCCGGCAGATAGCAGAGTGCATCTAACTCATAAGCCACCTCTCCAACTCTCCTGATCACCCTATAAGGCCCATAATAACCTGGCTTGAGTTTCTCGGCACCACTTTTTTTGAGAGTGGACTGGCGGTAAGGCTGCAGCATCAAATATACCATATCACCTACCTCAAAAGTCCGCTCAGTCCTCTTCTGATCAGCATACTGTTTCTGCTGATTCTGTGCCTTAGTGATATTCTCCTTAAGAGCCTTTACAATGTCCTGGCTCTCCTGTTATAAGTCACCAGCACCAGGCATTCTTCTATCTGATAGCAACAAATCTATGAAACCGGGTGCCTCATGTCCATATAATGCCATGAATGGTGACATCTGGACAGACATGTGATAAGTTGAATTATAACAATATTCACATGGATATATCCACTTAACCCAAGCCTTATGCTGCCTTGCTATGTAATACCTGAGGTATCCCTCCACCCATTTGTTCACTATCTTTGTCTGACCATCTGTCTGGGGGTGGTAGCTAGTACTCGGAGTGAGCTCGGTCCCACACAATCTGAACAACTCCTGCCAAAAGTGACTCATAAACCTGCTGTCCTTGTCGCTGACAATGCTCTGAGGTAAGCCATGTAACCTAAATACCGCTCTGAAGAATAAATCTGCCACCTGCATAGCAGTGTATGTAGCAGTGATTGGAAAGAAGTGGGCAAACTTCGTAAGCCGATCAACAACAACATATATAGTCTCTGCCCTGGGTTCTCGGTAGTCCTGTGATGAAGTCCATGGATAAACACCCCCACTTCCTATCAGGAATCGGAAGTGGCTGAAGTAAACCGGCTGGATATGAGTGCTCCTGTTTATTCTGCTGGCAATTAGGACACTCTCTAACATATTTTAACACCTCAGCTTTGAGCCCTTTCCAAGAAAAGCGCTCACGAATTTGCCGGTAGGTTTTATAAAAGCTTGGATGTCCTGCCATAGGTGAGTCATGATAAACTCTCAACACCATCCTCCTCACCTCTGACCCTAGCACCAAATAAATGCGCCCTTTGTAAATAATGAGCTCATTCACAAGGGTGAAATCACTATCCTGAACTGATCCATCTATGAATCCTGATGCCCATGTATCCTTTGCATACTCTGCAAGGATCGAATGTCTCCAGTCCTCTGATATATCTATCATCAAACTCAAGTGGGGTCTTCGTGACAAGGCATCTGCTACTACATTCTGTGTCTCCTTGAAATAAGTAATATCAAAGTCATATGCCTGTAATTTACTTACCCGTTTTTGCTGCCTATCATTAAGGTCTCGCTGCCCCAGGAAATGTTTTAGGCTATTGTGGTCTGTTTTTATGCTGAATTTGCTGCCCGCTAAATACTGCTTGAATTTGGCCAAAGCATGCATGATGGCCAACATTTCCTTATCATAAATGCTGAAGCTCCTCTCAGGTCCCCTGAGCTTCCTACTCATACACAATCGGGTGCTTGTCCTGCATAAGCACCGCTCCAATGCCCTCACCAGATGCATCACAATGAAGATCAAATGGCTCACTGAAATCTGGTAATGCTAGCACTGGACAAGAAGTCATCAACTTTTTGAACCTATCAAAACACTGCTGTGCCTCAAGGGTCCACAAGAAAGCCCCCTTTCTCATCAAATCCGTCAAGGGTGTTGCATGCCTGGAATATCCACTCACAAACCTCCTGTAGAACCCACACAACCCCAAAAATCCTCTCAACTGTGTCAGGTTCACTGGAGTAGGCCACTCAACAATAGCACAAATCTTTTCAGGATCCATGCGCACTCCTTGTGCACTGATAATGTGACCCAGATATAATAACTCTGATAATCCAAATCACATTTGGACTCCTTTGCATACAAGGACTACCTGCTTAGGATCCTCAACACAGTGTCTAAGTGCCGCACATGCTCATCCCATGTCCTATTGTACACCAAGATATCATCAAAGAAGACTAACACAAATTTCCTCAATTGAGACTGGAAGACCCTGTTCATCGTGGACTGAAAAGTAGTAGGTGCGTTAGTTAGCCCAAATGGCATAACTACGAATTCAAAATGCCCACAGTGACATTTGAATGCCGTCTTCTCTATATCCTGCTCTCTGACCTGGATCTGATGATACCCTAATCTCAAATCTATTTTGGAGAAGAAACATGCTCCATGAAGCTCATCCAATAACTCATCAATCCGTGGAATGGGGTACCTGTTCTTTATTGTCCTCTTGTTCAAGACCCTATAATCAATGCACATCCGAAGTGTACCATCCTTCTTCTTCACCAACACTATGGAAGAAGCAAAAGGAGACTTGCTAGGTCTGATATGGCCCATGACAAGTAACTCCTTGATGGTCTTCTCTATTTCATCCTTCAATCTTTTCAGATGCATGTATGGTGTAATCATTATAGGTTTAGCACCCTCCTCCAGCTCAATTATGTGCTCAATACCTCTATCCGGAGGTCAACCTGGTGGCATCGCGCTGAAAACCTTATAGTGCTTGATCCTCAGCTCCTGTATGTTTGGATGATACTCGGATTTTTGTTGTCCCTATGCTGGCATAAAGGTACAACGCACTGTGTCATGTCCCCTCTTTAGTACGACATGACACTTTACGTAGATTTGCCTATTCCAGACTCTCGTAGGCAGATGGTGGTGATGAAAGAGTCATTTTTGCATTTATTTGGTGATTAGATGGCTCATTATGATCTTGGAGAAATTATATTTTATTATTACTTTTTATATGGGGCCAAAATGTTATATTTTTAAATTAAGGTGCACTTTTATTTTATAAAGTTACTTTTTATCTAAAAAGTGCAATGAGATTTTATAAGAATATTATGGATACTTCTAGAAAAGTAAGGGGGCTTCTAGAGGAAGTTTCCAAAAGGTGCATAAATAGACCCCATGGGTCTCTCATTTGGCATTCGAGTCTATTTTCTCATTGAGTCTTCTTGAGCATTTGTGGGGTGTGATAGTCTGCAAATCTTCAGCATAATCCTTGAGAACGATACCTCTCAAGAGATTGCATAATTGAGGAAGTGAAATAACTTTTGAAGGGTTGCACATTGGAAATGGTATTCAACCATTTCATGTTGAGCTTCATTTGAGTATTCAGTCTTGGACTGAGTTTCGTTACATTTGGAGTCCTCAAACTCTATTAAGGATTTGAGAATTTTGGTTGCAAATAAACTTGTTCTTCATCCATTTACCGAGAGGATTGCATTGACATTGTTTGAAGAACATTTGAGAAGTTCTGGTGGCATTTCCAGCATACTGTGATTCACATCTTGGACCTATATTTTGTTTATAACTCCTATTTGGCTGGGAGATTTATTTTTATATTGTGGGAGGTATTTACCATAGCCTAGGCGTTCATGTTCATGGCATTTTCGGCACCTGTTAGTGAAGACAAAAATTAATATCAAAATTACCCCAGTCAGTACAGTATGACCTGTACTTGCAGCAGTGTAGGGACAACATTCTGGGCAGTGTACGGATAGCGTTCTGGGTAGTGTACAGACAGTATACAGATCTGGTTTCATTATTCATGTGAGGTTATGATTTCATCGGCAACAACAATACATCCATTGTAATTAACGGCATAGTCCAGGTTCCTCTTCTTAATCGCCATTGCTTGGTACATGTTTACTATAAGGCATTGATGTTACAGTCACTGAATTTGTACCCAGCTGTATTAGTTCTATTTACATTTGCTTATCTATAATAGAGAGATTCAATTATTTGCCAAGCTTTTGCATTCTGTCCATGATAAGAAAGGATATTATTTGCTCCTAGTTGCATTGTGAATGCTAAGATGTCTTGTTGAAATCTGAAAGTTGCAATCAATTGAAAAATCATCTATATCTCCATTGAATGAATATATTGGCGCTGATTTTTGAATCATTCAGTTGAGTGGGTTTGTTGCTCAACAATTTCATATTCAGTTTACCCTTACAGCAGTATAGTTTGATTGGTTACCAACTATTTGACAAAATTCCATAGTGCAATATTAGTGATTTGGTGATCCTACTAGTGAGGATCATTACAGTGGTATCAGAGCCATCATCTTGCCAACCTGCGATCAGTTAAACAACAGATGAGTGAGAGAGAAATCAGATATTATAGCAGGGAACAGCGGAGACAACAAAATCAGAATCCTCAAATTGAAGGGGATACACTGTTAGAAGCATTAAGAGACACCAACAAATCAGTTCAAAATATGGCAGAGGAAGATAGAGATGCAAGTACTGAAAGAAAATTTGACACTATGCTTGATATGATGTCACACTTATTAGCAAAAATGGATCAACAAGTCATTCCAAATCAAAATCATCAACACACAGCTGAACATAGTGGAGTTAATGAGGAAAGGTCAATACAACGCGTTGGAAACACTAGAGGATCAGCCTCTAGGCCTCTTTTTCCCACCTTTACACCAAGATAAGAACAATTACATGCTGCTCCAGCTATTCCATTTGGAGACGAAGCTAGACAGGCCTACTTGGAGTATACCACTCTCCCTCCTGATATGAGAGAAATATGGACATTTGATCAATTCATGAATCAAAGAAATAAGAGAGGAGGAAGAAATGATCGCTATGCTCCAATGAATGACTATCAACAAACACTTGGTAAGATTTCCATGCCTTACTATGATGGAAGTAACAAATGCACAGCTATGTCTTGGGTTCAAAAGCTTGATAATTATCTTTCTCTAAAACCAATGCCTGAAGAGGATGCCCTAAGATTTGCCACACTACATCTTGAAGGAGCTGCTCACGAGTGGTGGTGTCATGGGTTAGTCACTCTTGGACACAACCTTATCACTACATATGAGGAGTTTACCAACACGCTGATTGAAAGGTTTGATGTCAAAGATCTTGAGGTGAGTTTCCATGAATTGGCACAACTAAAACAGCATGGTTCCCTTGATGCTTATATTAATGACTTCCAGAAGCTAGCAACAATGGTACCTGATATTTCAGAGCGGAGGCTAGTCATTTTATTTAGAGAAGGGTTGACTGAACCACTCAAGGGGTGGGTTAAGGCCTTTGATCCTCTCACATTTCAAGAAGCCATGAAGAAAGGCCGTAGTATGGAACTTGCAGCGCCAACAAACAGGTTCGGTTCAAAGGGCTCTTCATCATACAAAGATAATAAAGAGGGATTCAACAAAGGTAAAGAGAAGGATGATGACACGAAAGGCAAGTCAGCTGGACCCTTGGATAAGGAGACGCTTAATGACCTGCGTAAGAAGAAGTTATGCTTCTATTGCAAGGGTCCCTATTAGTTTGGACATGACTGTCCTATGAGGCCTAAGGGAAAGGCCAACAGGGTGATGTGGGCTTATTACGAGGGCTCAAATTTAGACAACTCAAAGTACCATGATCCTGATGATGCAGAGCAGGAACAGGAGGTAGGTAATGCTGAAGAAAGGGAGGAACCGGAGTTACATTTACTGGAGGCACGTCTATCTAGTATTCAGAGAGAGGGATCTTTCAGACTTAGAGGTGTCTTGGCAGGACGAAAGGTTATTACACTCTTGGATATTGGTGCCACGCACAACTTTATTGATGCACGTTTCGTGGAGAGGCATGGGTTCACCACTGAGGAGTTTGAGGGACTGAAAGTTAAGGTGGCTGATGGATATACTCTTCGATGTGACAGGATGGTACGTTTTCTACCTCTACGCCTGAACAACTATGAGTTCAAGGCAGACTATCATGTGGTCAACATGGGTGACATGGACAATGCTTGGGATGTAGTGGCTACATTCGTTGGAGGAGATTACCCTGAGACTTAAGGATATGGAGATACGGTTCGAGGTAGATGGCATAACACATGTGGTGAAGGCTATTCGTAATAGTGATGTTAGGACTATTTCACTTAAGAGGATGGAGAGGCTAGCCAGGCATAATGATATAGAGTGAGCAGCTATTTGTACCTTGATGCCTACACATGAGGAGCAACACAAGGCTGAATATCATCTTGATATTCAGAAGTTGAGAATTAAATATGAGAAGGCATACATCAAGATTCCACCAGGCAGACCGCTAGATAGAGGCATCGAGCATATTATTGAACTGGAGGAAGGCGCTAACCCTGTCATGATCACACCATACCGACACCCAAATCAACTAAAGGATGAGACGAGAGGACCATTAAGGAGTTGCTAGCCATGGGGCACATCCGACCAAATAGCAGAGTGCATAATGTATTCCATGTGTCACGCCTCAAGAAGGCGTTGGGTCAGAATGTGGTGCCTTCTGCAGTGTTACCTCCCTTGGATGATGAGGGGAAGTTGATCTTGGTTCCAGAATCCATCTTGGATAGCAGAGAGAAGCAGCGTCTCGGGCGGGTGATCAGAGAGTACCTGATTAAGTGGAAGGATCTACCCGTTGAGGATGCTTCTTGGGAGGGTGAGGCCATTCTGCAGCATCTGGCATTGAGATTGCTTGAGGCCAAGCAATTTCAGGAGGGGCGGACTGTCATGTCCCCTCTCTAGTACGACACGACACTTTACGTAGATTTGCCTATTCCAGACTCTCGTAGGCAGATGGTGGTGATGAGAGAGTCATTTTTGCGTTTATTTGGTGATTAGATGGCTCATTATGCTCTTGGAGACATTATATTTTATTATTACTTTTTATATGGGGCCAAAATGTTATATTTTTAAATTAAGGTGCACTTTTATTTTATAAAGTTACTTTTTATCTAAAAAGTGCAATGAGATTTTATAAGAATATTATGGATACTTCTAGAAAAGTAAGGGGGCTTCTAGAGGAAGTTTCCAAAAAGTGCATAAATAAACCCCATGGGTTTCTCATTTGGCATTCGAGTCTATTTTCTCATTGAGTCTTCTTGAGCATTTGTGGGGCATGATAGTCTGCAAATCTTCAGCATAATCTTTGAGAACGATACCTCTCAAGAGATTTTGCATAACTGAGGAAGTGAAATAACTTTTGAAGGGTTGCACATTGGAAATGGTATTCAACCATTTCATGTTGAGCTTCATTTGAGTATTTAGTCTTGGACTGAGTTTCGTTACATTTGGAGTCCTCAAACTCTATTAAGGATTTGAGAATTTTGGTTGCAAATAAACTTGTTCTTCATCCATTTACCGGGAGGATTGCATTGACATTGTTTGAAGAACATTTTAGAAGTTTTGGTGGCATTTCCAGCATATTGCGATTCACATCTTGGACCTATATTTTGTTTATAACTCCTATTTGGCTGGGAGATTTATTTTTATATTGTGGGAGGTATTTACCCTAGCCTAGGTGTTCATGTTCATGGCATTTTCGACACCTGTTAGTGAAGACAAAAATAATATCAAAATCGCCCCAGTCAGTACAGTAAAGCTTGTACTTGCAGCAATGTACGAACAACATTCTGGGCAGTGTACGGACATCGTTCTGGGCAGTGTACGGACATCGTTCTGGGCAGTGTACGAACAGTATACAGATCTGGTTTCATTATTCATGTGAGGTTCTGATTTCATCGGCAACAACAATACATCCATTGTAATTAACGACATAGTCTAGGTTCCTCTTCTTAATTGCCATTGCTTGGTACATGTTTGCTATAAGGCATTGATGTTATAGTCATTGAATTTGTACCCAACTGTATTAGTTCTATTTACATTTGCATATCTATAATAGAGAGATTCAATTATTTGCCAAGCTTTTGCATTCTGTCCATGATAAGAAAGGATATTATTTGCTCCTAGTTGCATTGTGAATGCTAAGATGTCTTGTTGAAATCTGAAAGTTGCAATCAATTGAAAAATGATCTATATCTCCATTGAATGAATATATTGGTGCTGATTTTTGAATCATTCAGTTGAGTGGGTTTGTTGCTCAACAATTTCATATTCAGTTTATCCTTACAGCAGTATAGTTTGATTGCTTACCAACTGTTTGACAAAATTCCATAGTGCAATATCAGTGATTTGGTGATCCTACTAGTGAGGATCATTACACACTGCCCACTCAGCCTGGTCATGCTTTAGTAAGCTCTCCATGCGCCTACAAGACATCATCCTGAACTCAGTATCTCGGATGGCTTTCAATATGTGACTTTTCCCATCCCCATGGAACTTCATCTCCATCTCTCTAAGATGTACTGTAAATACTCCAGTATCATGTAACCAAGTCATTCGAAGTACCAAATCTGTGTCGCCCATATTCACCAAATAGAAATCAGCCTTGAAGTCAAATTTTTTTATCAAGGGTAAACCTGTGATCTTCCTATCACACTTGAGGATATAGCCATCAACTACCCTCACTCTCAGACCCTCAAATTGTTCTTCTGAATCCCACGCCTCTTAACTAATCTGGAATCAATGAAATTATGTGTGGCACCTGTATCTAGCAGAGTGATAACTCGCTGTCCAGCCAACACTCCTCTCATCTGGAATGATCCCTTGTGTTGTACACTAGTGAGATGGGCCTCCTTAAGCCTACCGTCAACCTTCTCTTCATTGGTAGAGATTTGCTTGAGTTTTTCATCATCTAAACTTTCCTTTTGTTCACTAGATTCCCCATTTTCAGTTTGCTGGTCCGAATTTTCAGAATCGGAATCCTCATAGTAAGCCCACATAACCCTATTTGCTTTTCCCTTTGGTCTTAAAGGACAGTCATGGTTCATGTCATAGGGTCCTTTGCAGTAAAAACAAAGTTTTTTCTTCCTTAAATCATTCAATGTCTCTCTATCCAAGGGAGCGAATGATTTATCTTTATTTTCAGCCTTTGTTTCATTCCTCTCAGGTTTCCTGAAGAATGGTTTGTTGTCTTTGCTAGATGATGCACCCTTTGACTGAAATTTATTTATTGGGGTTGCTTGTTCCATTCTTCTAGCCTTATTAATTGCTTCTTGCAAATTGAATGGATCAAAGGCTTTTACCCAACCCTTCAGTGGTTCGGATAATCCCTCGGTGAACAAAACAACCAATCTCCTATTTGAGATATCTGGCACCATAACGGATAGCCTTTGAAAGTCACTAATGAAATACTCCAATCCGCCTGTCTGTCTCAACTGTGCCAACTCCCTGAAGTAGACTTCTGGATCCTTCTTATCAAATCTCTCTACCACCCTGTCCACGAAGTCCTGGTATGAAGTCACCTGGTTATGCTGTAGGATAACCATCCCATGGTACCACCAATCATGTGCAACTCCCTCTAAATGTAGTGTGGCATATTTTATTGCCTCCACTTCTGTCATAGGTCTCAGTGCCAGGAAAGTGTCAAGCTTGTGAATCCAAGCCTGCGCTGTCATCTTGCTACTACCATCAAAAGTAGTCAAATAAAGCTTGCCTGTAGCATGTTTTAATTCATTATTCTGGCCACGAGGTCTCCTATCCTATCTCGCTGCCCTGTAATGCTCTCTCCTCTGATTAACAAACCTCTCGAATGTCATCCTCTCTCGCACCTGTGGAGCTAATAATTCCCATTCGTCATTCGCAGCCATGAGGATATCTGCGAACATCTCCTCTCCTGTTTCTTCTGTAGATGCTACCTCAGGGTCATCTCTAATGAAGGTAGGACGAGTAGGCTTGTCTTTTGTCCTGGAATGCGCCCTATGAGCTTTAGGTGATCCCACTGCACACCTGTTATCCCTTTGCTCCTGATTCTGTCTGTCTTGTGGGTTCATGCACTCAACCATGGTGGTGAGTTCCTGCAAGCCCTGAGCCATCTGTTGCTATCCGATAACCATTGCTTTGAAAAATTCTCTTGTTCCCTGATCCTCATTCCTACTGCCTCTGGGTGGGCTACCCTCACGCCTGTCACCCATGGTGATCGGCTGTGGTTCTAAAACCTGTTCGCCTTCAAGTAAGGCTCTCTTGCGTGTATAATACCTGTGTGAACCAACCTCCTCTGGTGGCATGTAATAACTAAATCCTCAGGATGACAGGATTTAGCTCTGATACCAATGTAGGAACTCCAATTGGTCTCTAACTGCTGAAACTGTTTATCTCAATTTTTTTTTTGTTTTTGCAAGTTTATAGTTTTTTTTTTTGGAATTTTCAAGGATTTTAAAACAAAATAACAAATCCCATATAATTGTAAAATTCCGAAACAAATGAAACAACTACTGCAACCTGTATTGATTTCACTATAAAATGACAAGTACAATAAATACTTTTTTTTTTTTTTTTTTTTTTTGAGAAATGGTAGTGAAAGGCAAGTGATACAGCGAAATAAAAAAACCTAATTTTGATTTATAGACTGCTGTTTATAAACTGATATGCACTGGCAAAGAATGCAGTCTGATGTAGCTGAAATATATTGAAGAAGCTGCAATTTTATTGTTCATGTGCACTGTTCACTTATATTGTAGCATCAAGAACAAAATCTAAAAACTGATTATTAATGGCTGCCAATGATGAATCTTTACGTCTGCACTTGATAGTCCTTTAATATTATTCAAACCCTTCTGTTATTCCTTCATTTTAAGCACAAATAAAACTCCAGAATGAAGTTCTCCTAAATGCCAAATTCAGTAGATATTTCACCACCTCAAATGGTTGCAACACTGAAGAATTGACGCTCTCCAAAGGCTGATTGAAATCAGAAACCCTTGGCTTCTTCTCCCAAATTCATATCAAATAAATATTAATTTCCCTCGATAATGAGAATGAGCTCTTAAATCCCTTTTTATTCTTTTCTTATGAGTGCTCAGACACTTTTCTGGCCAATGTGGGATAAAAGATATATTCCTACGTTTAAATTATTCACTTAACACACTTTATAATATTAAAGTGACTTTATTATTATAAAGTTACTTTATAACTTAATAATAACATTAAAATATTTAAATAAATCACTTAAGTCACTTAAACTTTAATATCTCTTGAAATACTTGTCCGATTGCTATGCCGTCCGAAATAGGAATCTCTCATGATTCCCCATGTGACCAAATACACTTTCTAAAAATAGAAAGGGTCCATCTCTATTATTCCTGACTTACTATACATAGTATGGCAAATGGAGTCCAAATGATATCTAACGAAGGCCAAATCCATAAATCCCTGAATGTAGGGGATGAATCAATCTTCAGAAGACCCTCTAACCATCCTCATTAGCCTACGAGGGTTCAATAATAGGCTAAACCACAGCCAGACTAAGGTATCTAGCTAGAAGGGGACATCATAGTTGTAGAGTCAACAAGACTATACAAGCCACCTTGCCCAATATCCAAGGCAATTACTGTATCTAGTTTGACATCAAACACAATACACTTCTTCCCTAAGAAATTCATAGCAATGTTGGGATATTTTATTAATTGATTGATAGATGAGATTTTTATTGAGGCTAGGAACATGCCTAACATTCCTTACTATGATTGTTTTCACATTATTCAATACTATGCAAACATTTCCTATACCATCTACTACAAATGACTTGCCATCAGCTAATGAAACAAAATCAGATTATTTTGTGCTTGCAGTAAATGTGATATACTAGTCTTATGACATGTGAAATGTCTTGATGTTCCGAAATCAATGAACTGGCGGTTTGTAACATGATCATTCAAGTATGATGCCATGAGAGCATACTCTTCCTTCGAATCCCAAGCTTCTTCAACTACTACCATATTAGTTGCGAGACTGCTTTGTTGGGAAAGTGCATATTGTCGCTTCAGAAAATCCTTTTTGAGATGCCCAACGTTGTGACAGTAAATGCACTTTACTTGATACTTAGAAGATGAATCATCAGGGATACATTTCTGTTTTCCTTTTGACTGAGCAACTAATGCACTCTTTGCTTGTCCAACACTGGACTTATTTTTTGTTTGTCTACATTCCTTTTGCATCAAATAGGAAATAACCAGATCAAATTTTAATTTCTAGCTTTCTGTCATCAAGTGTAGAGCCTCCACGAAAGATTCATCGAAGGGTGCCACATTGTTCTAAACCAATGCCATTATATCATCGTCATCCACCTTTTAATTAATGGCACCTAATTGGTCTCAAAGATATTTCATCCAAAGGTGGCGACTCATCCTTCCTCATCTTTGTGGAAATTAACAGATTCTTCAGGTACAAAACTTGGCTTTTCTCTTAAGTTTGGTATTTATTTTTCAAACTGGTCCACATCTCACTTGCCATGGTGGCATTCCAGACCTCAAGAATCATGTCATGCGATACATATAAATTCAATAACAAGGCCTCCTTATGATGCTTGTCATAATCAACATAATTGAAAATAGGTTTTGTTTAAGTGCCAAGAATGATTTTATCACAATCATGAAATTCTATGATCATTAAAATCTTATGACTCCAAACATTATAATTATGTGCAGTTAACTTCTATGCTTCTGGCAGAACCAGATTTTAGATGTTGGCCATTTTACGAACAATTTTTGAATTTGAACAAAGAAAAGTACTACGCAGACTCAAAAATCAATTTAATAGGGAAAGCACAATTTTGCCCTGAAGTTTAATTCATCAAGAAAAGTATAGTTTTTTCACCCATAAATCAATGCAAAGGGAGATATACAACTTATTTTTTGAATTTGTTTATAAATTGAATGTCACAATTACCAACAATCTGAAAGCACAAAATTGTCCTTACAAATCTGGGTTGTTTTTCTTTCTGTATATTTGAAGATTTCTTGTGCCCTAGCTTGACTATACTCTAATCTGGTCATATTTCCTCTCTAAATCGCTTTTTCCCTGTGTTGTGATTTTTTGTGAAATTTCCAAATTGCTTTTTTGAGTTTTCATCCTCGTCTAGTTTGCATTTCTGAGGTTTTTGGTCTACGTTGCACTCACATACCATTGTGATTCCATGTCTGGGCATTTTCTATTGCATTCTTTTCCCACAATGTCATGTGGTCTGTGTTTTGTTCACGCGTTCTGCATCTTGTTTCTCCACGTGTCAATTTGTGTGTTTTGCTGGTCAATTTGTGATTGGTTTAGGTTTTTTCCTCCTAGTTTACTCGCATCTACAGTGCCTATGACATTCATGACTTCATCATCGCTTAAAACGTGATTACGACTCCCTTTATTCCTCAATATCAACAAATCATGATTTTGATCAAAACATTTGTATTTTGCCTCTTCTTTATAGTTTGTACCCTAGCAATCTGCCTAAGGATTCCTTCAACTTCGAACTTGTCTTTTCTTCATCTCTTCCGTAGTTTGTACCCGACTAGGGTTTCCTCAAACTGTGTGCTCTGTTCGTACCTAATGAGGGCTTCCTTAAATGATTGGCTTTGATACCAATTCTAGCAAATGAATGCTAATAGATTGAAGAGAAATGGAAGGCACATGACACACTTACACACTTGTGTGTCCATCTTTTTATTAAGTTGAAAGTGTTACATTCAGTTGGGAATGTTTGGCAACCACCCAATAATTAAACATTAACTAATAGCTAATTAATAATGTTAACAATTTCTAGGATTTTACAAGTATGACATTCGGTAAATACAAAAAATAGCCATTTTATGAATATCAGATCCCAAAATTTTCCCTGTTTGTTGCTATCTTCTGGTTACATTATTACATGTACTGTATTTAATTATTTGTTTTGCTTGGTAACTCATGCATTAGTTATGGGCCACCTTTAATGGGGT
Organism: Torreya grandis; assembly: GCA_037957365.1. NCBI lineage: Eukaryota > Viridiplantae > Streptophyta > Pinopsida > Cupressales > Taxaceae > Torreya > Torreya grandis. The sequence continues at coordinate 2,186,445 of JARHVA010000200.1, read as the reverse complement.
GTGGGGTGTGCTTGGATCACATTGTTAAGGATTTTCAAAATGGGTCATGCTTGAATTTATGCCATAAATGTTATTATATATACTTTATTGTTTACATGAGTTTTGTTTTGGTTGTCTACAATTCAATTATGTATTTATCCAATGTGAATGGATCTTTTGCATCAGCTATAACTATTTGACAACATCCAACGTAGTCTAGTATAGGCAGCAAATATTCTTGGCTGCATGTTGATTATCTTAAAAAAATTCTGTACAGCTATGGAAGGGTGGATGAACTTGTGTTTTTTGCTAGTCTTAAGGAGCAACATGAGACTGTAATCCACCATTACATTCAGGTATGCATATATAATTGTTTTCCTCAAATTTTTAATTCATGCATGCACATTTGCCATTTCAGACTGCTTTTTAAACACCCCATGCAAAGTTTATTTTTTAGAAAAAATCATGTAACAATTAAGTGGTATATTCTATCATTTTGAGGATCATTGTCATCATTTTGTCTTTCTTAAGGAACGTTCCTTTGTTTTCTCCAAGTGAAAAGTAGCAGTCATTGACTCTTATAGATCTGCTTACAGTTTGGCTACAACCTTAAATGTCCCAAAATTATGAGCATGACGTGCTCACACAAAACTGTGTCCAAATGTTCTTACATCCACACTAGCTTTTTCATTAGCTAGTTTTCTTCATAGATTGTCCTGAAAATATCTACTTGCTGATATCTAGGATGCCACAAGGACTAGAGGGATTTCCACATTGTTGGAGCCATGTGATGTTTTAACTTCAGTTGTGACATTTCTCTCTATTTTTTGAAACCACCTCTTTTTTATTTGAATATTCTCTTGAAGGCTGAATTGAAGTAGTGCTTACAAATAAATCACAAAGACTTTACATGCTTCGAAAAAAAAAACAAATAAACTAACTTGGAAATCAAGTATGCTCAAATTTGCTCCCTCCAATTCGCTCAAAATGTTGTGTGATTCGATTGTGGGGCATGTATGCTTATAAAGGACAAAATAATGTGTATCCCACATTTTTCCAGTGTTTTGGATGTTTTTTGCAAGGTTTTGTCACAGTTTTTGTGTTTTGAACGTGTTTTGGCCGTAGGACATAGTATTTGCAACCCCGATACTTACCGAGTACTCACAATTACTTGCGAGTAGTGTGCCAATACTTGCCATAGGCCCAAAACAAAACCCACGATTATTTCTTGCCATTACTTGCTTGTGGTCTTGCTCCGTGAGTACTCAACCACTCGGTGAGTACTCGCCGAGTATGTAAACTATGAGATTCTTTCCGCTTGCTACAATTGTATGTAGAGGTGCTGCAATTTTGGAGAATGTTGGAATAAACTTCTATATGTACTGAACTTCTACCACAAAACTTTTGGTCTCAGTTTTTCTAGAAAATTCTTGATAGCCTCAAGCCTTGTTGGATCCACTCTTAGTTTTCCTCCAACCACGCCCCTAGTAGATGAATGATTATTTTGCAAACTCACATTTTTCATATAGCACAACAGCTGTTTTTCTTTTAAGACTCGCAAGACTTGTTTCAAATGAATTAGATGTTCTTCCCACGTAGCACTAAAAACTGAAATATATCATCTACATACACTATGAGTTATGTATTTATGAAAGGTCTCATTATATCAGTCATCAATTTCATAAATCTAACAGGTGCATTATATAAAACGAATGGAAACACCAACCATTCTTACAAACCTTGTTTTGTTTTGAAGGCTGTCTTCCATACATCCATCTTTTTCATGCAAACTTGATGGTAACTTGATTTTGGATCCAAACTCAAAGTACTTAGCACACTGAAGTTGGTCGAACAAGTCATTAGTTCATGGAAGTGAATATATATCTTTTATGGTGATCTTGTTCAAGACTCTATAATCTATTCACATTCTTTAAGAGCTTTTTTTTTTTGAGCCACCACAATTGGTAACCCACATGTTGAAGTCTTGGGCATAGGATCCCTTGTTTTAACAATTCTTGAAGTTGTTTCTTAATTTCATTACTCTATAAAAGTGATTGCCTATACAAAGTAATGTTAGTTAGAAGCATAGTTACCATATTCGTACGAATATGGATGAAATTCGGTTCTGTACAAATTTATTCAACAACTCGAATATTCAGCTAAATTCGTAAGTATTTCGAATATGTTTTTGTTTTAACTGAAAAAATAAATAAAATCCCATTTACAACACAAAAACCCAAAAATCAAAAATCAAAATGTGTTTTGAACAACCCCTGAGTCCAACGGCCGCTGAAAATGGCATGCAACAAATGAAAAACCCTAAGCTAAAAGTGGCATGCAACAAATCGAAAACTATAAGTTCTAACGTATTTTAAGATCATTGATTCATTGAATGATTTGGAATAAGCATTTTAGAAGCGGCGAAGAAGGATTTGACTAGTGGCGAACAGTAAATAAAAGTTGAAAACCTGCAAACAGGAAATACAAGCAGCGAACTAGCATCCAAAGTCAAATGCAGCAGAAGATTGCAGATCCAAATGCAGCAGAGGCATTGCTGGAGAGTGGTTGAAGGAGAACGCCGTTGGGTGAAGGCAGAAGTAAGTCGTTTAAATTGTTTCATTTTAAACTTTTAACTTTAATGTTTGGTATTTAGGTTTTTGTTTTTGGTAACGATTTAGAGATTTAGAAAATTATGGCTTTTTTTAATGATTGGCTTTTATAAATGGTTTAAAACTTTTATGATATGCTATTTTAAATGTATAATTATTTATTATTAATAATATTAATATATTTATTATTTTATATTTATTAAATATTATTGTATAATAATATTAGTATGTTTTTTTAGTAATAGTAATTATAAAATAGTAATTACTAAATAAATATTAATATTATTATATTATTTAGTTTTTTTTCAATTTATTATTTAATAAGTTAGTTTAATTTGTTTTGGTGTAAATTTAAAAAAAAAAATTTAAGACTAGTTTATATTTGTAAATTATTAAATTTATAATATCAACGTATATTATTTAACTTTCAACAAGTTACAAATTTATAATTAATTTGGATTGAATTATATTTATAAACTTAAATTTTATAAAATATATTGTTTTTATAATTAATAATTTAATAATTATTTTATTGTATTTTGCACTTGCAGGTTCAAAGCTTCTTTAGGGAGTCCACTAAATTTTAGAGTAGAGCAGTGTTAGACTATGCAAGGTTAAGCAGTGTCAGTGGGTATTGAGCAGGGGAGGAACAATTTTAATATATTTGCGTAGTGAGGTCAAGAATTTTTTCTTACCAACATCGAAAAACAAATCTTCAGTGCCTCTAAAAACTTAAACACATCAAGCCGCCCATTAGAGATGTACATTGTCTAGAGATATGATAAAGATTAAAAAATGAGATGCTCCTTGTGTAATGAGAATATCACTGGGAGTATAACCAGAGTTCGCTGCCATTACCTTGGAGGATTTTCAAATGTGAAAGTTTGTGGGGTAGCAAATAAAAATTCAGCGGAACCGGAATATGTAGAATTCATAAATCAAGTGAAAGCTAAATTTAATGTGAGTCGCGCTGGATCATTAGCTTCAGAATGAAAAAAGGCTAAAATTCAATATTTAATCTCACAAATGGGCTCGTTCAATAGTTCAAGTTGCTCTCCATCACCATTTGCCCAAGGAGGTGGAAGTGGCATTCAAAAGTCACAGGCTTCATTGAAGTCAATGTGGAGGCCACAACAAAAACATGATGTGGACAGGTTGGCAGCTAGATTGTTTTATGCAGAAGCCATTCCTTTCAATGTTATCTGTTCTCCACATTTTCAAACCTTCCTAGTGCGGCTATTGATTTTGGGAAGGGTTACAAATTGCCTATCTATGAAAGAGTATGAACTACTCTTCTTGATGAAGAAGTAGCAGTCATATTTACTGAGCTAGATGGAATTAAAAAAAATTGGAAAAGAACAAGGTGCACAATAGTAAGTGATGGATGGTTTGATTCAAGAAGAATACCTCTTCTAAATATTATGACAATATCCCCTGATGGTGCTATGTTTATCAAATCAATTGATACAAGTAAATAACAAAAAAATTATCTTTTCATTTCTCAATGCATCAAATCAACTATTTTGAAGATAGGAGAAGAGAATGTTGTTCAAATCATTACAGATAATGTAGATAATTGTAAAGGGGTAGGTGATATACTCATGGATAGATTTCCTCGTCTGTTTTGGATCTTTTGCTTGAAGATCTATCAAAATTGAAGTGGGTAAGTAATATTAGGATTGAAGGAAAACAAGTTTCTAAGTTTATCTTCAATCACCGCTTGACATTGAACTTGTATCGTTTATTTTCAAAGCACGAGCTTTTTCCCCTACTGAAACAAGATTTACCACCAACTTTATTATTTTGCAAAAGGAGGTAGAGGAAAGAACAACATTGAGAAAAGTGATGGTTTTTGACAAATGGACAGAGTCAAAGCTTTCCAAGGAAGCCCATTCAAAAAATATTGAAAGAATTATCTTAGGGGACACATTTTGGGAGGGGGTCAAGAAGATCATTATGTTGTTTGAGTCTCTTGTTAAAATTTTGAGAATGGTTGATAGAAATCAACCTTGCATGGGCTTTGTGTACAAGGGAATGGATAGGGCAAAGGAAGAAATTCAAAAGTTCCTTGTAGATATTGTTGAAGAAGTCAAACGCATTTGGGAAATTGTGGACAAGCGATGATTGATGCTACATTGTCCTCTACACATGACAACTTGCTATTTAGATCCCAAATTAGTAGAGGTAAATCATGAGGCAGATGAAGAGATAATGAAAAGTGTTTTGCAGCAATAGACAGGTTGTTTATTGATGAAGAAGATAAGGAAGTAGTGAGGCAACAACTTAGTGTTTTCAACAACCAACTAAACATGTTTGGTATCAAGGAAGCAAAGACAAACAGGGTGAAGTGGGAACCATCTAAATGGTGAAAGACTTATGGGGCTTCTACTCCACAGTTGCAGAGGCGTGCCGTGTGAATTTTCAACCAATTTTCTAGTGCTTCTACATGTGAAAGAAACTGGAGTACACATGACTTAATCCAAACTAACAAGAGGAATCGAATGGGGGCTCAAAAACTCTTTGATCTTGTGTTTGTTCATAGCAATTTATGATTGCTTACTCACTCTTTTACAAATGAAGATGACAACTCTCAACTTGGCAAACCATAATTTGAAGATGAAGAAAATATTGTTGTAGTTGATGAGCCTACTAGTGTAGGATTAGATGATGATGCTAGTGATGACTTTGGTGTAGTTGCAGGGTTTGATGTTGCGGATGCTTAAGTTTCATTCCCATTTTTAGTTAATGCTGAAAACTTTAGTTTTTAATGTTAAACAAAGGACATTTCACAATCTTCATTGTTATATTTTATATGTATGATGTTGAATAATGAACATTGAATTTTAACACTACTGGATTTTCTTATCGTGTGTTATCATTGATCAACTTATTTGTGTTTATGTTTTACAAACATGTATGATATATTTATTTTTTTATGATTTGTAAAAGTTTCCTAACCGAACTACAGAACTGATTTTTTTTCAAAATTCTAAACTTTTGAACTTTTTTCCCCTTCCGAACTTTCCAAACGTTCCGAACATGGTAACTATGGTTAGACGAAATTTAGACAACAATTGAATCTCATGTTCTACTTTCCTTTTTGGAGGTAAACTTTTAGGAGTTTGGAACACATTTTGAAAGATTTCAGCAGCTCATCTTATCCCATCAATCCTTTGTTAGCACAATCAATTTTTGAAATTTCTAACCCATCCTATTTCTTATCATTCAAAGGAAGTAAATGGAACTGCTTATTTGTTTGAATGAGTGGTTTTGCTTGGTTGGCACTTACCAAGGCAAGTTTGGGCTTGCTTTGGTATGCCTTGATGCTATAGTTGACTCCATCCTTGACCCATTGGTACCTATTAGCCGTCGTGAAGATAGCATCCCTAATATACAAGGAAGGAATTCCAAACACCACATCCAATGCATCAAGAGGAATCACATCTACTTATATCTCATTAATGTGTTGTGTGTCAATACCAAATTTAAATTTACATTTCTTAGTCACTTGAATTTCTACACCCTTCTTCACCCAACCCAAAGGATATGGGTGAGGATGATCATATATTTGTAAACCAAGATTTGTAACAACTTCATTTGAAATCAAATTAGATTGAGACCTAGTATCAAAAAGTGCATTTACCTTGGTCTTCTTGTTCTGAATCTTAATTTGGAATGGCTCGCTCATCTCTTCCCGTTCTTGTTCCTTGCTGTTGTTGTTGGTACCAGTGCATCCTAGCTTCTCATCAACATCAAAATTGTCATCTATTTTCACCTCTGATTTTTTCAAAGTTGCCATAGACTTATTAGAGTCCTCCTTGGGACATTAGTGGGGTGCAATTCCAGATGCAACTTCCAACACTTAGTGTCAAAATGATCATCTATAACACAATTATTACAGTGGTTCTTAGGATCCTTACAACTATGTAAAGATGTGGCATCTCTTACCTTTCCATTTATCTTTCTTGTAGGCTTTGTAAGGCTGGTTTTGTTCTTTCTCAACCTCATTTGTGGACTGATTTTGCTTTGAAGATTCTCCTTCTACTTGTTTCTTCTCTTCTTCAATGTAGAATGCTTCTAAGCATGCGTCATCAAGGTCTTGTGGCTTACTTAAGATGACCCATCTCCTTAGGCATGAATGGAGACCTTAAGAGTATTTGGTCACATTGTTGTCATATTCCAAGTCCAAGCCCATCACCATGGCTTACCTATGGAACTATGTGGTATAATCTTGCACATTTGACCTGCTCTTTGTTTGTAATACTGCCACTTAATTTTCTGATCAGTTTTTTGTCCAATATGATTAAAATTCTTATGCAATAATTCCTTGAATTCATTCCACTTATCTACAGGGGGCTTCTTCTTCTTTTCAAAAGATTCTATAGAACTCTTCCACCAAATTAGACCATGACCTTCCATCTTGAGACATGCAAAAGATTTTTTTCGAGCCTTAGTAACTTCATGCACACTAAAATATGCCTCCATTCAATTCAATCATTTGTCTAACAATTCTGCATCTAGTTGTCCTTAAAAGGATTTAATCTCAAACTTGGTCTCAACCTTGAAAGTATTATGTTTATATTTTACCTTAGCATTACCTCCTATTGGAGTTTGTTCATGCTCATCCATGAACTCACCTTCTTTTTCATCTTCTTCATGGGGCTCTCTGATGCCAAGCTTCTTGGCTATAGGACGAATCCCCATGTCCATGGATTCTTGGTTCCTAGTTGTGAGCGCTTGTTGTTTGGTGATAGTGTCTTTGGACTTTGTCTTGCTTTCAATGCATGATTCCAGTGCAGCTATTCTCTTAGAAAGATTCTTTTCGCCTTCTTGAGCCGTTTCTTACACCTACTGATTCACCTTCTTGTAGAAATCTCAGGATTGCAAGGCAGCAATTCTTCTTCATTAGATCTTGTCACAATCATACAACTCAATTAGAACTTTTCCAAAATGACCAAAATACTTATCTTCTCTGATGCCAAGGTGATCTATAATCTCTCAAGTGCAATTGTTTCTAGAATTTACAGAATCACAAATTGCTGTTCTACATTGAATTTGATTCAAAATGGCAGTAAATTACTCAAACGATTTAGAAATAATGTGATTTGATGTTGGAAGATACAAACAATAAACTTAGAACTCAAAAATGAACGTAAATAAGCATGAACATAACACATAAACCATGGAGGTGCAAAGATGCAGATTTTGGTTTGGAAAACCCCAAGATGGGGAAATACCAGTTGGAAGTGGCAATTGCCCAGCTTCCTATCTTATTATAGCCAAAGACAAATTACAATAGTCCTTTAAAACAAGTTCAACAGTTGGTCTGCTATCTTGCTTAAAAACATCCTTCTGTTCCTTCCTCCAATCCTTTCTATAATCAACTGAACACAATCTCTGATCATCGATGCCTTCTTTGTATCCATGCCTTTTCTTATCACACTTAGAGATGTCCTTTCGTGCATTAAAGGATCCCCAATCATTTTAGACTATCAAGAGTGAACTTCCCTTGCTGTATCTGTCTTTGTACGGTTACTATGGGCGAAACCATCAGTTAATGCAAACCGGCAGTTTTGTAACCACTGCTCTCCAGGAATTGGCTGTTACGTAATCACTGCCTGTATGAAGTGGCAGTTCTGTTACCATCTACATAATACTCCCTTAGGAGCCTTGCTGTTGATTGAAACTAGGTTTGTTTTGGTTGAGTGATGAAGTGGATTGTTTTTTAGGATTCTTATCGATCATTAATATTGTACATTTATTTCTTATGGAAATGCATGTTTATAATTTAAGAGCACGTGACTTACATTTATGGCCGTTCTAACAATCTCCTTTACTCCATAGTGGAGGAGATTGTTTTTCATATAGAGACTTGAGAGTACTTGAATAATGGCAGGACAAAAACATTTCTTAAGGAATTCAAATATTTAACAATATCTTCTAATAAATTGAAATTTAAAATGTTGGGCCATATTCTTTTGGGTTATCTAACAAAAGCTACCGACCACATCCATTCTTGTATTACTGTTCCTGGAGTGGAAGTTTATGGATATACCTATTGAACTAAGCACATGTTATTAACTATTGCAGAGCATTTATAAAACAAGGGTGATAAACTTACCAAAAAAATTGCATCTCAATAAAGATTGTTTGTTCTTTATCCTTAATGGGATATTGCCTAAATGTCACGTTTCATGTTCTATGTACTTGCATACATGCATTAGCGCAGTGATTTCCATGCATTGCATTGACTGAGAAGTATTTCTAGTTTCTACTCAATCCTTCAAGTGAGCATTTGAGTATTATCATTAGTAATCAAATTTATTCATGTTCATCACCTTCTTCCCTGGGGATTTTGGCTTACAAGTTCATGGCTCCATCCAAATTTGTAGTATCCATCTGATCAAACATAATATCATGGGTTTCCAATGTAATGACCTAAACTTTGATAATATCAAGTAACATGCTAAAGCATAAGACACCCATCCGTAATCCTTTTTTTTCTAATACAATAATAGGGGATGTAGGCTCTATCATAGGAGGATGGAGCCGAAGAATTTTCTCGATAAGGTCTTATCTAACTTTCCTATTTGCCAACATATTTCATCCATATTCAACATGATGCCAGAAACATTCAATCACTACAAAAGATTTTACTGGGGACTAGTGTACTGCCTATGCATAATGTACAATTTCTATTCCCTCAGTTATGTACCAATGACGTTTTAGGTTTAGCCAAGAATCAAAAGTCACCTACAAGTTAAGGATGTTTGCTATAACAATTTTATAGGTGATTTTCTTGCAACCTCTTCAATGTCCTAAATTGAGAAATAATTTGTTTGGTTTTAGGCTTGTTATTTTTTCTTTGCTTATCACAACATATTTAATGCCTCTATTTATTTGATTTCAGCAAGGAGAGGTCAGGAAAGCTTTGGAAGTACTGCAAAAACCAAATGTTTCTCCAGAGTTGCAGGTATATTTGTATATGAGCTAGCTGAGATATGATTTGCAAAAAAGGAAAAATTAGTCTAGAAATTTATGTAGGATACACAAGAAACATGATGCTGTAAGAGTTCTTTACTGCGTCTTTGATGTGTCTCTGATTGTTTTCTTATTGTAGTACAAGTTTGCACCAGATTTGATCATGCTAGATCCATATGAAACTGTTGAGTCATGGATGGTTACAAACAATTTGAACCCAAGGAGATTGATTCCTGCATTGATGCGTTATTCTAGTGAACCCCATTCAAAGTAAGTATAGGGTATTGTTTATTCATAGTTCTTGTATTTTTGTATATCTTGTCATCTCAGACTTCTCTGAACATGAAAACTGGTGTATTTTAAAGTTTTCTGTGATTTGTAAGCATCTCCTTTCTTGTTTTTCTTTCATGTAATGCTTCTGTGGCTTGATCTTTTTCTTTTCTTTTTTTTTTTTTTTTGAGGAAAAGCTTGATCTTTACAAAGACAATGCAGATAGAAATTAGAAAGATTGTTCTTCACAAGAAATGAAATAATTTTTGATAAGGAATTATAGATTACGCAAGCTGACACATCCAATAGTTTTTTCATCAAATTATGTTTAGTGGAAATCTTTGGTTTGATTTTTTTGGAGCAAACTTTCAAGCATTTCTGCCCTGAAATGGATCCAAAAGTAGGGCTGGAAACGTCAGAAATTTAAACTTTCACATGGCCATCTTAGAAGTACTTTATGAGAATCTGAAACAATTAATTATTTTTCTTTATTTTGAATAAGTTGCTTATCTAGTTCCTTAAAATATTTCAGGAATAATACAAGTCTTTGATGTTCCTATACATGCATAGGCATCTACTTCAATTACAATGCTGCATGTGGTTTCTGTCATTGTTTTATTTTCAATAGCACTCGAGGAAATGTTTGACCTTTCAAAAACAAGAAAGTAAGAATTGTGTAACCTCTATTCTTTTAGCAGTAAGAAACGTGTAACCTCTATTCTTTTAGTACTTCCTAAAAAATATTATACATACAGAGAATGGCTGTGACATGTCCATTTTAATGTCTTGCAATCTCTGTTCAATCTACTTATGTGATATAGACAACGAATTAATCTACTAAACGTTATTAAAAAAATTAGTTCTAGTCAATTGTTAATGTACTTCATTATCACTATGAAGTGCGAGTCTAAATGAATAGAGAGTCCTGCACTGTTCAGTTTTATTATGAAATATATCTACTATTTTCATCCACTATGAGGACTCTAGTTTCATAGTTTCTAAGCAAGATTGGTTGTATTAATATGAATATAATTGTAGGCTATGCTATCACAAAGGTACTCGACCTTTGATTTTATCTTTGCCTTTTGGGATCAGAAGAGATTTTACATGTGGTTAGATGTTGACACTTCCAATAATTTCATGAGTTTTGTTGAAGGCATATTGTATTTGGTTCAGACTAAGTTGCTTGTAGCAGGAAATTGATTTGACTTATGTCCAAGAGAAATTATAAGTAGTTTGTGCGTTTGGTATTGTGTAACATTGCACATGCCTAGACCTATTATGATAATTTGTTTCTCACCAATTGATGCATAACTGAAAGGAAGACAAACTAATAAAAATACAAGATCTTACAGTGGGGGCACCTAAACACTGAGGATTGGATTACACTTTGTGTATCCTGAAAATGGAGGAAGAAATCTCCAATAGAAGAGTGTTTATGATGCAGGAGCATCCGCAGTCCAGATCAATCTTGCTCACCAAAAACATAGTAAATTTTTTTTTTGTTTTGGTTCTTGGTGTGTTTGGAGGAAGTTTCTTGGTTTTTGTGCTAGTCCTTCATGTACTTGGCATGTTCTAATGGTTGCATCGCACTTGTACTTGCAACATTCATCATGAGAAGTTGGGTTGACTTGGTGTTTTGATGTTCAGACTTCAACTTTTCAAGTTGCAGGGTTACAGTGCTATTCGGACTTCTTAGTCTCGAATAGGTCTTGGTGGAAAATGTGTGCACTTAGCAGTGTTAATCGGGCTCTAGATGACCGATTAGGTCTATCGGTGACTTTGTTGGCTTGCCTTTGCTAATTGGCATTCAGTTCACCGATTAGGTCTTTGCATACATCAAAGGGCTCTTGCAGTTGTAATCAGGATCCTTTTTACTGATTAGGTCTTCATTCAAGATTGAATCCCTTTGCAGTTGTAATCGGAGTTATCATTCCTGATTTGGTTTTGTAGTGTTCGTGCTAAACTTGTAGTTCTAATCGAAAATCGGTTTCTTGATCAGGTCTTTGGCTTCATCAAAATGGTTTCTATTTGTAATCGGGTTTCAATTGCCTGATTGGATCTTGGACAGTCGAATAACTCATTGCTTTAGCAATCGGGATTTGTTTCCCCGAATTGGTCTTGACAGTCATTGTTCCAAAGTGATAGTACTAATTGGGATCAACATTACTGATTAGGTCTTCAGTGACTTTGTTCATAGCAAGCTTTGCTAATCGAGATTCATTCCCCAGTTAGGTCCTGGGTAGACGGAACATACTTCACAGTGGTAATTGGGATTACCATCCCCGATTAGGTCTATCTCTTCATGGAAGATGCTTCGTAGTTGTAATCCGGAGATTACAACCACGATTAGATCTTGAATTTAATTCGCTTGGCATTGCCTTTGAAACCGGAACAAAAACCCTGACTGGCTCATGAGGCTTCAACAGAATTCATAGTGGTTATCAGGAAACCAAACCCCAAACAGGTCTTGAGTGAAGCTTTGTTTCAACTTTCAAACAGTGGTATTCAGGAGGACAAAGACCTGATAGGTCTTAGCTATGTGAAACTTGGTTTGGCACCTATGAAAAGTCCGACTAGGACTACACAGTGTAAATTTCATGCAGAAAGCCCGACAACATCTATTGTATGTTGAAAAGTGCCTTCAAAACTTCAACTAGGTCTCCTGTACATGCTCAGAATGCGTTTTCCTGGTCTTTTGTCTTTTGGGAAGCCATACAAGCCTGAGATGGAGGATGAAACGTTGGTGGAAGTTGATGAGATGTTGGGGGAAGATCAGAGGTAATCCATTCTCGTCGTTAAAGAAAAAATGACTTTTATTTAGAAGGCTCGGCTGGAAAACAGAGTTTAAGACCAAAATGTATTGATTATTTCCTTCTTGGTCTGTAGGTGATATTGTATGACTGTCATTTGAAGGCAGAGGTCTGTGTACAGCCTATAGGTGTAGGGTAGTGTTTCTTCCATGCATTTGTGTCTTGAATAATCCTAGTTGAGGCATGTTGTACTTGAATTCCGCTGCGATTAATGAAGTATTTTGAATCTCTGTAGTATGAATGTAAAGTGTTTGATAGAATGCCCAAGTGTGACCATTTGGATTGTTGAACCCTGCAACATGGGAGTTTAATGGCAGATTTTTATTAGTCTCCCCTTCCTCGTGCTTGCACCAGTTTATGTGCATCTGTACTAATCAGATAATAGGATTGATGTACTGCAAAATGAGAGGTCAACTCTATTTACAGGAAGAGTGCATGGACTGCCTAAATTATAAATCACCATGCTTTTATGCTGTAGGTAAAGTAGCAGAAAATATCTGTAAGTGGTACACTAAGCTATCAGATACTCTCGGTATCCTTGTCATATCTGTATCCAGCTTATCTACTACGTATCTAGTTATGGATACATATCAGACACCTGGGAAATTTCATGCCATGTCTAGATACAGCCTGTCTTTGGCTGTGTTCTATATAGATAAGCACCGAAATATCCAGGTTGTGTCCTTTGTATTTCATGATCTAAACTTATTCTCTTAATCCCCTACCACTTTCTAGTTTCTTCTTAATCCAGTTGGCTTAAGCATCTATTTTAGTCCTGTTCAAAAGAAGAATTAATATAATATGCAATCTTTGTAGTAGACATCAATGAATATAAATATAATGCATCCATAGAGTGGCATATTACTATTCTATGATTTTTAATGGACGTACATTAGTATTATCAGGTCTTCCCATCAATTACATTCGATCTCATAAATGTTTATATGGTACATGAACAGTTACTATCCCTAATCGCTTTACTTTGTTCCTTTTTTTTTAGCTTCTAGGATTCTCTTTGTATAGCTTCCTAGAAATTTCTATTTTTAATTGTTGTATCCTCAAGTCCCATTGACCCACATTTGGTTATCTGTGGATGTTAATATATAATTTCCTAATTGCTCAATGAACTCAATCAATTTAGTACCTGTCAATCAGTAACTTATTGGAACCTATCCCTTAGAAAATATGACTGTTGACATAGTGGCAGAAAACAACCTTGCTATCTTAAGTGGATGTACGTTGGAGTCACATTGAACTACTTTTTCATTCCTGGCTAATTTAATTATTTTCTGTTTTAGAAGTCGCTTTTATGTCCAACAACACTGTTTTGACTATTGGAGGTTTTGTTTTTGAAAATAATGGTCTGATTCCGAAAGTACCTGCAAAAAATGCCATTCAGATATGAGTATTTTACTGAGATTCTTTAATTTTTGTTAGAATGGGAAGGACCTCCATATGGAAGCCGCATTTCTGATCGATTCAAAGAAAGAGATTTGGAGTTTGTTGTCCTTAGTTTGTTCGCCTATATTTTTTTTTTGTATTTTGATGTCTTGATCTATAGTCTCAACTCATCTTCTTCTCAATGGAACCGTGGCCATTCTTCATTCTGTTTTATGATGATGTCCTGAAGGAGAAACCACTGTGTCGAACCATGGCCATTCTCAATGCAACTATGGCCTTGTGCATCATTGATATTGGCATCTCCATTTATGTGCATCTGTCTTGCACTTCTGCAAATCTGTAGTATATTCACGCATTTCAGAACTTCCTTGACAAGTTTGTCCTACCCTTATCTGTTAACGTGTGTACCTACCTCAAGGTTGCACTTATTAGGTCTGTTTTCAAGGCCTTCTTGGTTATTTTGTTTTCCAAAGATCTAGGGTTTTAGAGCACAAATGTATGGTATCCACCCTCTAAAAGCTTATGGCCTGTTTCTCAGGTGGGCTTCAATCTTTAAAAAGTCAAAACATGTAACAGGAAAGGACCTCATTCATGTTAGATGAAGAATACCACTGTCAAAAATTTGTGAATGTTTTGGGAAGATCCCACTTTTCCCGCATTTGCATTTGCTTTTTATTTATATATTTATTTATTTGTTGTGTTCTTCCCACATTGACCAAGGAACAGAAAAGAACAGATAAAATAGACAAGATACTTCACACATGTTGCTGTGTGTATACGCACATGATGAAAAGACAAAGGTTAGCAAAAGCTGGCAAGGATGACCACACTGATGGAGAGAACACCAAAAATGGATAGATTTTTTTTCCTTTTAATGGCTTGCTGGACATAAGTGACCAGCTAACACACAAGAATGGACTATGTTGATGTCCATGAAGTCTTAATGCTTTATGAAATTTTCCTTGTTACAAAATCCTGACGGAAATGCAAAGGAACAACAATGTAACAATGATTAGAGTAACAATTTTATTCTTATTTTTCATTTTTTTCGTTTAACGAAGAAATCTGACAAAACATTCAGAAGAAGACATTACATGTATATAAATATATAAAGCAGATGGGAATAAAATAAAAAAATGGAGAGAAGGTACAAACCAGGAGTTTTTTTTGACAAAAGTATAGGATAAAATGAAAATTATAAAAACAAGGTTGGATAATGCAAGCAAGGACAACCATGTAGATGGGGAGAATGATAAAATGGATTATTTTTCATTTTAATTTTGGTTTGCTAGACTAAGAAAGAACAGAAGTGACAGACGAACATGGAAACCAACTATTGTGATGGCTGTGCCAGTTCTAATGCTTTTTGTTTTTTCTTGCCATAAATCTTTAAGGAATTGCTGAGGAACGGCAATAGAAGGAAGGTTAGGGAAAACATTTTGTTTTTTCTTTTATGTTTTATTTAACTGGGAAAACTGAAAGAACAGTATTGAAGACATTACACAGTTATCAATGCATGAAGAGACCGGAAGAAGACATTGCAGGGACTATGAAGACACAAATAGAGGAAGAGGGAACATATTAAGGACTAAAGAAAATCAAGCTTAGACCTTGTCTGTACATGGGATTGTGAAAGGTTTTCAAGATTCAAAAAAAATCTTCTTGTCTTTTTTAGTTGATTCATCAAATTCTAAAGGAGTATCTACATTACATTTACCATTTTTCTAGCTATTGATACAATAAAGTTTTGCATGTATTTATTTTTTATCAATATTGTAACAACAATGTAAATAGAAACACAGTTTTTTTTTAAATTCACCATTAATAGAACATTTTAATTTATTATAACCATCGCCCTTGGAAATTCTTTCAAAAAATTATATTTATTGAAAGAAAGGAAGAAAGTATATTAACTTTTAAGGTCTCCGACTGACCACATTAGGTCAATCGGACTTGTAAAGACATCTAGTGACAAGGCGAAAATGCTAGGGCAAAATGAATCCTAAGCACTTAAAAAGTGGCCAAGAACTAAAACACTAAAAAAATGAAAATATAACTAGAGGTATACCCAAAGCGGAAAACCCTAATTATAATATAAAACTACATATATAAATGGCCATGTGAAAGGAAGATCACTCAAGGGAAACAAGGAACAGAAGAAGACTAAAGCTGGCAACCGAGGCTGGGCACAAGTGTTATCACCTGCCTTTATCATGACTCTTGAGACTGTCAGCATCATCATTCACCACCAAAATTGGACCTATGCAGGATTAGATATTTAGGATATCTAATTTATGGTGAATGATATTAATATAATAAATTCTTTCTTGTTTTATTGAAAATGTGTAATTCATTTTAAATTTTCTCTATAGCCATTTTTTATTTAAAAAAAAAATCTTAATACTAAAGTAAGAAATAGGCTGGATGAAAAGCATTGGAAGATGGTTGCAACACACTAATTATATTGAACAAGGGACACTCTTTGGTCTGACCTCAGGTTCCGATAGCAAATGATATATTTTTGCTAAAATAAAGACAAATAGTAACCAAAGTAGATGAACTTAGATTGGGGGTGCGCCTACATACCTGGGGTTGGATCATATAATAAAATTAGAGGAAGACATCTTCAATAAGCATACTCTACTTGTATTTATGAGAAAATAGGACAATCGATTACAAAACGGGGGTCACCCTTATTTATGGCAAGTCCATATATGCTGCCCAAGCCCGAAAGCACCATGGTATTATGGCCATGGTAAAGATGCACACATTGTGAATAAACAGTACATGGCATAAAATTCACCGAAGTACATAGCACCCTACTACATAATTAGCATTAGACAAAATTGCTAAAGTAAAACAAGGTATTATGTTTAAGTGCACAACACCGACTCCATGTTTGAAAGATACATGTGTCACTGTCTGTGAATGTGTTCTTCTTTGATGTGCCTGTGCAATCACAATCTGGCTCTGAAATAGGTACCTGTTCAATAATTATGATTCATGTAGAATCATGATTTATGTCCTTAGAACCTTAACCAATGGAGAAATATGAAATCCACCTATCATCGTACGTTGGATAGACAAATCAGTCCTAAATAACTTGCATCGTTGTAGAAATAAAAATTCATAGCAGTTCTTAAATATCATTTAATGCCTTATGTCTATTTCTGTAAGTCCTTGAAACTGCAGATAAAAATCATTTCAATTCTTTTTACTATGGCCTGAAAAATAATTCAAGCTCCTTCTATCATAGCTTGAGCTTTCCTTTTATCTTCTTTAGGGTGCATATTACCAATATGTTGAATTTGGTGATCTTGAATTATTGTCTCAGCCAGGTCTTGTATGACAGCGTGGACAAGGATCTTCCTCGCACCTATATGAGAGTGCATCAAATTGCTAAACAATGACCATATAGGGTTCCTCTCTCAACATGGTGAGGAGGACCCGCATGTCTGCTACAACACCAAATTTAGGAGTGTTAACATCCATCCGATCAACAGCCTTTCTTCTTTAAAAGCACTCAACTCTCCCAGGTTGAGGTTGGTTTTATCATGATAAAATTTCGTTACACCTGGATTACCAGAAGAAGGAGATTCGTGTTAGTAAGATGGAGCTCCAAATACCCCTACAATGCTGCCTGACCATCCGTGAGTTGGAAAATTCATATCATTCCAACATAGAGGTCAATTGAGATTTCCCAATTGAGTGTTTAAAAATTTGTATCCTTTCAAATTATTTTCTTCTTCTCATAGGTGATGTTATAGTTCTTTGGTAGAAGGATTATTGGTGATGATATTGCTATTGCAAAACAAAGATAATACTTATCGTTGTCCCTTGTTTGCTTTTGATGTTTTGCTTGATTGATATGCAATAATTGCATTAACAAGACATTTTTGTGAAAGGATATGCATTAAACCATATTCACAATGAAAAATAGACATCTGTTTTCAAGATTTGGCTTATCATACATGGTGTACCAGATTTAGGAGGTGGATATATGAAACATAACTATTTTTTCTCGTATAGAGGATATGAAGGATAAAATATACCAGAAGGGCCAAGCTAAAGGGGAACGAACGTCTTTAACTCCCTTATGTATTATTCTTTTAATTGTTATAAACTCATAAGAAACTGCAAAAGTCCCCACCACTAGGAAAAATGTTACAATATGCTTGCAAAAATTAAAGAAGCGTGGAGGGAATAAAATCCAATTAATTAACCCAGACGAATAGCCTGGTTAGGAATGAGAAATTTGAAGAAGATTATATGTTTGCAAACAAGATTCTTTTTGTAGCAATATATTTATATTTGTTAATTGCAAGAAATAGTTTCTCAAGAAAATACTGTAGCCACCTCTTATTCTTCATATATACAGATAGTATGTTTCATCCTTCATGTTATAGCCACTTAATTCTATATTCAGTACTTGCATAGGGAGCATGACATGCATCACTTGTGCACAGATAAGACTTAATTCTATGGAAGATACGAGCAATTATACACAGAAACAACCATTGATAAATTGTTATTGTTTAGGTCACAGCTGAGCCAGCACGCCTCATAGGCATATGAGACTTGACACTTTACCTTATATTTTGTTCATACTTGTTCCTCTTTGGGTTTCGACCCTTTAAAAAATTAAAAAAGCTCGTGTTAAATCAAACCTTGCCAATCCGTCTAAGCCTGAGGTATCAAATGAGTAGAAATGTCTTCATTAGTCATATCTTAGAAATTCCTGGCTAAGCACGGTATCAGATGAGTAGAAATGTCTTCATAGTCATATGTGTAATGTACATGGTCTTTAACATAGTCAGGTCTGACTGACATGGATGGATATATTGATGGAGATCTCTGAATGTATCAATCCAATTAGTACATATAGGAAAAAGTATGGAACATACAATCGTTTTCTTGTGGCATTATTAAATTGTTACCAAAACCACAACTGCCATTGAATCGTTAAGGTTATGAATATATTGGAAGGGAAAATTTTTAGAAAATTAAAATTTCATAGTATAAGCAAAAAACGTGTTAAATTATTATTAGGAATATCTTTAATTAGTGCTCCATTATGTAAGTGATGAAATATTTGTATGTGTGAAATAATAATAATAATGTGTGAGGGAGTTGCTAAAACAAGTCATGTAGATGTGTTAGGAGAGATATTAGGATATGGAGAGATAATAGGGATAAGTTGAGTGATCTAGGGGATTCAAGATGAAGTTTGAACCCTTGAATAAAGGAGTGCAAATGTCTATATATTGTAGTCATTTGTTAATGGAATATAGAACGAGAGTTTTATTGTGTGATTATCTTGTGTGGAATCTGATCCAAAATAATTTTTGGTATCAGAGTGTGGTTTTCTTCTGACAGCAATTTTCCAATAGCGATGCGAGTCATGCGTGAGTAATGTAACTATGATAGGCCCATGTGCATAGCGCTGAAGAAATTCGTAAATTCAAGCTTTACATAATATTGGTGGCATGTTAGTGTTAGATTAGTTGCTTCTTGGACTTGCATAGATCTGCTACCAATGTTTGGAGGCTATCTTTTGAACACGCATTCATTCAGTTAAATCTCCAAGTAGATCTAATATGTACAGACTGACATTCAAGTGATCTTGACTGCTATTGCCGAGGAGTTCTTGCAAGCTGATTGGTGCTACAGTTATTATTGCCTCGAATGGCTTATGGAGTCTGTAGCATTGATTGACGCTCGTACACTTAACTGATGTCTTTGTAGTCAGAAGATTTGGTGGTTGTTTAAATAAATTCTGCCATCATATACTGCACACCAACGCAGTTCTGTTCTCCTCAAGATCTATCTCAATTTAGAGATCGCAAGGCCTGATTATTCTGAGCGTTCTGCATTGACATTCCAGATGTGACTGTGTAATGTGCAGTTCTGATTACCATCATTAATATCCAAAATCCCACGGATTGTGTATTAATGAAGACAATGGATGTGAGAAGCTGATGACAACTGGTAAACTGCACATTCTGAACTAAGTAAGCCATGAGATAAGACGGTAAGTTGTGTGATCAAATATGCAGATAAGTCATAAAATTATTATCATTAAAAGTAGGTAACGTCTTTAGTGGTTAGTTAATTAGCTTACATGGTTTATTAATTTGTGACTATAAATGTAGGATTGTCAACATGTCTACAATATTTAATTTGCCTTATAAAGTCAACGTCATTTATTTAAAAGTATATTATTTTAGGTAAATGGGCCAAAATTAAGTTTATTTTTTTTGAATTAGTGTTTGAGATTTGAGATGTTATTAGGTCAATAAGTTGTATAAATGTCAATAATTTATAGGTGTGTAATTTTATTTAAATAATAAAAACAAAAGTATCACTTAATCCAATTATAGTTGGATTCAAATTGTTACTTGTGTCAATCTAAAATATGTCAGATTTGTGAGTCTTGTTTAGGTGAATGCTAGGGTCTTGTTTAGGTGAATACTAGGGTAAATATCTCATATTGTTTGTACAAATGCATTTTCAGTAGAAACTGATTTCTTGTACTTGTGTATTAAATATCTTTGAAGATGGGCATTCGATTAGAAAAATTCACTAGACTTAATTATCACGCATGGAAAGTTAAAATTCAGATGCAACTAATGAACGAGAATTTGTGGGGAATAGTAAATGGTAAAGAGAAATCAACAACAAATCCTAATAAGTTGTTGGAATGGCAAAACAAAGATGATTAAGCCAAAGCCATCTTTGGCCTTACACTTTCAGATTTTGAATTGCACTATGTAGATTTGGAGAAACCATCCACATATATATGGGACAATCTGAACAAAACATTTGGTGCTAAAGCACTTAATCCAAAATTTTCTCTGAAGTTACAACTGTATAGGTTCAAAATGAGTGATGGAGTTACAATGTCTAGTCATCTCAATGGTCTAAGTCCCTCCTCAGACAATTTGCAGAAGTCAAGGCTCCAGTTGATGAAGAAGATGCTAAAGCAATATTGTTAAATATTTTGTCTCTCAAATATAGCAATGTTGTTTTTCCTCTTATTCAAATGCCATCGCAATGTCTAGAAGATATGATCTCAACTCTTCTAGCTGAAGAAAAAAGAGTAACAACAGAAGATACAAAAGAGGAAAGTGTGTTTTATTCAAAATAACAATCGTAAACAATCAGAGAAAAATAAGGAAATTGAATGCTTTTACTGCAAGAAAAAAGGACACACATCTTGGAGTTGTAAAACTCGAGCTCGAGATAGTATTGAAGGAAAACTGAAAGAAAAACCAAATGAAGTTAATATGATCATTGAGAAAGCACCAATCATTGAGGAAGATTCAAAGATTTCTGATAATAGTGATGAAAAATATTTATACTAACTAAACAATAGTGAAAATAGGAGGTTGGAGGCAAATGAAGGTTGGAGGACATTCAATGTCCTCTCATCAGCCACTAGTGATTGGGCCACATTGTGAATTAGTGGCATCTTTTTTTATCATTTTGCTTGTCTTGTGTGGTGTGTTGAATAATCTCATACAATGCTGATATTTGTGAAAAATTCATGTTTGAAGAAGCCGGTTTTCGAGAGCAAAAGTATGATTTCGATATAAGCTTAGTATGGATTGTTGTCCAACCAGTTTTGAGAGTTTGTGAATCTTAGTTATTCAGAATTCGAGAGGTTCGGGGAAAGAGGTCCGAGAATTGTCTTAAGAATTTGACTTAGGAACTACACCTTTTCGAAGGTTAAGAGGCAACTTGATGGAGTGTTACTTGGTCTATGTAAGTTTTCATAGAAAAGCTTTTGCATCATGTGATTCTTTCCCCATGTTTGCATTGGGGCATGGGGGCGCGGGGCGGTTGTTAGGAATATCTTTAGTTAGTGCTCCATTATGTAAGTGATGAAATATTTGTATGTGTGAAATAATAATAATAATGTGTGAGTGAGTTGCTAAAACAACTCACGTAGAGGTGTTAGGAGAGAGACTAGGATATGGAGAGATAAAAGGGATAAGTTAAGTGATTTAGGGGATTCAAGATGAAGTTTGAATCCTTGAATAACGGAGTGCAAATGTCTATATATTGTAATTATTTGTTAATGGAATAGAGAACGAGAGTTTTATTGTGTGAAATCTGAACCAAAATAGTAATTATCATTGTTTTAGAAAAATTGCCAAAATTTTCCTGATTTCAGATTTATTGGATGAATCACTATTTCCTTTTTCTTTTTAAAAAAAAAAAAAAAAAAGAGCTATTTTCACAATTTTAATACATAAAAATGGTTAAAATCTAAGTTTAAATTGTGATTTTTCTGATTAACCATTGATTTTGGTAACATTGCATTATCACAAGCAACACTAATCCAAAACTTAAATCAGAGATAATAATTACTTTATGTTCAATAACTTGATGTAGATAAGTACTTGTTACTAAAACAAGGTACTTGTCTCCATGTGTTGATCTAGAGTGGGATTTTGGTTAATGTATAAATTTTCTGTCTTGTAAGATAAACAAGGCTTGGTTCTCTTTTTACCTGTCAGTTAAGCTATTTGTTTGTGACTGATTTGTTTGAGTATAATGGATAACCTGTAATATATTTTATTCAGAAAACCTAAATGTTTAAACTTTAGAATACATATTTGCAATGTGTTCGTAGATTTGTCATAACAAGATGCTATTTTTAGAAGTATTGAACTTATTAGGATCATCCTAGATGCTTGGCTTCCATTTAAGTATGATTTTTTGGGTACTTTACTGTAGGAAAATCTATATCTCTGTGTTTCTGATAAATATATACATATAGAGAGCAGTGTTTCCTTAGGTTCTGGCTTGCACTGTGCAACTCTGTTGGGTGGGGCAATGGTCAACACAGGATTCTTGTACTCGTATAGCCATGAATTGACCTTGTGTAATTCCACACATGATGGGCATTGAATGTTTACTTTTGTTATATATCTTATTTCAACAAGCATACTTGGGTTGTTTAGGTGCAAACTTGTTCATCCCATCTTCACATGGATTGTTATGTTGGTTTTCAAGTGCATTAATTGGAATTTCTATTAAGTATTATCCTTAATGAATCATTGTCTGCAGAGACGAGGCACATGAAGCTATCAAGTATTTGGAATTCTGTGTCCAACGGCTCCAAAATGAAGATTCTGCTGTGCATAATTTGTTACTTTCCTTGTACACAAAGCAGGTTGGTTCAGCAACCATGTCGTCCCTTGTGAAACATAATATAGTCTTACTTTTGAGTCCTACATAAAGGATGTCTCTTTGCTGCAAATGTGTCAAGTGAAAAATGTCATGGAACTAGCAGATTCTTATTTCTATATATGTTAGCATGGTGGGGATTGCATACGGATTGTGATAGCTCATTAGTAAAATTATCTTCAATTTTAAGCAAGGTGATTTTTGTTAATGTTATGCCTTTTTATTTTATTGGTATGAACTTTATGCCTTTAAGTCCTTAAGCATTTTTACATCCTTGTTGGGGAGTCAGGACCTCCAACTAAGGAAATCAAAATATTAGGATCAAATGGGTTAACTTAATCAAAACATGATCATGTTTCACATTTGTGTTTTTTTCCTTCATTCTCACTTGTGCTAAGGTTCATTTACCATGTATCTATGGCTTTAACTTATTTTTTCTTCTTTGTTGCATTATAACTAGCTGAGAATAAATTGATGATTACAAGAATCAGTGTGCTCTAGACCAACCTAGTTTTCATAATTCTTCCCTCCAGTGCGCTTTGAAATAGAATATTAGTACACCATAAAAAGTGCCCCTGGTATTACTCTAATTGCAACACATCAATATTTATTACAAGATGGCCTACTTTGTGCAGTGAAAAGTTGTGTTTTTCTGCACATTTTTATTCTTAAATTTTAGATGGCCTATTTTGTTCATTCTCTTACCATTTCACTGTGAATAAACCTTCCAGTTCTATATTCAGCTTTAGTCTTTTGAGAACATTGTGATAGTCTGATGTGTGCGTCTTTCCTTGCAAAGTAAGACCAAGTACATAGAAGGATTATAATTTTTAATCTGCATTGGATGGTTGTAACTATTTTGTAAATCATTTTAGTTTTAGATTTGACATGACTTGTGCACTCCCTTTGTGACTATTTCCTTTTTTCATTCTTGAACGCTAACATAATTTCCTTTTTTCATTTCTGTAATCTGCAGCCCCTTTGACCTACTTTTGTGGACATTAATATATTTATTTTATCTTATCTTATTTACATGAAGAGAGTCTGATATGTACTTACCATCATTGAGGGGATTTTATCCTTGAAAAGAGAAGATAAAGTGAATGGATATTTTAAGAGAGGCGATTAAGTTTTTATTATTTTATTTATTGACTAAAAATGATTTACAGTTTTCTATAGGTTCTGCATTCTTTGACAGTAACATTTTTAATGTAGGAAAGATAATTAGTATTGCATGGAATTTTTCCTTTTTTCCATTTTTTGTCCTAACATTTTTCTCATTGATCAATATCGTGTGCTTTTTTGTCTTCCAATGAGCACAGAAAGATGAAAGTGCACTCTTACGCTTCCTTCAATGCAAGTATGGAAAAGGGCGACCCGGCAGACCAGATATATTCTTTGATCCTAAGTATGCTTTACGTCTTTGTCTTAAAGAGGGACGGATGCGCGCTTGTGTTTACATCTATAGCATGCTTGGCATGCATGAAGCAGCTGTTGCTCTTGCATTACAGGTAATGATGATCATGGAAAGCTTCTCCTGTGGGATAGTATTCTCTAACATGCAAGTGACCCCATGGAATCCCATCCCACTTTGTCCCTTTTTTGTTGGTTTGTTCAAAATTCAATGTTAATTCTGTATTTTTTTTGTTATTTCCTTAATTTTGTTATTATTTCCTTGGAGACCATGCATATGTCCCTCAGTTGGGACACAAATATTAATTATTAAAGATTCTAAGTTCTAACTGATATCTGATTTATTGACTCTCAAGTTCAGGCTCGCTAGAATTCACAAAATCAAAACTTGCTGTCCTACTTTTAATCCACTTCAAAATGACAGTTCCATTTATACCATTGACTTAGAATCTAGTGCAATGTGCTGTTGCAAGAGTAAATACAGAACTTTAAGAAAGGAAACATGGAAACATGAATGTAAGAACATGAAACAAAACTCAAAACATGGAGATAACGACACAAAGGTTTTTGGTCTGGAAAACCCCCGAGGTGAAAGGAAAAACCAGTGGAAGAGGAAATTACTATGCTTCCTATCTTCTCATGGCCAAAGACAGATTACAATATGTTAGTAGAACAAGTACAACACTCAGCTATCTTGCTTACTCAGCTCTCTCACTATTCCTTTCTCATATTCTTCCTACAAACAAATAGAACACTCCCTCTATTCACAAATGTCTTCTCTCGATGTGTGCCATCTTCTTATATTGCTTGGAAATGTCCTTTCGATCACTAAAGAATTCCTAATCGACTTGGAATGTGGAGAGACACTTGCTATGTTTGTACCACACCTGTATGGTTACTGCAGGTGAAAACCCCGGTTTATGCAAACCAACAGTTATGTAACCACCTTGATGGTTTTGTAATTTCCACCTTGTAGGAACCAGAGATATGTAATTGCTTTGGCGGTTATGTAACCATGCACGCGGTGGTTTCATCAAATAGTCTAGAGCTCCTTCCTTAGAGCTTTGTCGATGCTTGAAATTGGGTCTTGATCATGTTGTTTGATGGATTGGATTATTTTTTGGATCCATATAGATCATACTTCCCTTATTGACAGGGTTTTGTTCCCACAAAAGCTTTTACTGGGGAAGGAGGATGGAAACATCTCTTCCACTTTCTCCTTCGAGTACCATCTTGCTTGCCTTGGCATCTTCCCTTTGAGTCCAACTTGCATGTCTCTCTAAATTTCTGCTACAACACTACGTCCTCCTCCAATTGTCCTTGTGCATCCACAACCAAGTCTTCTATGGAAGGTAGTAAATGTTCTTCTTCTTCCTCGTCTATCTGAATGGTTCATACAAGTGCAAATTTTCACAATTGACAACTAAATACATTCTCATGAATGAGGGTAAGTAAAGCTTGAAAGCGGTCTCATCGGTTTGCTACAAGACGGCAAACGGGCCATATCTTAGTGGCTTGAGCTTCCTAGCTTGTTCTTGAAGCTTTTCCTTGCTCATGTACAACCATACCTTGTCACCCACTTTGAGTGTGTGCTCTTTGTGGTGTGGGTCATGTCTAGCCTTGTAATTAGCTTGAGACTTCTCTAACTGCTCCTTTACCTTTAGATGGATTTGTTGAATCCTCTCAATGAAATTTTTTACCCTTGTCACTTCTGAGTTGTCTTTCTACACCTCCCTTTCCAATACATCATCAATAGGATTAGTTGGCAAATAGCCCAAACATGCTTAAAATGGTGACTATTAATAATGATATTAAATTTCGCATCATTATTCAATACTATGCGTATATCTCCTATCACTTCTACATGAGATCTTCTCTCACCTATGGAAATTAAATTAAAAAAAATTGTGTTTGCGATAAATTTAATAAAAAAACTTTTATTAAGCATAAATAAATTACTTTAGTTTAGGAGGTTGATAACCAAACATTAGTTAATAGATAACTAATAGTTCTTTAATAACTTCAATACCCCCATTAATGTCATGTCCCTCTGTTGGACATGGCACTATTGAAGACCTTTAGCCTTGCCTAGTTTCCCAAGGGCTAAAGGAAAAAGAGAAAAAGAGAAAAAGAAGGGAAACATTTGGTTTTGTAAAGAATACTTGTAAAATCACTTTATTATTATAATTTCACTTAAGTTGGGGCCTTTTTAAGGGTCATGACTATTGATCCACTTAAGTAAATTATTAAAATGTATTCTTTTATAATTTGAAAAAAAGATCAACAAAGGTATTTGCCCCCAAATTGGGCACTTCACTTGGGGAGAAGTATAAAAGCAATTGAGGGGTCTTGTTGAAGGGCATCTTGGATTATTATTTGAGTTTACAAATTTTGAGCATGAAAAAGATTGAGCTTTGGACTTGAAGACGAAAACCTTCAAGCAAAGAGATTGAGGATGAAAATCCTCATTCTTTCATGGGGCAACTTTATCTAGGAGCTGCCATTGTTCATCAAAATTCAGGAAAAAGCAAAAGTAAGGGTTTCCAAGTGGGCAAATAGCTTGGAAGGGTGGCGACTAGGGTTTGGGAGGCCAAAGTGGATTTTCAAATTGAAGATCCCTATTTTATAGGGTTGCGTTTGGATCTAAGGCTGGAAATGATCAATTCTAGCTAGGGTGAATTGGTTGGGAGTTGTTTATGAGATTTTGATAGGCTATTCTAAGCCTAAACATTATTCAGTAAATTTTTATTATTATTTCTGATTTTTGTGAGGATTTTGGAGGACATTTGGACCTCAAATATATTCCAAAAATTCATAATAAATTTTGCATAATTATTTGTTCAATTTTGTGTAATTTATGAAGGTTCCATGAAGTGTTGTTGCATGATAAATCAGTCATAAAATTAAATAAATATTTTAGATTGGGATGCCTAAGGTTTGAGGGCAATTTCATATTTTTGAAGGGCAAAACTTGTTTGTTAAAACCCCCACTTGGTGCACTGGGTTTATCTTAATTTTTAGCTATTTTTGAAGGGTTCAATTCAGCTAGGGTTTGCTGTTGGAAAAATCAGAAAACTGATTTTTATCTAGGGTTTGCAATAAATTTCAGCATTCAGAAAATATCCCGAAAAGGGGACATTTCAATTAATGACTAAACCAGAGACAACTATAATTTTTTCCTAGAAGTTTACAAACAAAATGGAACCTAAACCTTTAGTCATTAAATTTGTCGGCTGCTCCTTAGATATTACTCTGAAATCTGCAGTCCTCTGATGTTTTGTTAATGTCAAATGTATGAGCTTTGGTTGAGACAACAACTAAGAAAGGTCGCTAACATCAAAACATTGATCCAGTTGTATAGATGTAAAAAACATCAGGTTGCCCACCAAATGTCTGGAAAGTGATACATTAATCGGTAATGGATCATTAATCGCTGATAATTTCAGCACAATCTCCATAGTTACGAATCCAAAATCTTGAAGATGTTGATCAAACTGAATATCAATTACTGAGACTTAATCAACCTACAAACTAGATGATCAAGACCAAGTACCCAAAAATCTTTAGGTAGCACCATGAATTATTGCTATGAAGAGAAGCAACTGAAATGTTACTATCTTTGCAGCAGGAGTAAAAGCACAAGTCTCCTCATCGTCTATTCCCTCTAGTTGTGAAAACCCATTCGCAACAATACATGCCTTGTACTTGTCCAAAGTACCATCATCTTTGCTTTTGAATTTGTTCACCCATATGGATCCAATGGGTTGTTTAATTTGTAGTTTAGGTACCATAAAAAGGTAATGAATGAGAGCACAATGACCATGCTTTGTTGGATTAACAACCTTGGTTCCAGTCCTTCGATCCAATGCCTTTAATTGATGCATTGCAGCCTCTCGCGTTACTAATCATGCATTTGATTGAGGAATTTCATCTTCCCGCACATCCTCTATAGTGTAGTCTTCCTTTACAACTAGTGCATTTAAATTGACTGTAGCAGGGTAGAAAATTCTATACAAGCCACCTTTCCCAATGCCTAGGTCTACTATTTTGCCCTCTTTCACATCAAACACAATACATTGCTTCCCCAAGAAATTTATAGAAATGTTGGGATTTTCTGTTAACTTTGATTTTTCCAGTGTTATTCGACATACCTAACATTCATTAGTATGATTTTTCTATTTTATTCAATACTACAAATATCTCCTATCTCCTTTATTGCAAGTGACTCCATCAACTAATAGAATTGAATCAGAAATATTTATATTTTTAGTAAATTTGACATACTAGTCCTTACAACCCGTAAAATGTCTAGATGTGCCAAATGTAATGTACCTTTTTTTTAAACTAATTAATTCGAAGACCCAAAGCTTATTTTTATTTCTTGCAGGGTAAAAGGAAATTAATAAAGGAAAATAATATAATAATAATGTTTTAAGTTGTTCTCAACGTCACTTTATTTAATAACATAAAAATGACATTTATTATTATTAATTGGGACCAAAAAGCAAAATTAAATACATAGTCAAAAAAGTAATTATTATTATGAGGGGAAAAGTTCAATATTTAATTAAAAATGTAATTTTAATTACTTTAGGGTTAGGGTTTGGAAAAATGATTTTTATAAAAGGACAAAGGGCATTATTAATCATTATGTTATGATCATTCACTTTTCATAATTCACGGCAGAATCCAGAACTCTCCCCACTTCTGCTTGAGGACGAAAATATTTGTTGCAGCCGGATCAAAGGAAGAAACCCCTCCAGTGTATTGTGGTTGCTCCATATAGGGGTTACATTTGTTTCACACAGTTAGGTTATTCTCATATAATCAGAAATTAGGGTTTGCAGGGGCAGAATAGGGGTTGTTATTGATAGACCAGGTCTAGAATTGTTGTCGTACAGCCTAGGGTTTACCCTGTTGGCTAGTGTCACACCTTGAGGGCCTAGTGTTGTTGTTAGTAGTCTATACAATGCTGGTGTCATACCCCAACACCTTATTCATTCACCATATAACACAGTACAATAGGTTGTACTAGTTTGGGAGCAGTTTATATCAATTTCGGGCAAGTCCAGGGTGTATAGTGTTTAATTCACAACATTTGATTGACTTGTTACAGCAGTTCAGTCCTACCTAGGGCAAATTGTAGCACCTCAGAACATATTGTGGCCTTCCAAGAGTAGATCACAACACTTGGGCAGCTGTATGGACCATAAAGGAGCACTTATTGCTGCCGAATTGACAGCGCGAGCTGTAGGCATCACACATTCCCATTGCCAATCTTTGCATGAATGTTGTTCCAACACAAGGACATTTGCAGCCACCATTAAACTACCATACCAGCCCATAAATAAAGTACATAGCTGCACTTGGGCAGGGTTTGTGGAAATTCAGAAACATAATTGGTATTTAGACCTATTCTTGCACTTTGAATCTTCAGGTATCAATAAGGATTATTTTAAGTGAATTTTTATATTATTTTGCATTGTGATTCAGCTGTCTTGTATGATTTTCATCGAATTCCAATATTATTAAATAAAAATTTCAGTATTCAGATTTATTTTGAAAAAGGATATTTCAACAAAATCAATGAACTAACAATTGGTAGCACTATTGTTCGAGTACACTGCGACAAGAGCATCCTCTTCCTTAAAATCTTGTTCATTAGTTGCTGCCACATATGCCTAACTACTTTGTTGGGGAAGAGCATACTATCGTTTTGAACAATCTATTTTGACATGCTTGACCTTATGATAGTAAAAACACTTCCCCTGGTACTTGGAAGATAAATCATTAGAGATATGTTTCCACGTCACTTTTGATTGAGAAGCAAATGCATTTTTTGTTTGTCTAGCACTATACTTATTTCCCTATGTCTGCCTGCATTTCTTTTGTAGCAAATAGGAACCAAATTGATCAAATGTTAGGGTCTGAGTTTATACCATCAAGTGTAAAGCCTACACGGAAAATTCATATGAGGGCATCAAGTTGTTTAGAACAAGAGCAACTAGGTTGTCATCTTCCACCATTTTGTTTATGGCAGTGAGTTGGTCTTGAGGATCTTTCATCGGAAGATGTTTTGATAAGGACCCATCCTTAGTCATATTTGCAGAAAATAAAAGATTACTCAAGTATAGGACTTGGCTTTTCTCCAAAGTTTGACACTTGTTTTGAAGATTGGTCCAAAGCACACTTGCTGCAATAGAATTTTGGACCTCGGGGTTCAAATCATCTAAAACAAATAACTTCAACCACTTACAAATTATGTGCATCTGGAATTATTTAAAAATGACCATTTAGAGCATGGAATTATTTTGCCACTACACATACCTTTGCAAATGAGACATGGTCTTACCAACACCAAAGTGTCTTGAGAGCATGGAAGTATGTGCTTCTCTCATTAGGATAAGTCTTTCCTCATTTGGCACACATAGCTTGTCTGATGTAGGAGCATCCAAGGGTTCGTGTAATTTTTCATTAACCAAAAATAGAGTGGTGTGTTTATGTGTTTTTTGTTTGTTTGGTTGTTGTTTTGACATGGAGAAGTTGTTGGAAGGTCAATCAAGACTCAAACACTTAGTCTGGAATGTTCATTGTGAGTCCCAAATCTAAGTTCCCTTGTGTGTCAATTTTATTGATTGAGTACCTTTGTTCCATCTGAGTTGTCGGTTCCCGATGTGACATTTTAACGATTTGGTCGACTAAGTCGTGTCTAGAGTGTCTTCAGTTCCCGACAGGTCTTGTTTTGCTGATCCGACTGACACACTTGTTCCTAGAACCTCTTCGGTTCTTGACAAGCTCAGAAACGCTGATGTGGCGGACACACCTGTTCTCAGAACCACATCGGTTGTCGATGGGCTCCGAATCACGGATGTGGACGACATGATATTCCTAGAACAACGTCAATCCCTGATAGGCCTCAAATTGCCGATGCGGATGACATGACTGTTCTTGGAACAATGCCGATTCCAATAGGTCTCTAATTGTTGACTTCTCAACAAACTACTAAAAAAGGACAGAAGACAAAATATGAAAGGTCATAGTGGAATACCAAAGGTCACAATAGAAGGTGAAGGGTCATCCCATTCCCTCCTCTATAAAAAGGAGAAATGACATTTGTAAATGGGGCTATTGTTGTTTTGAACAAAAGAACCTGTAGGTGAACCAACTGATGTGATGGTTTTCCTATGTTTATGCATTGAATAAACCCGCCAAAGGCGTGTGAGTGTGTGTGTGTGTGTGTGTTTGCATCAATCTTTCTAATAGTGTGATGTTGAAATCAATAAATATGATGTGTTGAGTGTCACATTTTCCGAATGGTGTGCTCATTTGTGTCCATGGTAGAGTGAAAAAAAAATCAAGCATCATAGGGGTAAAAGGTTGTCCTTAAGTGGATACCCTGTTTGTGCTTTCACCATTGTCCCACTTGTAGAGTAGCCATCCTTGAAATAACATCTATCCTTGCCTTCAATTTCAACCTTCTTGGTTTGTAAAATTTGGAACTTCTTCCCAAAGTTTGCATCTTGTGTGTATGCCTCCTCATAAACCTCTTTTGTGAAGGCCTCAATTTGTGAGATTTTTGCCAAAATTGAAACTTGCTTTATTTGTGGCCTAGATTGCATATCTGCAACTACATTTGTGTTGTCCTCCTTGTGTTTGAGCACTAAATGGAATTGCTGGAGAAATCCCATCCATTAGTGATGTCTTGCTTTTTGCATTTCTCTTTGTGCTTGCAAATATTACAGAGGTTTTTGGTAAGTATGCACAATAGTTTTTTTCCCCAACAAATAATGTTTCCACTTTTTTATCATAAACAAGATACCCCCTCATTGCTGATGAATATGCCTCTGAATGATAACAAACGAGCTTACCTCCTTGCAACAAAATTGTTCCCATGGCATACTCACATCCATTTCAACTTCGAATGGCTATTGCAATGTAGGAAGAGCAAGGACTGGTGCATGGCTGATCTTATATTTCTATGAATTAAATACACTATTATGTTTGTTGGAAATAGTCATTGATATCTGTGATATTGTCATTGATGTCAAAGGAAGCAGGTGCTATTCTGCATTAATGTCAAAAGTTGAATTGCATAGACTTACAGTGCAAATTGGACTTATAAAGAACTTCTACTTATAAAATAAGTAAAGTAGTCTTGAGAACCCGAATGGGTCTTGTAGAGCAAATCTGGATTCCAGAACAACTTTACTTCTCTCAACTTTATAAGTTAAGTTGTCCCAAGAACCTGAATGGGCCTAGCAGTGTTAATTGGGTTTATGCAACGACCTTATTTGTCTCATGTTTATGAGTCGAGTTGTCTCAAGAACCCGAAAGGGTCTAGAAGAGTTGATTGGGGTTTCAGAAGCACTTCACTTCTCTCATGTTTATAAGTTAAGCAAGGTTTAAAACCTGAATGGGTCTAGTGGAGAGGTGATTGTTGTTTCGAAGTGACTTTGCTTCCCTCACGTTTATAATTTAAGCAAAGGTGAAAACCCGAAAGGGTCTAGAAGAGGTGATTGGAGTTATGGAACGACTTTGCTTCCCTCATGATCACAAGTCAAGCAGTGTCAAGAATCCGAGTTGGTCTAAAGAAATTGATTAGCATTACCAAGTGACTTAGCTTCCTTCATGATTCATAAGTCAAGCAAAATGGAGAACCCGAAATGGTCTTTGAAGAATTCCTTAGGAGGAATTCTTTCGGAAAAAGTGGCAAAGACAATTCTTTCGGAAAAATTGTCAAGTCCGTTTCGGAAAAGTATCTCGAAACAAAAATCCGAAGGGTACATTCAAGAAAATCCGAAGGGTATATATACCCCCTTCCAGAAAACCCGAAGGGCACTTTACAAAAGGCCGAAGGGCACTTTGCAAAAAGTCGGAGGGTATGTGGACCGTCGAAGAAAAGCCGAAGGGTACTTTTCACAAATCCCGAAGGGCAAGTGGACATTCGGAGAAAAGCCGAAGGGTAGGTGGACCTTCGAAGAAAGAAGCCGAAGGACAATTTCGTCGAAGAAATTGTCTCGAAGAAACACTTTGGAAAAATTGTCCAAAGAGACTCGGACAAAAAGTCCGAAGAAATGACTCGAACAAAAAGTCCAAAGAAATGACTCAGACAAAAAGTCCGAAGGGGAAAGTTGGACAGAGCCCGAGAAGAAAAAGTTCAGAAAAGAAGTTGGAGGAGGAAATAAGCCCGAATAAGATGAGCCAGAAAGAATAAGTCGAGAAGGAGGAGCACGAATAAGATGAGCTTGAAGAGGATGAACCCGAAGCAATGAGCTCAAAAAAGAGCCCAAAGAGACAAACCCGAAGAAATGAACCTGAAGAGAATAAACCGAGAAGATGAAACTGAGAGAAAGAGCACAAAGAGAATGAGCTTGAAGAGTTAAGTCAGGAAAATAGAATAGATCATTTGCAAATATTCCAAAGACAAAAGCAAAGGTCAAGCATAATAGAAAAGGCTAAAGTAGCGAAAGTGATCCTATTGTAGAAGTATAATGGAAAACATAAAAGGGGCTCAACAGCTAGAGTTGGCACGAAGAAAAAGATCAAAGGCAAGAATTTAATATGTTCCAACGGGAAAATGGAGAAATAGATAAAATCGATAGGTGATTGCATAGGGCTCAAGATCCATTGTCCCAATCAATACTAAAATGGTTGAACCAAGAATTGGCGCAGAAAAGACCCGAATCCCGCAGTTGTCAAAGATGGAAAAGAGAAGTGACAATTGTTGTTTGATGCAAGAACCAAGACATGGAAAAGTGCAAAAGTCAAATACGCATTAAAGAAGGATGCAGAATCAAAACCGGTTCAGTGTAGCTGGTTGTGAACACAAGGAGAAGATGAAAAACCCTAAAAGATAGTTGAATATACACGACTTCAATAGGATAATTTCGGAGCCGTTGTTGTCGCTATTATTGCATTTTCTAGAGAGGAAAAGGGCTGTCAAGAAAAAGACATATGAAGACAGAGTAAAACGCATAGAAGAAGAAAGGGGATGAAGTGTGGCTGAACAAAGCATAACCAGATGTATGCAGATACAGAGTGTAAAGGTATATGCAGACAAATACTGAGCAAGCAGGAAGAGAAAGAACACAGAGATTGAGTAGTGAGTGAGCAATTATAAATGAGACTTGTAACAAAGAAGTTGAACTGGATTCATTTGTGAATCCTTCTTGTATGCTGGAGTTGTAGCTCCATAGTTCTAATCAGTTGGTGCCATTAGACAAACTGAGTTGGTGCTCAGATTAGGGGATTAGAGTCTCCTTAGGGTTGGTGCCCTTAAGTCTTGTAACCGGTAAGGTTAAACTAAGTTGGTGCTCAGCGAGGGGATTGGTGTCTCCTAAGGATTGGTGTCCTTGAATGTAACCAGTGAGGTTTGTCAGTAAGGCAGTTTTGTGTGAGGCTGGATTAGAACAATAGTTTCTAGTAGTTGTTTCTCACCGTGGTTTTTCCCTTTGAGTTTCCATGTAAAAATCCGATGTTGTGTGTTTTTTTGTGTGTGTGATTTTTGCATTTGTTCCTTACTTGCATATGAATTTTTATTTCCTTTAAAAAGTTTGGAATAACCAGTTTTAGAGCATGTACTGATTCACCTCCCCTCTCAGTAGACAGTTGTGTTCAACAATGTTGATGCATTTCAACTTTGAAAGGGCTATTACACAGTAGGAAGAGCAAGGATCGGTGCATGGCTGATCTTATATTTCATTGAATTAAATTCACTATTATGTTCCTTACGCCAATGAAAATTCTTATGTATTGTTGTAACTATATGTAGAGGTGTGGCTATTGCAGAGAAACCTGTAATAAACTTCTTCATGTATTGTATTTCTCCCACAAAGCTTGTAATCTCGGTAGGACTACTATGTGTGGACCTGATAGCCTCTACCTTTGTTGGATCCACTCTTAATTCTCCTCCTCCAACCATATGCCCCAATAATGTTGGGTTTTGTGATCTAAATCTTGTGTTTTTAGTAGTTAGGTTTTGTTAGTTCGGGGTGTGCACCTCATGTGTGAGACACCCCCTTTAGAGTTAGTAGATTCACTTGCGAATTTGAATGTTAATATGAGTAAGTTAGGATGGTTCGGGTAGTTGAGCCCATAAATGGTTGAGTTCGGTATGTTAGAAAATATTATTAAAGCTTATGTGTAAAAGAACAATGTAACCAAAGCATTTGTTATTATGTAAGATTTATTAAATTAAATAAAATCGTGTAGTTTGCATTCTAACAGTGGTTTTAGACTTTTAGTATCTATCTAAATTCTTATCAATGGTATCAGAGCCACTAAAAAGGCCTACAAGGAAGAATTTATGAGAAAGAAATGAAGCGGTTGAATTTTTCAGTGATTTCCTAAGAGAGAATATATATGGCATATTGATTTGTATGCCCCTGCTATTTTTCTTTTGTACGACCATGCTATGTTTCTCTGGAAATGTCTGAGAGAGGTTGTAAAAACTTGGAAATCATGGAGAATTGTTGGAGCATCCAAAAAAGTGGATAAATTGCTGTAAAAGTGTGGTAAGAATGTGAAGACGAATTATCATTAATCTTTGCAAAAACATCTCCTGAAAAGTGTTGAACTATCATGTGAGAGAAATAAATGGCACTAGAAACTTATTAAAAGTGTGTAAATTATAGTTAGGATCACATCACTATAGTTAGACATAAATATTTGGGAGACAGTTCCATTAAAAAACTATCCCCATTGGAAAACCCTAAATTTTGAAAATGCTTGTATTCTTTGTATATCAAAGATTAGCCAATTAAAATTTTCTATAATTCCATAGAGAAAGGAATCCTTTGAATTGGCTGTGGTAGGAGTCTCACAGTTCATCCAAATCTTTTGGAAGGTTGCAACCATATCATCTAGATTCAACTTAATCAATTGAAAGAAAACAATATCCAAGAGATTCCCTTTTATCAATCTTTTGGTAGTATTTTTTAGGGTTTTCCACCAAGACCCCTCTTGTTCATAGGATGGAAATGAAATTTTCAGACTAAAAGAAGTGACAATCTAAAGGCCTCACCATTCTAGCCACAATTAAGTGTTACCCTGTTAGTTTCTTTTTCCTGATTTGATTTTCTACCCGGATTTTGGTCACTTTCTGTTTTCATTTTCTTTATAGATGTTTGTTTTATTCACAAAGGTGCTTGTAATTTTCCCTTTTTTCAATCTTGTTTCGAGGTCACCTGGTCTGAATTGTTAGTTAATGCAAAACACTCACTATTTACCAATTTTGGATACTCATAACAATTTTCTCAATTTCCATCTTTTTACATGAAATTGACTTATTTGATTAAAAATCAAGTTCAAATCTGATTAAAAACAAGTAAATAAATTGAAACAAAGAAAACACAAACCAAATTGATAAAGGAGTTCACCCTTTTGGGGGCTACATCTTCGGGTTGGAAAACACTCGAGCCAATCTATTCAATGGTGCAAAAAACACTTTTATATAATATTTACAAAAAAATATGACTTTGGTCTACAAAAATAACCTCTGCTCTACCTTTAGGAAGTCTCTGCAACAATTGCCTATATGGAAGTTGCTCTTTCCTTCATAAAAAGACGCTTACTTGTTCTTACTTGCTCTCCTTAAAAGGGATAAAAAACAAGTTTTCCTATCTCTGTCTCCCTATCTCTTTTCAAATACAATGAACCTTTTATAATGTTTCCAAGGCCCTTATTTTATGGGTTGAAGTCTTATCTTTTTATTTAATAATTTGGGATTCATAGTCCCCTTCTATTGCCTTGTTTTTAGGCGTGGATAGTGTGTCCATGCATTTTGGGTGGGATTTAATCCCACATTAATAGGGATTTTTAATAATAATGTTTTAAATAAAGTTTCAACACCATATGAATTGGTCTTAAGACCAATCTTTGCTTGAAACTCATGCTCCACATGTCAAGCCTTAATTGGGCCACTTGTACACATCCAATCACCATGCTAACATCATCACTATACCCTGTTTGGCTTTTACTTCAGCAAGCCATAACTTTTGCATACAAAGTCCATTTGACTCCATTCAAATTGCATTAGAAAGCTCTCAGGGAGCTCTTCAATGTGTTGGCAGTTTCAGGAAAATTGAAGACCATCGGTGTGGGGATCCTCCTAGATCACTCCTCTCCACTAAAAAGCTTTTGGACCACCAAAAGTTTGGTTTTTATTCTAAAAATAAGTGAAGGTATGCTGCCTCACTGTTTCAATTTCCATCCACCTTGCCTTGCTTGAATTTGTTCCTTTTAGGCCAACTCGTAGGCATTCAACATCTCCTCTTTGTTATGTCCTTGTCTTCCAATCAAGACATCAAGATATTCAGGAGCAAAATCATCTATAGAGGGAACTTGAACACTCTCACCTTGATCTATGATCATTGGTGGCTCATATAATTTTAAATTTTCCACATTTAGAACTGAATACATCTACATGCAAGGTGGTAATTCCGATTGGAAATCATTATCACCAATCTTCTCCAAAATCTTAAATGGGCAATACTTGATTGGTTTAAGATTTTTACCTTCACTTGTGAGGCGTTCTTTGCTTATGTGAAGCCAAACTAGATCACCAACTTGGAAGTGATGATCAACCCGATGTTTGTCATGCCTAGTCTTTGTACTTGGCTTGGCTCTTTTCCAACTGCTCTTGGACAACTTGATGAATGGATTGGACCTCATGGGTGAACCTCTTGGCTTTGTCTTCATCCTTACTTCCATTCGTCACTGGTTTTTGTCCAAAAGTGAAGTGGAAGGGAGACTTAGGCAAATAACTAAAACAAGTCTCAAAAGAAGATTTACTTGTAGAAGAATGTATGGCATGATTATAAACATGTTGCACATAATTCAAGTGTTAATCCCAAAGCTTTGGATGCTTGTTGCAATATTCTCAGAGCAAATGAATCATTGTATGGTTGACTACCGTTTGACTATCGATTTGTGGATGAAATGCAATGCTTTTC
Organism: Torreya grandis; assembly: GCA_037957365.1. Lineage (NCBI taxonomy): Eukaryota > Viridiplantae > Streptophyta > Pinopsida > Cupressales > Taxaceae > Torreya > Torreya grandis. Next base: position 2,147,832 of record JARHVA010000200.1, on the reverse strand, counting down.
TTGAGTTTTGTGCCTGTCAAGTCTCACAAAACTGACCAAAAGTTTCTCCAAAATGAACTCAAAACATTGTTGAAGAACATGTGTGCAATCTCCTCGCCTGTGATAGTTTTCTTACAGGGCACGAAAACAAACATTTTGCTAAATCTATCTACAACCACATACAAATAGTCATGATTCTTTCTAGACATAGGCAAGCCACCCACAATGTCCATAGAAGCACTCTCCTATGTACGGCTTGGTATGGGAAGTGGGGTATACAAGCCCAACTTCTTATTACTAGGCTTACTAGTGGCACAAAGAATACAATCTTTTACATATTTGGATACATTTTCATGCATCCGATGCCAATAACAATATCTTTACAATTGTGCAATTGTTTTCCCAATGCCAAAATGACCTGAAACAAGAGAAGTATGTGCTTCTCTAATCACATGGATTATTTAATCTTGTGGAATGCATAACTTACCAAGATGATACAATATTCTATCATGCATGTGATAGTCTAATTCTTCTACCTACTTTCCATGGGTTAGATCTTCACAGACATCCTTAAAATCAACATCTCTAGCATATTGTTCCTTATAACTTTCATGCATCAAAGAACTATGCTGCAAAAGAATAGATGTTACAATAGGAGGTCTTGAAAGCATATCAATTATCTTGTTTTGTGTACTTTTTTTATATTTGATCACAAGATGAAATTGTTGTAAAAACCCCATCCAACAAAAATGCCTTGATTGTTGAAGCTTTGACTGTGATTGGAGATATTGCAAAGGCTAGTGATCTGTATGGATGCTTGTCTCTTTCCCCATTAAGTAATGTTTCCATTTTTTCACACTTTGAACCAAAGCATATAACTCCTTAGCATAGGAAGGATATCCCCGTACTGTACTTATGAAGGCTTTAGAATGGTAACAAACATGCCTTTGCTTCTAGATCAAAACTGCACCCTTGGCATAATCACTTGCATTAGTTTGAATCTCAAATGGCTGTTGCAAATCTGAAAGTGCTAACATTGGGACTGTGCTTATCTTTTCTTTCAATGTTTTAAAGGCTCTTTGGTGCTTGCCTCCCCATTGAAAGACTAGTTTAGTTCTTGTAAAAGCATGCAAAAGAGATGCAATCAATGGAAAGTTATCAATAAAATTCTTCCAACATTGGACCGCCCCTAGGAAGCTTCTAATTGCAGATACATTGTTAGGCTTAGGCCATTTCATTATGGCTTCAACTTTAGAGGGATCGATTTTCAGTTCACCACCCCCTCGAGGGTACATAGCCTAAGTATACTAAAGATATTTTTCCAAATTCACATTTAGACATCTTTAGGTACAATTTCTCCCCTTGCAAAGTTTCTAAGGATTTCCTAATATGCTTTACATGATCTTCCCAAGTTTGACTAAGGATCAAAATATCATCTAAGTAGACTATTACGAAATCATCTATGAATGTTTTAAATACATCATTCATAACCCGCATGAATGTGGTGGGTGCATTACAAAGCCCAAAGGGCATAACAAGCCATTCAAAAAGACCTTGCTTAGTTTTAAAAACAGTTTTCCAAATATCACCTTCACTAATTCTAACTTGGTGATAACCGCGTCTTATGTCTAACTTAGTGAAATAAATAACATTTCACAATTGATTTAACAAATCATCAATACAAAGAAAAGGGTAGCAGTTTTTAACCATAATTTTGTTCAATGCTCGAAAACACACACATCTATCAAGTGCCATCTTTTTTTGGCACCAAAGCAATTAGTGAACCACATGGAGAAGTGCTTGCCTGAATGACCCCTCTCTCGATCAACTCTTGAACTTGCTTCTTTATTTCTTCATTCTCTACCATAAACACCCTGTACATGCCAATATGAGGAAGAGGTGCATCTTGTTGTAGCTGTATCTAATGTTGTATGTCTTTTAGGAGGTAAACCTTGTGGATCCTGAAGAACATCATTATAGTTAGACATAATCTTAACTATTTCATTTTTATGTTTAGGATCACATCCTTCTATAGCCTTGGATTTATCATCATCTTTGGCTTTTACAATCATGAGTACAATGTTCTTGCTTGCATTGACAAGCTTTTTCATATGTCTGCAGATCCAAGTGATAAGTTTGTCTTTATCTGATGGACTCTTACAATGTATTCAATTCCATTTTTACGAGCAAATATTTATTCTCTTCCCTATAGAAGATTGCTTTTCTATCATACAAATAAGGACTACCAAGTGCAATGCCACAAATATCAAGTGGAACCACATCTAACTCTATCTCATCAATGAACTTAGAGGTGATTGCAAATCTAAGTTTCCATGTTTTCGTGACCTACAATTTAGCATCACACACCCATCCCAAAGGGTATGGCTTAGGATGTGGTTTAATAGTAAGCCCTAATTTGTTCAATTCTTCAAAAATGAGATGAGCTCGAGATCCACTATCAAAAAGAGTATCTAACTAAATATGTTTAGAAATCACTCTAATGTGGAACAACTCATTTATTTTCTTTTCATTATGCATAGATTTAACATGTAAAGAAGAATTAGAATTAAGAGTTTTGGTGCTAGAAGAGGAAGAAGATAAACCTTGCATTGTCATGGCAGTGACCTTGGTCTCATCACCAGAATCGGAGCCAAGATCTTATTGTACTACTGCAATAGTCTTCTTACCTTTATTGTTTGCGAACCATTTTGTTTTGTGTTTTGGGTGGAGCTCCCAACACTTAGCATCTTCATGGCCTTCTGTCTTCCAATGAGATCAAAAAGGCTTATCTTCTTTCTTAACCGTGGAGGTGTGTTTCATCTTACCCTTTCCTTTGCCGTTGCTTTCAGGCAGTTTGTTGGGCTTCTTTGTCAAGTGTTCTTTGTAGTTGGTCTCTTTACCCTTTGATTCAATATGGGTAGCTTGGACACACACTTCATCAAGACTAGTGGGGTTAAACATGAGTATTGATGCCTCAAATAACTATGTAACCCACCAATATATTTCAAAATTCTCTTGAGTGTAAAGGGGAATGCTCAAAATCAAAGCCCTTTTCCTAAACTCTCGAGTGTATTCTTGTACACTCTGACCCTTTGATTGCCTTAAATTTTGTCAATCCATAGGAGCTTGTTGAATGTAGCCTAACGGATAAAATTGTCTTTTTAGTGTAGAAACAAAATCACTCCAAGAAGAAACCACTTTACCATGTTTAAGGAGATCCTCGTGTCTTACTCTCTCACAAAATGAGTGTTGTACCACCCAATCAAAGAGTAGCTAACTGAATTTTTGCTTCATCATCTGCAATCTTTTGAACCTTGTAGTACACTTCAATCTGCTTGATCCAATGATCCATTTTCTATGCACTAAGCTCTCCATTATAAATTGGCAAATCAAACTTAACATCAAGCTTTATCTTGGAAGAAACAAAATCAAAAACTTTCTTTTGTTCATCAAAGGAAGAACTAGAAGGTTTGGGAGGAGATGGAGGAGATTTATGAGGTTCTTCTTCTTTACCCTTACCATTGGTTGAGGGTTCTTCCTCTTGTTTACCTTCGTTTTCACCTTCGATTATCTTCTTCCTTTTGCAGGACAACTCTTACACCATGCTCTTCATCTATAGAAAAGCTTGATGGAAAGTTGCTTCTGAGTTTGGTTCTCCCCTAGGAGAATCCATTGTTTGACTTGCACATTTTGCACCAATTTCTAGGTTATACTCGTCAAGTGATCCTTCACCACACTTGCTCTGAGTTTTGGTTAACATGCAAAACAAAAACTTGCAAATTAAAAACCATGTTATAATATCTCTGATCAATAGCTTTGATACCAAACTTGATCTGAATTGTTAGTCAATACAAAATGCTCACTATTTACCAATTTCAGATACCCATGACAATTTTCTCAATTTTTGTCTTTTTACGTGAAATTGTCTTATTTGATTAAAAATCAGGTTCAATACTGATTAAAAACAAGAAGTAAATAAATAGACATAGAGAAAACTCAAACCAAATTGATAACGAAGCTCACCCTTTTGGGGGCTACGTCTCCGGGTTCAAAAAGCACTTGAACCGATCTATTAAATGGTGCAAAATACACTTTTCATATAATGTTTACACCAAAATATGACTTTGGGGGCTGCAAAGACAACCTCTGCTTTGCCTTTTAGGAAGTCTCTAGAACAATCTCTTGTATGGAAGTTGCTCTTTCTTGCATAAAAAGACACTTTCTTACTTGTTCTTACTTTCTCTCCTTGAAAGGGCTAAAAAAACAAGTTTTCCTCTCTCTGTCTCCTTGTTTCTGTTCAAATACAATAATGATTCATATCCCCCTTCCATTGCCTTGTTTTAAGGCTTGGATAATGCTTCCATGCATTTTGGGTGGGATTTAATCCCACATTAATAGGGATTTTTAATAATAATGTTTTAAATAAAGTTTCAACACCATATGTATTGGTCTTAAGACCAATCTTTGCTTGAAACTTGTTCTCCTCATGTCAAGATGCCATTAATACATGTGTCAAGCCCTGATTGGGCCAATTGTACATGTCCAGTCACCATGCTAACATCATCACTGTATCTTGTTTGGCTTTTGCTTCAACAGAGCATAACTTTTGCATACGAAGTCCGTTTGACTTCGTTCAAATTGCGTGGAAAAGCTCTCGAGGAGCTCTTTGATGTGCGGGCAGTTTCATGAAAACTGCAGACCATCTGATTGGATCGGTGTGGGGATCCTCCTAGATCATCTCCAGTGAAGGAGGAACTTGTGGTTACAATTTCGAGTCACAATGGGCAAGGGACGACAGAGGAATGAAGCAAATGATTTTTAAATGCCCCGGCAACTGCAGCAACCAAGATCTGGTGGGTGGTGGTAGAGGGGGAACTTGCCTAAATGTTCTCTAATCTGTCTTGGGACGGACCCTTGTTGTTGACATCTACTTTAAGTGAGAATTAATGGTTATATCTCTACAGCCCTTGCATTATTGGCTATGGGTGACGAGTGGAGGGATTTGAAGCTCAAACATGCTATTTTCCCATCATAATTCTAAGCATTCCTATGGACTCCTCACTTTTGCTATTTTCTTCACATTCCATCTACTCTCTCAGTGAAATATTCAGAGATTTCATTTAGGATTTAAAATATACTGCCATCTTGTGCCAACCATCCTTCACAACTGCAACAACACCCTCACCCTGACCATGGCTTTCAACATGTATGAAGGCATCAATCTGAGGCTGACTGTTTCGTGGAGGGTCTTGCAGGGTTAAATTTTCTGTTTGCTTCTTCAATTACTCAACCAAGGGGGTCAATATATTGGAGGCCGAGCAATCCTTTGTGAGGTGTCCATATGAATGGTACTCCTTGCATCTAAATAATATAGGGTCTTCTCTTATAAGAGCTCACCCAGTTGTATTTCCATTGAATATAGGGGAGGAAGGTTCAGGTCGATTTCAACAGAGGTGCGGGCATTTGCCGCTAATTTTCGTTTCCATGCTAGTCCCGAGGTTCAAAAATAACTTTGAAGTAGGCTTCTTATTTCCTGTAAAATATCATTTTGCCAGTATACTTGAAAGAGTCATATCTAGACAAGAATTTAGATGGGATCTCATTTGTCACATCAAATCCAAGGTGGCAAGGTACAAGGACACCAGGTTAGTTGAAGACGTATGGAACCCCATCAATGGCCTTAGGCCACATGGTTTGAAATTTTGATGAAGTATCTATTTGTATTTAGAATGATGTCTTGAACCTGCTCTGGTTTCTGTAGTTTCCTTGTCCAGTTCTCAACAAAATGGAGTGTTATACACGCCCCCTACCCCATAAACTTACATATGAACGTGTGGTATCAGAGATGCACAATATCATCTGCCAAACATATCAGGTTGATCGCTAAACATGGTTTGTCAGAGCTATGATGCAGGCATCTATTTTCTTCAGTGTCTGATTTGGGGAGCTGATGAGACGGTCCTCCAGCTTGCCAAAGCATGGATGCCACCTGGCACAAAGTCCTGAGTTCTGGTCACTGAACAGCCTGCTTGAAGGACAGGTGAGGGGTGCCTTCCTGCCCCCCCAAAAGAATCTTCCATTGAAGATCAGTAACCAAGGATCCAGAAAATGCGAAACCCTATCTCAGAGTTGATCAGTGCCATTGCTGTTGTTTGAGCTACCCTTCTATATGTTACAAGTTAGATCGTAGCATGAGTATTTATCACTTTGGTTCATGTTTTATTTAAATGTGTGTAAAATATATTTTCCTGCAGAAGTATTATACATAGAAGTTAAAACTGTTGTGGTGCTTGGCAGTAGGTTGTGACTAGCTTCCCAATTAATAATTTAGATACGATTGCAAGGCTAGTTTCTGCTGTAGCATTGTAGAAACAAATCTGTACTCAGACATCTGTATCACATACCTGAATGAAATTTGAAATCTTCTTATAATATTTTGGCTAAAGGTAAGTTTGAAATCTATATTTTCATCTTCAAACACTTCTGCTAGCATAAATAAACTTATAAACAAGTAGTGATGATGTTTTGTCCTTAAGAGGAATATTTTTCTGCGACCTTGTTATTTGCCATGTTTTTCAAATTTGCTGGGTGCACTATGGCAATCACTTTTGAAAAAGTTCTATTTTATTCTTTTTGCAAGTTAATAACTTAATAGAACTATGCATGCTACACCCTTTTGTGTAGACAGTATCTTACAGTGGCCATGAAAGGTGTGTGGAACGTGTTCTTCTGTTTTACAGTCCCCATTGGATCAAAAGCTGAATATTCAAGTTGTTATCCAATGCTGCTTAGTACAATCAGCCTACTGGAAGTGGCTTTCATTTCTATATTGTTCTAGAGATTGTTCACCTCAAATTCACTTCAGTAATACTACTATTTTATTTTTCTAAGGTACCTATGTTCATCCGAATGTTATGTCATTGAGCTCAGTTGTATAGTGGCTGAAAAGTCAGTAACATTACAATGCAAAATCTTAGTTTGCCCTTTTTCTTTTAATTTCATCTTAAGACTTAAAATCCGTGTTTGTAATAGATCCATTCAAAATCCACTTCCCAAAACTACTGGTGAGACTGCATGCCGATGTTACTGGCATCTGTGCATCTCCTTTTAACCCTGACCTTAAATAAACATATCTACTGACTGTAAACTGCTTTCCATATGTCACTTGTCTCTATAGATTGAGCATACGAGTCTTGTAAATTTCAAAACACACTTTTACTTATCTAAGGCTCGTAGAAAAAGAAAACACTCGTAATTGCTTAATGTCTAAAGATTGTCTTACTGACCTTCACAATATATAGGACCAACTCATGCTATTTCAATAATTGCTTGTCATTGAATTCTATAAATATAGTATCGTGAAGCTTTCAAAGGTAGAGTTAAAACGTGCCACCCACTCTAATGGATGGATACCATCATATTAATGGAAGCATTGATTAACAAAAATCATTCTACATAATAGGTGGTTATTTCTCCTCTAGATCAATCATTTCGAAGCTACCGTTATTATTCTGTACAAGAGTTCTTCATTTGTCAAGTCTTTAGTAAAATACTTGTACTCTATGTAATCGAAGTAAGAAACTCATCTTTTACTACGACCACCTTAACTGGCTGAGAACATCATTTTTCAATTGCATGTTGTAAGGAAATAAGAGGATTTATTTTTGTGTCTGGAAGTTGACTGGTTCTGCAGTATTGTACATTTGGGCTAGAGTTTTTTAAAGAAGTTATTTTTGGATATATCATATGAACATGTGTTTTTGACAAAATCCTTCAACAGGTAGACCCAGAGCTAGCAATGGCAGAGGCAGACAAAGTTGAGGATGATGAAGACCTGCGGAAGAAGCTTTGGCTCATGGTTGCCAAACATGTAATTGAGCAGGAGAAGGGGACAAAACGAGAGAACATTCGAAAGGCAATAGCTTTTCTCAAGGAAACAGATGGCCTTTTAAAGATTGAAGATATTTTACCTTTCTTTCCCGATTTTGCTCTGATTGATGATTTCAAGGTATGAATTTCTTTGATTTTTTGCCATTGCTTAAGAGCAACGTACTTTTTGCATTGGTCACATCGACCTCTACCCTTTTGGTGGTTTCCTTTTCTTAATGTGCCTTGTTAACTTGGGTTCAAATAAAATTGTTAAAAGTGAATACTCTTATGCTTTTTTTTCATCAGCATAAAAACTGATTATTTGAAAATGTGGAATTTTTTTACAAGGTCAGCAAATGGCGTTGCTGTAGAAAAAGCTTTTACAAAAATATTGATCATCATGAAACTGTCTAGAAGTGTATTAGGATCACTGAAACAGAAACCTAAAAACTGAAAAAATGGAAACTAGACAGACTTTAGGAAACCATTTGGACCTGTAACTCTGCCATTAAAAAAAAGTAATGATAGAAGCATAACTGCTGAAAATAAAAAAATAGCCAAGACAAAGGAAACTATAACCCCGGTCTGTAATGGGGATCCGAATGTTCTTTCTGAGCTGGACTATGTATGATCCAAGAATAGGAGGAATTGTATCAAAAATTTATTTATGCAATGCGATCATTGGATGTTTGCATCATTCATAAAGCTTTATATAGCTTTATGAAGGTTGGTTGTGAAAACCAACCAATAAGTGACCTAGACAACCAAATACATAAATAAAATGGTAATTTGTAATTATCAATAAACAAACAAACAACTTTGGATCACAAACGACCCGACAAACTCCCCCTTGATCCAAAGGGGTATAGAAGATGAAAGAATTGGAGCAATGACTTTGAAGTCATCAAAGAAACTTTGATACAAATGCAACTAGTGCACTATGCTTTCTGGTACTGATCAAAACTGATGTTGCTCCATAAAGAAGCCTGGCCTGTGAGTTGTGACATAAAAGGTCGATGAACACGATCAAAGTCTGTTCATCTCCTATGATCATCCATACTATACTGTAGTAGAACATGATCAAAGCCTATCCAACTACATCGATCCACATAAGACTCCACACAAAAGCCCGTTTAAGTGACCAACCTGTTCTATGTATGGCACATCTCTTTGATGTCCAACAAACATTGATGACCTTTGCTCAACATTGTTGGTGCTAACAACCCTTGTCAATATGTATTGTCACTGAAGACTAATCAAAGACCAACCAATGCTATATCTTCTCCCCCTATCAGGTGAGAGGTGAGACGCTAGGCATCAAGAGAAACAAAATCAAACAATCATGTCTGCTCCATGTCATGAATATCAAGGATAAAAAGCCAAAATTGGAAGAAAGCAAGAACACAAGCCAAAATATGCTACTACAAGAGATGGGTGAATCACTAATCACTTAAAACATGTTGCCCGAACCATTAGGACCATAGACGTCGACCATATAGGACATCCCCTGATCAGAGGAAGTGTTAGAATAACTTGAATAACTGGAGTAGCTAGAAGATCTACCATTAGAATGGCCCACATAATTTGCTTCAGCGTTTTTTTTTTGTGTGAAGAGTAGGATCATCGAGGACATACATCTACAAGATGTCCAATACCACCACATTTGAGACATTTGGGCTCTTTCATGTGTCAACGATATCCAAAAGACGCTGAATCATGAAAGAACCACTGGAGTGAGAAGTGTGCCTATGGTGATGTCTTAGTTTCGAAGATCCTGGAGACTGATGGTGAGAATGTTGTGGAGATTTCTTAGAATGATGTGGAGAGTGTCTTGGAGAACGTCTCAGAGAGTCTTTCAGAAAATGCTTCTGAAACTGCCTTTGTACATGTGATGATCTTTGTGATATGACATGGACTTTGTATAGGCAGCTTCTTTTGTAGGCATACTCTTTTCCTTTGCAAATTGTCGTTTATGTTGAGTCCAATCAACAACCTTTCTTCTTTAAAAGCACTCAACTCTCCCAGGTTGAGGTTGGTTTTATCATGATAAACTTCCATTACACTTGGATTACCAGAAGGAGATTCGTGTTAGTGAGATGGAGCTCCAAATACCCCTACAATGTTGCCTGACCATCCGTAAGTTGGAAAATTCATCTCATTCCAACATAGAGGTCAATTGAGATTTCCCAATTGAGTGTTTAAAAATTTGTATCCTTTCAAATTATTTTCTTCTTCTCATAGGTGATGTTATAGTTCTTTGGTAGAAGGATTCTTGGTGATGATATTGCTATTGCAAAACAAAGATAATACTTATCGTTGTCCCTTGTTCGCTTTTGATGTTTTGTTTGATTGATATGCAATAATTGCATTAACAAGAAATTTTTGTGAAAGGATATGCATTAAACCATATTCACAATGAAAAATAGACATCTGTTGTCAAGATTTGGCTTATCATACATGGTGTACCAGATTTAGGAGGTGGATATATGAAACATAACTATTTTTTCTCGTATAGAGGATATAAAGGATAAAATATACCAGAAGGGCCAAGCCAAAGGGGAAAGAATGTTTTTAACTCCCTTATGTATTACTCTTTTAATTGTTATAAAATCATGAGAAACTGCAAAAGTCCCCACCACTAGGAAAAATGTTACAATATGCTTGCAAAAATTAAAGAAGCGTGGAGGGAATAAAATCCAATTAATTAACCCAGACGAATAGCTTGGTTAGGAATGAGAAATTTGAAGAAGATTATATGTTTGCAAACAAGATTCTTTTTGTAGCAATATATTTATATTTGTTAATTGCAAGAAATAGTTTCTCAAGAAAATACTGTAGCCACCTCTTATTCTTCATATATACAGATAGTATGTTTCATCCTTCATGTTATAGCCACTTAATTCTATATTCAGTATTTGCATAGGGAACATGACATGCATCACTTGTGCACATATAAGACTTAATTCCTTTGGAAGATACGAGCAATTATACACAGAAACAACCATTGATAAATTGTTATTGTTTAGGTCACAGCTAAGCCAGCACGCCTCATAGGCATATGAGACTTGACACTTTACTTTATGCAGCCTCATATGAGAAGGGAATGTGGTGGGGTCGACTTGTGGCACTTTGCGAGAGATGTTCTCATACTATTCTATCATACCTACATCCCTTCATGGAGCCTTCATTCCTCGTACGATGTCTCCTTGAAATTTTGAAACCCTAAAATATGGCTCACTCTGAAACCTTGAAATCTGACTAAGTCTGAAATATGATAGGATCCTCCAAAACCAAGAATTTGCATTATAGCTCCTAGAGGTTCGAAACCACTCTCAAACTTCCTAAAAGTATATAAATAAAATATAACTTAAAATATAAGAAACTACGTCCCTATCTAAATGTAAACTTATTATTAAATGTTTATTTTATTTATATATTGTCGGTTACTCGCGAGTAACCAGAGTACTTGTTAGTTTTTTAAAAATGTGGTTTTTCAAATTTGGCAGTTTTGAGTGGCGGTTATTCGCCTGGTGGTTTTCTTGGCAAGTAACCAACAAACCGGCAGTTACTCACCAATTATGTCATTTATGATTGACAAATCAAAAGTTTCTCCATTGAGCATATCATTAAGCTGCAACATTTCGACAAAGTTGGTATATGCAAAACTAAGACTATTTAGTGTGATGGAAATGAGGATGTCATCATTAAATTTTTCACCTGTTGTGCAATACTCTTGTTTCAGAGTTTTCATGTGGGAGAGATATTCAAATACATCTTCTTCAGTGCTAAGCTTGTTATCAAGCAACTACATTAAGAGATCAATCTTTTTATAGGCAGGTTGTTTGTCATACAAATATTTTTAACGTTTTTCAAGCTTTCCATGCACCAATTTTAAAGGCTTCAATGTAAATAATCACTTTTGTAGTGCATGATGATTTTAGCAGTGCAAGTGCGTATTTATCGCATCTTGGTTTTCAACCAATTTTGTAGCTTCAGTGGGTGGTGTGGATTCTTTTTTCTGTTATTTCCCATAAGTCGTTAAAATTGAGTGTGTTTTCCATGTGTAAGCTCCATTCTTTGTAGTTTATGGGTGTTAATTGACTATTTTTAGAGATTAAACTTACAATTTTTGTTGTGGTGCGAAAAACGATTAAGAAATGTTATTGGGGTTGGGCCTTTACCCACCACATAGCTTCTAATTACAAAATGATTTTGGCACTTGTCAAATAATTACACCATACACCTTTATATCTCCTTTTCTTTACAAAGTCTTTTGAAAATAGAATATCCATTTTCAAAAATGTATATTCTAAAAAATCAAATGTAAAATGAAATTTATCGAAACCTCTTAGGCAAGTGACTACCAAAATTACGTTTGCCAATCCCTCTACATGCAAATTTAGAATATAAAGCAACAATATTCTAAATAAACTTGAGTTTTCGGATGCGAGGGGGAAAACAAAAAAACATTCATGAAAGAAGTTTCACCTAATTTTACTTTGCATGTGTAAAATGCACTAGCCTTTTTTTCTTGCATGGGAAATCAAATGCGCCTTTTTCTAGTGGAGCCCATGGTAATTTTAGGGCTTGAAAGACTTCAGCTTTTATTTCCAGCATGTTGTACATATCTTTCCTTCTATATGTTTTACTCTGAATGACAAGACTGATATTATTCACATCTACCGATGATTTGTTTGGAGATTCTATGATTTTTCATCAAATTTGCCCTTCACATGTTGCAGTTGCATCCTCAACAAACAAGTACGAGTGGAGGTCTTGGGCTGTCCTTCAGCTGTCTACGCCTCTTCAATGGATTCAACCTTCCACTAAGCTCAATGGCAGCTCGTTACAGATCTTCATTTGCAAGGAATGTGAGGTCTCTACACAACGTTGTTGCTTCTGCAAAACTCGTAAGCCACCTTAGTGTAGTTATTGTGCTCTCTCTTCAAGTCTCCAGGGATATTTCGTCTCTTCAATAGATCTTACTTCCATTATGCTGTTGGTCTCTTCTCAAGCCCCACACAAACATCAAATGCTTACCGCCTGTTGATCTCCTCTTTCCTTTCTTTGATTAGGCTCTTCAAATTTCTTCTTTCCTCATTCCTCTGTGAGTAACTATGCTCTGATACCATTGTACGATCCAGGAATAGGATAAATTATATCAAAAATGTATTTATTCAATGCAATCATTTGATGTTTACATCAATCATAAAGCTTTTTATAGCTTTATGAAGGTTGGTTGCGAAAACCAATCAATAACTGACCCAAACAATCGAATATACAAATAAAATGGTAATTTGTAATTAGTAATTACCAATAAAAAAACAAACAACTTTGGATCACAAATGATCCAATAGATTGGACATAGCTTCCAAAACGCTTGGAAGTTTGGGGCATTTATTGTTGGTGGTACATATCTCCGTGTTGACCTTATTGGAGGATGCCCCTGTAGAGGACATGGGTGACCTTGGTAACTTTAAGAGTCAAGAAGGGAACAATCATCTAGGAGCATCCTTGTGTAGACATCCAATTCGTATCATTATCGTGTCGAGATTGCAAGTCTGAATGACTTTCCGCAATAATGCACAAATTGAACCAAAATCATTAAAATGCTCTAATTCATCCCCACTTGTTACGTGCATGTGTCAATTCATGTCCATGCATCCTTGCAATGCATTTTATGGAATTGTTATCTTCTCCTAATTCACTGAGAGTTAAATTGAGACCAAGCAAAATGACATTCTGGACCATTGAAATCCTCTAATTTGTCTGTACACGTCACATGCATGTGCCAATTCGCATCTATATTGCCCTAATTGGGATATTACCCTGTACACAATTGACACCTAATTCAAATCCAGTCAAATTGCGACTAAGTAAATTGATATTTTCGACCATTCTGATTAAACAAATGACCAATTTCCAAGAATTGCAAAAAACTAAGTAAAATCATTAAGCAAAGCAAATTAGATTAAGAGCATAAGTGAGAAATCCATGAAAAGTTATTGAATATCTATTATTGGAAATTCATAATTGAAAGTATCTAGGCCATGACATCATCACAGGGGTGTCATCCACAAAGCATTAATGGAGATAAATATCAGAATTAAGGCTACCCATGCCTTATTAATGCTATTCTTTCAAATATTGATAGCCATATTTATTGCTTGTCCTTCCAAAGTTGAATCGATTTGTGACCCTCGATCTTTATCTTGAGATGGAGGGCCACAACTTAATTTCTTCATTTTGGAAAAACTATAAATACATGGGCCATGGCCATAACCTTTAAGATATTTTTGGTGTAGAAAATCTATGCAAAAATATCTCTAGAGAGGTTCACTCATCCTTTCAAAATTGATCAAAGCAAGAGCCAAAGCCATAGCTGCAAGGAGAGATGTATGGAGACGCTTGTGCTACTGCATTGACAAAGACTTAGAGCACCAAATCCAGGCACAAATACATTTAATAAATTGATCTTGGAGGAGGGCCACTTAGGGAAAGCATTGTCCATGTTTTGTTGTCTGAGTATCTTGACTCCATTGATCCACGCCCCTTGAGGGATTAGGACTAGCATGCTAGTTCTTTATGCTTTGTCATTTGTTTTATGTCTTAAATGCATAAACCAACTTGTTTTGCAATCCTATTCTATATTTTGGCACGCTTGGTGGGACCATGCACCCCACATCCATCTTAGGAGTATTTTAGCACTCTTAAATAATTGAAAAAAGTTCAATAATTGTCTTGTTTTCAGCTTTTTTCTACTAATTTTGATGTGTTTGTGATTGACTATGGATTTGTGAAAACGTCCACTCTGAAACTGTGGATTCGGAAGGAACTTCTACGAAAATGTTGTAGGAAACGGTGAAATCATATCAGAAAACCATGAAATCGTCCCTGTTTTGGGCCTCTACGAAATTGCAAATTCGGAGCACTATATTGCGAAATCGTGAGGGGTAACTACAAATTTGTTCTACAGGTTTTAGGGTTTTTATGTATTTTTCTACGTATTTATGAATTTGGAGCGTTTAGTTGTGAAATTATCACTATTATTTGTGAAATAGCTTTGTGTTGTTTCAGTGTTTTTTGTGTAGGTTTTTTGGGAATTGCAAAATCAGAGCATACAATTGAAAAATCATCTAATATAAATGTAGAAATGTCATAATTGCAAAATCGGGCGATATAATTGTGAATTTGTAGATTTTAACTATGAAATTGTTCTAAATATTTACAAAATCGATTTTCTTTGTTTGTCTATAGGTTTTCTGGAAAACAACGAAATTGTCACTTGGAGAAGTGAAATCGTCATTTTGAGCTACGGAATCATCATTTTGAACAACGAAATCGTCTAGGCATTGTTTTTTTGTATTTTCTAATGTCTATGTTTTTCATTTACCTATAATTTTGCAGTTTACATTTGACTGTGTAACTGTGAAATCGTTCTAGATGGCATATTTTCATGGTTTTGAGTTAATTTGTAGGTGGCCTTCATTATCTATTTAAGCACAAATCAATCCTCTAATGCTTCTTGTAGGGAATTAAGCAAAAAAGGAGTTTAATACATTAACGAAACCATTTCACATTGTCTTTTGGTGCTTTAAAAACTTGTGCAAAGAACTTTCTTTTTTGTCATTTCAAAGTTCTAAACAAAGGCCAAATTTCAATCACATTTCTAGAAGTGTTTAAAAAAGAACAATTACATTTAGACTTAGAGCTCCTAAGAACACTTCGCTTTTTGTTCTTCATTTTTTGTAGAACACTAGAGCAGATTTAGTAAAACTTTGCACCTATGCGCTCCCCTTGTCTTCTTTAGAGAACTTGTGTGACCGAAAATACATTGTTTTACTTGTTTTTTTGAAACAACATAAATAAATGTCATGTATGCTCTCCTCTTGTTCCTAGGGACTTGGGTGACTTAGAAATGACCTAGCTCTTCTTTTTAGTTTTTTTTTGTCTTGTGAGTGAGAGTTCATCGCTTCCTCATAGGTTATTTAGGTGGACTTTGACTTGGGGTTTCATCTCCCAGTATCGTTCCAACCACACTTATCTGGTGGGGTATATAAATTGAGCATGCTCAATAGATGGGAGAGTGGTTGAGTGGTTAACCTGATCAAACAAAAGAGGACTTGGATCAAGCAACAGTCTAGACATCGTACTTCACTAAGTAGTACGTGACCAAATTCGTTGTGCAAGGGACGAGACCGTTGCATAACAAGCTAGGCGGTTTGAATCCATTGATGGATATTTATTGTGTGCAAGTGTTTCTAGGCACTTTTGGACCATCTAGATAAGCCAATCAATTTTTTTAGATTAATGGACCCCACTTGTCACAAATTGTCCTAATGCCGAGTTGCTTCAGCGCTCTAAGTTCCATGCCACGTATCAGTTCTTTAAAGACATAGGGGGGCTTAAAAAACTCTTATCTACATGCGCTCTTTATTTATTGGATTAACAATTAATTCCTTTTAAGAATTGGTATATCAGTGGAAGTTTCGCAGATACTATGCACACCTTGTGTCAATTTAACGTAGGAGCGTGCACTTAGGTGTTGCTTCTTTAATTGCATTGTGAGTTTAAAAATAATTATATCACACAAACAAAACAGGTCCTAAAACCTCTCAAACCAAATTCAAAATCCATTTTCAAGTATTCGATTTAAGGATAATTAGTTTGCACTTGAGTGTTGCCTATCACCTAGGCTTGAGTGTTTTACTCTTTGTGTTTAGATCACATCACTTGGATTGGATTTTGATTTTATTTTAGAGCCTTACCTGAGTGCGAGTTTTGTTTCTATATTTTACACATTGCCATCTATTTACACATTGAGTTGTTATGTTGTTCACATTATTGTTTGACACTTGGCCATTTTTCGCAACGTTACTCTACCATTTGAAACCATAGCCTTTGTCTCACTTAGCACTGTTATGTTGCCCATTTTGTTTTCAATTAACCTACGCCCTAAGTTCTTGAACCATTCGACTTTCTTTTCTATTGCGTGTAGTTATGCTGTCCATTTTCTTGTAAAGTTTGAACTTAGATTTTCTTGCGTTTGCCATACACTCTGTGTTCCTTGACCATTCAACCTTCTTCTGATTTGGCGATCAAGATCAACCACAGTCTCATTGTCCTTTTATATGGTACCAACACATTTTGGACTTAAGTCTTCTTGTGTTAGCCTACACTCTAAGTTCCAAGATTGTTTTACCTTCTAATTTGCCAATTTTGACCAACCAAGGTCAAGCATTCCAAAGACTTTGTTTCTTCTCATCCTGTGCCATTACATTGTCCAAACTGATTCTAAAATTTCTAAGGACCATTTGATAGTGTTTTCAAAATCCAAATTGAACCAAAACTACGTTTGAGACATTGGTCAAAGACTGGGTACTATTCCAACCATGTAGAGATACACTCATAGTGGGATCTCTTATGGCCCTAGTTACGAGGAGGAAAAACTTTATGATGGAGAAGAACATTTGGTCGTGTATGAAGAAATCCCTTCCAGTGGATCAAATCAAGGTCAATACATTGACAATCAACCACTTGAAGACCAAGACAAGGCTCTCTTAAGATTGATAGAATCAAGAGCTAAACTCCCTTCAAATTTTCCAATAGAACAATTGCACACCCTCGTTCGAATAAAAGAGCAACAGTACGAACCAATTATTGAACAAGAACAACCTTGCACTCAAGTGCTCAAACCAACCATTGCTTCTTCTAGCAAAGGGAAGGGTCCATTGGTGGATTCCTCCCAAACGGGTCATATTATTGTGTCTACTATACAACAAACTAGTCACTGCTATGTAGATCAACTTGTTGTTGACTTAATGACTTCTTCGACTGCAATCTCATTTAACAATATTGCGTCTGTAGAGCAAAATCAATTACCTGAACAACTGTAACAAGACCAAGCTAACCCTACCGGTGAGGTAGATCCTTTAGGTCCTCTCGAACAAGTTGTGCCAATGAATGCTTCGCACCAAGTTCCACTTGATACACAACACATGTTCTTCAACCATCAGGAAACCATTTCCAATGCACGTGTACCTGATATTTCTTATCAAGTATCGGATCACTTCCAACAATAAGCCATAAATAATTTATCACCCAACAAGAGGCGGATAATTCACAAAATGCAAGACCAACTTCTAATTCTTGACAACAAAAAGTTCTGCTTGCGAACTAGCAACGACAACATCTAAATCAACATCGGGTTCCTCAAAATCAATAGATTCCCTATGGCTCGCAACAACATATTCCTCGGAATCAACATCAGATACCTAGGGATCAGCAACAAAACCCATTGAATCAACATCATACCTATTCCTATATGCCTCATAACTAGAAACAAACATTGAACCAAGCGCAAAACTTAGGACATAGGGTGCACATTCCCAACAGGAACATGTAGGGAGGATCCATTCCTACCCACGCCTACCCTGACCAAACCTATCAGCCTATGAACAATCAACAAAACTATCTCCTTCCACCACAAACCACTCCAATTATCCAAGAGTGGAACACAATGAAGGAGGTAGTCTCAAGGCTTCAAATAGGCAATCAGACCAAAAAGTACAAGTTTGACGAGATATGCCCTTATTAGTTTGACGTGAGCATTCTTCATTTACCCTTCCCACCTCATTTTGATGTACCTGAATTCGATAAATATAAAGGGAAGGGTGATCCTAGAGAGCATATACGAGCCTTCTTTGTTGCATGCCAGGAGGTAGCTTACAATAGTGTGTATTTGATGCACTTGTTTCCACATAGCTTGGGTGGACAAGCCTTAGAGTGGCTTCTCAAATTGCCTAAAGGATTAGTAATGGCTTTCAACGATTTATCAGAAAAATCCATTAACCACTTTTCTTACAACATCGAGCATGCGATGATAGTGGTTGACTTATGTAAATCCAAACAGAGGGAAGGGATAGAGAAAGCTTCACGGCCTATCTATAATGGTGGAGAGCACTAGCTAGTCACTTCCAACACAATCTACCAAATAGACAACTAGCTGATATCTTCACACAAAACTTACACCTTGAGGTCGCTCATGATCTAAGACTCATTTGTGCCAACACATTCGAATAAATCATCGACATGGGCGTACAGATTGAGAAGGTACTTATTGATAAAGGCTTGGTCAAAATCTATTCCCAATCGCAAGCATCACATCAAGCCCAAGCACCTGTTCATACCAATATCGCTGAGAAGCCTAAGACCTTTATAAAAAACAAGAACATGGTAGGTAATGGGGTTACCGAATCATGGCGTGCAAATAGTGCAAGGACCACCTGTTCAAAATACGCCACCGAATCCATTGTGCACACTACATAGAGCTCTGCCACGTGGAGGATTTCCTAGACCCAGACCGTTCAGCGACCTAGGGGAGCTCGTTGACTCAGTGTTCAAGAAATTAGTTGTTGTCAACATGATTATTTACCCTGTTTGAAAACCCTTTCCTGAGGATCAGCCTAAACCTGACTAGTATCGTGAAGATGAATTTTGTGATTTTGATCGTGTTGTTGGCCATGCAGTTTACAGGGGCATGCAATTAAGGCACATTATAGAAATCTTGCTAGAGAATGGAGAGATTGAGCTGGACCATAGACCTCCTAACACCAATCAAAATATGGATATCTACAAAGATCCATTCCCAAGCATAACAACTAACAACAAAGGAGGAATCAGATCCAAGGCCAAGAGCGTAATCAACAACAGAATCACAATTACAATCATAATCAAAATCTGAACAATAACCATAATCAAGATGACACCTGAACCAATCAAATCAAGTAACATGTGCCATATGATTACAACAACGTCGTAGGGCATATTACTAGTAATCATGTTGTTACAATTAAGATCAAGCCCGTGTATCATCCAATGTTGCTCAAAATGTTGGTCCATCTATTATAGGATCACCATCCTCCGTTTCAGGTAATTCCGCACCAAGTTTTGGCACTTCACTTGCACCTTGTTTTCCACAGGTTACCATTCCTGGACCTCCTCATTCTTGTAATTACAATAACTCCCTCCCGACTTGAAATTGCATAGTTGCAACTAGACGGCCAAAAGTTATCCTCCATGGCCCTTTGCCTTCTTCCAACACTAATTCTGAGCCAAATGTTGTACTAATTAAGACCAATCTTAAACCAAACACTATACCAATTAAAGACCAAACCTACTCGTGCCATTTTTTAGAAGCCATATAGTATTAGTGAACAACCAACCAAAACATTTGTGCAAATCTCTATTTTGGATCCCTTGCATACTTCTGAAGTTCACAGGACCATACTAAATGATTTCCTTTAAAAATCCACCATGCATGATGACATTAATCCTGACCAATTCCATGCGCTTGGGGGACATTTGTCTCCAAGGCAACTTACATTTGACCAGTGAGATATTTCATCCCTTAGTCCCATGCATAACAATCCCTTGTACATTGAAGTTGTTATTTCCCATCATAAAATCAAACGGGTTCTTATAGACAATGGCTCTGGATTGAACATAGCATCGTTGAAACTAGTCCAAACATTGGGGTATATGGTGGCAAATATGCAACTAGATACCATCACCATCAAGGCTTATGACAATGTAGAAAAAAAATGTACAAGAACCATTTGTTTACCAATCATTGTTGGTCCTGTTACCCATGATACCTTGTGCCATGTTATTGATATAGAAGTGCCTTATAATCTGCTTCTTGGTCTTCCTTGGATCCATGAAATACAAGCAGTCCCTTCCACTCTACACCAATGCATCAAGTTCCCCCATTCTGAGCTAGAGGTCACTATTTATGGCGACTTACAGCCATACCAATATTGCAAACATGCAAAAGATGAGTATGACAACTACACCTATTGCCCTAGCACTGAATTGGCAAGCAAGAAAGGTAAGGGGGTGGTTTCTGAACCTTCCAAGTCCAATTATATCGTCCCTAGTGACCTTGCTTCCACTTCTATTGCTCTGTTTCTTGCTACCATGTCCACCCATTTCACTGTTAAGGACGATGGTATTTCCACATATAGCATTCACGATGCATTCCACACCGGCAAATTGCTTAAGTCTCCTAAGTCCTATGGCCATCCTAAACCTTCTAAAAATCTTGGTAGGCCCAACATGATTTGGCAAAAGAAATCTAAATCCACTCTACAAGAGCCACTCATCTTTGTACCTGATACGTCACCCAATCAAGATTGGGCCACCTACGTCGAGGGAGGTTGGTTGAATGGTGACGGTTTTGCTAATATTTCTAGAGTGCCAAGTACCCTATACCAAACAGAATCATGATAGCCTGGATTATACAGAAAGAGGATTGGGATCCAACACAAGGAATTCTTGAACCTATTCCAGCTGCTAAACCTACAAGGAATTTGGGTCTTGGATTTACACTGCTTGTGGGTGACCCCATTAATTCTGAGAGTGATTCTGCTTCATCAACCAACAATGAAACTCTTTTCAACAACGTAGCATCTCATTATAATGCCTATGATGAGCTAGCAGATATCAATTTATTTGATTCCAATGCCATCATCACCATTACTACCCATTATCCACGTACCCTTCATCATCCTGACCTAATCGATATGGACCAACAAGATTTTATATACCGCTGGATGACTTTTAGAATGAGGAATCTATTGTCGAGTCCATGGGCCTTCGAGATGGATTGTCAGCTGATGATCACAAACAAGGCTTCAATTTCCATTTGGGCCCTGCTGTTTATTTTGGAGAGCAAGGGAACTTCCTTGGTCATGATAAAAGTTAAACATCAAGATCCTTGGGTGAAAACCTCTTTGAGGCACCCTTGGGTGAAAACCTCTTTGAGGCACCCTTGGGTCAGGGAAAGAGTAAAGATAAAGACAACTCTATGAGTGAAAAATTGTTTCAAGTGCTCTTGGATGGGGAAGTTCACCTCTCTCCTCAGGAAGCGTAGTTTCCACCTAGTCCAAGCATTACCATTGGTTCGGGCATCAATTCTGAAGAACATCATGCTTTTGAGCAACTTGCTCAAGATTTCCCTGAAGTATTTGCCAACCAACCATTGCCTAACATAGCTGATTCAGAGTCCTATACGGGCGAAGATTGTGATCAACAAGTAGTTGAAGAGGATCCATTCTCATCCTTTCCTACTATTCTTGAGGACAACCCGACAATACCGGTCGAAGATACTACGGAGGTCAACATTGGTACATATGATGATCCCAAGATGGTTTCTCTAGGCGCATCCCTCACTAACGAGGAGCGTAAATTCATTGTTACCATTCTGAAAGACTTCGTGATATATTTGCATGGTCCTACTTAGACATACCTGATCTTGATCCTTCATTGGAGGTACATGACTTGGTTGTCCATCTAGATGCCAAACCAATCAAACATAAATTGCGGAAAATAAATTTGTGCATAGCCATCTTGGTCAAAAAGGAGTTAGAAAAGTTATTGGACACAGGATTCACTCGACCACTCGACTATTCCTAGTGGATCTCTAACATCATCCCAATCAACAAAAAGCCATAGGGCATTCACTTATGTACCGATTTCAGAGACATAAACAAGGCATGCCCAAGAGAAGATTTCCCACTACCTAACATCCACATGATAGTTGATTCAATGGCAAGCTATGAAATGTTGTCCCTCATGGATGGCTTTTCAAGGTATAGCCAAATTAAGATTGCAGCAAAGGACCAGCACAAGACCTTGTTTACCACTCCATAGGGATCTATTGAGCACAGGCTAATATTGAGAGGGGGGGTGAATCAGTATTATATATATATATATATATATATATATATATATATATATATATATATATATTCCGTAGCCTTTGAGGGGTTTTGTCTTGGTCTAGAGGTCATGTCTTGTCATAGGAAGGTGACTTGTCAAGTATCTTTGGTCATTTCAAGGTCTCTTGCAAGGTCTAGCCAAGGAGAGTGAGTCAAAATACTTAGTCTTGTCATCAATCCCCTTCATTAGAGTCTTATGACGTTTTTTGGAGAAATTAAGGTAGTTTTGGACAGCTTAAGGTAAAAGTCTTGAAGGATCAAATGCATTTTCCAAGTCTAACGTGTGTCCAAACTGTAAGGTCAATGTGAGGATTAGCAAAGATGATGTGTACGTACAAGTTGCAGTTTCAAGTCAGAAATGACAGTCTTAAGTCCGAAATAACAATGATTGCCCTTGCAAACAGCTACAAATGCATGTCATGGGCCATTCAAGAAGAATAAAATGCGTTTCAAGAAGCTCAAAAGATCAGGGTACGTTGATATAGCTTCACCAAGGCCAAATCATGCTTGGTTGAGTTTGCAATGGTCCAATCAAGTCAGGGAATGCATCAGATACTTCATCAGGTTCTTAGCTGGTAGCTGAAGGTCAATTTTCAGTGCTTGTTTCATGCAGGAGAAGAAGAGTGGAGACCAATGCTTCTAGGGGAAGATGATACCCCTTATCCCCTTCCTTTTCATAACAAGAGTTCTTGGATCCAAGTCCTGTGCTGTATGAATCATCCCTAAGAAGGTAGAGACCTCCAAAACCCTCTCAAACCCTAAAGACTCAGTTTTGAGGCATTCAAAGACCATTTGGGAGTTTGATGGGGCAAGGTGAGAGTTGGAAAGGTCACATGAAGGTCTGCCTGGTCCTCCCATATCACGCTTCATCATCATTTGGCACGTGTGATCAGTCAAAAGGCAAGAAACCTTCACATTGAAGCAAGTTGCAGGTTGGAAGCAATGGAGTTTTTGATGCTTTTAGGGATTCAAACAGCTGAGAGCATGTTGGTGAGCTCTCACACCATCTCCACATCTCCCCAATGCTCTGCAGAGTCACTAAAGAACCCCTCAATGCCTACAGGGTCTAAAACTCCTCACAAGCATAGTATTGTTTTTAGGTTGTAGGTGTAAGCATGAAGAGCAATGGCAGATTGATGAAAATATGACATCTTTCTAGCATGGGAAAGATGGAAACAAGCTGTCAACATGGTATTCAAGCTTTTCAAACTATCCTCAAACCTCTTCAAGTCAAGTAACGGGCCTAAAATGACAAGAAGGTTGCACAAGCACACATACCAAGCTGACTCTGCCAAATATACACTCTAGAATGATATAGTCTTAACAAACCCTACATGTTTCTCCTTGAGAAGGGTCCTAAGACAAGCTAAATAGATTCTAAATTTCTCTCAAGATCATTGGAGGTCATCTAATACAGAATAGTCATCAAGAATAACCCTGTAATGAGGTCTAAACTTAGAAATGTACACCTACATCCCATACACAGAAAATGGGCAGAAAGAGGCATGTTGTGCATTAATGTGAGGTATGAAGATTGGAATTGAACTTCTTATAATGATAATCTCATCTGCCCAGCTCCCTAGATCTCTCCAAGAGATTAACAAGGTTGAAATGGCAGAAAGGAGGGTCCAAACATGCATAACAAGGTGGACTATACACCTACAGGCAAAATTGAGACTTGAGTAGTCAGCAAGAATATGGAAGTTTGAGCCTTGAGAAACCAATAATGAAATTGGTTTCTTATGGTTATAGATGATCTAAAATACCTTGAAAAGAGCCTTGAAGTGATTGGCAACCCCAATACTAACCTCTTCCAAGGTAGGTCTAGTAATCTCAGATTTGAAACTAGCATCTACAGGCCTGTATGCATGATATGAGGAAAAGGTGAATTTCTTGGTTTGATCATTATGTTTGAGGGTGATACAAGGGCTGAGAGACCGTAAAGAATTCTCTACTTTGATTACACTCCTTGTGAGAGACAGAATCATCCAAAGGAGGATCCATGCTTGAGCTCTAACAGAGGGTTAGGGCTTGAGGAGAATCTACAGGCCTGCCTGCAAATTATGGAGAAAAGATGCAATTCTGAGTTTGAACATGAAAACTAAAGGTTGTGATAGGTCAAGGAGACTATGAAGCAGACCTTCACATTGATTTGATACCTTGGAATGAGAGGGAAGCCATCAAAAGAGACCTCTAGGGTCAAAATTGCAAAATAGCCCTCAAACCCTCATTATGGGACAGAACAGGTTTTAGACCTTTTGAAGAGCCAAATTGCTTGGAAAAGAGTTGGGAGACACCATGGGATGTGTCTCAGGCCTCAAAGATTCATTTCCAATCAGAGAACATGCAATTGGAGGACTTGTTGAGCCAAAACATCCCCTCGACCTCTACACACAGGTCTGCCAACTTGAGAAGGCCTAAACTTCACGTGGAACTCACTTGAGCAGATGCATGGGAGAGAATGCACTTAGGGATAGTTGAGGGGGTTCCCCTACTTCAACTTCATGCCATTAAGCAGAGGAGAGAGGATTTGTTCTCTATGAACAATCCTTAACAAACTAGAGCACTCAAAACCTCCCTAAAACCCTTCTAAGAGCTCGAGAAGACATGGTTTTTTTAATCAGAACTTGAAGGAGGATTTGCATGGGTTCAAATTCCTTTCAAAGATGTTAATAGGCCCCCTACTCCAAATTAGTGGTATTGGTTCATAGGTTGAGGTCCTCAACTTTATGAACAATCGTTAACAAGGTAAGCACCTAAAACCTAAGTTGCCGATATGGATATGGGTACGAGAATCGAATACGGGGATACGGCGATTTTTTTTTGGGGGGGGGGGGGGGGTTTGGATATGGCCGGATACGGCCGTACAAAAATTTATATAAAAAATTAAAAATATAGCCATATAATCAAAATTAACCACATAATATGGATAGATGAAACAAAATAACTTCAAATAAGTTAAAGAACCACAAAATATATACTCATAATTCAATGCCAAATATCATAATATTCAATAGTCGAACTTATATTAGTTTTATAACAGGTACATGGTGCAAATGTTACAATCTATGGACAAAAATAAAGACAAATCAGCATTCTCATTGTTCACTATATTCATCTTCCCCTGCAATGTCTTCATCATGTGGTTGATTAGAATCACAAGCAACAACAATGCCACTCCCACTAGCTCCACTATGCAAGTCGTGTGAACCACTGTCTAGCTCTGTGTCAAATAAAGAAGGCATCTAAATCAACAGTCTCTGGGTTCACATCCCACAAATTTGTTGGCCCTTGTTTTGAGGTTTTTTATGTGAAAGAAGACGTAAGTTGGAATGCACATAAACCAAATCATCTGCCTTTTTTGCAGCCAACTTGTTGCGTTAAACTGAGTGGATAAAGCCATAGTTTTCCCCAATCCGCTCAGTTGAAGAGGAACTTGCAACCTATTGAAGCCACAAAGTGAATTAAAATTTATAAAAAAGTAAAAATTAAAAGACAGTTAAAACTTAAAACAAAACATCGAAAAGGTCAAAAGAAGGGTAGAGTAAAAAAATTAAAATCTTGTGATAGAACTTTTATTGCAAGTGGTTGAAGCTGGGTGGATGCTTGCCCATGGAGGTACCACCAAAAGTGAGCATCCATCTTGTACTTGTCATGGATAGCACCAAGGGAGTGACTCACCGAGGATATGAAATGCACAAACTTTTCTCTGACTTGGTCTTCTACTTCTGGATCAGGAAAGATTCTAGAGAATGTTGTTTTGTATCTCTCGGCAACCTCAACATCCCTATATGGTGCAACCCTCCTGGGCAAAGAAAAAATCTCTATACTGTAGTATTTGGGTGTCAAGGCAAAAGCAAGAAGATATAATGGGGGGGTCATTTTGTTCCACCTTTCATTGAGATGCGACTACACTTCTTTGAAGAACCTCTTCGTGGGATCTTGCTCTTTGGCATTTATGATGGATTTAATTTTCTCAATCGTTGAGTCAATTCCATCATAAATCTCACCCAAACATGGATGATCCATGTCCACATATCTCAACATGCTGACAATGGGCTCAGTAAAACTCAACGAATACTCCACACATTCCCACCACGCATCATCAAGAATCCACCCTCTCACTGTTTGTCTGCGTCCCTCTCACTGTTTGTCTGCGTCCATACACCCCAAAGGTTGTTGATGACCATGCTATTCAATGTCTCACGCACCTTAACAAGTCGTCTCAAGATGATGGTGTTGACGTAAATCGAGTCTCAGCGACCTAATACAAAATTAAAACAAATAATTAATAAATTTAAAAAATTGTTCAAAAATAAAAACACTACAAATTACAAACTTATAAAATTAAATTAAATTAAAAGTTACCTTCAACTGTAAAGATGGCTTGGGACATGTGATGGTTGGTTATGAACATTTGGATCTCATTCGCCTCTTCATAGACTTGTTTGATCTAGCCAATTTTTGTGCCCAACTTTGGAAACATAAGGTTGAGGGAATGAACGCACAAGGTGTCCAAAATATATGCCCATACCTTGCCTCAACCAATATTCCTGTAGCTTTGCAATTTTTAACGTTATCCATTACAATTTGGGCAACGTTTTGAGGCCCCACTGCCTCAATGGACTCTATCAGGATGTTAGCAATGAATTGTGTATCCTTCACTTGCCCCTCACAATCATCAACCTTAAAAAACATTGCCCCTTTAGGGCTCACTACAATCACATTAATCAATGGCCAATTTGTTGTATCTTTCCATCCATCGGAAATGATGGACACCCCTGTTTCGATCCATGAATCCCTGATGGGCTTCAATGCATCTTCAATGTGTTTTCTTTTTTTTGTCAATAAGGTGGTGCCCACCTTTTCATAACCTGGGGTGACAAACCCTTTAAAGGCAGCATTGATAGATCTCACCATTACCTGTCAGTATGGTGATCTAACAGTATTAAATGACAGTCCACATGAGTAAATACAATGCACGATGCTCTGCTCCGCTATCTCTCTAGAGTCATTTTGGAATGCCCTCTCCAATGGGCCTGCGTCTTTTGTTCTCTTGCAACCAAGAAGTGAATCCCCTTCCTCTTCAGCCGCAATAAATGTATCAAGAAAGGGGTGTGATGGGGTCACCACATTAGCACGAGATGGATTAATAGGTGGTGATCCTTTCTTTCTCAAAGAATGCTTCGATCTTTGCCCCACAACATCTACCTCTTCTTGCTCTTTGATATATGCAAGGATCTTTGCCTGTGGCAAGCCCTTTCCCGACATTCCACCTATGCTTGGCCCACCACAAACTTTGATTCTAGTGCTAGAAGTCGCACACAAATGAGCTTTCACTCAACTATACGAGCTCTTGAATTTATGATTACACTCTGAGCGAAGCCAATGAAAACACCCTCCACCAGGGATCTATTCTAATATTGTCACATATTTTCAAAGGGGTGTTCGCGAATCAAATTTGGGGGTTATTCCTTGCCCCACCGAACTAGCACTTGCAACTTGAGACATTCTAATTTCTGACAAATCCTTATAGGCTTATAGATCTTGGTAACACAAAAAATTGCTATTAAAATTTAATGATAAAAACTAAAAAAAAAAACAAATACTATTAAAATTAAAAACATAATCATTGTATTTGGTATTTGTATAAATAACGGTTAATAAATATTAAAAAATAAAATATATAAAATTTAAATATAAACAGACTAAAATATTTAAATACTAACAAATTTAAAAATACTAATAGTAAATTCACATAAGTTTACCTTGATATAAAATAATAAATATAAAGTTTAAACTAATTAATAATTTAAAATTTAATACTATACTAAAATCTAATACCCTTAATTTGTTATACTAATTAATAATAGTAATACCCTTAATAATATAATATATATGTTTGTTTTTAAATATATATTAATATAATTTATAGTTTTTAAAATTATGTTAATATATATGTAAAAACAAACATATATTAACATAATTTATAAACTATAATTATAAATATAAACTATATAGTCTAACTCTATATAAACATAAATATTAACATTATTTATTAAAATTTTAATTTAAAAAGTTAGAAAAAAAACTAAATTATAAACTATATACTCTTATAATTTATAAACATAAACCCTAAACTATATACTCTATAGTTTAAAAAAAAATTAAACGAAACCCACATACATACCTGAGACAACGGGCAACGGGATCAAACGCAGACGTAGGGATCACACGCAGTAGTCAAACACAACTTCAAACACAACGGAGGATAAATGTGATGGAGGATAAGATAAACGTGGAGGATAAGATAAACATGGAGGATAAGATAAACATGGCAGAGGATAACATTGATTTTAGCCTTTAGGGTTTGATAAACGGTCCACGTTCGACTTTTTTTTTATAAAGTGAAAAAAAAAATTTAAATGTTTTTTATTTGCCCGATCTGCGGGGGATACAGCCAGGGCATGTCTTGCCCCTTGCGGATACGGCTGGATAAGTCCATATTTGCAGGGGCAAGATGCGCCTAGGCTGTATCCCTTGCGGATTGTACCGTATCTGCCTTTTTGAGCGTATCTAGGACCCTCACCTGCAGTATCCGGTAACGTAGCCTAAAACTATTAGTTTAACCCTTCAAGGAGATCGATGGAGAAAATGGTGGTTTGAGTGGCTCTAATGCATTCCAAATGCCCTAGAAACATCTTGAAGACATCTATATACCTAAACAACTAATGGAGCAAAATATTGACACATGTGGGAAGAAAAAGTACATAAATGACCTAGAAAATCTTGTTGCAGGCCTATTTGTAGGGTTTTGACTGTGTAGGTCTCTAAACCAGTTGAGTAGGTTTTGTAAGCTTGGGCAGAGGTTCGATGATGCATCCCAAGCCACTCCAAAGACTCTCATGGTGACTAGAGTGGTTTTCAAGCAAGTTTATAGGCAACAAGTTAGGCCAAATGAAGAGTGACTCTCTCTTGCATTGATGGAATTTATGTTGCGGGCCCTTCTTCCCTAATGTGAAGCCTCTACAAGGCAAATACAATCTTTTTCTAGCTTTGTCAAACTTGTTCCAAGCTGACTATGCTCTTCATAGCTCCGAAGAAGATTGCAACATCAATTTGGGTATGCCTAAGTGAGAAACATATGTCAAAAGATTCCATGGCAGTTGTATATGTTCCTAGCATAGTCCTGATCAAAATGGGAGTCTCTCAAGCATAAACAAGGTGTCATGAATATGGAGAATAGGAATGCTACGTAGCCAATAGGACTAAGCATCATCATGAGGTACTTGCAAAGGTGTCAAAGAACCTTGAAGTAGCTAGAGACAAGTGTGGAGTTGTAACTCAAAGAATCACTAAGAAAGGGCAGTTCAAGAGAAGAAAATGAGTCATCAAGTGAAGCAAGAAACTTTCACGCCAACTTGTGAAGATCATCATCAAACTAAGTGCACACATGTTGAGTAGAGCTTTTAGGACTATTTCTTGGCAGGTTTTCTTTTTTGTAACTGGTTCTATGAGTGCATTGATAGCCATCATAGCTTCTCCAACGTCCACCTTCTCTCTCCCTCTCATTTTCTTCTATAATGTTGGCTTTGAATTAATGGATCTTCAACCTGAGTATGGTGAAGCCCTGCTCAAATAACACTTGTACTTTGCCTTTGAAATGGATGCATGCTGATTTCTAGCCTTCTCAATATTGGAACTAGTGTATTCTCACGGTGGTTGATGAATGTTAGTGATAGTTTGCAACTTCCTTTCATTTGTCCTATCTTCTTACTTTTCTGCAAGTTGTTAGTCATCCTAACAGGTCATATGAAGAGTGCTACATGGTCTTATAATATCTGTGGAAATTGCTTTATTAGTGTCCTTTAAGAGACCTCTTGATAACCCCTCTTGGTTATTGTCTTGACCATTACCTTCATATTGAAACACTGATGCTTGGAGGCTTATATTGAGTTAATGCAATAGGTTTTAGTCTTAATTCATGTCCTTAGTGCAGTATAGGCAAGTGGAGGGTATTAAGTTTGGTGCATCACCTCCTATTTACTTGTTTTCAGTTATCTCTCTCCCTTTCCCTAGCAAGCAATAGATTTAATAGCAGTTTCAAGGTGATACATCAATGGAGCTAGTCCTAATCTAGAGATTCACCTCAACTTCTAGGCCATCCACAGCGTAGAGGTGTCTCCATGTGTCATCTAAATGAGGAAGGCTCGAACAACCTCCTCAAAGGTGTAATTTAGAGTGATAACAATACCATAATCAGAAGGCCATTAAGGGGCAAGTCCTGGCATATCAGCTCGTTGAAGCTCCTTTGATTGACACCAAGCCTTTTTCATTTGATTTTCCAAATGAATCGATCATGATATTGGACGAGATAACTATTGAGTCCAAACAGTGGACACTATACTTTGATGGTTCATTCACCTCCCATAGATTTGGAGTCGGTATTTTATTGGTCACACCGCAAGGGCATCTTATTCCCAAGGCGTTTCACATTAGCTTCCATTGTACTAACATGGCTGAATATGAAGACCCGATAGCTGGACTTCGTCTTGCAATATAGTGGGATATCAAGCAGTTGATGGTATATGGAGATTCTCAACTAATGTCAATCAGGGCATAGACCAATACCAAACAAGAGACGAGAAGCTTGTACCTTAAAAGCATATAGTGGACAATCTTAAACAACACTATTAGTCTCTTCAGTTCGAACATATACCATGGGCCAGTAACTGAGCGGTAGATGCCATGGCTACCATTGGGACCATGATACAAGTTGCTATTTGTAATGTCCCCTTTTTGGAAGTTAAAGTAAAATTATTGCTGAAATAAAAAGTATTTTTAAATACTTAAAAAATAAAGACAATTAATAGAAAAAACACTTTATGTTATAAATTTCACTTAAGTTGAGGCCTTTTAAGGGTCATGGGCATGTAAGGGCTAAGGTGAAATTAAAAGGCAATACTTTCTAATATTTTAAAATTAACTCTTCCCTCCAAATTGAGCGCTACACTTGGAGGAGGCTATTTAAAGAGGATGAGGGCTCATTTGAAGATATGCTGATTTCTAATAATTCTTCATGCTTGAAGATTTTGTTGAACCTGTGTATTCAATAGGAGTGGGCACTGTAACCCACGATTTGTTGTTGATTATACAACAAAGGTGTCTTTTGACACCATCTTTGTGAAAGGAAATCTTGTTTATGCCCTAAGGAGTGGGGCGAATTGCTTTGAAGGATTTGTATGGAAGTTTGCTAGGGTTTCATGGTCTTTTCTTGCATGTTAAGCTTGTTGATTATTTATATTATTTTTGCAAGTGGAGTGAACTATTTGGGAGCTTGGATCTAGGGTTTGGATGCCTCATTTGATCTAAAAATTGCAAATTAAATATTCTGATTTTGTTTGTTAAATTTGTGATTATTGGTGTGAATTTTTGGATGGATTTGTAAAAGGTTTGAAGGATAAAATTAAATAATAATTTTCAGAATTATTATTTAATTATTTTACAAGAAACTAGGGTTTTCAGAACTTTGGAGCACTTTTCAGTGACCTTCCCATGGAAGGAAAATTCTGATTTATATTTCATTGAAAAGCCTATATTTTTAGCTTCGTTTTGAGCTATCACTTGATTAGAAATTCCAAGTATTTTCGGAATTATGAATTTGTGAAGTTTCAGCTGTATTTTGGGCATAAAAATTACAATGTTTATATTTTTAGAAAAATAAGTGGATATTCCTTTTCTCCATATTTTTGTGCATCTACAGTAATATTTTCATAATTTTTGAGTGGCTGGAAGTGATAAATTTACAATTGGTGAAGACTTTTTATCCTCCAATCAGCAGCAGAAAATTGGCGATTAAAGCTGATTTTTTCTTTATTTTGTGGCATAAGACCATCCTTAGACCATCCCTGCTTCTCATTACCTGTTCTTTTGGGCCATTCTAATCCTATTACCAATCATGATCTTGATTACGAACCAACGAGTATGTAGACATTTTCAATGAATATTTCAGAGGCAGTTCCGCATGATTAGCATCAACATCAACCTCAGCATCAGTAACATCTTTTCTGGGCCAATATCTCAAGGCATGTTGACATATGGTTTCACTTAAACCTATTTGATAGTTCCTTGAGACCATCTTCTAATTGCTCCTCTTATTATTTCCCCATTGTGTGTTCTTTCGTTCCTATTTGCTATTGTGTGGTATTCCCATAGGCCTCAAATTTTGTTGTTGGTTCATAGGAACACCATTGTAGCCGGTTTAGTTGTTGTTTGAGCCTCTACCTAAAGAATAAGGTCTTGTGCTAGACAGTTCATTGTACATTTGAACATATTACGTTGCTTTCCTTATTCCAAAAAACCCAAAAACATTAAATAACACCAAACAAAATGCCAAAAACGTTCATAGTTAGAGAAGGTGGGCTTAAAATCTCTATGAGAGTTATAAAGCTATGTCATTTCTGGGTGGGTTTCTCCTTTATTCTGTTCATCATTGCCATTCTTTCATTACACTCCCCTTTCTTGGAGAACCATATTGGCTTGAGGTCTACGCAGACTATGTAGGTAGGTGCTTGGATGGGGTATCTTGGGTCATCTCGACCACTCTTGTTTTCATGTTACTATACCTTGTGCCTTTATGTTTTCCTTGTTTTGTGAGTAATTCTAGACCTAAATGCTCTTGTCGTTTGGCAAGCCCATTCCTATTTTTTCTCTATTAATTATTTCTTCTCATCATCACATTTCTTCTATCTTGATTCCCAGGAGAACTACATTGACCTGAGGTCCCTTTGGACTATGTAGGCAACACCCATTTCCCAGGAGCACTTGGGGGTAGCTCAGCCTCCCCTTATTCTTCCATTCCCCCTTGCTTCCAACAACTTGTTCATACTCCAAGTTTAGCACCTTATTTACTACACATGCACAATTGTTGATTGCTTACATTGAGTCTCTTTATCTTCATTGCATTGTGTTTTGTTTATAAGGTTGTGTTCTGTGTGAGTGACATGTCTACATACATTTTGAAAACCGCTTGAGTCTTGCCTTAACTTAGGCTTGAGTTGTTTACTTATGTATTTAGATTCTTTTATTGTTTGTTTTGTTTTCGGTTCAACCGTAAATGTTTTTAACTTAGGTTTTGGTATTTATATCATTATTTTGAATTGTAAATATTCACATTTGAACCGGTCCATTCGCAATTTGAAATCCTATGTTATTATAAGTTGTTCATTCTTATGATACATAATTTCATTTGCCATATTAAACACCAAGTGCTCTAGTCTTACAAAACAATGGCGCTCCAAACATAGATCTCTGAAGGCACTATCTTGCATATCCACTACCTAACTAGGATATCGTTCTCCAATCATGAGCCAAATATTGGAAACAAACATGACTCTTTTTTCTACTTCAGGACGTGCATCTCCTAGCTTACATATCGGGTCATGCTATCCATCCATTTCCGAAACATTTATGGCTATTTATATATTGGTTTAGGACATGCATATCCTAAATTAATCTCTAGTATCTAGTCATACATCAATCAAAAATAGGGATAAATCAACAATCCATATGCTAATTAAGGACATGCATCTCCTAATGTTAGCATAGATTATCATATCATAACAAGAACAACTGCACATGATACTTTCTATTGGCTGACCAAGTAAGTTTGGGCTTAGACTTCCCTTTGTCAATCTCAGTTCTCCTATGTCCTGAGAGTTACAATAGCTCAAAGTCACCCTCAACTAACTTCGATCTTGTGACAACTCTTCCGTTTTCCAGTTTTAGAAATGTGGAACGTTCCCTTATAAGCAAGATCTGCAAGATGTTAGATAACCAAGCATAAATATCAATAATACTTTATCGCGCCCTTCTTCTAGACCAATCGGTTGGTGGTTCGTTTGGCATAGTGCACCAACTCTAGGAGGAAAAGAAGAGAGGAAAGTTCAATTGGTGAGGATTCCCCCTCTTCCCTTCCACCTCCCCTGAAAGGAAGCATGCTAGGCAACAACGCCCCCAAGTTCTTTATCTACCATGTCATGGCAAACTAGACACCTCAGTTGGCTGATGCAAGTTGTTCCATACAAGGGCCCTGTTTGGAGTACACTCTAAGACTTACGAAATAAACTTTGGTCTCTCTTGCGTCCAGAAGAACCAGCTCATTCAAATTTTTCAGTGAACTCATTGCTGGTTGACACTTGTCATTAGTACACTAGTCTTAACAATGCATAAAAGAAAACAAATGAAAGGATGAACATACGATCCAAATTAAACTTGAACAAGTGACTACAATTCAGATTATCCTAAAGTTAAACTAACACAGATATAAAAGAGAGAGAGAGAGAGAGAGAGAGAGAGAGAGAGAGATGAGCTCCCTTTCTAATGAGGACAATTTTGACCTTGCTGAATAGAGAAATCTTTTGAGAAACCAGTTTTTGTTTGGCTAGCATAGCACAACCAGAAAGCAGAGACGGTGCAGGAGTCTAAGGACCAAGTAGTTATGTAGAAGAGGGAAGCAAAGTCACCATAGACATGCCTAGACAATGAATATTTTTCACAAAGTTTTCATATAAAAGATATTTCATGAAAAAAAGTCTAAGATTCATCAATGCTCAAACAAGTTACAAGAAGGTCTTCATACAACCTCAACACATGCTAAAAAGAAAAGTTAAACTAAAAAAGCAAGAATTACAAGAAAATGAAAATGGCATAGCCCCGTTACTCTAGATCTAATTTTAAATGGACCAGCGCTCATTACAACGGAGAACTGGGCCCCATTTATAGGCCATTCAATCCACTGAGTCATAAAGCCAACCCCCTGATTGGTGATTGTAAACACTTAATGAGACGTGACCATCTCTGCTCAAATTTTGAATTGGGTCATGCACAATCCCAATGAAATCAGGGTTAAGGCCACGGTAACTAATCTTTGAATTGAATTCTGGGTGGTTGGAGTCGTTGAAGATCCCCTCGAGCTAGCCAGATGGCCATACTCTACTTGGTGATGGCCTTGCCTAATTAAGACAACACTTTGTCGTTTATGCTCCGACTCAATCACAATGCAAAATGCCAAATCTTTTGGTTAACACCATTATCTAACTTGCTTAGGACTCTGTCACATGGTCCCTTTAGTCATTGGAAGACAAGATAATTCATGATTGTACAGATCCGATTGGACTCGATCCAATTTCTAAATCTTAACGTCCTAGACGGGCAAGACAGGTGTCAAGTTTAGGGTTTGGTCCTACTTGTGGAGGTCCACATATCTTCCTCGGGAAGGTCACTCCATGTGTCAACTTTTCGCTGTTCGGGAAAGCCAATATGTCCATAATACACAAAGATCTTGCTACATGTCAATTTTTCGTTAACTCATTGCATGTTGAGGGCCCTATTTGTCTTGACTTTTCTTTATATATGATGCAGCGGGATCTTGACAATTGGCAAGATCCTGATAACTTGGAGCTTTGCGGGTCCTTGATCATTGTTCAATGCTTTGAATGCCCTGGAGTCCTGAGATTATGCACGTGGCATCATTTTTGGAACTCGCTTGATCTTTGCTTCGTTGTACTGCTCCTGCTTGACCCCGGGGTGTGGTGAAAGCGGGATCATGCCACGTGGCATGATCCCAGGCACCCAGAGGATCGCAGGGTGAGCTCTTTGTCCAAAGCGTTCTGGAGCAACAGAGCTCTGAGATGTTGATAGGTGGCAACCCCTCGGAAAATATGGCCTACAAGAAAGAAAAACCTGCCATGAGATTTTGAATAAACAAACTAGCCATTAGACTTTTATTTTCCATTTTTAAACTAAAAATCGGCTAAGTCTAGAAGTCTAATAGAAAGACAAAAAGTTTGTCAAATTAACAATTTAAAAAAAAAAAGCTTTTTGTCAAAGACATAATTGATCTATTTAATAGATGAATGATTAAATCCTTAGATCGAAACATAATCAATTTCAGGCCTCGAAAGGAGGAATGAAATGAAAGATTTTAATGTCCTTGAGACCAAATGACCCACGGAACCAAAAGCTACAATGAAATCATTCCGAGATAACTCAATATTTTGACACAGGTCTACCCTACTAAAATTGTAGAAATTTCTAATTGCTTGACGCTAATTGTTTTACTATAGATCTTGATCAGAGAACTTGTTTTATAGCCTTAAGTTGTCTACCAAAATCCAAAGACTTAAACAAATTAAAACAACTCGGTCCAAAGGAAAAACACCCTAGTTCTGTGACAATCTTGGCAAACCAGACGATTGTCAAATTTAAGCTCGTGAAATGTTGACGTGTATGCCATTGCTTTGTGCAGTTCACAGTTGATGCCACGCGACATTCATTCACTCATTTGGGACCTAGTTTAAAGTCCACCTAGGCTGAATATCTCCATACTCTTGGTGAAATGAGATCTTCACACTTGTCAAGATCTCATTCATCCAAGGCCTAACACGAGATTTGCAAACATACAG
Organism: Torreya grandis; assembly: GCA_037957365.1. Classification (NCBI taxonomy): domain Eukaryota; kingdom Viridiplantae; phylum Streptophyta; class Pinopsida; order Cupressales; family Taxaceae; genus Torreya; species Torreya grandis. The sequence goes on along the minus strand of JARHVA010000200.1, from coordinate 2,110,739 downwards.
ACCGCCCCGACGGCTTGAAGAAACAGGATCGTACCACGTAGCATGATCTAGAGCATTCGGGAGCTCAACTATCAATCAAAAGTATACAGACAACCCTGGGGGCCCAGAAAAATGGGATCAGACCGCGTGGCGTGATCTCGTGCATCCAAGGGATCTAAGGTCTATTGAGGAAACCGAGGGGGGCTGGGGAAGCTAGGAAATAGGATCATGCCACGCGGCATGATCTCGAGCACTTGGAGAGTTTGGGCAAAATGACTAAGTCAAAAAAGGCCTAGGAAAGTGAGCGAGCGATAAGTGGCAGCTCCTCGCTTGCCGAAGGATTCGCAGGTAAGCTTGGTGATGGTTGGCTTGCGAGGAAACCAAAAGAGCCGTTAGAATTTAAATCAAACTCTGAGCAAAATGACTAAGGCAAGAGCATAGAAAAAAAAGTCCGTGAAGAAAACATAGTTGTCAAACTCAAAGCTAAAATTAGACCATTATTTAGGAAGCAACCAAGTTTAAAATGAGATTATGAAGAACACTAAGCCATTTTTGCTTTGACCAGGAGCAGATATAAACCAGGGTGCTTAAGAAAAGATCACAAAAATCTTGAGAACATATAGTTAGAATTATTCAAAAGGAACAAGAGACTAAATAGAGATGAAAAAGTAGATAAAATGTTCCCATGTCATCAACACTTAGAGCCAATTTAATCTGACAATTCACCAAGAAACTGAGTTTTAAAAGTTAATCAGATGCAAATGCTCAGTGAAATAAAGCTAAAACAGATAGTACGAGGCCAAACTGCCCAAGGAAAACAACAAAAAACTCTACAATGGTCAGATAATTTGTACAAATTTGAGGCAAAATGGTCTAGAAATGGGAACTTTAATGCAGTTCAAAACATGATCCAGAACAAACTAGGACTTATCAAAATTATGACAAACTTAGATAGTTATATGAATATCAAAGGAGTCCCAAATGCAATCTTCTAGACTAAGTGCATGTGATAGACATTTTAAGTTTAAACTTAGCCTAAAGAGAAACAAATACATTATTAAGACTGCAGATTTTCAATGACCTTTCCCAACTAGATCAATAGATAAAGCAGGTTCAAATCTAACTGAAACTTAGAAGACCAAACTCCAGAGCAAAGGAGGTTCCTGATTTTATGAAGAAATGAGGGTGTGTTGTGCAAGAAACAATAGACTATATCTGCCCTCAATCTATCGAACAAGCACCTAAGGGAGGAGGTGGAGGGCCTTTAGGCATTCAATTGACAACAAGTGGTTGAGGGACTCCCAAATGAAGGAGCAGGAGGAGGCCAAGGGGGAGGGTCTCAACCAATGGGAAAAATCCCTCCATTGGGGGAGTGCCTCCCTCTCAACAACCCCAACCTTAGAGACGGTCAAGTGCTCGACTTGTCACTGGAGTACCTTGGATTCCTTCAATTCCAATCAATCAAGGTAGGCTAGATCTTGATCAATTAAAAGCAGGCCTCCTCAATAGTCATACGTTCTCAACCTCCTTTGTTGGTTAAGGTTGAGGTCTCCTCCCCCTTCTTCATTGGGGGAGTCTCTCTCCCAATCTCCTATCTTTTGATGACCAATATCACAAATAAGAACCCGAAGCCAATAACTCAGCCAATGATGTCTTCTTTGCTTTCATTTGTTTTAATGTATATGTATTAATTCAGTAATATTATTGCTTAAACAATTCCCTTGGCCAACGTATATTAATAGTTAAGTATAATTATTATGTAAGCCAACTCATTGGGGCGACCTATCTTATATTTGGTACATAACACTTGCATAGAGACTAATTAGTCATCTCCCTATGCAAATTACCACTTCGTGTAATTGCTTTCTTCTACGAAAGTATTAACGAATTTTTGTGTGAGGTCAAATTGCTATGACCTTCATGTTCATAACTAATTTTTTTTAATTTGAATTTGAACTAGGTTGCTTAAAATTTGGAAATGGGTAATTTTTAGAAATAAGGATGGTGTTAGAAACACCACGACCAAAATCATAAGAAATAAAAAACAAAAAAAAAAAAAATTATAGATAAAAGAAAAAAAATGTATATTACTCAAAATTAATCCGCTGAGATCTATGTAGGTAGATCAGGCTATTATACAACTAGTTTCAACAAATTTCTTTTTATTTCTGCTGAGACTATCGATCAAAGAACAGTTGCAGCTTGGGCTTCTGGTCCCCAAACGAGGAAAGTTTCTTGTTTAATATTGCACAACAACTAATATCTTTCTACAATACTTTGCTAGTAAGCTCTTATTTGGTGATGAACATTTTAAGTTGCATCTGCTGGACTCTTTTCTATTACAGCTTTCTTTGGTACTGTTATCTTTGGTTGACCTTGCCTTCTTGGAAAAGCCTGGATGGCCTATTTTTCTTGAAGGAGTTCTTCGGTGTAATAATTTATCTTTAATATGTATACTTTTATCTTTTGTCAAAAAATTGTGCTTGCCGCAGTCTTTGCATTTCCTATTTTGATTGACATGTTGTTCATTGAAACAAAAGGAATATTAATTTGTGACCAAATGGTCTCTTAGCACTGAGCGTTGGATTGATCCAGGAGAATTTTTATAAAACTACATTCCTTTTTAATGCTGAGGTACTGGTGTTGCTGTGCAGGAAGCCATATGTTCATCCTTAGAAGACTATAATAAGCAAATTGAGAAGCTGAAGCAGGAGATGAACGATGCAACACATGGTGCAGACAACATCAGACAAGACATCAGTGCCTTGGCACAAAGATATGCAGTTGTTGACCGTGATGAAGAATGTGGGGTATTGCTTTTTAACATTTATCCATGTCTCCTTTAGATTTCAGCACTATTTAAGTGAGAGGATGCCTTTCCTATTCTTTCATACATCACTTCTCAGATTATTGTAAAATAGCGTACTGGATACTGGATTCTTGAGCTATTTATCTTTTAATTGTAGCTCTTTAAGAATTATAATGACCACTAAATTGGGTGTGACAGGTTTGTGGACGAAGAATATTGACTTCAAGAAGTGGACATGGAGTGGCTAGGGGTTTCACATCTCCCATGGCCCCATTTTATGTATTTCCTTGTGAGCATGCTTTTCATGCACAATGTCTTATTGGGCATGTCACAAAGCACACGGTTCCAACCGAGGTAAGAATTTGATGGTGAAATTTATTGTATGCTTGCATTCTTCCCTTTCACAAAACCTAAAGAGGAATATAAAATCTCATACGTCAAATGCTGGAAAGTTGGTGATAAATCTTACAGTAAGATTTGTCTATATTTTTCTGCAATGCTTAGATATTTTATGCCATATATAATCTTTTTATTATGCTACCTTTCTTTAATATATCTAGAGTGTATTCACTGTACATGTTATGGAACACCAAACATATCCTGGGCCAGCCACTTATCCTTGCTTAAATGTTGATCATGCAAAACTTATTTCTGGTAAAATTGTCTCATCCTAAGATCATTATCCATGAATTGCCAATTTGAAAGGCATGGATGTATGAACATCTCCTAGTCATTGAACACGTTGTTCTCATTATATATGCTATGTTGTTTGGGTACGGGTACGGGTACGGGGATGTCTCGGGTACGCGGGTACGTCATTTTTCAAAAACCTTGATTTGGATACGTCGTGGGTACGTCTGTGTGTGTGTGTATATATATATATATATTACTCATTTTTTTAGTAAAACACTTGAAACTACATAGTGTGAAAATATTTGTCTATAAATGATAAAACACTTAAAAATATATAATATTCATTCATTCATTACTTCAAAGACAAGATGTACATTCAAATCTAGAATAAATCATCTCGATTGTCCACAAAATCATAAATGCCACTCCCATTATTTTTCAACTTTATCATTTACTGACACTTTCTCTCACAAGGGCTCATCGGTGCATTGAATCTCACGAGTGCATGCCTTAAGGGGTGGACAGGGAATGGGGTGGGATCGGCTTGTGGCACTTTGCCAGAGATATTCTCAAACTATTCTATCACGCATACATCCCTTCATGCAGCCTTCATACCTCCTATGATGTCTCCTTGAAATCTTGAAACCCTGAAATATGGCTAAGTTTGAAACCCTGAAACCCTGGAATCTGACTAACTCTGAAATATGACAGGATCCTCCAAAACCTAGAATTTGCATTATAGCTCCCAGTAGTCCGAAACCCCTCTTAAACATCCTGAAAGTATATAAATAAAATATAACTTAAAGTATAAGAAAATATGGACATCTAGTTTCTTATACTTAAATGTTTATTTTACTTCTATACGTTGGGTTCAGACTGGATTTACGTTTAGGGTTGCTTAGTTTTTAGGGTTTTTTTTTTAAGGATTTTCTAGGGGTTTTTTTAAAAACAATTCGCCATTTTTTTGCCAGAATCCCTCGGGTACGCACCGGAAACATCCCGGGTACTCCCGGAGGCGTCCGGCGGCTTGCCGGACGTTTTCGGCACGCCGGCGGGCGCCTCCGGGAGTACCCAGGACGTCCCCGTGCCGGAGGCGTCTCCGAATAGGAGGCGTCGGGCTGGGGGGCATATCCCTGCAACACAGTATATATGTAATGCTATCGTAAACATTTAAGCAATAAGTATATAATCTATATTTATGCATTGTGCATTAGGACTATCTTGAAGTATTAATTTTTTTAGATTGATATTTTGGTAGAATGCATTTTCATGATGGAAACCACTCCTTACATAGAGTGAAAATGCTCCACTTGTATGCTTTTCTTTGTGTTCCTTTCATTTTTTCGAGGGGTTACTTGGGTGCAAGGATGCACAAGGTACGAGTACACAACAATTAGTATGGGCTCAGAAACTTGGGTGCAAGGATGCACAAGGTACGAGTACACAACAATTAGTATGGGCTCGGAAACTTGGGTGCATGGGTATATGGAACATTTGTGTTATACATAAAAATTGTGTATCCACAAATCTATACAAAAAAACATTAGAAAATCTAATTTAATTGCACACATATGGCTAGAGATGCAGATGCACACCTCCTATGGGTGTGTCTGTATTGAGGCCAGGTGCACGCACTTGTGTAACTATCTTTTGTCTATATCTCATTATATTTATTTTGTGCTTGGGATTTTATCTTTAGTTTATCGATGATGCTTCGTATCTATGCAATGTTTGTTGGCTAAGAAACCTGTCTGTCAATGGAAAATGTCTCAGATTCATTTCTATTTATGGGATCATTCAAAATGTAATCCTATTGATCACACTCATCTTTTTTTGTAAATTTCTATTGGTTGCAACATCACAGTGCCTATTTAATAATAATCTGGTAAGGCTAAGATTGGTGCTGAGCAAAGTTACCTTTTGAACTCCGCAAAACCTTCTTGATATGCTTTGTTCCACACAAAGTTGGCCTTTTTCCCCATGGTTGCTTGGTTCATGAGCCATGCAAGGTGCGAGAATCCAAGCATGAATCGATGGTAAAGAGTGGCTAACCACAAGAAGCTTCTGAGTTTTTTGAATGTTGGTGGGGCTGGCCATTCTCTAATGATTTGGATCTTCTCAAGGACAATGTGTGCAACCTCCTGATTTACAATGTATCCTAGACATTGGACACTCTGCAAACCAAAAGAACACTTATCCCTATTGGTAGATAGCTTATGGCTGCATAGAGTGTTAAGAACTTGTCGAACCTGTTGCAGGTGCCCCTCCCATGTATTGCTGAAAATAAGGATGTCATCCAAGTAAACAACCACAAAGGACTCAATGAATGGTTGGAGGACATCCTTCATCATCCGTATAAATGTGGCAAGTGCATTATTCAAGCTGAAGGGCTTGACTAACTATTCAAATAGACCTTATTTGGACTTAAAGACTGTCTTTTAAACATCAGATGGCTCAATGGGCTCTAGATCATTTTATGAAAAAAACTTTGCTCCCTTGATTTGGTATGGAGTTCATCAATGTGTGGGAGTGGATACCTATTTTTGACAGTGATCTTGTTAAGGGCCCTCTAGTCAATACAAGGTCACTATGTCCTATCTTTTGGGCTAACACGATTGGGCCACCACAAGGTGACGCATTGGGCCGAATGTGGCCTTTTTGAATTCGCTCCTTGATTTGTTGCTCAATCTCTTACTTTTCTAGCATTAAGCGCCTATATACTAGTCCATTTGGTAGGGGTTTCCTGGGGGTCAAGTTGATGGGATGTGCTACTTGGCAGTGCAGGGGCACACTGGTAGGTTTAGTGAAGGCATATGTGTACTCTGTTAAGACTTGATACCCCTGTTGATCCGAAAACAAGATTTACCCCCTTAGATAAACCAAACAGTTTTTATGAATCGGATACTGAAAAATCTCAATTCCCTTAAGTACATAGAATTGGATGCGGAATTCTAGGAATGAATGAAAGTGATTAGAAAACTTTGTAAACTCATTTCCCAATTTAATCTCTTGTTTTCTGTCATTTTACAAGTTTTTGTACTTAGTTTAGTGTCCCATTAATTATTTCCCAAAACTGAATTATAAAACTGAAACACATACAAACTGAATGAAAGTTGACACATAACTTGGTATCAAAGTTCACCCTTTTAGGGGCTACGTCTCCGGGTTCATAAATCACGAACCGATCCATTAAAAGGATGCAAATATTAACAATTTACGAACTTACATCCAATGGATATGAGAACCTGCAAATAGTACTGAAACGGAACTATGAAGACTCAAAAACTGATCAGCAAGTTGTCTTCTCAAAGTCCGTAGCACCTATTCATCTTCTCCGTGCATTCGGGCATGGTTTCTCCATTAGAGTGTATGCAAACTCTAATAAAATGGGCATAATGATGTCAAGGAGTGTTCTCTGCCTTCTATCAGACCTGCAACTCCTTCAATAACCTTGTAATAACATATACAATGAGCTCCATGGCCACAGGCCTTACAAAATAAGAACATCCACATATAACATTTGGGCCCTGTGTAATATACAAATACCCTGCAACGTAAATATAACATTCGCCCATGCCCAAAGGCCTCACAAAATAGGCGTATTGTAAATCACAGGTTTGTGTCATAACGTTTTTGGGTATGCTCTGATTTCAGAACTGTAACCTTTCAAAAAAACTTAACTCGTGATCTAGGTCATCACTTAGATAAATCAAAGTAATGACGCATTTTCCAAGCCCCAAAATGATCTTAAGGCCTCCAAAACTGCAATTTTCACTGAGCTGAAATTTTCAGAATATCACAATATTCCAAAAATTACCCCAAACTGTCATACAGCAGGCCTGAGTCAATGTTGGGATCAGTCACATCCACACTTAATACCCTATTAATGCTGAACCTTGAAATGGCAAAAGTTAGGACATCAAATTAAAGGGAGAAAATTAATTTCCTTGTAGCAACCCTTGAAGTCTCTCTGCAGTCCAGCATTCAAATCAGTGTAAAACATCTGTATAAATATTTCCCTTTTATCCATTAATTTCATTAAGTATCCTGTTTAATGAATTAATGATTTGAAATGGTGAGAGACATGCTAGGCAATATATCATTGTCTCTAAAAGAATTGCTTGGATTTTTTTCCCTACAAATTAAAGAGGACGAAAGTACACTGCCAAATTAATTATAACAAACTATTGATTTGCCATTGGGCTGTGGTCTAGTGACAAGTTGGGGCACATGCTTCAAAAGCGACCTAGGTTGAAATCCTGGCAGGCAGACGCTTGTGTTAAAATTGCTTTCAAGGCCAAGCAGAAGTCCCTACAACCTTAACAGCATATGGAAACAACTAAAAAAGTGGATGACGGTCTGCTCCAAAAAAATCGAACCTTATTGTTAAGAGAAGGGAGAAAGGAAGCAAGGAGAGAGAAAGTACACACAAGATTAGTCAAACACACAAGGAAGGAATAGTTAGGTATAAGCCCCTTGCAGGGTGAATTGAATTTGAATGTAAAACAAGCTGAAGGTTTAATGAGCAAGATTCAAGCAATTACAGACACTTTTTCGATTGAAAAAAACAAGTACAGACACTAAAAGAAACATATGATAATCTGTTCAATATTTCAATGAAAAAATACCACAAAAATATGCACTTTTAATTCAGTCCATTTTATGATTCCTGAGATGGATGGCTTCTTGTTCTCAGTAAATCTTCTGATAAGATTGCAATAAAGCTTGGCATTAGCCTTCAACCCTAAAGGGAAGGGAAAAGCAACGGCATGCAATTCTTTAACTGAGTAATTGTGTGCATGGAGATCGTATTTAGACTTTATATGCTAACATTTACTCTGATTTCATCTCTGTGTTCTCTTTGTATTATATAATTATTATTTATTTTCCTAGCTGTGATTTGTTAATGTTTTCATGTTTGGCAGGCAGAGCGCATACTTGATCTGCAGCGGAGGCTGAGTTTAGGTGTTAACTCAGGGACAAGCCTCAATTTAGAAAGGACGACGAGCATTGGAGATGAAGAAACATCAGTCAGCACCAGAACACCCACAGATCAGGTTTATGCTTTGGTCTTGTAATGCGATATAATTCTCCAAAAATTAGACAGAAAAATCAGGCTTTTCTTTGACATCACTAGCATCTTCCCATTTCCTGACCCATTTTTCTTAGTCGATTAATTCTGGGAAATAACAAAATAATTTTCCTCTAATATAATATTCCTGTCTCCATGTATCGTATTCCTTTCTCATGCTGTATGAGATTCTGTAGACCATTGTTTAAAATGTCATCTCTTTTTCTTCTATTTCAAAGCATCGAGTTCTGAATTTCCGGTTTTTTTATTGTTTAGATTCGGGCACTGCTTGATGATGCTGTGGCTGGGGAGTGTCCATTTTGTGGAGAGTTGATGATTAAGGAGATCTCCTTGCCTTTCATTTTGCCGGAGGAAACTGAACATGTGATGTCATGGGACATAAAAGGTGGTACGCTGTCATGGGAGTATGGTTTAACGTAAAGAGCTTTCTTTGGTAGAATGATCCCAAGGCACCAAAATGTAATCAGCTTTTGGGCGGATCGATTTAGCAGAAACATTTGTAAAATGTGATGATTTCTTTGGGGAAAATGTATGATTTACAATGCAAGTTTGAGTTTGGCAATGGTCTAGTATACACAACTTTATGAGGATGCATCTACCTTTCGATCAGTTGAAGATGTAAAGATGTAAGCAAGTGAGAAAAATGGTATTCTCTTGAGATGTTCCTGTTTCATCTGAGCAGAGGGAAAGTTTGGTTTCTTTCTGTGCAATATGTGGGGTTTGGATTGAGATTAATGAAGGCTTTATTCCTTCTTGTTTGGATAGTATAGTGTTGGCATTGAATGAATAAATTTATTCCTTCCTGTTTGGATAGTATATTGTCGGCATTGAATGAATAGATGAATGCTTTTAATAACGTCCACGAGACTAAGCAGTCTTAAGTAACCAAAGGATAGCGACTAAATTGTTTTGTGTACAAATAACCCTCTAAGACACAGCTGCCAGGTTATGTTTGTCCCATATCCATTTCCGTTTTAATGTTGGATCTTCTGCGATGTAAAAAAATCAACTGTTTTTGTTAATCTCTCATTTTCAAACAAGACAATCAAGAAGTCAATTTTCAAGCTGGTGGTGCACTTGATTCTGATATCATTATAAGCCACACACTCCTTGATGTAGTGTCACTCTGTCTCCATTACTCCCTAAGTACAAAAATGACATCTCTTTGCCCAGACTTATTTAGGCACTGTCCAGCTTCCAAGAAGAATCAAATCTTCATTGGGCCATGTCTTGCAACTCAACATTTTCTAGTAGTGCTTTGCAACTTTGGAACAAAACGAATCAATTTCCCTTTTGTAAAATGTAAGGTTCACAAACATTGAGAGAAGTAAGCCATTCAAAAGTTGCTAAAGTTTTATAATTGTGTTATCCATATTTAGATAATAACACAAATTAAATAGATATATTCAATTTAAAGAACCATATTTTTTTAATCGTAAAGTTCAAAGTTAAGATCACCAATGAGATGTGGGTCAGTTAGTTAAGTGGTTTGGTTGTTTCAAGTCCAATCTAGGTTCAAATATCTGGGAAGACATGTGAGATTGATTGTGGTCATTGGTTATATTATCAAGATCATTAATGGTCATTGGTTATCCTCAAGGTTGGTCATGGCCGCTATTGGTGATAGTTGGTATACATCCAGTATACATGTGGTATTCAGGGTATAAGTAAATTACATGGAGATTTAGGTTCTCAATTATGTCCCAAACCAGTCTACGCTTTGATCAAAAGCCATCATCAATAAATTTATTTTTAAAAAAATATCAAAATTAAGATCAGAAATAGTGAATGGTGTAACGCATACAATAAAAAACACATACAATTGAGTTGTAATTAAATAATTTAGTCAATGTAGGGCCATCATCATGAGTCTTTTTAACTCTTTCTGGAAATTAAATTAGAATAAACTTGACCCTGTTCAAAAATTCAAAAACACCAAGGTTTTATGAGTCAAATGTTGGGAAATATTGTGCAATAAAATGTTTTAGAATATGAGGTGTCTATGGAGTTTTAAAATATTGCACCATATTCAAACTTATAATTTTGAATGATAGTACAAATATTAAATTTATTAATTCGATGTCCATATTTTACATGGAAATTTAAATTAAAATGTAAATATTATGTTTCATTATTTTATATATAATGAGTTTTATGCATTTCTTTTGAGTTGTGAGTTTTTCAATTGTTTGAATTTTTATTGGAATCCATCATTATATCCATTATTCATTTAAAAAAAAATACAAAGATGGCTACAACAAAAGGTGGTTATACATGGCTCGATATACATGTCACATGATATAAGAGCTACTAAGAATACATGTTAAACATGGCTATACAACAACAGAATGAATAAAAAGAACATAACACCTAGTTTCTTTGAAGAACACAAGGTGAGCTTATTCCTTTAAAAGATGGAATTTCCCATTGTCCGCATTGTAAAGCCAAATTGAAACCCATGGGACTTTTGTTATTTTAACTCATACTCTAGATTAGTTGTGATAAAGATTTTCTTATTCGAATTCTCAAATGGACCGATTCCTTGATTATCTTGAGTTATGGCCACAATTTCCTCTAAGACCTTTGATGTTTCCGATGTTTTTATTTCCTGAAGGTTATCCACCTTTGATTCTAAAGTTGTAAAAAGATTTGAATTGAATTTTTTTTTAAACATTAATGAGCAATATAGACATATTATCTATAAAATTAAAATAAAAAAATCAAGTTCAATGTGTAAAAAACTTGAAACTATTCAATGTATGCCCATTAAAGCCCATGGTGACAAAATGAAGGCAATAAACTTAACAGTTATATAGAAAAGGTTTGATAATAATTGCATCTATGTAAGCATCCCATATTATCTCATATAAAAAAAATTGCTTCCCATTCATTTTAATAGCATTAAAGATTGACATAAACCAAAAATAAAAGAGATTAAATTAGAGGTGATTAACTCTTTAGATTACAAGTCTTCAGTAGTGATAATTGCAAGAGCATCTCCACAAGGATCCTTGATATAATTATAACCAAGGAATTTGATGAAACTTTGTATTAATTATGTCACAAATTATTAGTAATGTGTTGTTCTTCATTACCATTAACTAAAATTGGATGTTTGATGCTGGTTTGTTAGATTAAACCATAGCTCTACAAATTTATTTGAGAACGTACCTTCATTCTTGAAATTGAGCCCTCAAGGGCACCAATTGGGTTTTGTTTGGAATATTAATTAAAGATTTAAACATAAAATTGTGGCATTCAACTCGACACCAATACAAGAACCAATTAGTGAAACTCTCAATATTGTTAATCTTACTCATCATAATCATGAACTATAATATAACAATGTGTAACATTTTTGCAATTGTCTTTCCATTCAACATACTCATGAACTATAATATAACAATGTGTAACATTTTTGCAATTGTCTTTCCTTTCCCTAAGAACATCTTTCTTTCTATGGTGATGTTATTTTAGTAGTAGAATGTGTTGCTTTTAGTTACAATGTTACTAAGGTTCTAAGGGAGTAGCTTACTTTAGTTTATCTCAAATTGCATTGTAAAAAACCAATAGGTGTGGAGGTGGTGTCTAATTTTGCTCCATTTGTTAAGTGGGTTTGTCTACAAGTTTATTGTGCTTTGGATACTTAATTGAAAAATCCTTTTATAGGCTTGCAATGGATTAAGGAACACTACAATTTCCACCCTCTCATCCATTATCCCCATTCCTTATAATTTCACCAAGTAGATTTATATAAAAAGCCTAAAAGAATACTAAAGAAGGGGAAATTGTGAGATAAGGTTGAAACCCCCCTCAAAAAGACCACTCAATACTTAGAGCAAAGTGATCTTGATTCAAAGAGAATAAAACGTAATGACTAAAGGAGAAATGAGGAGAAAGCAATATAGTATATACATTTCCATCTCCATTCTTTTGATGTCTAGCATGAGTTTGAGGAAATAGGAAAATAAAAGTTGGTAGGGGGTACCATGCAAGATGACTCCCATGTACCCAAGTTGCATACCTCTCTTCCCCACTAACACTCCTAATCATATGGAGGGGAGGAGAGTAGGAGAGGAGAAGTGGGTAGGGGATGAGAGGAGTCGAGGAATAGAGTATTTTTTCATGTAAAAGATAAGGCATAACAATTTAGATCTTGCAAATTGAGGGTAAGGATTATTCTATTTATTTTCCAAGCCCTAGCTTAGTGCCAAGTACTGAGGAGTAGCTTAGTGCCAAGTATATTCTGTTTTTCAAAACATTATCAAGGCATAAATTTAAGATATAATTTTTAAATTTCTTAAGATAAGAGACCAATGAGAAGCCTAACACCTATAATCAAAATTAGGGATAAATAAGAGGATGGAAAAGTCTCTAAAAATGCGTTTTCCCTAGAAATTGTTTGTGTTTATCATTTTTAATGAGGGTCTTCTATATTATTGAATTCTCTTTGTAATGACCTTTATCCATATATCTTCATTTGTTAAATATTTGATAACATATTATTCTTATATTCTATCTTTCAAAATCATTCTGAATTTTATTGTTGTGTGTTACTTTGCTTCAATCGCTAAATGTTGTTGAGAGAGTTGAGTATCACTTCAAGGATCCCCCATTTTTTATTGATCTCGTCGTTGTGGCTTCTATAATGATTTGAAAATCCCCTTCTGTGATATTATCCAATTTTGCTTTGTTAGTGGTTGTATTTAGTACAATGGTAGAGACAAATAAGCTTTAGCCACAACGATCTCTACAAACTCCACCCCTACCCCTCACCCTTCCCCCACCCATTCTTGTTGGGCCAATTTTTATTCTTGTTACAACCTCAAAATTAATTTTTATTGCACCAAGAGTTAGAGGGATTTATTTATGAAGTTTTCTTTTGATGTAGTCAAGCAAAGGGGCTCAAGTTAATGAAAACCTTCTTGTTGTAGCAAGAACCCATTTTCAATCTTTATACACAAATGTTCCACTCATTCAAAACGATGAAAATGAGCTTGAAATGAAACAAACAAATTTAACAAGTGCCAAGATGGTCCCATTAATGTTCTTTAGGCATTCAATCATCAAATCATTCTACAAACAATTCTTCTCAATCTCATACCAAAATAGACTATGAAACAAATTGATATTCTAAATTTGAAGGTTGATACTAAAAATAAATGAAAACCCCAATTCAAAGCTTGTCCTTGTTTCACCCCTAGAATCTCCCCAAACTTTGTATGCTTCAACTTGCAAAAACATCTTCATGTTATTAAAATGGGAGGGTGAATGAATCTCAAATTTAGCAATGGATTCATCTTGTCCATGCAAAACCTTTCTTCCGGTGCCTTAGGTGGCCTATGAAACTTCTCCAAACTCTCCAACTGTCATGTCACACCAAATCCTAAAGGAAAATGTCTTTTTCCTCTCATTTTTTATGTTTTTTTCTAGTTCCTTAAGGAAGTATTTCCTTCATTTATCCCTTGGTTCACTCTCCTCCATGTCTTTCCCCTTCTCCCTTTTGCCATAAATGCCCCAAAACATGAAGAAATGTCTTCTTTTAGCAAAAATACCTCCCTTTCCAACCTTAGCAATGGGAGCACATGTTTCTATTGTTTTAGTATATAGATAACCAAAACATCCTTCGTCGTACCCTATGATCATCAAAATGTTATTTCCATTTGTCTATGTGGATTTCTATCCAAAAAATGGCCCATAATTGTTGGCGAAATATTTAGCACTTGTGACAAATATGATGTTTTCATAACAATCAAGGGGACATAAGTCCCTCCTCTATTATGATGGGAGTTTTCCTTTACCAAAAATAAGGAAAACTAAAACTAAACTATTTACAGTATGTACATATAGAATGGTGTGGTGGGTTTTATTTCTTTCTACCTTTAGTAGAAAAATAAAAGAGAAGGAAGATGAAGGGTCACACAAGCAAATGCAGATCTTATCCCTTGTGTGACAAGAAAGAACTCAAAAATAGTTTGACAATTTGAATAGATTCTAATTAAGCATAAGAATAATGCATATCAACAAAGCAAACCACTAAACACAAAGTTATGGAATTTCCCTTATTATTCTCAATGGGAGAATAAACGCAAAGTTTCCTTCTCCTTTTCTTTCAAACAAAATTTCAATGAGCATCAAATAACCCTTTTACAATAATTGTTTCTCCTTTATATAGTTTTATGAGGGAATGCATTGACCCTTCATATTTTCATCTTTGTCCTATTCTAATTTTACATTTACATGTTTGTTAATAAGAGATATGAGATATAAGTTGCACAGAAAAGGAAAAGTGTAAGACATACCTTATTTTGTATAAAATATGGTTTCATGTAGGATATGAAAGCACGTGGAAGTTGAATGGTTCCTTCGATCTTGAAAATGAAAGATCACAAAAACGAAGAGTCATGGTCTTTTCACAGTATTATATATACTTTATTTTTGTAAAAGAAAATTTTAGAGTGTAATAGAGATTAATCCATGGTACTATTTGATTCAATAACTTTTTGTTAAGTGCACCTTATATGTGCATAAATATTATATAAATTCTCCACTTCTTCCTTGCGATTGACTGTATTCTTACTGTTTATCTCTTAACTCTTTAAATAGTAATATGTTAACAAGTACACATGTTAAAAGCAAGCAAGAAGAATATGCACTACATTTACCCTTAAATTTTCTGTAACTTTCTGTAACTGTTTAGAGTCCCCTCGCAACTTTCATAGACTACAACAACTAGCATGTCCAAGGACTATTGCTAATAATGGTTCCATTGTTGGGACTTGAATATGTTGAAATGCTTACCTAGTCAAAGGAACCTTAAAAATGTGCTAGACATGAGGTTACATAAGTTCGTAGAGGAAGAATCCATAAGATTAGGAGTTTCTGCATAGGATATAATTTCCAAGCACATCCAAGATAAATTTATGAAATATTTTGGTTCGAGTTGTCTAAGTTGCTAGCAGAATGGCTGTCTAGACTTGAATATTACTACTTTAGACTGCAAGAAACATAAGATTTTGTGTGGAACAAAGAAATACTAGAAAGATAGTGCAATCTAGATACTGAATGGACCCGTGCAATTGACCATTGGGTGAAAAATACAATTAATGGGTACATTATGGAATGTGTTGTTTGAGGGCATATTGTCTTTGAATATGCTTACGACTTGTTTGTTAGAGGGATCAAAGGTTTTTTTTTAAAACAACTCCTTATGTTGTTGAAGATGTTGGTTTTGGAAAAGGCCATGTTGATTCCAAACGATATGGATTAGTTGTTCAGGGCACTATGGGGATGCAGACTAGAGGGATTTAAATGAAGAAAAATTGAACAAAGAAACCTTAACCTAAACCCAAAGAATGGATAACACAGAAACAAAATGAAAAAGTAATTATGGGGCTTCAAAGAGAGCTACAATAAAATAAAATATGGAATAAGAAAAAAATTGTAGAAAATGCAAGGCCACAAATAGTTGCAAGTAGGATTAGACATGAAGTTGTGAAGAAAATGAAAGGAATTGGACCTCCGAAAGGAGAATCCAAAGGTGAAGGTTAGAGAGCACCGATAGAGAAGACAACAAACACTAGAACCACAAAGAATGTAAAAATTGATTGGGAATTGGAAACCAACCTAAAAGCAAAGGAAGGAAGAGAACGGAGACACCATAAAGAATAAGGTCTTCCATCTCTAGGGGTGCCTGAAAAAATAGAATATGAAAAGTACGATAGGTCAAGTATCCAGACCTTATGAAAGAGAAAGTTTTGATGAATGAATCAACCCAATTATTACAATCAATTTAAAATCATAATGCCTCTAAAAGATATCTTACCATAGTAGATACTCAGATGTATGGACAAATTGACTACATCTTGCAACATGATGGAGTAGTTAAATATCTTAGAGATTTGCTAAAACTAGTAAGTAATATGTGACATGAAGACATTTCACAAAATATTATAAATCTATTGCATAATTTATTGGATTGCACACAAAGAGGATAACATAGAACCAAGCGAGTGGTGAAATATGTCAAGACCAAGCAACCATGTGATGTGGATACTAGAATTGATATTGAACTTGCAGGATATGAATTCCATAATATTTATTTTTATTTCAAAATCATCATGAACATGATTCCCAAATCAACTTGGGAAGTTATTGAAAGGATGGCTCTATGTTGTAGTCCAATTTCTTACAGTTTGGTAGACTGTGGTTAGGGCGAACCCATTGGAAGTCTAAAATATGTAGATAAATGGGGCCTTAATTAAGTCTACATTGATATTTTGAAGTGATTGACATGAAGTCAAATGAGATGCATTATCATACTCTAATCGGTAAAAAATGAGCTTATGAAGGTCTTATGACCATCAACACAATTGAAAACCAATTAAAAGCACACCAAGGGGATGTTATCATTGTCATAGCTTTAAATAATGTTGGGCATAAGCCATACATGATACCAAAAGAGCCATCTTCACCATATGCATACATGGATGATAGTTGGTCCAAAGTCAATACATAACCAAACCTAGAAGCCTTGTGAAGTAAAGTTTACCTACTTTTTGCAACATGGAAAATATATGCCAAAACTATATAAAACATAACAATCTTGGGCCTAACTAGTCCAGTTGTGTAGCATGTGCCCATAGTTTCAAATATAAGAATGTGAGTCTCCTTTTGTATGTTCTCCTACAAGATCATAAGTTGATCGAATCTATCAGTTAACTCCTATGGATCAAGACTATATTTAACCTACTAATGAAGGAAAATTTTCATGAGAATCAACTTCTTCAATAAGTAGAGATTCAGATGTGCATATGATAAATTAAGTGTGTCGAGACCACAAAATAAAACCCATGCGAATGGTGTTTGATACATAAAGAAAGATAAAGACAATTACCATAGTATTTTGCTACAAAAGATCTAGCAGAGTTTATTCATAGAATGGAAAATCATATTCTAGATATAGGCCTACGAGTCAGTGCATTGAATTACACATTGAAAGGGGTCATTGTGATTTGGTGGGTTGTTCACAGGTCTAACAAACTTTAGTGGGAAGAATTATGCAAAATGTTGTGAGCAAGATTTCAAGTTGCAGCTTATATCACAAAAAATGGCCATTCTTTCAAGAGGGACAATGTTCAAATATGCATGTTTATAGGTGCACTAAAGTGTGGACCTTGCATCAAGTGGAGCCAAGACATTGGGTGCATGTTTTTCATCATACTTAGCTTTTCTTTACATCTCTTGGTACATGCATCAAGAACTAGACGGGAAAATTGAACTTGGTCCTAAATTCAACATGACTTAATTCAAACATTTATATTTGAAGATGAAAATATGATGGTGCACAAGGCTCTATATAAATTGTAAATTTTCTTATGTTATGGGAAAGAAGAAGATATACCTACTATGCAAATACATTAATTGTAGGCTAAGACAAAAAAATGTCTTCACACAACTATAAATAAGTATTGTTCTAAGAAGTAGAAAGAGAAATTTCTACTAAAATCTTATAATATAATATGGAATAGTGCAAAGGACTGTAATCAAAGTAAAAGTGAAAAAGATCTGGATTTGAAAGGATTATTAGGGACACATGAACTTGAAACAAATAACACAAAAAATGCAAAAGAGGATCAACTACAAAACCTGAATATCAGAGAATAAACATGTCAAAAGAAAGTATTGAACTTAATTCAATAAAAAATAAGAAAAATATGCCAAGAACCAATAGGAAAGAGAGTTGAGAACATCGATATAGAATAGTACCAAAATTAGTATCCATTAGTGACTATTGGACACGAGCAAATCTCAGAGGCAACTCAATCGTTGCAAGATTATGAGGATGTGTTTCCCACAAAAAAATTAGAGGTTGAGTAAACCCTTCCTTAGGTGAGATGCATATTTAGTTATAGGTGTGTGCATGTCCAATTAAAAATTGACCTTTTAGGCTAAATATTAATATAAAAATAAAGGTAGAAACAAAAATAGATCAAATGGAAGAATTTAATATCATATATCCTGTTGAGAAATTAGATTAGATTAGTCCCATGGTGGTATAACTTGAAAATACAAGGGAGATGTAGGTCTATGGCGATTACTATTAATTGAATGATGCTTGTGTCAATGATCCATTTCCAATTCCCTTCACATATGAAATATTGAAATATGTCTCCAGTTTTAGACACCTAAATTTCACCATTTAGTGTCAAAATTAACTTTGACATGCTAACCTCCCCCTCTTCTGTAATATTAATTCAAATTAATATTATTTCTCTCTAAAATTAATAATTGAATAATTATTAAATTAATCAATTATGCACATCTTTTCTTTTCAAAATAATTAATAATCCAAATTTTCAAAATAATTAACAATGATAACTAGAAGTGTTTATGTTGGAGGCAGTAAATGAATTGGCTAAAAATATATAGGTTGAATATCACTTCTATGTGCAGGCATGTGTATTATCTAATTCTCATACGGCTGAAGATATATTACCTTATCCTCATGTTGGCTAGAGTTATCATTGAGTAACACATGGATAATGAGGCAAGGTTATAGGTGTGCTTAGTTATTGTAGAACCTAATTAATTATGTGTTCTCTAAATTGGTTCATAATAGAACATGTTGTATGCTTGAACAAAACTTAATGTCACATTAGAGGATGTCCCACTTCATTATGTTTGGATTTAGATGGAAATATATAGTGTGCATTTATTCATGGTACTTGCCTTTGGAAAATGATTTACTAACCCTGTTTGAACACAACTAAAAGGATGGTGGGTGGAGTTGGATGGTTTTGTTATTGAAATAATTGGTTTTAGGAGAGTTTATGTCTCAATTTTTAATTTTTTTTATTAAATTTATTTCACCTAAACATCCTCCATGTTTGTCTTGACCATACATTGACTCATCCAACCACCCTCCTTAACTTCCTCAACCACCTCATGAGTCACCTTAGAACATTTCAACCTCCTTGACCCATTCTTGATGACTCACTAAGCCAACTCCTCTTTCCTCTCAACCTATGGAATTGGTCATCATCTTCATGGATGAGGACTAATTCTCCACTATTGATTATTTTGGAAATTAGAAATATTCAAATAATCTTTCACCGTTCAATCAACCTCTTGTATGCCTATAAATTTATGTGCAATCAATCACTTTTATCATCCTCACTTATGCTAACAAAGTGTTATCAATTTTTCAAGTGAATCCAAGTCATCAAAAGTCAATTTGCATACCAAAACACTATCCATTTCCCTTTTGCATTGGAGAAGGATTGAGCAACCACATTTAAAGAGCAAGTCACTTTGAATCACAATGGAGGAGGCTCATGGTATGTTGATTTTTTAAGTTTTTGATTTTTTTTCTTTTTAT
The DNA here is from genome assembly GCA_037957365.1 of Torreya grandis. Classification (NCBI taxonomy): domain Eukaryota; kingdom Viridiplantae; phylum Streptophyta; class Pinopsida; order Cupressales; family Taxaceae; genus Torreya; species Torreya grandis. The sequence continues at coordinate 2,090,846 of JARHVA010000200.1, read as the reverse complement.
TTGTTGCTCTATCCTAAAGTTGAATTTAATTTAGATTAGATTTAATTTGTAAGTGATTTCTTAGCCTATTTTCATTCTATATTTTCCCTCACATATTTTGGCGTGCCTAATGAGACTTTTTCTCATTGTATGCACCTAAATTTAATCGCCTACATTATTATCACTAATATTCCTATTAGTTGACACTAATTCTGCTTAATTTAATTTATACCGCTAATACATCCCCCTTTTCTAGTCATTTATCTAATGTACCCCATCAATATTTCACATTCACTAACCTTATTTTATTCCACCAATCATTAATTTATCCTAAAACCCCATTATCCTATCCTAATCCTATCTTTATTTGAGAATTTTAAATTCTCGTGACCCACCTACTAAGCCTATCCCTAGGCTCTCCTACACCCCTAGTCCCTAATCACCTACCTAATCTCTATCTAATACCCCATCTAATCATCATTAACCCCTAAGAGGATTCTAGAATCATCTCTATTCTCACCTTCCTCTCCAAAAGCCTCTAAATCTAGAAGCTTCCAAGGAATTTTAAATTCCTTTTAATTCTCCATCCTTGATCTCCTTCCCACAACTTTAAATCTCCACCATAGATATTTGCTTACTCTTTCTATTTAAACCACTCCTCTCCTCCATTGGAGCCATCTTAGGAATTCATAACAAATCCTTGTTAATATAATCCTCCAATCATAAGCATCCAACATCTTGGATCAAGTATCATAATGTCCAAAATATGAGTCTTAAGGTAATCCTCATCCAAATCCTTTTATTTTGATTATGTTTAATCATGGTTTGGAGCACTTAGCGTCAGGATTATAATGTCATTTTGAATGGTTGAATTCATCTATTGCATTAGGTTTTAATGTCTCTAGACTTTAATTAGGTATTTTGATGTTTGGGTTGATTAAATTGCTTAGTTTAATCCATTAAGCTCAAATTTCACTCTACATTTTGATGACCATGGTGGGAGACGTATATACCCCTCCCAATCTAACAATTTTGCATCCAAGTAGTGTTTTTGCTAGCTTGCAGGTCTGATTAGATCAAGAAAAATCTCAAAAATTTGAAATTTTACATGCACAGATCCAATTTATGATATTTCTATGGTATTCACGACTTTGTAGTCATGGTTATGTCCCATAAGTCACTAATTTGTGTCAAACATTTGACTTAACCGCTAACTGTTTCCTTTGACTATGTAGGTTTTTGACCTTTTGACAATACTGCAACTCAAAAATTATGACCTTATTCTAAGAGTTATGACTTCGCATATAAACTTGTGGTTTTTCCTAACCACTTAACAGTTTTAGATTTTATAGGTTTCTATCTTTTGACAAAACCACAACTTTAAAAGTCATGGTTTTGCCTTGGTAATTGTGACATTGAAGTCGTAATTCATGGTATTGTCATTTTTGATAAAACACTAACGAGTCCTCTATAGTCTTCTAATTTGTAGGTTTATCTTGACCTTCTATATTTTGCAGGGGACCCATCATCACCAAGTGTGGTATTTCATTGTTGATAACACCTTTTTATCTTTGTATTTTTATCAAAGGGGTTTTTGCCCATAACACTTGTTGACTAACCACATTTTTTAACTAAAATTTTATCTCTGTATAGTTTTTTATGGTTTTGTAGGGTGTAGTAGGGGGAAGGCCAAGGCAGGAGGATCAAAAGATGAAACCAAACACAAGATCTTAACCTTTCCCCTATTTTTCACAAAACCACAAATCATGTAATTCTAGGAATATCAATTTTTCTATATGGACTCATGGTATTGCATCCTTAGTAGCGATTTTGTCCATTTTAACATTTTATAATAGTTCTATCTATTGGTTATCATCTTTAATTCTTATAGGGTAGACTTAGGATAAATATTTGACTAATACACTCTCTTTTGTTTAGATTAATCTAAATTTGAGATTATTTTGATAAATATCTAAGTGTCCATTTGTAAAACTTTGATATATCATAATCAAATTTAAACATGTCATCTATAAATAGACATTTGTATAATTGATCATAACTTGTATATACATTTGACCTAGTAAATAATCAAAATTTTAAGGTTTTGTAGTTTAACACACAACCGCTAATATCGATTTATAGTCAATAGTGATTTTGTCATTTTTAATCATAATTTTGTCTAACTATCATGATTTTACAGTCTGACTATCACAGTTAAGCTAACTGATACAAAATTGCAACTCATGATCTATGATTTTATTGTTTATGGTTACCATTTTGTACTGTGTAGTTACAATTTTGTATTGAATTTTGCATTCATTTTTTTCTTTTTGAGTTCTTTTTTTAGTCATTTTCAGGAAAATTTGAGTCATTTTGGGCCTCTCGCAAGGCCCAAATTGCCTTTGGCATCAGAGGCTATGCCCCTCAACCCCATCCAGTATCACAATAGGGAGCATGCTTAGGGTGCTACTCAGGACCCCGTAAGGGCTCTACCCCTTAAACCCATAAGGGATGTTGCTCCTTGACCCCACTGAGGGATGCTACCCCCAAACCCTGCATCATGACCCACTCATCCTAAAGTAATTATAGAGCCAAATCATTATTATTTTTATGATGTTTTTCTTAAGGTCTATTGGACTAATACCTTGTTTCTTGTAGGGGTGAATTTTGTCTAACAACTTCTTAACATTTTGACTTGCAGGTTACCCTTCAAGATTTTTAAATCAAACTACTAATCCTTGTCTTTTAGGTTACCTCTTTTGAGTTCCACAATCAAACTACTAATTCATGTGCTTATAGGCCACCTATCAAAGACTCCTTTTGGGCACTTTAAAAATTATTTTTGAATAATTTTATCATATCTCTTATCTTGTTTATAGATTTTTCATCATGTTGTCTTGTATATTCTTGTCTTTTTATCCTTTAAATATCTCACATATTAAAATTAAATGGTTAATTAATCTTTTTGTCTGCATGTTTGTATCCTAAGGGCTATAATGGTGTATGTTCTCCTCCTTTCATCCTAGTGATGATTCCCAGATGATAAAAAACCACCTATAAACCCTACCTATTTTTATTTTCTAGGGGTCAATGACATGGATTTCACCACCACATACTAGATCAAACTCCATGTTCTGGAAGATTATAAATATAAGGAGAGCTTAGGTGCTAAAGCAAAATTCCCCATAAAAGGTTCCATTGAGTGAGGGGAATTTAAGCTCCAAGATACAAGCCAGTTAGACATCATCTTATATGGACTTTGGCCCCACTATACATTCACTTATATAGGGGATGCACCTAGAGAATCCTTGTGCAAACCTAGCATAGGATCCTTCAACCGTAACATGTGTACTACTGTCAGAGTCAATATCAGCGCCTAACTAGCCATCATGTGTAGATGGGGTCAAGAGGGTTTGATCAATTCTATAATGGGTCACCATCCTACAACCTCACCCATAAATCCATCTGATGGTGAAAGCATTGAGTTACACTCTCTTCAGTTTACTAATCATAACTTTGTGGCTTGCTTGATTTGGTGTGTGTTGTGATAGACCAGTGTTGCTTGTGAGGCAAGTCAGCCTTTCAATCAAACCTGTACACACCTATCTAGGTCTTACACAAACTCATATTTTATATTTTTATCTCATCATCATCCTTTTGTACATATTGTCTTTGTCATCATCTCATTGTACATATTATATTTGTTGTATCCCATCTCATCTTGTCTTCATCCCACCTTAGTCTATTCATACTCACCCCATCACTCGCATATCATAACCATTATCTTGTATATCCTTGTCTTGCCCTCTTGTACTTATTATTGTACATCCTTTTATCCCCTCCTATCACTATAATCACTCATCATTAGTCACACCCCCATCACCAACATCTTTTCTTGTACATCCTTCACATCATCTTATACATATTATCCTTTCCTTACTCTCATCCTAATCTAACCATATCCACCCATCATTGATCATCCCCCCATCACCTACATATCCTAATCACATTTGGTCTTGTCATCCACATCTTATCCTAAGTCCAAATCTTGTCCTAATCAACCTTTTATCTTAACCTTGCCTTAGCCTAGTCACCTCATTACCCATCTACTCTAATCTCACCCTATCTTGTCCTAGTTGGGTTTTTAGGTCACATCCATGTCCAAACCATCCCCCTTTCACTTACATTACTCCTCATCATTTCATCATCACCTATCATAATCATCCTTGTCCATTATCCTATCACCTTCATCACATAATCATACCCTATCCCATATTGAGCAAAATTCATCCAAGGCTTGAGATATAGTATCCTATCATCCTAAGTCCACTATCACTTATCACTTGGTTAGGTCTCATACCTAGTCAATATTTTATTAGCATCTTATCACTTTGACAGTATCAATCTAGTAAACCCATCAATCATCAATCTAATCATCTCTAGTTAACTCATCTTTTGCTTATTCATAACTAGCATCCATCCAATCATCATATTGCTAGTTTGAATTTAGGCACCCATCAAATACCCAATCCTTTTGATAGGTTGAAAACTAGACATTACTGATAAGTCATTAGCACCTATTGCACTATTAGTCTAAAATTTGATCCTAGCCTTTAATTCATCCATCCATCATCACCTAATCATACTAGCTCAGTCATTAGACCTATTTTCATTTGAGAGACCTATTTTCCTCATCCCTCTTCATCATCCATCACCATGAAGCTAGACCTTGCTTTCATTGACCAATATATATCTACCCACAAGGATGATATCCTCTTAGAGTTTATTATGATGGGTGTTCTACTTACTGAAGGTGTTAATCCAATTCAACTCATTGCTCCCCCTGTCCAAGCCCTTCTTATGATTCTTATTCCACTCCCCCACCCATTATCCATCTTTCATTGTCTATACCCTCCTACATTAGCAAAGGGAATCTAATCTTGGCCACCTCATCTACTAGTAAACCACCCACCTAGTCATGTCAATAACCATATGATCAAAAGTACAATGCTTTCACATCCAGGTCACAAATTGAATTAGACCCTTATACTCCCCTTCCTATGTCCTTGAAATCCATTTTCAAACTATTCACCACTAATGTGATGGTCTATCTGCCTATCTAACATCTTTATCCCACCAAGCCTAACCCCTCTTGGTATAAATCAAAGCAATACTATTTGTATCCCCAAAACTGAGGGCATACCATTACTCTATGTTGTAATTTCCAAGATTATGTCCAAGAACTCATCAATTATGGTGACATAATAATTGAGGATGAACCATATGAACCTACATCCCTAGGTGAACTAGAAAAGGAATGTTAGGATTTCATTCCCGATCAAGCTCTTCCCCTTCCAAGCCAAGGTCAAGACACCACACCCATATCCTCTATCAAATCTGCGATTACTACCTATGAGCCTAGTCCTCCCATATCTCATGAGTCATTCCATAGCCCCCTCTTTGTTGAATCCATTATTCCTCCATCTTCTCCCTCTCACCCATCACCTCAATTACCCTTTGATGAAAGGTCAAGTATGGAAAATTAATATCCTACTAAAAACATTGCATCTTATACATTGGAACTAGTATCAAAGCTAACATAAGCCTCATCAGAATTAGGATCATGTTTAACACCTATATCTAAATCAGATTCCTCATCAGAAGCATCATCACTCATCGATGTTATAGCAAATACTGATAATGCCTATCTTTTTTAGGATACTCCTAATCCATATACTTTCAATATATCATCGAGCATATATTTTAATCCCAATCAGGATGATTAAGTCATAACAGACTTCTTGCAAGCTTTATCTATCAAAGATTGTTAGAGTGAATCTATCTTCCTTTGGATGCATATATCACAGCTAGTATAGTTATCCTTTTTTTTGATCTTGAGGATATTTTCTTTGATGTCAAAATTGGGTCTCCTAAGAAACCCTATCACCACTCATTGACCTCATCATAAAATCTTCACCACCTCCATCCATCATAGACCCTTTTCTTCCTATCAATGATCATTTAATCACCTCCCTCCACAATGACAAACTAGAACATACATCATTTGAATCTCTTCAAGCAATATAAGGTGTGCCACAAATGAAGAGGTCCAAAACCATATTAAAAAAGTCAATCATAAAAACCATATCATATTTGATGCCATAAATCAAAGTTAAGAAAATTCAAATCATCAAGCCAATCCAAAAATATCTTCCCCTAGTGAAGCCCAAAATTAGGCACTAAGGGAATGCCAAAATCAAAATAATAATTATATATCAAGTAAAAAATCAATCTCCTTTAGTGAAGCCCAAAATCAGGCACTAGGGGGCAGTCAAAATCAAATCCCATCTCAAAATCAAAATAATGTCACAAGCAGTATCCAAATGGCCAATCATCCATCAAATAAATAAATAAAAAATGAATGACAAAGTCAAAGTGTTTTGGATCTCCTACAGTCATTTACCAATTGGCACCAATCAAATGAAGAATGTCCAATATCTCCAATGATGTATGTGACTACTAGTCCTAATCCACCATCACCCATCTCACCATCCTATCATGATCTTATCCTCCATCTAAGTCCCATACATCCCCATCAAAATCCAAACACACCCATACCTCTCATCACTTTCTCAAGAAACATCATCTCTCTTAGAGGTGACAAAGACACTTGGTCTAGATATATAGAGGGGTCACCATCAAGAATCACTAAAGGTCACATGAACACTAATACATCTAGTAACATGATCACAACATCACACATCCCAGAACAAGTGTTGGATAAAGATCACAATAATGTATGCATCCTACATCTTTCCCTTCTTCAAATAAATCAAGATGCCCAAAAAAATAATTCATCTAATGGTGAAAACCAATCTTCTTGGCATCTTGGGAAAATACCATGATGAAAACCAATTTTTGGCATCATGGTAGAATAATCAATTATCTGCATTTTACCTCAAGACTTGGGGGGAAAATCCATCTATTTCATATCCTTTGTTAAACCATCTATATTCATCAATCCATCCCTTCCATTATTCCTACCCATCACTGGCCATCATATCATCCATCCTAATTCCTTCCCATCTTGACCTTCATAAGGAAGCAAAAGGTGTCTTGAGACATGTTCTTGAATCACCTTGGCATATCCTCCAATAAACACTCATAAAAATAAACATTTAGATCCTTCACAATGTGGTTATTGGTAATCCATCCACCCTTATCATGGTTGTTAGGCTTGGTATTCCCTTTGATAGTAACCCCATTTATATAGTGTACATATATATTTTTAAAATACCTAAAAATTGAAGTATGTCAAAAATCTAAAAATCATACAATTTGAAAAAATAAAAAATTAGTCCATCATGTCTTATACCTAATCCCCTAGTCACATCCATTTCCATGTCATTTGTCTTTCATCACATCTGATATCCATCTCATATGTTCCCATTCCCATCTTTGGATGCATGACTAGTCAGCCATCTCTTCATCTCTACATCATCCTTTTGACTAGATATTATTAACAAACATTACCTTGTCACAAAATTTAATCTGACACCCATCACTTTCTATAAATGCCTTTGCATACCTAATACCCATCAAATTCCCATTTTTCTATTATGGAAGTTACTTCATCCCATCACTTTATTATCATTACCTCTTCATATCTATCACCCATTAAATCACTTCTTTGATAGTATAAAAGGTATTTGATCCCATCATCTCCTAGTCTCCTTGCTAGATTGGACTCTTGCAGGGCCTTGTCTATTGGTAATCCTTGGTCATCACTTTTATTCACCCACATTGGCCACTTTTAAATTTGATTTCAATCCCAAATTAGTATTCAAATACCTTATTACATCATTCCTTCTGCTATCCTAAACTAGGGGCAACACCTAGTCCTAATACTATTCATGATCATCCTATCTCAATCCATGTATATCCTAAATAACATAAACACAACATGATCATCTTATTCCAACCCACATCATAGCATTGAATGTATATACTTGTGTGTATTGCTTGTTTGTTGTTTGAATTGTTTGTATGTATTTTATCATGTTTATATCTTGTTTGTCTTATGTTTGCATCTTGTATTTTTGTCTATTGGGTAATAAATGAGGATACTATGAGGTCACTAAAGCTACCATCCTACTTATAAGTTCCCTTGATGATGTAGAGTTCACCATTTACCCATGCACTTTGGAATCATGTCCCCTTGGTCATGCTTATATCATGGGGCATACTATCAAGTGCCATATTTATTGGATTGCTTAAACTATGATGAACCTTATGATAGTTGTGATGGCTTGATCACCCACACCCTCATCATTTATAAAATCATCTATTCATCCTTATTTCTCATCACTAATTTAATCCTATTGACACATCTAACTGGCATCAAATATTTTATCCTCTTATCACTCATCATCATCATCTTCATCTTATAATCAATCATTGTACTTTATCCTCCAATCATAACTACATCAGCTTGAGGTTTTTAAAGATTATCTAGGCATCACTCTACCACATTTTAGTGCCCAAGGTAGCTCAACCATCATCTCTCTCATATTTCATCATCCTCATGTCTTGCATAAATAAAATCCTTTGATCTATAATATCAATCAATCATAAATAAATTGATAAATATCTATCATCACAATCATCTCCTTAATCCTTTCATCAATCACCTACACTTGTTGATTGGGCCTAAAAAATCACAACATTCATATTTTTCTCCATCTGACATCCATCATCACTAATTGGTCAATTAATCATTTATAGTATATAATTTCCTCCTTCGCTTGGGGAATGACATGAACCATAACTTTATCAACATATTATGGCTCATTGAGTTGATACAATGCATTTTATTGGTCACTTGATCACACCATTCTTCATTTTCCTTCTCTTTATCATTTTTGATAAAACTTTAGTTTTGAGCTACACCCATCATTCATATTATCCAATCCTTGTCTATCCTGGACTATAGCTCTCCATTGCATGCATCCTTGCTTGGGATACATCTAAATCTTATCATCATAATTTAATGGTTGATTCCACTTGGGATGTGTTGGCAAATGTGATAAAGTCATCTCTACTCCTTGTACATGTGTCTTTGATAGGGGCATCATCATCAATATGTAGCTCATGGCTCAAGTTGAATTGATATTATTCATATTATATCTCACATTTGGAATCCCATCCCCTTATCTATCCATCACATCCCACCCCTTGTTTCTTATTTCAAGTGGCCATCCATCTCATTCTTCCTCACATGCTCCCTCGAGGGGGCATCATATCCATTATCATTATATCTACTAACATTCATCTATGAAATGATTTTTATTTGAAATACCATTATTCTTTCCACTTTTTTTCCTCTCACAATGCCCTTTCAAAGAGGGGCAAAATATATGCACCTAATTTCACTTGCCTACATTATTATCACTAATATTCCTATTAGTTGACACTAATTCTGCTTAATCTAATTTATCCTACTAATACATCCCTTTTTTATAGTCATTTATCTAATGTCCCCCATAAATATTTCATCATTCACTAACCTTATTCTATCCAACCAATCATTAATTTATCCTAAATCCACATTATCCTATCTTAATCCTATCTTACCTATTATTTGAGAATTTTAAATTCACATGACCCATCTACTAAGCCTATTCTTAGGCTCTCCTACACCCCTAGTCCCTAATTACCTGTCCAATCCATATTTAATCCCCTATATAATAATCATTTAACCATAAGAGGATTATATAGTTCTCCAATTCTAGAATCCTTTCTATTCTCACCCTCCTCTCTAAAAGCCTCTACATCTAGAGGCTTTCAAGGAATTTTAAATTATTTTTAATTCTCCATCCTTGATCTCCTTCCTCCAACTTCAGATCTCCACCATAGATCTTTCCCTCCTCTTTCTATTTAAACCAATCCCTCCTCCATTGGATCCATCTTAGGAATCCATAAAAAATCTATGTCAATATAATCCTCCAATCATAAGCATCCAACATCCTAGATCAAGCATCATAATGTCCAAAATATGAGTCTTAAGGTAATCCTCATCCAAATCCTTTTATTTTGAATCTATTTAATCATGGTCTGGAGCACTTACCTTTAGGATTATTATGTTATTTTGAATGGTTGAATTCATTTATTACATTAGGTTCTAATGGCTCTAGACTTTAACTAGTTAGTTTGATGTTTGGGTTGATTAAATTGCTTAGCTTAATCCATTAAGCTCAAAGTTCACTCTACATCTCATCTTTGCATATCACAAGCATCATATGTGTATTTAGGAGCTTAATTCAGTTGATTTTTTTTATTTTTCATTATACACACTCATTTAATCTTAGTCTTGGAAGTTTTTGTTTATAGTTGTAGGTTATTTTATGGCACTTTCATGCTCATTGTATGTTCCCCTGTGTAACAGTGAAATCATGGTATCTAATAATGAAATCATCCTTTTAGTGATTTTAGTGCCTTTTAGGCAGTTTTCCTTCTTTTAACACTTTTTGTCTCATTTTAACTTTGTTCTAATTTTTTGTTTTTTTGTTTTTCTTTTTTACTGAGAAATAATGAAATCAAGGGTTTCATCAAGGAAATTGAAGGACAAAACAATGAAATAATTTTTATATTATTTTTTAGTCTCTTTTGGTAGTTCTTCCTAACAGTTATTTATCTCATTTAAGCTCTGTATGACCTGTATGTTTTCTTTTTTACCTCATTTTTGTGTAACTATGAAATCAGGGACACTAGCAGTGAAATCATAGGGATTAGCAGTGAAATTGTAGGGATTAGTAGCAAAATTGTTTTATGTGCTTGTATGATGCCTTTTCTATTCTTTATCTTTTTTGAGTAGTAGTGAGTTGTAGAGTTTATTATCAAAATCATATTTTAATTACTTTTTGTTATTGTGTTATATTTTTTTAATCTTCCAGAGCTCTTATATGCTTGTTTCCCTCTGTAAGCAACTCTTTATTATAGATTTATTTCTTATATCATCTATTTTTTATGTTTTTCTCTTTTGTTTTTAGCAATGAAATTGGTCATCTCTTTCTTGAAATCGTAGATATATTCAGTGATATCAACATAAACTTCAATGAAATCATAAGTAGTATCAATGAAATTATTACATAGATAAGTGAAATTGGAAAGTGTATCAGGGAAATTATAGGTAGTATCCATGAAATTGTTACATAGAGAAGCAAAATCAACAAATGTATCAGTGAAATCATCAGAAATAATAGTGAAATCATTTTGTTATTTCTTTTTATTTCTATTTTCTAACTATTAACACATTTGTAGTTTTACTCTAACTATGTAACAACATAATCATTCCATATTTTTCTATTATTTTTGTAAATTTTTGCTAAATTTTTATAGTTTGCCTTGATTTTTAGCCAAACAAAAAACTTCTAATAGTTTGTTTGCAGACCACAAGTAAAAAAAAACTATAAAGAGCTAAAAATTCAATTTTCATTTGATTTCAACGTTTTTTCTTTAGTTTAAATTTTCTAACAAGATATTTTTAAGTTCAATTTTTTTATTTTCTTTAGTATTTAGAAAACATTTAGTTTTTATGGAGTTAATTAATCTCTATTTTTTACATTTTGTGTGTCTTTTTTGTGTTGCATATGCTCTTTTCTTGGCATCACATTAGTGGTGATATCGAGAATCAGAAACAATGCTTGTAATTTTTTGTTACCCAAGATGATACTTGCATGTATGATCTTTTTTTAGATCACATTGGTGGTGATACCTAAGAATTAGAAGCAAAAGTTAGACTTTTTATTTTTCTTTTCTTAAGGGCTCTATCGACTATGGATTTCATCACCATGTGGTAGGCCAAACCCCATGTATCGATGAGATATAGAAATTGAGTTAGAGTTGTTATTTCTAGCTAAGTGGTGTTGTATTTTAAGCACATCATGAATTGAGGGGCTTTCATGATCTAATATCTAGGGCTTAGGCATCATGACTCAAATTTTGGTTTTTATGATGTTAACACACTAAAACCCTAATGGTTATGTTGGGTACATTAGGACTAGACCCATTTATGTGCATCTATCAATCTGGATTCTTCCACAATTTTAGACCTCATCATATTGAAAGGTATATAGAGGACTCCCCTAGTCAAACTTGTTTATACCTTAATCCTATGAAATTCATTCTTACCATTTAATTCATAATGCATTAGTTAGCAGTTAGTACTGAGAATCTAGTTTCCACGTACCCTTGAAATTGGGCTTAGTGGGCCATGTGAATGATATGATCCTCTATCATTAGTGCCTTGAAATATTAGGCCACAATTAATGTAATGAATAAGCAAGTGACATGAAAAACCTACAAGTTACTCAAATTCCTTTGCCTAAATTTCATCTTTTTTGTGCAATTACTTGTGTTTAGAATATAATTTGTTGTTTATTCCCTTTTATTATACCACATGATAAAAATCATTGAGTGAAAAAAAATTACCTTTTTAGTCTTGAAACAAATCATAATCCATGAAGCTTTTAAAATCAAAATAAAAAATTCCAATCCAAAACTCGAAAAGAATCTCGTTGTGAATCAGAATTTTAATCAATTTGGTATTTTTGGTGTCTAGTGTCAAGTCCTTGTTTTTTTAGTCAACATCTTCCCATAGAAATCTACACCATCAAAAGTCACACGGTTATGCTTAACAATCCTAGGGTAATGGATGAACCTTTTGTAAATGACCCTTTCCAATCTGAAAGCCAAGAAAATAAAAGTCATCATGTTGAAATACATGAAATCCACAATCTTGAAGAAGAAGAGGGAGGAACATTCCAAGATGAGGGTATCCCCAAGGCCATTTTCCCTCATTCTTCATTTAACCAATACATCATGACAAATAAGAATGAATTTTTTCTTCAAGCTTTGGCTTAAGGGCTAAATTTCTAGCTACTTTTGATGTTTAAAATCTATAATATTTAATTAATAATAAAGAGTCTTTGGAACCCATTAAAGACCAATCCATATCTCAAAGATCTTTATAGGCTAGTAATTCATAGGTTCATTAAGTCCTAATCCCCAAGTCTCCCAAGATAAATTGAAAGCCATTCTCAATGAGTAATCATCCCATGCAAGTCATGGGTTTGCTATGGAAACCCATACATATCACATCAACCAAGATATTACAAATCTCCAAGAAAATATAACAAAAAATCCTTTGGTTAACCCAAATTCCAACCCCAATCCAAATTTTAGTGTGAATGCAAATTCAATCTCATTCCTCAACCAATACAACCCAAATTTGAATGCTCATTCAAGTTTTTTGATCGTCAACCAATCCAATCTAAACTTGAATACTCATTCAAGTTTATCGAATGCCAACCACCCCAATCCAAACTTGAATATTCATTCAAGTTTAGCAATCATGAACCAACCCAATCCAATCCAATATTGAATAATCATTCAATTATACCAATCATAAATCCAACTAGTCCAAACTTGAATATTCATTCAAGTTTATCAATCCATAATTAAACCAATATGATCTTGAATACTCATTAAATTTCTCCAATCGATCCAAATTTCAATCGACATGGTTCCCCAATTATAAACATCACTCCAAATCAAAATTTTAACTCAAATATTTATTCTAGTTCACACATCAACCAACCAATTTAAAATCTAAACTTGAATACTTATTCAAGTTGGCGTATCAATCCAAATTAGAATTTTGCCTTAGGGAATGTACCAATCAATTCTCAAATACAAATTTATTTGTAGGTTTAGTTCCATTTAATTTAAACTAAACACCAAATAACACTAATCCTTTTAAAGCTAATTCAATTTTCAACAACCCATTAAACCATAACATTTATTCAAACCAAATGATTAGTTCACCCATCAATCAGTCAATTTCAAATCCAAACTTGAATACTTATTCAAGTTGACCTATCAATCCAAATCAAAATTTTAACTTAGGGAGTGCACCAATTAGTTATCAAATCCAAATTAATTTTTAGGTTTAGTTCCATTACATTCAAACCAAAAACCAACTAACACCAATCCTTTTAAAGTTAATTTGATTTCTAATAGCCCATTAAACCCTAACATCCATTCAAACCAGATGATTAGTTCACACCCTTTTTTGAATCAAAACTTGAACCAAGCTAGCACAAATCCATTACATCCAACCAACCCTAATTAGTTTAGATTCACAAATTATAACTTCAACACCCATCCAAACTAAACCAACCAAAACTTTAACACTCACCCAAATCAAGCCAATCCTAATTCCAACATCCATCCTAGCCAAACCAATTCTTATTTTAACACTAATACAAACCCAACAAAGATTAATTTCTAAACTAACCCAACCAATAAAAACAAATTTACACAAAAACAACATTATAATTAACCCTTTAACATTTTTCTTGATAAATTTGTTAACAATCCACCCCTTAACCAACATTCATTTTCACAAACTAACACTAACACAAACCCATTCATGGGTTAAAATTCTAACTTGTTTACCTATTCAAGTCAAGATAATCAATTATCACCAAACTTTATTCAAGAGTGGAAAAACATGGACAAAGTCATGGGATTGAAATATGGTACCTTTTCATGTGAAAAATAATATAAGTTCAAGGAATTTTTTTCTTACCCATATGCCTTGAATAACATGACAATACCTTTCCCAAAACATTTTGAATTTCCCAAGTTTGACAAGTACAAAGGTAAGGGTGATCTTAGGGATGTTGTAAATTTGTTAATCATGTCATGGTGATGTCATAGAGGTGTCCTGGTGAGTGGATGAAGTGCCTTGATAGCCTAAGTGACAATGACAAAGTGTGCAATATGTTTATGCCAGTATGCTTGAAGTAGGTTTGGTTGATCTTCAGAGTTTGACTATTTAGAGATGATTAGGGATGATTCTAAAGTATTTATATTATGAAATAGGTCCTATTAGAGTTCAAGGATGTATTTAGTGCTTGTGTGTGTAAATTTAATTCATCTAGTAGTCCATAGTTTTCATCTAGACATTTTGGGTCCAATGGCAGAAAAACGAAGTAGGAAATTTGATGACATCATAATTGCCATGTGTGGATGAGTTAGGGGGAGTTGACCATATGGTTGTGACCAAATTAGTCACATGTTTATCTAGTACAAGTATAAAGTTATGCAATGAATCAAAACCAAATATATGTGTGTACAAAGTTGGGCTCCCAGGAATTTTGTCAATGTTGTCTATGTTCAAATAGAGACAAGTAAGCAATTTGGTGACATCATATCTTGCACATATGAAAGTTTCAAGAGCATATTAATATATGAATTAATTCCCCTGGGAATAATATTTTATGAACTAAATATCAGGTCATGTGATTAAGCATGATAAAATATATGCAAGTGCAAAGTTAGGCTCCCATACTTGGCCAAATTTACATGTGGCAGTGGCAAGAAAAGTTGAGTAGAAATTTTGACATAGTCATATTTCACACATGGAAGTTTAAAAATTAGTTTATCATAGGTGTTTGTTCATTTTTTTTCCTAGTTTCTATGTGTTATGTTTCAAGTCATGCGATGAAGCACATCAAAAGATATGACTATGCAAAGTTGGCCTTCTAGGCAGCTAGCAATTGTCCCCATACTTAGTATTTTTTGCATGATGTTAAAGATCAAGACCAAATGGAGATATAATGGCTCATAGGTGATAATATAGTGAAGTATATGGTGCATGTTGATTCAAATTATTCAATGTTTTCATTGGTTAATGAAGTTAAATATCATGCTCCTTAGAAAAGGATCAATGGAGTGTGTTTGTTCCAAGGTGTCACAAAGCAACGAGATGAGGATAAGTGTTCAAAGTTTAACATTAAGAAGAAGTAAATATCAAGATTATTCTAGTGGTGAGTGTATGTTCATACATATATAGATCAATGGTGTGTATTTAGTGATATGATTTCAAGCTGTACAATATTTAACACAGATAAAGATTGAGCTACGTATAAGAGATTGATGGAATGTATAAAGTCAAATAGTCAAGATGAAAATCCAACAATGAGTGATGAAAGGTAAAGGTCAAAATAATTCAAGGAATATATATGGTTTGTGTTTATTCTGAGATGAGAGGACATGAGATGAGGACAAGGTGTTGAAATTTTAATCGACTGTTGGGATTTGAATATTCGAATTTGCAAAGGAAAAAATAGCACTTTGTATTTTGCCTATAACTTTTGATCCAGGATGAATTTTTTGTTGGAGTAAAAAGAAAAGTTGTAGATGAATATATTATGAATCAAAATAACCTATTTATAGTATTTTAGTGTATGTACATACAAATATATTAAGCTGAAAATTTTATTGTGTGTTTGATTATGTCTTGCAAGTGACCCAAAAAGATTGTTTGAGCTTGTTTTGATGTTTCATGATGAATTAGATATTGGAGAGTGTTTTAGACTCCATTAGGATAATATATATGGATTTTATAGGTATGAAAAATCTATATTGAGTATGAATAATGCTTAATATTTTGATTGTGTTTTCATTTATGGTGCTCCTATATACAAGGTCATTATTTGAGTTGATTGAGCATACATAGTGGCGAGTAGAGATGACTTTGATCATTTGAGGATATAAAATGTGTAATTTGAAGTGGACCTATGCAATGTAAAGTGGTCTTGTGTTCTTGATTAAGTGGTAAATGGGTGAATAGGTCTCCATGAGACCTATAAGGGCTATAAGGGCCTAATTAAAAGGTGTAGTTGCTTAAGGGTGACCCATGGATGTTATGGATGACATATGTGGATGGTATTGAGGCATGCATCAATGTAATAGATGAATTAAGGGTTAAGGCATGCCTATTTTCTGACCAAGATGGTGATGATCATGAATTCTCTAGAAATAGTGAAACCAAATGTGATGGTGTCTAGACTTGTAAGAGGTGTGTGTATGTGAGAGTTGTGGAGCGAAGGAGAGGAAGAGTGCCAAGTAGATAAGTTGATGAGAAGAGTAGATTGAGGAATATGTATATGAAATATGGCTCATGTTTCTAATTTTAGAATAGTGATCTTACAGGTTGAGGATGAGCAAAGAGGTCTACGGTGATCTGAAAGGATGTTTTAGATTCTTTGAGTGTGCAAAGTTGAAGAGAGCCGATATATATATATATATATATATATATATATATATATATATTAGATTGGTAGGAAATAAATATTTAAGAGATGTTATGTTTATAGGTGTTATTATGGATTCTCAACATCTAGGGGGTTTTAGCCTCCTTGCAAGGTGAAGCTTGCTAAAATTCTAGTTGTTTTGGTTGCTCAACTAGATAGGTGTTGTAGTACCTTGTGGGATTGTAGTCTCACTAAATGAGGGATGGTAGTTCCTTGATTAGTTGTAGCTAGTCTAAATTGGTTCTTGTTATTATAGGATAGTAGTCCAATTACAAGTTCTAGTGGGTTTTCTCCCCTAAGAGGGTTTCTCACATATGTTACGTGTTATGTGCTTGATCTTGCATTGTTTCTCTTGTTCATTGCTATGAATGATGTGTATGCTTCATGACTACTTGTGATAATTGATTAAGTATTTTAAATGATTAAAATTGAATTTGGATTATCTAATCTCACTAATTCACCCCCCATCTTAGTGATTGTACCTTTAACAATTGGTATTTGAGTGGGTCATTTGGTAAAGGTTTCACAACTTGAAAGTGATCCAAGGTAAAATATGGGTAGTTATCAAATGCAAAAAGGTTTATCTACTAAGAAATCACCGATGTTCAATGTATAAAATTATGCTTTTTGGAGTGCAAGGATGAGGACATACATTATGTCCCTAGGGTTTAATACATGTAAATCTGTTGTGGATGGTTACGTTACTCCTACTACTCCTCCATATAGTGTTGCATATAAGAAGCTATTTGAGAATAATTCTAAGGCAATGAATACCATCACTTATGGTCTTTTAGAGACTAAATACACCAAGGTAATCCATTATACATCTGAAAATGAAATGTGGGATAAATTTAAGACTATTTATGAATTAGACTTAAAAGTTAAGTTGGTAAAGTTACAGACTCACCGACGACAATTTGAGTCTTAAGATGAAGGAAGAAAATTTTGTGGCATATTTTATATAGAGAGTTGATGAGATTATGAACATTGTCAGAGGTCTTTGAGAGAATCTTGAAGAGGATATTATAGTTCAAAAGTTATTGAGGTCTATTTTTATCAAGTTTTATTCAAAAGTGTCTGTTGTAGAAGAAATTCATGATCTTAATATGTTGAAGATGGATGAATTGCATGGCATCCTTACTACCTATGAGATGAGAATAAATGATGATATGCCACCAAAGAAGGAAGAAAAATTCAAGATAGAGATGAAGCCTAAGAAGAAGTTCCAAGGTAATAAACCCAAGGAGGATGACATTTTTGATATTCATGAGGATGAACTGATTGATTGGTTTACAAGGAAATTGAAAATAGGTCCAAACAAGTATAAGGGTAAACTACCCTTTAAATGCTTCAATTGTGGAGAGATAGGGAATTTTTATAGAAAGTGACCTCATAAGCATGATGATGAACATGATGAATACCAAGATGAAGAGAGGAAGACATACAAGAAGAAAAGATTCAAAAAGTATAACAAGAAGAAGTACTTCAAGAACAAGAAGAGTATCTACACTAATAAAGATTACAACTCATCATATGTGAATGAAGATAGTGACTCAAAATATTATTATGAAGATGATGGCCCTATTGAAGATGAAGCCCTTTTCATGGCTGAGGAAGGAAGTTGATCATATTAGGAGTCTACTTAGAGTGATTTTAGATCTTGATAGAGATGAGATGGACTATGAGACTAAATTGATGAATGCCCTTGAATAACTAAAGATTAACAAGAAGATGAAGTCATAAATCAAGGACTATGAGGAGTAATTCAATGTGTATGAAGCAAGAATGAATGAAGACACAAAGGAACATGAAGATATGGTCAAGCATCTCAGTTGTCAATTAGAAATCCTATCTATAAGCTTGGAAGTTAAAGAAGATGATTGTTTAAGGTAGGAAATTGAAAATTAGTCATTAAAATATGAGTTAGAGAATAAATGTAGTAAGATGAAGTCATTTGTGAGATTTTAAAAGAGCTCAAGTGATCTAGACAATATTCTGAATAATCAAAAGCATGCAAGTGACAAAACTAGTCTTGGATACAAAGAAGAACCATAGAATATAACTCAAGACAAGATGAAGATTAATGTGAACAAAGAAAATTATACTTTGAAGATAAAACATTAGACAAGGAATGAAGGTGCTAGTAGAATGAAGACAAATCAGATCAGATAACCATATGCCATGAGTTATACAAGTTTCAATGGTTACTATTACACATGTAATCAATTTAGGCATAGAGCTAGAGAATGCAAGAGACCTGTTATAACTGAGTTTTCATGGAACTATGATGGGGGTCATCAGTCAAAAGGTGTGAATAAAGTTAAGTGATTCAACTACTTTGATGAGGGACACGTTTTTAAGTAGTGTCCAAATAAGGTAAGGCAAGGTGAGTCTTCTTAAAAAGAAAGAGTTTGTTTCAGTTGTTATGACATAAGACACATTACAAAGTTTTGACCATATCAGGTAGGGAAAATTGAGTTCACTTAAAAAAGAATGGTTTGCTACAACTATGAGAATATTGGTCACATTTCTAGATTCTACAAGCAAAGGTCATCAAGTCAAAATGAGTTCAATCAATATCCTAGAGTGCAAGGAAGAAGGCAAGTTAACTCATGGAAATCAAAGGTAGTAATTATGAGTCATAATGGGTCTATTGGCCCAAGTAATCTATTTGCTATGGTGGAGAAGGATATAGAAGTTAAAGAGTGTCAATGGATCTCATTCTCTACTCATGTTGTGGATAAAGAGACTGAGCTCAAGGAGAGGACCAAGGTACTGATTGAGGCTAGTTCTAAGGTGAGTATGGATCCAAGTGAACATCTTGCTATTATTGAGCATGTTTCATGTAAAGAACATTTATTTTATGTGCTTAGTGATGAGATTCCAAACTGTAAGGAAGATTTTTCAGATGAAAAGGTATGCCATTAATCTTTGTTGTCTCCATGTATTGTCAATTCAATCTTAGAAGAGAAGGAGAATGTTTTAGTGGTTGAGCATGTTGTTTCTCATAAGCCTGTGAAGAAGAAGAACTACAAGTATCATATGACCAAGGAAGAGAAAGAATATGAGGATTTATGGGAAAATCCTAGTTTCACATTGCTCTAGGACATTGTGAAGTAGGGTGTCTCTGTCTATGCTTCTCAAGAGACTCTTTTTAGTGGAGAAGCAAGTGTTGTTATATATATATATAGTGTCTACAGGGTCAGAATGGGTGTTTTTATGTATCCTAATGATATATATGAAATTTAAATAATATTTAGATGCTTATAAAGGTTTGTAAACTTTTTTGTGATGTGTTCCAGGTAGTTTTGTGACTTGATGATCCTGTTTGTGCCAATTGAAGATTTTGAGTGCTCTTGATTTTCTAAGTTTTGGCTTAAGGGAAAGTAGGCCAAAAATGGGTTATAGGATATATGGGTTATCAAAGGTGTGGAATTTAAAATCTTGGTCCATAAGTGTGTGATGGGTGTCTCTAGGTGTGTAAGACGTTTCAAAGGTGTGCATTGACTAGAAAGAGGTTTGTTGACCTTGTTTATTTTAAGATTATAGGGTTTTGGGCTTTGCTAGAAAAGTGGTTTTACTTATGAGTTGATATATAAGGATTATTAATATATTTAATGGGAAAAATGGGTTGTAAAATCAAGCTTCACAGATATATGAAGGTTTGTGGATTTTAAGTTATTCAAGTTTTTGTCAAAATGGAGGCCTAATTAGCTAGTAGATTTGTGAAGGACATATGTTGTAGAGGATGATCTAGGTGCTGAAAATTGGTGTGATTAATGGGGAATATGAGATTATATAGATATAAAGTTATATATATTTTAAAAGTATATCTACTAAAATTTGTGGGCTCTGCAAGTTGTAGGTAGGGCTACAAGGAGTCTAGACAAGCCTAGTATGAAGGTTTGATGTTTTTTCTTAGTTTATCCAAAAGAGAAAGGCATGAGTAATTCAAGGTGAGTTTTTATGTTTTTTTAGATCATGTTTCATGTTTTGTGAGTGGCATGAAGTTCTATTGGTGGTTCTTGAGGTAGCTTGAGAGAGAAGGCTAGTAAGCATGTGTGGTGGTTCTTCATGGTGTGTGGAGATCTAAAGATGCTCAGGAGGTGAAATTGATTATAAATATTAGGGGGAGTCAATCTTATATGTTTCTTGGTGAGTTACATCATATTTTAGTGTTTTGTGTGTTCTTTATTCATTAGTTTCATTGCTTGGTTGAAGAAGAGTGTTGACATGTAGCAAGAGGAAGTTGTCAAGGCAAGAAAAGGTATGCTCAAGGTAAGGGGGAGTTTGTACTATATTTACAATATGGTATTATAATATTGGTAGTATTTTTAGGTCTTTATGATCAATTTTTACCCACTTTGTCATTGTGTTAAAGGGGGAGAAAGTTCCTATTTTGAGAGTGCTTGAAGAGAGAGAAGGAAGATGAGCTGTATATTGTTTTATGATGGGTGTTGACCTCAATGACAAATTAGGAGATCATTGGAGAGTTTTAAATGATGTCATGGTGAGTTTATGAAGTTCCTTGATATCCTAAGTGATAATGATAAAGTGTGTAATATGCTTATCCTAGTATGCTTGAAGTAGGTTTGGTTAATCTTCAGAGTTTGACTATTTAGAGATGAGTCTAAAGTATTGAGATTATGAAAGAGGTCCTATTAGAGGTCAAGGATGAATTTATTATTTTTTTGCATAATTGTAATTCATTTAATAGTCCATATTTTTCATCTAGACATTTGGGGTCTATTAGCAAAAAATCTAAGTAGGTAGTTTTATGACATCATAATTGTCATGTATGGGTGAGTCAGGGGGAGTTGGTCATATGGTTATAATAAAATTATTCAAAATTTTATATTATCCATGTCTAAATTCATGTGATTAATTGAAACCAAATATATGTGTGTAAAAATTTTGGCTCCCAAGCATTTTGATCATGTTATCTATGTTCAAACAAAGCCAAGTAAGTAGTTTGGTGATGTCATATATCACACGTATGAAAGTTTTAGGAGAAGCTTGATATATGGATGAATTTACCTATGAGATAACATTTTATGTGATAAATATTAGGTCATGTGACTGAGTGTGACAAAATATATGCAAGAACAAAGTTAGGCTCCTAGGTAGTTTGACAGTGTTTTCCCATACTTAGCCAAATTTGCTTGTGGCAAGAAAAGATGAGTAAACATTTTGATGTAGTAATTTTTTGCACATGTGTAAATTTAAAAATTATTTTATCATATTATTTTAATAAATTTTTTTCCTAGTTACTATGTGCTAAGTTATAGGTCATGTGATGAATCACATCAAAAGATATGACTGTGCAAAGTTGACCTTCTAAGCAATTAGCAATAGCCCCCATACTTAGTCTTTTTTACACGATGTTAAAAATTAGACCAGATGGAGATATAATGTCTCATAGGTGATCATAAAATTAAGATATATGGTGTGTGTTGAGTCAAATGAGTCAAAGTGTTTGTTGGTTAATGAAGTTAAAGGTCAATCTCCTTACAAAAGGATCAATGGAGCGTGTTTGTTCCAAAGTGTCAGGAAATAGTGAGATGAGGATAAGTGTTCAAAGTTTAATATTGAGTAGAGGTGAAGAATAGGATTATTATAAGATATAATTTTTATTATATGTTTGTACATATATAAATATATATCAATGATGCATATTGAGAGAGATGATTTCAAGGTGTCCAATGTTCAACATAGATAAAGATTGAGCTACGTACAGGAGATCGATGAAGTGCATTAAGTCAAATAGTCAAGATGAAGATCCAATGATGAGTGATGAAAGGTAAAGGTTGGGATAATTCAAGGAAGATCAATGGTGAATGTATAATATAATACATGATGACATGAGATGAGTACAAGGTGTTCAAAGTTTAACTGTGACCATAGGGATTTGAATATTTGAATTTGCAAAGGAAAAACTAGTGCTTTGTATTTTGCCTATAACGTTTGATCTAGGATGAATTTATTATTGGAGTAAAAAATAAAAGTTGTATAAGAATCCATGATTCATCAAAATAACCTAGTTATAATATCTAGATGTATTTATACACAAATATATTAAGCTCTAAAGTTCACTATGTGTTTGACTATGTCCTTTAAATGACCCGAGAAGATTGTTTGAGCTTGTTTTGATGTTTCATGATGACTTAGATATTGAATATTGTTGTAGACTCCATGAGGATCATCTGTATGGATTTTAGAGGTGTGATACATCTATCTTGAGTATTAATAATTCTTAATAAGTTGATTGTGTGTTCGTTTATAGTGTTCCTATGTACAAGGTCATTGTTTGAGTTGATTGATCGTACACAGAGGTGAGTAGAGATGATTATGATCATTTAAGGATGTCTAAGAGGTTATGTGGAGTTTACCTATTCAATTTAAAGTGGTTATATGTTCTTGATGAAGTTTTAAATAGGTGAATATGTCTCCATGAGACCTATAAAGGCTAGAAGGGCCTAATTGAAAGGTGCAGTTGCTCAAGGGTGACCCATGGATGTTATGGCTAACCTATGTGGATGGTATTGAGGTGTGTATCAATGTGATAAATTACTTAATTTTCAAGTCATTCCTATTTTACAACCAATAGAGTGATGATCATGAATGCTCTATAAATAGTGAAACCAAATGTGATGGTTTCTAGACTTACAAGAGGTGCGTGTATGTGAGAGTTATGGAATGAAGGAGAGGAAGAGTGCCTAGTAGATGAGTTGATGAGTATATCAGATTGAGGACTATGTGTATGACCTATGGGTCATGTTTATAATGTCAAAATAGTGTTCTTGTAGGTTAAGGATGAGCGAAGAGGTCTAGGGTGATCCAAAAGGATGTTTTGGATGCTTTGAGTGTGCAAAGTTGAAGAGAGCTCATATACATTATATCTCCATCATATTGGTAGGAAATAAATTTTCAAGTGATGTTGTGATCATATGTGTTGTTGTGGATGCTCAACATCTAGGGGGTTGAATCCTCCTTTCAAGGTGAAGCTTGCTAAAAGTCTAGTTATTATGGTTGCTCAGCTAGATAGGTGTTGTAGCACCTTATGGGATTATAGTCTCACTAAATAAGGGATGGTAGTTACTTGATCAGATATATTTGGTCTAAATTGGTTCTTGTTATTATAGTATAATATTCCAATTATAGGTTCCAGTGGGTTTTCTCCCCCAAGAGGGTTTCTCACATATGTCATGTGTTATGTACTTGATCTTACATTGTTTCTCTTGTTCATTGCTATGAATGATGTGTATGCTTCATGAATTCTTATGATAATTGATTAAGAGTTTGAAAGAATTGAAATTGAAGTTGGATTATATGGGCTCACTGATTCACCCCCTCTCAGTGATTGTACCTATAATAAGGGAACAACTTAAAGACTTATATATGGCATGTGTTGATGTTGCTTATAGTAACGATTACATGTTGATACTCTTTCCACAAAGTCTATGGGATAAATCCCTATAATGGTTATCAAATATTACCAAAGGATCAATCTTCACTTTTGAGGAACTATTAAAAAAGTTTGTTCATCATTTTTCATACAATGTTGAAAATGAATTAACCACACTTGATCTACATAACACTAAACAACATAATGATGAAACCTTTGCCTATTTATTACAAATATGGTGGTTATTTCCAAGCTATTTCCCATGGTATTTTCTTAAAAAAGAGTGTATTAACAATTTTACAACCAATCTTAACTCATAATTGGGTCATCACTTGCAACTTATTTGTCTAAATTCCTTTAATGAAATAATTGAAAAGGGAGTTCAAATTGAAATAAATTTAATTAATATATGTGGTATCAAAATATTCAAAACTAACAACAATTCCTCAACCCAAGCCAAAAATCCAAAGATTTTTCCAAGAACAAGAATGATTTAGGTGATGGTGTAACTAATTTCAAGAATATACAAAACCAACCTAAAGAACAAAACATTAACACACATCCCATCAAAAACATTACCATCCCTGGTGGTCAACAAAGACAAGAAAAATATAAATGTAAGTTCAACCAATTGAGATAATCTTATGAATTGGTGTCTCAAAATTTGGCTCATGCAAACTTGATCGTTTGGCCCAACACCAATCCTTTTGAAGACAATGTTCCTAAACCTGACTAGTACAAAGAAGATGAATACTATAAGTATCATAGGATTAAAGGACACAACCAATAGGTGTATGAGGATTAAAAACTATATCCAATATCTCATAGATGATGGGGACATCGCTATCGAAAGTCAACCATTAACCACATCTAATAACCAAAATTTGAGAATATACAAAGACCCATTCCCAAAACATGAGTAAAGATAAGGTAAGCAAAAATAAGAGCTATCCAAAGTGTTTCTATTCAAAATTCGCTTTAGATCTAAGAGAAAGAAGAAACTAAAAAGTAATGGACAAGGCATGGGAAGTACCTGGACTAAAGATTGTGCACCGTAAATCCAGACGCTTGTGAGCACTCCTCTTTGGCTATGGAGGAATGACACCTGCAAAAGAAGAAAACTTTGACAAAAAGGCGTTAGATGGATAGGCGGTGGGTTGCCAGGCGAAAGCCTGTTCCCAGAAGTATAAGAACTTCCTTAAGGGAGGTCAACCCACTATTTGATAAAGAGATAAATGACTGATAAAAAGATAGAATGCTAAAATAGACTGAAATGATAGCAAACTGAAAGAGAAAAGGAAGCAAAGGCTTACCTGGAAGAAGCTGTCGGCCTGGTCACAGTCGCCGGCGTCGGTGGTCCTACCGGCGTCGGTTGTCTGGTCTGCCGATGTCGGTTAGTCTACCGATGTCGGTGGGGGTAATGACCGGCGTCGATCGGGGCAATAGGCTTGGATGGCGTTTAGGCAGGTCTGGTCGAGTTTTGGACAGAGTCCGGGCTGGGCTTGGTCTGTGGACGGGTCTGTGGATGAAGGTCTGAGTCTGCTCTGGGCCTGGTTTGAGGATGGTTTTAGTCAGAAGGACAGAGAGGGATAGGGAGATAGAGGAAGCCAATCTGGGAGATAGGAATCTGGGTCTGGGTGACAGTCAGGGCTGAGGGGGTGCTAAATCTAGTTTAAAAGCAGATGACTAGAAAGCATAAAGAAAACAAACAGAGAACATACCTGTGCCCTACTGAAGAAGGTGGTGATCTTGTTGCTGATGATGCTGGATGTGAAACCTGTTGCTGATGGAGAATCCCTGTTGTTCACTTGCAAAAGCTTGCTGTGCACCTGTGGGAGAGAGCCAGATTGATTGGCAGGGAGGTCAAGTGGAAGGACGGATGCAAGGGTCTGATACGAAGGTTCAAGAGTCGGGATGCCAGAGAGGGAGATGCCTAGAGCCAAGCGGAGGAGAGAGAGAGATAACGGTGAAGAAAACTATTATGAAGGGTGCCGACGTCGACAATATCACTGACGTCGGCTGAGGACTGACCGACGTCGGTGGCTAAAAGGCCAAAAAAAGGCTAAAAATAGCCTTCTATCCGTTTCCCAGCGGCCAGGTCAAATGAATGCGAGGATGAAACGGTCGATGGGTGGTTAAATGGGCGAGAGGAGAGGTTGGAATGGGAGTCTAAGGCATTAAATGGCCATGTGGGGAATGAAGGGGATCCAAGGAGGGTATCTTAGGGTGGCGAGGTGGCAAGGAGAGAGAAAAATGGACTTATTAATTAAAAATAGATGATTATTTTCAATTAATAAGACCTAGGTAGGTTAGGGATAGTCGAAGTGGCAAGGGACCAAGGGGAGAGAGGAAGACAAAGGGTTAGACACTTTTTAGGTGTCTACATTTGCCCCTTTTTGTCTTGTTGGTTGTTCTAGATGAACTGCAAGACAAAAACAGGGAGTGGTTGCCCTATGTGAGGGATGATGTGGATTGCCCCGAAGTATGGATGAGGTATTCCCCCTCAAAGCAGGAGTCGAGGGAAGGAACCTGATGTCGGGTGTTGATTTGATAAAAGGTGGATGAGAAAGAGAGAGGTGAGTGAGAACGCTGCAAAAGTCATGATTGCGCGCATACCACTGCACAAGATGGTTGGGTCAAATTGTCGCATGTCGAGGGTCAAGGAGTGCCAAAATTGAAGTAATCGGGCCCCAGCATTTAGTCGTCTGCTGATCGGGTCACTCAATTTAAGCTGAAGCTCCAAATGGTCATCGTGTTCTAGGTATCCAGGGCTCAGGAAGTGCTCCCAAAAACACGAAAAAGCCATAAGTAGTAGGGATCAACTGGCTCCCGATCCTATACTTGCGAAGGGTCAAAAATAGTCTGCGGACAATTCTGCTAACCAGCCGTGAGGTAGCACACACGCAAAAACAACCAAGGCAACATTGTCTTGGAAGTGGTCGAAGGTCGAAGGATGGTCGTTGGTCAAGGGGATGGATGGATGAAAGGACGCGGCCGAGCTAACCCCAGAAGACCCCATGTCAACTGAGTGCTGCCTACATAGCCCCTGTCGTAGGGGCCTCAGGCCGATGTAGTTCTCCCTAAAAGGGAGGGAGGGTCAGAGGGATTGATTGGTCTTGATCAAAGAAATGATTGGTCTTGGACAAAGAAAATGATTGGTCTTGGTCAAAGAGAATGATTGGTCTTGGTCAAGGTCAAGGTCACAGAAGAGAAGGTTTGTTCATCAAAGAGGCGAACAAATGGGGGTGGTCGAGCTAACCTCAGAGGATGTGTTATCTGAGTGCTGCCTACATAGCCCTGGTCATAGGGCCTCAGACCAATGTAGTTCAAACAAATTGAGAAGATTGGTCGATGATGAGATTGGTCATGTGTTGAAATGATGAGGGTAAGATGAGGATAAAATGATGCTACAGATGGTGTACTCTATAGAATTGGTCGAGAGTCTTTCATCCCTAGCAAGTTTCCATAGTCGCGATGGATATATGCTAAAAATGAATAGAAGTCTATTTATGCTTCAGCAAGTATTGGTTTATGCTTAACATAAATTGGGTCTAGTCGGTAGTTTCCATGTGTATTGGTGTCCATAGAAACTATGTGAAATGGTCTAGGATGATGTCAGCTGAAAATGATGAAAATGGCTGGGCGTGAGATGAGTCGCTAATTGATGTGGTTAAATGTGACCAAAGCGAAGAGAAAAGATGAAAGGCAAATCGCTCTTTCATTGACAAGGACCAGAAAGGAAGCATAGATAGGGGTTATTAGAACAAAATCCCCGTTCATGCATTACGTCGTTGACCAGTGTTGAGTTAGAATGGTAATCGAATCACTTTGACATTAAAGTGAGCTCGAAGTCCCTTGAGAAGGTGAGAGGAAGAGGATAGGGTAACCCAGTCTAAGAGCAGGAATAACCTTGCCCCTTTTTATAGGAGACCCTGAGACAACTACAAGCCAAGTCCATGACTCATTTTTTTTTTTTTTTTGGTGCAGGCTGATCGATGCGGGAAGCCTACATAGAGATGTCTTTTGCTGTAATGGTCATGTTGCGAAGCTGATCAATGCGGGAAGCTTCTAAGAAAGGTGCTGTTTGTAGCAAGATTAGTCATAGCCATCCTTCGAGGGAGTGGTCTATATTTTTGCTTAATAATGTTTGATAAGTTGGCCTAGCTGTCCTTCGAGGGATCAGTCTAGTAATACAGCAATGATAGTACAGCTGTCCTTCGAGGGAGCAGTCTGTCTTTTTGAATTGACTTGATTTTGTGACCATGGATATGTTTTGACATCTTGATATATTTTTTGATTTTTTGATTAGAGTCATGGACAAGGCTGTAAAAGTTCAAGGACTCCCCTTTTATTAGGACAAAGCATTACTGCTTGACAAAAAAGGGGTTGACAAGGGTTAGGAAGTAGGGTTGATAGGAAAAGGAATGACAATGACAAGGGGTTGCTCAAGGGACGAGCTCAAGTAAAACGTCAAGTGATGGAGCACTCGACTAACAGAAGAAAGGTCGAAGACGCAAGACATAAAAAGAGGTTTAAGGTCTAATAAGACCCTGGGCCATGCTAGTATGTTAAGGTTCGAGTCAATTGGGAGCAAACCTGCCCCATTTGCCTCTTTCCAGATTGGTCAGGTGTTGATTGATGGATGTGAAGTTGGTTGACATTGTCGTTGGTTGGTTGAGAAAGGTTGAATGCTTGGTCGAGAGGTCAGGGTGATTGATATTTGGTTGAAGTTTGGTTGAGACTAGTCGAATAATTGGTCGGGGGTTGGGTTGGTGGATACTTGGTCGGGTTTTAAGATAAAATGAGTGATTGATATGTGGTAGAGACTGGGTTGAACAGTTGGTCGAGGTTTGAATAAAGGATGATTTCCCCCAGCGGGTAGGGAGAATGTTTGAACGGTTGGTTAAGGTCGGTTGAGGTTTAGTGGTCAGATGGACGGTATTAATGTCGAATAAGGGGGTCAAAGGCGGCAAAGGGACCACAGTCTGGCGTGGAGATCCTGATTTAGGTGATGAGGTTGGAGAGGCATGAGTCGAGGTTGATGTTTTGTCGAAAAGGTGGTCAAGAGGACCCTTGATGAGAAGGGAACCCTTTCTCCGTTGCTGATGAATGATAGCTTTAAGAGTGCAACAACGCTCAGTGTCATGTCCCATAGTGTGATGATAATGGCAGAATGTGGAGTTGTCGAACCAAGATGGTCTTAATCTGAGAGTTGATGAGTGGAGTGGTGTTGAGGGTTTGTTGATAACATGTTCGAGAAGAAGGGTGTCATTCCCAAGACATTGGTGAATGGCGACCTTGAGGGCATGACAATGCTCCGTGTCGTGCCCAGGCGTGCGATGATACGCACAAACACGAGTGTCATCGAACCAGGGTGGTTTTGGTCCGAGAGAGTGATACGGTCTAAGAGGCGGGAGATTGATACGAGAGGACTGCAATAATTGCCGTAACAACAAGGCGTAAGAACCTGCTAACGGGTCTGGATGTCTTATTGCAGTAGGGGTTGATGACTTTGGTTTAAGAGGCATAAGAGGCGTTGGTCGATGGTTTGAGGGAGATACGTGTTTGATGGGTTGAGGGAGTAATGGAGGCGACGTGCCTCTATGAAGGATGGGAGTGGGAAGCACTCCTATTAAAGTGGACAGATGCGGGCCCAAGATTGAAGGTAATGACGAAGGTGGGGGAGGAGTTCTCCAATGTGGTCTAGTAGCTTTCGTGTGTTTGGGTCGAGGGCCACCGTTGTGCGAGGCGAGGTTAGATGTGGGTTTGGGTTTGGATGTGGACGAAGGTGAGTGAGATGTAACAATCTCAGGCAAAGGGCAAGAGGAAACCGCGACTAGGTCTTCCTCGATTGAAACGGGTGAAGAGACTGGTTCTTCTCTTGGTGGAGAAGAAATAAGAGAGTCTGGCTCCTTAAGTGGGCAGAGGGCATGGATGATTATGCCTTCTGCTTGTGCTCGAGGAGTAGGCAAGGTATGGTCTTCGGATGAAGGTAGGGCTGATGTCATTGGCATGGTCAAGGCATCTTCCAATATAGGCGAGGTCAATGGAGGACTGGTAGGAGAAGAAAGTTCTTCATCCTGTGATGGAGGAGGTTGGTCAGGGACAAGAGGCAAGATAGTGTTGATTGTATGAATGTCATGGTCGTGAGAGTCTTTGGTTATGGTTTGAACGTTGTTTTGAGTAGGCGGATGATTCGGAAGTGGTTGTTTGAAGATGTCAATATGTTGGTTAGGTGGGGCGTTCAGGTTATCTAAAATAAGATCCCCCTTGTCGATCATGTCTTGGACGATGTTTTTGAAAGTTCGGCAGTTGTCGATGTCATGGCCTTGGACGTGATGAAAGGGACAGAAGTCAGCCTCCCTATACCATGTAGGGATGGCCTTTGAAGGGTCAAATTGAGGTGGTCGGATTGGAGGGAGATTGAGGACCCCCTGCTTGAGAAGTTTTTCCAAAACAGAAGCGTATGGTTCTCCAAGTGGAGTGTAAGAACACTGAATGTACCGTTGTTGGAATTGTTTGGTGATGCTGGAAGATGTCGAAGGTTGAGAGTAATTCGTTGTTGTTGAGGATGGTGATCTAACGACCACAGTGTTGGCCACTCCTTTGGACTTGGAGTTGGCAGAAGAAGAAGGTCTGAAAGAAGAATGGTCAGTAGATTTTGCGTTGGTATTACGCAATTTGACCTTATCTTCTTCAAGGGCACGGAGTTCAAGCTTTCAAGCCATGATGAAAGCTTCGTCAAAAGTGCGAAATGTCTGAATCCGCAAGGTAGAAGAGATGTGTCTGGCACATGCTCGAGAGAAGAGCTCGATGAGCTCGGGTTGAGGTAAAGAGAAGGAGAGCTGGTTAATCAAACCTCTCTAATGAGCGACAAAGTCGACAATTGATTCGTCGTCAAATTGCCTGATGGAGTAAAGGTCTGTGATTGAGACTTGTTTAGTAGTGTTGATTGAGAAATGGCCGAGAAATAGTTGGGCGAGTTAGATGAATGAAAAGATAGAGTGTCTGGCAAGAGAACTATACCAGTCAAGGGCAGGGCCAGAAAGGGACATAGGGAATGTGCGTAGAAGTAACGCATCGTCGTGGGCGATAAGATAACAGGCATGTCTAAATGCCCGTAGATGTTGTTGTGGGTCTTCCTTACTCTGAAAGCGAGTGAATTTAGGAAGCTCCCAATGGTTAGGGTATGGTCGAATAGGGATAGAAGGATGGATGGGCTCATTGCAAATTTGTTCATATGACAAAGTATTGCTTGAACCGGAAATGGAGGCCTCGAGACTGGACATTTTATCCATCAGCATCTTGATAAGATCTGCTGATGGATTGGCGGGTTGAGCGCCCCCTAAGTTGTAAGGCGCTTGGAAGAGGTTAGAGGAGGCGTGCGACATAGTCGGTTGTACAATGTACAGATGACTAGTCGCAGGGGCGGAAGTGGAGGCTAGAGGTGGTTGCATTACGAAGGTCGAAGGTATAGGTTGACTGGGCACCGCCAAAGGTGGTTGAATGGCGGCACTGGTAGAGGGATAGGTTGGCACTCCTACATTTGTGGGCGCAAGAGTGTAAGGGGTCGAGGTAATCAAGTTCTGATATGATGTAAAACTTGGTTGAATTGCAGGTGGTTGAGGGGGTAATGGAACCCCGATGGAGGTCGGTCTAAAAATAGACAGGGAGGCCAAACTTTGCGTATTGGCCATGGTTGGGTTAATAGTTGAGGCGAAACGCTGAGTCATAAAGGGTTGGGTGGTGAATGGTGTGGATGTCGTCGCCACGTCACCCGAAAGGTCTCGCGTTGGGTTTCTTGCGAGATAGTTTTGGAGGGCTGCGGTATTGAGGTCCAAGAATCTCTCGAAATCTTGGTCCCCTTCAGGGATGATGGGAATTTGAGTCGGGGTCGGGGTCGGGGTCAGTCCTGTAGGAGTTCTTTCAGTCTCCGAGTGGAACTCCATGATAGGACTGGTTAGAGACAGGATAGACGGAAGCGGCTGTTAGCTAAAGTGGTTAAGAAGAGAGTCCTGGTTCCAGAAACTGTGTTTTTGCAGTCTCAGAAAACCAGAATGGAGTTTTTGACAGAGAAGGGACAGGTTTTGGGTTGCTATATTTGAAGATAAAGGACAGTGATAGAGACCGACGTCAGTTTAAAAACTGATGTCGGTAATAAATGTGGCCGATGTCGGTCAGATAACCGATGCCGGTAACAAGAGAAAGCCGATGTCGGTATCAGAACCGATGCCGGTGACAGGGAAGGCCGACGTCGGTGGCAGAACCGATGTCGGTGACTGTGTCTTCCAGAGAACCAAAAGGTTTGAAGATTCTTGGAAAAACAAAGAAGAAAGCGTCCTCACACACTCAAACAATCAGATGAGAAGAGGAAAACAGAGAGAGACAGACAAGCCTAAGCGATAAATCCTAGGAATTAACCTTAGAAATTGTGGCTTATGCCTTAGATGAATGTTTGGGGAGATTGGCTAAAAAATGGGTCCTAGAAGAAGGCAGTCTAAAGATGGTTTCAGGTGTTGTTTTAGGTGCTCAAAGATCTGTGTTAGGGTCTGGTACGTGGCCTGGTGCTAAGGAGCAAGCTCCCCTCACTTCACGATTCCAGTGGTTAGCTGGTCTCGCTTAGCCAAGATATACCTTGCCTAGAGTTTTATCCTCCACCAGAGAACGGAGTGGGCTTCCCCCTTGGTGATGAAATCCAAGTAGGGTCACCGGGACGGGTAAGGTATCCGCTGGGGGATGAAATCCCAGTCGGGCCTTGTCTCAGGTATGTTTTATGTTCGTTTAGTGCATGTGGTTTGGTAGTGTAACATCAAGTGTCTACGGTTCATTCAATATGCGTCTAAGTTACTAGATGTGGACTAATGCAAGCACAAGCAGAAATGAAAGTGCAATACATTTTAATGCCCAAGTCGAAATGTGATGTTGTGATGCAGACAAGTTTTGAGAAAGGGTCAAGAGTATGATGTTTAGACTAGTCTAGAAATGCAAGGAAGAAAGATTCGTTTTAGTCCTGCTTATAGTGTCATTGAGAAGAAGAGAAAGAGGAGAAAAGGTAAGAACCTAATGCTCCTAAATGAATGAAGAAAAAGGAACCCAGGAGGAACCTAGTGTCCCACCGGGCGTGTCAGAGATGTTTCTATTCAAAATTCGCTTTAGATCTAAGAGAAAGAAGAAACTAAAAAGTAATGGACAAGGCATGGGAAGTACCTGGACTAAAGATTGCGCACCATAAATCCAGACGCTTGTGAGCACTCCTCTTTGGCTGTGGAGGAATGACACCTGCAAAAGAAGAAAACTTGGACAAAAAGGCGTTAGATGGATAGGCGGTGGGTTGCCAGGCGAAAGCCTGTTCCCAGAAGTATAAGAACTTCCTTAAGGGAGGTCAACCCACTATTTGATAAAGAGATAAATGACTGATAAAAAGACAGAATGCTAAAATAGATTGAAATGATAGCAAACTGAAAGAGAAAAGGAAGCAAAGGCTTACCTAGAAGAAGCTGTCAGCCTGGTCACAGTCGCCGGCGTCGGTGGTCCTACCGGCGTCGGTTGTCTGGTCTGCCGATGTCGGTTAGTCTGCCGACGTCGGTGGGGGTAATGACCGGCATCAGTCGGGGCAATAGGCTTGGATGGCGTTTAGGCAGGTCTGGTCGAGTTTTGGACAGAGTCCGGGCCGGGCTTGGTCTGTGGACGGGTCTGTGGACGAAGGTCTGAGTCTGCTCTGGGCCTGGTTTGAGGATGGTTTTAGTCAGAAGGATAGAGAGGGACAGGGAGATAGAGGAAGCCAATCTGGGAGATAGGAATCTGGGTCTGGGTGACAGTCAGGGCTGAGGGGGTGCTAAATCTAGTTTAAAAGCAGATGACTAGAAAGCATAAAGAAAACAAACAGAGAACATACCTGTGCCCTGCTGAAGAAGGTGGTGATCTTGTTGCTGATGATGCTGGATGTGAAACCTGTTGCTGATGGAGAATCCCTGTTGTTCACTTGCAGAAGCTTGTTGTGCACCTGTGGGAGAGAGCCAGATTGATTGGCAGGGAGGTCAAGTGGAAGGACGGATGCAAGGGTCTGATACGAAGGTTCAAGAGTCGGGATGCCAGAGAGGGAGATGCCTAGAGCCAAGCGGAGGAGAGAGAGAGATAACGGTGAAGAAAACCGTTATGAAGGGTGCCGACGCCGGCAATATCGCCGACGTCGGCCGAGGACTGACCGACGTCGGCGGCTAAAAGGCCAGAAAAAGGCTAAAAATAGCCTTCTATCCGTTTCCCAGCGGCCAGGTCAAATGAATGCGAGGATGAAACGGTCGACGGGTGGTTAAATGGGCGAGAGGAGAGGTTGGAATGGGAGTCTAAGGCATTAAATGGCCATGTGGGGAATGAAGGGGATCCAAGGAGGGTATCCTAGGGTGGCGAGGTGGCAAGGAGAGGGAAAAATGGACTTATTAATTAAAAATAGATGATTATTTTCAATTAATAAGACCTAGGTAGGTTAGGGATAGTCGAAGTGGCAAGGGACCAAGGGGAGAGAGGAAGACAAAGGGTTAGACACTTTTTAGGTGTCTACACAAAGCAAGCCAATCACCCTTTTGAATCCATCGTCAATTATGTTGATTACACACACAATCACGTCTCCATAATTACTTTACAAGGCCAATATTATGTCGTTATCATAAGGTTCATAAAATTTACCATCCTTAGTGCTTCCTCATCTAATGTTGAGAATAAGTACAATTTTATAGACCATCTTGAGAAGACACTTTCTAATATATCTATTTTAGAGCTTCTCAAAACCTCCAATGTATATAAAGATATCTTTATAAAGTCTTCCAAGAGTCATGAGTCTTTCAAGGCATCAATCCATCTAGTTTTTAATAATTAGTTAGAAATCTATCCACTAACAATTAGGTTACATTTGATCACTCTGATGTCTCTCCTATGGGATCTATCCATAATCTAGCTTTGTATATATAAGTCATTATCTCTAGACATAATTAAAAAAGGGCGTTCATAGATAATAACTTGACCTTAATATTATGCACATTAATATTTATTAAATACTTAGGGTATTCCTACAACCGCATTAGAATCAAATATTATTACAATTAAAACATATGATAATAATGAGCATGAGTCTATGGGTACCATATCCATACCTTTGATTATGGGGCCTATCATTCAATAAACACTAATTCATGTTCTTGACCTATATTTTCCTTATAATTTGTTTCTCGAATGTCTATGGATCCATTCAATGAACACATACCCTTGACTTTGCACCAATGGTTGAAATTTTCTCATGATGGCATGGAAGTAACTATCTTGAGTGATCCTCAACCATTTAAATATTAAAATTTATTGTAAGGGAATTATAAAAAATAAAATTGCCTCCCCTTTAGCAAACACACATCTACTCTCGTGGAGGAATCACATAAATTTGAAAACTACATCCATCTTGCTTTGTTTTAAACACCTCCCCTTGGTGGTTGGTTGATTACAACATCCACATCCACTTCCATGGATATGCCATCTACAAGCCAAACATCTGATCAACCATCCACTTCTAAATCCATATTGTCTTCTACATCCTAATTCAAAATCATTGATAAACTCATGGGCAAATATGATATCCAAGATACTAGTTATAAAAGCACAATCCACATGTCTCCTAATAATCCTGGCAGACCCCATTATCGTAAGAAAACCCAAGTGGTTCACAAATTTTGAAAAACATTATTTGTAAAAGGTGGTCTTATTTTTGATGAATAGATTGAAGATTCAAATCCACCTTTGCTTTATTCTGATGAACTAGCTACTTGTTTCATTAACAACAAATATCCCATAGCCAAATCCATAATGTTTAAAATAATGAACTACAAAGGCAAGGGCCTTAGCCTTCATGAAAAAGTATTAATAGAACCCATCATGCCTAAATCTAATGAATCTTACCATGGCATAAGATTTAACCCACTTAATTTAAATACCACACTTTTCTAAAGTGAATCTTCTAGTGAGTTTGAGGAAGACTCTTCGGACATTGAAATGGGTTCCATCTGTAGTCATTTTGAAGAGCTATCTCTAACCAATATCTTTTATGAAAAAATCATTTTGAAAATTGAACTCACATATCTAAATCTAATATATTGGTACCAAAAACCAACACCTAAACTTGATCATTTTCAAAATGATGAAACATTTTTTGAATTCTTGAGCATAAGAGACCATATTCTAGTAGGTGATCATAAGAAGGGATTTTCAATCTAGTTATATGATTCTAAGAACTTTGGGTAACTATTATCACATAATCACATCATTATAACAATAACATCACATGAATAAGAATTTAAGGAGGAACTCAACCTTCCTCCACCACCCTCAAAATATCAAGAAGAATTAACTCTCCTAGTTAAAGACATCATTGTGGTAAATATTTTGAAAGAAGAAGATCCAAAAATAAAAAAGATTGATGCATCTACAACTCAAGAAGAATGGGAAATATACAGCCTTTTGATTAAATAATTCTCTTTCATGTTTGTATGGTCTTATGTAGACATGTCAGGGCTTGATCCTTCACTTGCGGTGCATCATCTTGTAGTTCATATAGATGCAAAACTAATAAAACAAAAACTTAGATGTATGCATCCAAAATTTGCACTCTTAGTGAAATAATAACTAAAAAATAATTGGAGGTTGGTTTTATCTATCTTATAGACTAATCAAATTGGATAGCTAACATGGTTCTTATATCAAAGAAATTGATAGGAATCAAGGTTTGTATAAAATTCATGTATATCAACAAAACATGTCCCAAAGATGACTTTCCATTGCCCAAAATAGACATGATTGTGGACTCTACCACTGGTCATGAAATGTTATATTTTATGGATAGTTTCTCAAGTTATAACCAAATCAAAATAACTCTTGAAGATCAACATAGGAAAAGATTCAAAACACCTTGGGGAACCTTTTGATATTAAGTAAATCCCTTTGATCTCAAGGACATTGGATCCATGTATCAGAGAACAATGACAATTATCTTTCATGATATGCTTCATGACATCATGGAGGATTATGTTTATAACATTCTTGCCAATTTCAAAACTAGATTAGAGCATCCTGAAGTGCTTCATAGAATTTTTGATTGCATGAGAGGATACAAGCTTCGTTTGAACCCAAATTAATGTGTTTTTGGGGATTTATTTTTTCAAACCGCATCATAGAAGTTGATCCTTCCAAGGTTTCAGATATCATGAATATGCCCCCACCCAAAAATATTAAACAACTTCATAATTTTTAAGGCAAAATTCAAGCAATTTGATGGTTCATATCTCAACTTGTAGACATTTGTCATCCATTCACATTCTTGCTTAAGAAAGACACTATATTCACTTGTAATGAAGATTGTAATAATACATTTGGAAATATTAAGCAATATCTTTCTAATCCACCAATTTTAATGCCACCTATTACAAGCAAGTTTTTCCTTTTGTACATATCAACTATATAGTATACATTGGGAGCATTATTCGAATAACCTTATGATAGTGGATAAAAATGGGTAGTGTATTACCTAAGCATAATTTTGGTTTCATATGAGATTAATTAATATCCAATATAAAAATCATGTCTCATGGTTTTTTACTTTTTGAAAACTTTATCATTATATGCTCACTAATCAAACTAAAATCATTAGAAAAATTGACCCTCTTAAATATCTCTTATCTAAAATAGCTTTAACATGATGAATGACTAAGTGGGTCATGCTTCTTAGTGAGTTTAATCTTGAGTATGTAAATCAAAAATCAATTAAGAGACAAGTATTAGTAGATGCACTAGCAGAGGCTCCTCTAGAAGATCATACACATCTTGTTATTACTTTTCTAGATGAAGCAATAATGTCAATTGATGAAATCCTACTCTGGCAGTTGTATTTTGATGGCTCTTTAACAAATAATGGTTTGGGGGTAGGTATTTTAATGGTTAATCTTGATGGGGATTTAATTCCAAAGACATTTTAGATTGAATTTCCTTTTACAAAAAACATACCAAACCATGAAGGCCTCATAGTTAGTCTTTAACTTGTAATACAATAGGGTATACAAAATCTTCTTGTCTTTGGTGATTCCAAACTCATCATAAATAAAGTCACTGATTAATTTCAAGCTCATGATGAAAAATTAATCCCATACAAGAGTATTGTGGATAACCTCAAGTTGTGAATTATATCTATCCAATTTGAACAAGTTCCATAGATTAAGAACAAAGCAACTGATGTCATGGCAACTATTGGTTCATTACTTGATCTCACAACTAAGAATAACAAATTCCTTGTGTATTATTTGATTATAGAAACATATGATACATTGAATTCTAAGATGGTTTGTGAGGCAGTTGTTTCCACTTCTCTTTGGTACACTGACATTTATGCATATCTCTATAATAACACTCTTCCATCCAATCTAACCCATAACCAATGTAAAGAATTTATCCGACAAACATACCGCTATACCATCCTTAGTCAAACTTTGTATCGAAGAGGTTATTATGGAACCCTATTATGGTGTTTAAATTTTGAAGAGTCCAAATTAGCTATAAGATAAGTTCATGAAAGAATTTATGATGCTCATTCTAGTGGTATAGTTCTTGACAAAAAGATATTGCATGTGGGTTATTATTAGACTTACATGGGATCAAATTCTTGTCTTATGTTAAGAAATGAATACCTTGGCAAAATCATGGTGATCTCATACATACTCCCTCATAAGATTTGTAACCCATTACAACCACTTGGTAATTTTCCACGTGGAGGTTAGAACTCATTGGTAAAATTAATCAAAATTCATCTGATCACCACAAGCATATTATTATCTCCACCTAATATTTTACCAAGTGGGTTGAAGGAATGACCTTAACATATATCATTGGAAAATAGATTTACAAGTTTATATTAAATCATATTTTTTGCAATTTTGGAATCATTTATACTATCATCTCTGATAACGAAAAATCATTCAAGAAAAAATAAGTCAAGGCATTTTGAAATACTTACCATATGAAACATAAGTGGTCCACCCCATACTGCATGCAAGGTAATATATAAGTAGATGCAATGAATAAAATTATTATCAACATCATTAAACAAGTTGTTAATGCAGTTGTTCATGACTGACATACGTAGCTTTATCTTGACCTCTGGGTATTTGAACCTCTTATTCACTTGTTTACAATAGTGAGTTTATCTTAACTACTGAAGTCGATATTTTATATTTATGAATATGCTTATAAAACATTATTGATGATGAGTCTTACTGCATTTCACACCTTAGTGAACTTGACCTTCTAGATTAGAAGCACCTCAATGCTTTAAGCCCCTTGAAATTTTACCAAAACCACCTTTGTCATCGTTATAATAAGTAGATTAAAGCTGGGGAAATTGATTTTAGAGATCTTGTTCCCAAGGAAAAATAATGAAATACTAAAGTAGAAAGGGAGAAGAAAGGAAAATTTGACCCAAATTGGTTGGGCCCATATTTCATCATCCCAAATATGGATCTAGAGCTAACAAGTTGGATAATAAAGATGAAGAGGAGCTTGATGATCCTATGACCATCATGCACCTTAAAATATTATATGTCTAAAATGATCTAATGCTTTTATATATACATTATGTGTCAAAAAATCATAAAAAAGAAAAAAAAGAAAAAAAAAAAAAGAAAAAAAGAAAAAATAGCATGTCCAAAGGTGAAAAACAATCTATTGTCACTTTGGATAAGTACCATGGTGAAAACTAGATTTATGGCACCGTGAGTAATCCATTATATATATCCACCCTATTTACTTGGGGGTATCCCATTGTAGTTTTCACTTATATATTCCTACATTGTCACTTGTCTTGGCATCCATATGTGACATCTTAGATTAGTGATTGATATTTGTACTTGCATAACTATGTCCTTACTCATGTTTAAAGGAAATTATTATATGTGATCATTACTATTACATTCACATCCACACACACTTTTTCTAAGTCATAAAACTACTCAAAAACACTTTACCCATACATGTATACCAATCTATCATTATAAATAATGTCATCATTCATTCACTCATTTTATTAGGAGGAAAATCATTCATCTATTCATCCACACATAGCATTTCATCAATCAACCCATTTTCTCATCAATTCCTATATTAGGGGAACTACATCTAGCCTAATATACCCACATGGACTTTTTCCATGATGGATTATGTAGGTAGTTATTAGAAACATGGGGTCTCTAGGGATAGCTTGAAAACCATCACCCCTATCATCCCATTACTCCAAAGTATGATTTTAATTTTTCACATCTCTGTCCAAACCCATATGGTTATCTTATGGCTTCCTCATTAAGTTTTCAATTATGTCATGGTTATATGCTATCAAAGGTTTTAATCCTACCCTAGGATGTTTGTCACATCATGTGCTTTATCTATATGTTGTTTACTTTAGTTTTTGTGTTTGTGTGTGTGTGGTCATTGTTTGATTGATCTTGTGTGTCTTTTCATTTACTTAAGATTTACATACTTTAATCTTTTACTTATCTTTTTGTGTGAGATTTTTATTTTAGTATGTGTGTGTCACATTTTCATCTTTGAACTTATTTTCAACAGTTTATTTATTTTATTATTTTTGATTTAAGATCATTGTGTATGAAAAATAATGTGATTATGGTATTCCATATCATAATGCATTAATTTAGACACAAATGATTCTTTTAGTCCTTACACGTAAAAACATAATAAATCATCATGGTTATTTAATATCATTGGCTTATATTGTTTTATGCTATATTAAAAATTTGGTTTCTCAATTATTACTCAATAATTTATATTGGAATCCCAATGCAAATTAAAATAATAAAAATGAAGGTATATATCAATCCATACATCCATACATTTTTCCTTCATTTTATTCTATAATAAAAGTTGAAAGGATTAATATTTGCTATAATCAACAAGTGGGATAACAATTTCCATACCATATCTATCCATCAAATCATCTACCACAATATAAAATTAAAACACATCCACACACACACACACACACAAAATAAACTCTCTCTCTCTCTCTCTCTCTCTCTCTCTCGCACACACACACACACACACACACACACACACACACACACACACACACACACACACACACACACACACACACACACACACACACACACACACACACACACACACATCCATAATGATAAAACATATCCCTATACACAACACAAGTATAAAACCAAAAAATGAAACACTTTATACTTAGATATATATGATTCATTTTTTGGTTTTATACTTGTGTTGTGTATAGGGATATGTTTTATCATTATGGATGTGTGTGTGTGTGTGTGTGTGTGTGTGTGTGTGTGTGTGTGTGTGTGTGTGTGTGTGTGTGTGTGTGTGTGTGTGTGTGTGTGTGTGTGTGTGTGTGCGCGTGTGTGCGTGTGTGCGTGTGTGCGTGTGTGCGTGCGTGCGTGCATGCGTGTGTGCGTGTTCGTGTGTGCGTGTTTGTGTGTGTGTGTGTGTGTGTGTGTGTGTGTGTGTGTGTGTGTGTGTGTGTGTGTGTGTGTGTGTGTGTGTGTGTGTGTGTGTGTGTGTGTGTGTGTGTGTGTGTGTGTGTGTGTGTGTGTGTGTGTGTGTGTGTGTGTGTGATGGTACATCAATACAATGATACATGCCAAAATATATACACCAATGTATCATATAAAAACATCTCATGTCTCTCCTTGTCCCTATGATGGGGCATTTGTAGTCAGACTACGATCATGTCATCATGGTATACTATTTATAGGACCAATGACACACTATGATGCCTATCCAACATACCTATTGGATTCTAAAAACAACTGATCTCCTTGACATAGACCTTTTGGTAGAGTACCCCATAAATGAAGGTGCTCATTATGCCTGGGATACAACCTCCTAATATAAAATCCTATATTATGTAGCCTAATCCATAGCATTTTAACTATTTATGACTCAGTAGTGTGAATCTTAAGTTGTTAAAGGGTTGGGTAAAAAGGGTAAATATAGATAAATATTGTAAATAAATCTATCCAATTTATTTAATTATAATAATAAGTACAATGAGAAAATCTACTTATCTAGAATAAAACATGCATCATTAGATATAGAAAGATTGAAATAAGTTGGTAAATCAATCTAGAGTCCCTTCATTCTGAAACTAGAGTTCAAACTACCTTTGGATAGTAGCACAGTTAGAGGATAGTAGTGCACTATGCTAGTGTCCAAATCATCATGCTAGTGTCCTTTTAGGGACATGGGCCCTGAGACTTCTAGGGATGCTATGAAGAGGCTTTGGGGTTTTTTAGGTGTGATCAGAAACTTTTGATCATTAATTTGTGTCACTATTTGGTTTTATCTTCTACAAAACCCTGATGAATACCTACACATATGAAACAACAATGGAATAAAATGTAAAAATAAAGAGAAATGTGGGTTATGGGATGTTATGGTCACATAGGATAGAACCCATATTTTCATGATCATTGCATACATTAACCCCAATGATAGGGGTTTTAGATCGCATGTAGTTTTCCCTTAGGTAACATAAATAATCAATGCACATATAATGTTATAATGATTTTTGCTTAGGCCCTCCTTTGATCAAGCATGTAGGTCTACATGTGTTGTTGAATAATATGTAAAGTATTGAGCTATACTGTTGATTGATTTTTAAATAATTATGTGCTAAAGTAGTAAGTACTAGATGTAAAATGAATTATGGGGCTCTTTATATATAAGGAATTTAATTTGGATATGAGACAATTGTTCATTGGCTAACAAGGCAAAAAATAAAGATCAAATCATAATAAAAGACTCAAGGAAGGGTAAGGACCCATGAGAAGTTGAAAAAGTGATTATTGGACACTAGCATTGAGGTGGATATGAACACACTGCACTAGTTTCTAGGACTGTGCTAGTGTCTTGATACAAAAAAATAGAGTATTGATTATGGAAAACAAGCCTAAGGTCCCCTATGACTAGGATAACATGATATAGGACCATTAGAGGTACAACAAATAGGATAAACAAGTTATAATAAATATAAAAATACCAAAATGACCATGCTAATAAGACTCACATTCATCATCAAGATATTATCATGAAAGAGTAACAAAATACATAGTATTTGTGTTTGTTTGACCAAATTAGGGTGTGTACATTTACCCTCCTTTTATTCTAGTAATGTGATGAAATGAAAGTACTAAAGTAAAATAAAAATAAAAATGTGTGCCTGTACTTCCCTATGTGACTATGTTCTAGACTTGGCCAAATAAGTGGACATGAGATAGAATGATGTATGTGAAGGGAGAATCCATAATGTGGGTGCCCCTTATATACTGAATCTAAGTAATGAACTAAATTGTGAGGAAAAAAATCTTGTTTTTCCCCCACCCTGATATGTGAACTGAGTCTAAGAAATATCTATAAATTTGGAGAAATAAGCCCTACTTATCCCCACTATAATGTGTGAATTTATTCTAAGAACTATCTATAAATGTGGGGAAACAAGTCCTGCTTTCCACCACTCTGATGTGTGAACTAAGTCTGAGAAGTATCTGTAAATGTGGGGAAAAAATCCCTACTTTCCCCCATTCTGATGTGTGAACTGAGTCTGCGAAGTTATATGTAAATGTAGGTAAACAAGCCCTTATTTTTTCCACTCTAACACATCTAAAAAGTAATCTTCTCAAAGGTCAAGACTTTTGCTCAGCCCTCATAAATACGTCTGGTGAAAACTATGGAACAACTATTTTAGTTAGATATATGATCCAACCTAGTGAAATCTTGGTGAAAATATGCATGTGATATGATAGTCTACATATATATAATGATATAATTTTACATTCCATACATATAACATGGTGAAATTTAGGGGTCAAGGACATGTGCCCTGCATCATGCCCCCAAACTTGATATCTTATTAATGTAGTTATGTATCTGAACATCTAAGCTAATCTATGAATCTAAACCAATTTGTGTATCTAAGATAGTCTATGTATCTAAACCAATGTATGTATCTAAACTAATCTATATATCTGAACCAATATGTGTATTTGAGTATAACTATATCAGTTTGAATAGTGTGTATATGCTTCCTTTTGGTGAGAGAGACAAAACTATGGCAAGAGTATTAAACCAAAAGTGATATTGGTAAGCATGTTAGTGATAGTGTTGATACTAGGAACATAATATCAATTATTTTGGTGATTATAGAAGAATCATTTTAAAGCTAGGTTTAGGATAGACCTATGGTCTATATTGAGTTTGTTAAGGAAATAGGAGTTTTTTTAATTTTGAGCAGTCAAATATTTTAGGATAGAAGTGTAACTGATACGATGCATGGGATATCATCATTAATCCCCACACATAATAAACATATC
Organism: Torreya grandis; assembly: GCA_037957365.1. Lineage (NCBI taxonomy): Eukaryota > Viridiplantae > Streptophyta > Pinopsida > Cupressales > Taxaceae > Torreya > Torreya grandis. The sequence goes on along the minus strand of JARHVA010000200.1, from coordinate 2,045,865 downwards.
ATAAATTGGAAATACGGTCTTTGAAATATTGTGATTGGAATATTTAGGTATTAGTTGGCAAAATTTGCATGCAGGGTTAAAATAGGTAGGTGGCATTGTTAAAACATAGATTAAATAGGTTGATTGATTGATTTTGAAATTAATTTAAACCTTTTGACTTGAGTGAATCATTGATATAAGCCTAGTGAATATGTTGAAGAGATGAGTAAAAAACATGACCCACTATGAGGAGGCAAAGACACACATCTAGGTTAGGGAGGAGGTTACCCTGGTAAGAAACCTAAAATTTTCTATGTTTTTGAAATATTTATTTCATTTTTTTATATAATTTTTAGAATTTTTTTGGTAGTTTAGGGCCCTTTTTAAGAGGGTCATGTTAGTGTCCTAATGGCATTACTAGTATCTTAGGCTATTGCGCTACCATCTAGGGTTACATTAAAATCTAGTACCAATGTCCTAGTGATAGCACTAGTGTCTAATAAAGGAAAAATTACAATTTTTTATAATGATTTGTGTTTAATGATTGTTTTCACATGTTTATATGTCATTTGGAGATGTTAATGTTGGTTTTTTTGTCTTGAAAATAGATGTATGCATAAAGGATTTTTATAGTGGCTAGATAATGGAGTGTTTATGTATACTAACCTTGATAGATGATGAGAGGGTAATGATTGATAGGGCTCATTTGGGTTATGTGGCATCACTTGCATTGATTCCATAGGACTACCATATAATGACTTCCTTTTGTGAGCAGTGGAATGTTGATACCCATACATTTTGGATTCCCATTAGGGAGATCACTGTGACTTTAGAGGATGTCTATAAGATATTGAGAGTGCCAATTACTAATCATCAAGATATATTAAAGGAGTTTATGGGAGATAGAGATGTAGATCAAGATTCTATATACTTTGTAAAAATACTCATGAGGACCCATTATCAAGGGAGTTGCATTGATGTTTTATTATCAATGATCATTATGGTTAATGTTTCACCATTATAGAAGTTTCTTGTAGTGTTATTGGCTTCATTCATTGAAGTGGATGGTAGTGGGGTATCTATTTTATATAGGATGTATGGGATTATATAGGATATAGAGGAGAATGACACCATATATTCATGGGTTCATTCCATGCTATACCACTTGTATCAAGATTTGTACCATTTTACTCAAGAGTTGTGTAGTTAAGGTATTAGATCTTATACTTTATTGCATTTTTGGGCCTACGAGCACATTATAGTGGTTATACCTGAGGGTTTTCCATGTGTATATTTGGGATACCCATAGGTATTTGTAGAGAAATGGACTAACACTAATCTTGTGTGATCTAAGAGTACTATGCATTATTGGTGGGTCTTAGATTGAGTGACAATAAAAAATATCATTTGGTGATGCTATAAATCATTTCAGGGATGGACTGAGGATGGGATTCAACTGAGATGGGTTTGAGTGAGATTTTGGTTGCATGACCATTAGGTCAATGTTTTTGAGAGATTTTATTATGAGTGAGTGACATGATAGTTTGGTGTCACTCAAGATGTGCCACCTATACCATGGGTGTGGTTAAGGAGTTATCGAACCCCATCAAGGCCTGGTAGCAGGCCAAGATCCATAAAAACTAATTTATTTTTTATTCTAGTGACAAAAAAAATCCTATGATGGATATTCCTAATGTAGATTATGTGAGGGAAATTGATGCCTTCATAGTATGTTAGACGCAACATAGATGGTTGCCACTATTTATAAGAGATGAGGCTATCATGGAAGATGTGTTGGATGTGGAACCCATTGGGGAAGTTGAGGGTATGTTGTTTATTTTATATTTATATGTTTGGTTTAGTTTAGTAACTAATTTATTGAGTATATATCTAACATATTGCTTTGGTGTGTTTAGGTCCACAAAACAATGGGTATCAAGACACCATTATTGAGGCTAGGCTACAAGAGCTGACATGACATATCTATAGCTCCAAGAATATGAATGAAACCACTAGTGTTTGGGATGGGGGTCCACAATGTACTTAAGCAAACAACTAGAAGGTTAGAAGGCTCAAGGCTTCTATGGGATACTAAAGATCTATAAAGGCTATCCGATTTGCCAACTTGCACCAAGTTATAGATAGACTTGTAAACCATATTTAGGATAACATAGTAAATAAAATAAATGATAAAAGTATCTCTAATGGGTATAACCATAGTAAATTAAAAAACTAAGAGTGTAAATCTACTTGCATACAAATTACGAAAATAATAATGCTGAATAAAGAGAGCTATCAAGTAATGCATAAACTTAAAAGAAAATACAATTTTGGGAATAATGAAAGATGATTTAGGAATTAAATATGTTTTAAATAAAGGGTAAAATATCATTCCTAATCTAATTCTAATCTAACTCTTTATTCTCAACACTGTTATTTCCTAATAATGCAACTTTTTGGTTTGGCAAGAGAGGAAATTGTTTATGAAAATTGTATAGATTTTTTTGAGCATTTAGGATTGTACTATGTAATGATAACTACTTCCAAAGTAATCATGACATATAATGGAATATATTTTAATAAACTAAGAATATTATTCACCACATACAAATGCATAAAAATTCAAAAATTATCCTAGATAATGCCCTAAACAAGCTAAATCACTAAAACAATCAAAACCTAATATATATACTATTGAAAAAAAAGAAAATTTTACTTTGCATAGAAAAGTGAACTCATAAAAATCAAAGGTATAATAAAAAATTTAAATTAAATAATTATCCAAGCTAGGAATCAATGAAGGAGGAGGATCAAGTTATGTGTAAGCTGAGTCCAAACTAGGAGCCAAAATTAGTGGAAGGGGTGAAAGAGAATCTGCCAATTGAGAGAGAGAGCCAATAGATGGAGAAAAATAATAGGTGAAATTGAGTCTTGATGGAGATAGGAGTAACCCAAAATATTTAATAACATTTTATATATCAATGTGAATCACCAAAATGAACTACAAAATAGTAGGGTATCCCCTGTCATAATGAAATCTAAGTGTGCCTAGAATGAACTAGGTGAGATTCAAGAAGGTAGCCAAAATTTGAGAGTGATGATTGAGAGAGAAGATAAAATAAAAAAATTAAGAGAGAGATGGGATAAAATTAATGATGAATCATCATATAAGGCAACCCTAATCCACTAAAGGCCAAAAAGTAATCATTTCTAGCCATTTGGGCCAAACTAGCTCCTTTTTTACACATTCTACTTAGGCCACAACCTAACCAAATTTTGTGAAGGAAACATGTGGATTAGGCCATATGTTCCTCCTTAAGCTATGTCTTAGGTAAAAACTCCACTTTGGGTGGTCAACAGACCTCTGAAAGGGACCTAAGAGGCATCTAGAGGGCCTATTTGTATGCAAAAGGGTATTGAGATGCTAAGGATGTATAAGGGATGTATGTATGATACATGAAAGGTCCATGTGAGTGATAAATGTCTTGAAGTGGGATAAATAGGGTTAATAGTCTACATGTGAGCTAATGTGTAATCATAGGGAGGAGTTGGTTTATGGGAAGTATGATTACATATGCCCCTAGGGTATAAGCAGTTAGTGTTCAAATAAATAAGGAGTGTTATGCAGTACCTAAAATCCACACAAAATCAAAGGAAAGAAATAACTTAAAATATAAAAGAGAACATTACCTACACTTACCAAATAAGGATGGTGGTGGAAAAAGTTGATGATATAATGCATGAGTGAGAGTGCAAAAGTTACATAATCCAACTCTAGCTCTAGCCTAGCTCCTACAAAGAAGGGACACAAGTGATATCAAATCAAGTCATATAATCTATAATGGCATTCACTAAGGCATCAACCCTATTTTTCTCCCTACAAGGGATATGGGTGACTTGAACATCCTCAAATAAGCAAAGCAAATCACACACTACCTCAAAGAGGGGGAACAAATCAAAGCTAATGATAACCCAAGAATCGGTGAGTAGGATATGGCTAAGAGTGAGTCAAAAAATAAATAAACATAACATGCACCTAACCTACAAGCATTAGTAAAGGCACCAATGATTGTGTGATACTCGGTGATGTTATTCATCTCACTAATAAGGAAGAAACTAGCTACAACAAGCTCATGGCCCCATAGATCATCGATAACCCAAGTCACAATAACAAGTCTTGGGTTACCTTGATTACCATCATCTATGTGAATCACCACTAAGAGGTGCACCATGATAGGGGAGATAGATGTTGGAGTATTAATGATAGAAAGGTGATCTCAGAGTGAGATGGGATAAGTGAGTTGCATGAGGGAAATGGATAATGAAACCAAGTCACAAATAAAGTGGTTAACCAATGTTGACTACAGTAAGAGGTAGTAATGGAAAGTGGGGGAAAGCTCATAGAAGATGAAGACTAGTTAGCAAGACCAAAGCAAGTCTCAGACTATCACAACCAACTAATGACCCCACCTAAAACCATGGAGAAAAAGAGAAAATAGGAGTTGGAATGGATCAACTATAGAAAAGTAGAGAAATGACTAACTAAAAGAAGCATGACAAATAACTTCTATCCTTAGGTGCCCATGAGATGGAGTGCCAGCCTGTGAGGTCAACGGGGACCTAGAAGGGGTCCCAAGGACCAAAATGGGGCCATAACAAGCCCAACGAGGCCTTAAATTAAAAAATGGAGGCTTCCAATGCACTCAAAATGAGCCAAAACCCCTAAGATAAAGCTTTCATGGTCTGAAACATAATAAAAGGTAAAACACCCCAAAAAGGTCCATAAAAAGTAATAAAAAGGGCTAAAAAGAGGAAAAAAGAGAGAAAAGTGAATCATTTTCACACTTATTTTGACTTTGAGAGAGCTTAAGGAGAGCCCACTAGCCATCAAAGCCCATGTAAAGCAAACAAGGATGCAGGACTACACCACATGCACATAGGATGGTCAGGGTAAGTCTTATGATCAAAATTTTGTCAAATTTTATCCATTTTTGGGGTTTGAGAGTCCCAAAATCCATTTTGATTGAATCCTAATGATTCAATGGATGAATCAAATGGAAAAAGTTGTCAAAATGATTAGGAGGTTGAGGGGAACACACTAAAATAGATGGGAGATAAAATGGTATTCTCGAGAAGGAGAAATGAGAAGCCCTAAGGCTTCCCAAGGGGCCACACCCCATGCTATAGCCTTACTAGGCAAAGTTGTGACCTAGGACACTACTAGGGCTTGGAGGCTATGTCCTTGGCCAATGCCAAGTAGTGGTTTTACCTAAAAATCCATGGCCTAGGCCAGAAAGGCCTCAACATAGGCCTTGGTGAGCCTGAGAAGGCTTGAAATAGGTTAAAGGGAGGGGGAAATAGACAAATATCTCAAAACACTTGTTTTTACATCAATTTACCTATTTTATGGCTAGTGACACTAATAAATTTGCCTATTTCTTGGTTTTATAGACACATGGAGGAGTTAGTGCACTAAAAAAGGGAGAGCCTTCACAAGCAAGTGAGCAACCAACACAGAGAGATAGGCCATGCGAGGTGACCAACCAAGAGAGAGTCCCATCATGGTTGGTTAAGGAGGTATATGATATACCTATAGAAGATTAGGATTGATTATGGAGTGTATTACTTTGCATATTGGTATACATTCCTTAAATGCATTACTCTAGGGACCTAGTGAATGCATTGGTGACCACATGGGTACTTGAGAGACATGTATTCCAATTGGGGCCTAAGCTAGAGGCCATCCTGAGCATTGAGGACATCTATTAAATCTTTAGGGTAGAGCCTACATGGAAGGAGATAGAGCTGCCATAGGCATAGGATATAGTCGTAGCTAAGCTCTACCTAGTAGGACCCTATTGAGAGTAGAACAACCATAGAGTACATATCACACATTTATTACTAGGGGTTCCACCACTATAAACAATGATAGTAGGCATTATGGTCAGGAGGATCTATGTTGACTAGATTACTAGGAGACTACCACTATGTTGGATAAGATTTATCCAATGAGTAGAGGCAAGATGTAAACATGTGTGGAGATGATATATCTTGTGTGGAATATACCAAAAATTAGATCACATATGGTGCATAGGAGAAAGATGATTGACACAACCTAACCTAATTATATCTTGTGCTTACAAGAGACTCCGATTAACATGACTGAGGACATCATGGGGTAGTGAGGCATATCCTACACTGGAGGAGGGTACTGCATGGGCTATGTGGTTCATAGATAGGGTTAGGCCTATACAGACCACCTTAGATCAAGATGTAGTGGGAAGCTATGTTTAAGATCCATATAAATCTATGGTATGGCCAAAGGATGCTAGGGTAGAGATCCATGTGGGATAGGAGGAGTTTCAAGGTTCACAAGGGCCATAACAACATCTAGGGAGATAAGTTTTAGTAGCATGGGAGAGATGGGCACAACCCAATCCAATTAGGGTTGAGCATGGAAGGTAGTCAAGATAGAATGAGGGAGACAGTAGTGGAGAGAGGCAACCATGATGAGGATCACTACCACTAGGAGGAGCATGACCTTTTAGAGGGACACAAAGGCCATTATCATGACTAAGTAAGAAAAGTATATTTTCTAGATAACACTTTATCTTTTATACTCATCCTTTAGTGAGAGGTTATGTGTGACTAACATATGTGCTCTATGTATGTGTGTGAAATAAACCAACCTAGCTTGAATGAACCCTAGATGGACTTATTACTAAGGGAGATATTCTTTGATATAGTGGTGATGCCACTCATGGAGTGGGTGCCACATCTAGCAATGGGGGTAGAGCCACATACTCACTTCTGGTAGGTGGGTGTGTGAGCATCAGTCAAGTTAGTGAGAGTAAGACAATAAATACCATGGATAGAGGTAGATTAAGCATAAAATTAGGTATCCACAAAATGGAATGAGATAGTTGTGACATGAGCTAAGGCACAACTAGCTAAAGTAGAGGCCAAGATTGATTGACTACATGCTGAGCTAGCTTGAGAGCAGGCTATAGGAGCAAAGGCACCTAAAGAGAGGGTAGATTGGTTGGCTACCATGGAGGAGATCATGGCTTGAATAGTTAAGAGGTAGAGATTGATATCCCCCATAGAATAGGGATACCATAGATATAGCCTAGTCATAGGTTGACTGGGATGGTATCGTATATGTAGCCACACATGTGGCAATTTTGGGGATTGTGAGCCCAAGGTTAGAAAAAGCCATGTGATGTACCTAGAGTTAAAACATGTTTTTTTATGATATAATAATAATAATAATAATAATAATAATAATAATAATAATAATAATAATAATAATAATAATTTCTCATTATTAACACGTGTATATTATTTTGTGTGTGATGTGTATGTTTCATCTAATATAGACTTCTAGATACATGTGATTATATAGGAATAACTACTAATAAAGAACCCATGTAAACACACATATACAAGAAACATGAAGGTTAGTGTTGTAAGAGGATAGGAAAGGTTCACCCTTACACCATAGGTGATTTTTATAGAGGGCTATGCAGGCCCTTGATGTGAAAAATCTTGAGTTAGAACCCCGTGATTGGGTGCTGTAGGGGCTCACCTTTGATGGTTGAGAGATGATAAGCCCCATATCTAAAGAGGCAATTATAATGAAGGGGAAAAACCAATTGTTCATGAGTTTTCCCTTATTATAGTGCTCCTTATCAAAGATAAGGACCAAATCACCAACCTTAAATGGATGTCCGCACACTAATTTATTGATTTGGTGGCCTTGATGGCACTAGTAAGCATGATTGTGCTCAAGAGTATTAATGCGGCACTCATCTAGTTACTTGAGCTTGATGAGGTGAGTGACACATTCTTACTCATTAGATAGGGATACAAACATATTAACCTACAATGAAGAGATTAAGACCTTTAAAGGAAGAATAGCCTCAAACCCATATATGAGTGCATATGGGGTTGCACCCATGGCCATCTAGAAGCTAGTTCGATAGGCCCAAAGGGAAGGATAAAGCATGAGATGTTAGTTTCACTTGGAATTATAAATATTATGGAGAATCATATTATTAAAAGTATTGTTTGAAGATTCAACTTACCTATTTCCATAGGAGTAATGGGTGGAAAAGAAATAGAGTTTGAAGCTGAAGAATTTAGTGAGCTCATGTACCTTAGGGATTTGAAAGCCTAAGATATTATCAACCATAATCATAAAAGGGACCCTAAACCTACAAATGAGATGGTTCAAGAAAAATTTGGATATGGTCTTCCCACACATGCCACTAAGATGCATGACCTCAACCCACTTCATGAAATAGTTAGTGGTGGTGATGAACTAGAGATGGCCATTAGAAGAGGTGGGTTTGAACTCATAGACAAAGTTAAGAGCCCAAACTAAGAAGGTCCAAGGGGTTGAAATGGAATCCAAGAATCCTATAGGGGTATTGATAGAATCCATGGTGACTTGACACATCTTACATTTCTTGGTGTATGGGGAAACCCAATACCTGTTGTTATAGCTTGGGTTATCTATGATCCATGGGGCCTTGAGCTTGTTATGACTAGTTTCTTCCTTACCAATGAGATGAATAATGCCATTGAGTATCTTACAATCATTGGTTCTTTGACTGATTCTCATGGGTTAGTCACGTGGTATGTGTATTTATTCTTTGACTCACTCTTATTCATGTCTCAACTCACTAGTGTTTGGGTTGTCTTTATCTATGAGTTGCTCTCCCTCTTTGAGGTGATGCACAATTTGTTCTCCTTCTTTGAGGATGTCCAAATCACCCATATACCTCATAGGGAGAACACTAGGGGTGATGCCTTAGTTAATGTCATTATAGATTATATGATTTAATTTGGTATCACTTATGTCCCTTCCTAAAAGTAGTTGGAGGTTGAGTTGGATTTGGATTATGCAACTTTTACACTCTCACTATGGATCATGTTGTTGAATTATTTCATCACTATACTTATCTGGTAACTGTAGGTAATGTTCTCTTTTATCTTTTCATTTCTTAATTTCCTTTGTTTTTGTATGGCTTATAGGTACTACATATCACTCCTTGTTCATTCGAATACTGTCTGCTTGTACATCAGGGGCATATGTAATTGTAATTCTCATGACCCTACACCTCTCTATAATTATACATCAGCTCATGTGTGGAATATCAAACTTAGTTATCCAAATTTGATATATTTTCCACTCACATGGACCTTTATTACATCATACATCCATCCCCTATACATCCTTAGCATTTTACTACCCTTTTATGCATAAATAAGCCCTTTAGATGATTCTTGAGGCCTTTTAGATGATTCTTGAGGCCCTTTTAGAGTCCTATTAACCACTCAAAGTGGCATTTTGACCCAATCCATGGCTTCGGGAGGAAACCCATACCCTAGGCCACACATTTCCTTCACAAAATCCATGGCCTAGGCTACAACCTAAGAAGAATGAGCAAAAAAGGAACCAGTTTGGCATAAATAACTAGAAATAGTTACTTTTTAGCCTTTGGTAAATTAAGGTTGCCTTATATGATGCTTCATAATTAATTTTATCCTCTCTCTCTCCTAAATTTTTCTCTGATCTTATCTCTTAATCTTGGCTACCTTCTTAAATCTCACCCGATTCATTTTTGGCACACTTAGCTTTCATTGTGACAAGGGATGTCTACTATTTTGTAGTTCACCTTGGTGCTTCACATTGCTCTCTAAGGTGTTATTGAATATTATGGGTTTCTCATAGATCCCTCAAGACTCCATTTCATCTATTATTTTTCTCCATATATTGGATCTCTCTCAGTTGGTAGATTCTCCTTCACATCTTCCACCACTTTTGGCTCCTAGTTTAGACTCAACTTACACACAGCTTGATCCTCCTCCCTCATTGCTTCCAAGTTTGGATAATCAATTGGTGTAAAGTCTAAAAAATACCTTTGATTTTTATATGAGGGATATTTTTTATGAAAATTGAAATTCCTATTTGTTTGTAATAGTATATATGCTAGGTTTTGATTATTTTAGTGATTTAACTTGCTTAAGGCATTATCTAGGATAGTTTCTAAAGTTTTATGCTTTTGTATATGGTTGAGAATATCCTTAATTGCTTGAAATATCTCCCATTATATGTCATGATTGATTTGGAAACATTTATCATTACATAGTATAATCCTAAATGCTCAAAATAATCTATACAATTTGCATAAACAATTTCCTCTCTTGTTAAACCATAAAGTTGCATTATTAGGAAACAATAGTGTTGAGAATAAAGAGTTAGCTTAGACTTATATTAGGCATGATCTTACATACTTACTTTAAAATGTATTTACTTCCTAAAACATATTTCATTTGTCTTGAAAGTGCCTTCTCTTCTAAATTTACATATTCTTGATAGCTCTCCTTATTCAACATTATTATTTCTATAATTTGTATGCATGTAGATTTCTAGTCTTAGTTGCTTACTTTATTGTGGTTATACCAGTTAGAGATACCTACATCCTTTGTGCATTTTATCATGCTATCCCTAACCTATTTTACAAGTCTATCTATATCTTAGTACAAGTTGGTAAACTAGATAGCCTCTATAGATCTCTAGTAGCCCATAGAAGCCTTGATCCTTCTAGCCTTCTAACTATTTGCTTAAGTTCCCTGTGTACCCCCTACCAAACACCAGTGGTTTCATTTAGATTATTGGATCTATAATATCCATAATGATGTCATGGATGATGGGCTAGTGGAGAGGGCCATAGGTGTTTCACACATTCATGCCCACCTTTTTGATCATGAAGCCATTCCCATTGCTAAATGTAGGTGAGAAACTACTGATAGGGATGATACATATGCTAAGTTACAGAGGTAATCTATGCCTACACCCAATAATTTTTTTGGATGATGTAAAAGGGAAACACTATTCATGAGTTATTATTCATTGCTGAGGTGGTAGATACTATTCATCTTGGTGAGGTGTACACAACACTATTCTTGAGTGCTTAGGTGGTATGAGTCAAATTTGTAGTAAGGATCCATAATTATAAATTGATCTCTTATCAAAAAGGAGGTTCTTTACCATTTTTGATTCTTGTGCAAGTGGGAGACCAAGACCACTATTATATATTGATCACCCATGTGAAGTGGGTCAAATTTCCATGTGGGGACTTGATTTTTATTGCCATTATGAGAGTGGGTCTGAATTCCATGTGGGTATCAAAGTTAATGGGTTTAAGCTATGTCAAAAGGAGATATCACTAGTTATTGGAAGCATATGTAGAGTGGGGAACACTTTTTGAAGATTCCACTTGTTGGAGGGGTCCAAACTAAAGTGGATCACATGGTGGATGACATTTACTATTGATAAATTGTCCTTCCAAGTAGAGGAGGTCAAATTTGTGTCTTCATTTATTTATCTCTCATTATTCCATGTATTTCTATAAATAATTATATTCTTGGCTTAGTTTATTAGGCTAGTTTGGGAAGAAATATTGTGTGAAAGCTTTGGGTAGCCTCCTTGGTGTTGAGACCAAGTTTGTAATGTGGCTTGAGAATTTTTTTTAATTTTGTGTGTGGAATGAATTGATGTCATGACCTTTGATTTTATAAAGCTTTATTGAAATATATGTATTTGTAAATATTATTAATGAAAATATATTAAATTTGTGAATGAATTCTTGAGTGGTTTATGAGAGAAGGAGTTGTGATTTTAGGCCACATCAAGTGGTATCAAAGCAAGTTGTGATTCCTTGGGTAGAGAATGTGAGAGGAGAGTTTGAGTTGATAATGTGAGGTTATTGTGTTGTTTGTGTATTTAGTAGGTATGAAGATGAAGACTGAAAATAAGAATAGATGAATAAATCAAGTACCAAGGATAGGTTGCTGAAATTCTTGATAGAGAGATATGCATATTATAAGCATGAAGAAGAAGTAGATTTGAAGTGGGAGATGATGGAATCCATAAGAAAAAAAGTGGATACATTGAAAAAGGAGATATCCCCATGTAAGATTGAAGATTGCAACCATGTAGAGTTGTAGAAGAAGAATTAAGAAAAGATGAAGAAGGCAATTTCCATGAAAAGCAATGAAAGAGAATAGGCTTGTGAGCAGCCCATAAATGAAGGCATCCAAGTGGAGGTGCATGAGGATGATGTGGAGGTGGTTTATTGTCCACCAGATGAAGGAGACCCCTTATTTTAATATGGGGAAGATATTGTGTATTCCCATGTGTGGGAGAATGTTTCCATGAGTGAAACAATTAAAGAGAATGAAGAATGGAACAATATAGAGTTACATGTGGGAAAAGTTCTCAGCCATGTAGTATGGAATGTGGGTGAAGAAAATTGCATCCATGGGGAGTTTCAAGGAGATGAAAGTTTCAGCCATGAAGATTTTTAGAAAAGAGGAGATTTCAGCCATGAAGATTTGTATCTTTCTTGTGAATAAACATTGGAAGTAATGGATGTGTAAGCTAGTGCTCATGTGGATAGTGTGGAAGATAATTTTATGCAAATATGTGCACATAATGAGAGTATGGATGAAAATATTTCAACCTTGGAAGTGGCTGATGTGGAGCTTTTGGGATCTCATTATGACATTGAAGAGCATCTGGATCATGTTGGCATTGGAGAAGAATTGAATGTTTCTATGAAAGAAACATTGGATGCAGTTTTTTTGCAAGTGGGTGCATATGTGGAGAATAATGTTGAATCCATGAGAGAGGATATGTAAATGGTTATTAATTATGTGGAAGATAATCTAACAAGTGGTTGGATGGTGGAAGAATAAATCCATTTGGGCTTTTGGTGGAGGTAGACATATTTTGGTTGGCTTGAGATCATATGAGAAATTAAGATGCATGATAAAGAATTTTGGTAGAGGAGGATGGTATATGATGGTAGGATTTGGACCACATCTAAATCCATTATAATATGAATGTTTTTGGAGGAGGAGGATGGTTTGTGGTCCTAAAGGGATGGTTTGGGAAAAATAAATATGTAGAAATTGCAAGTGGAGAAAGAAAAGAAAAATTATCCAAGTGCACATGTCGTATTGGAAGGGGATGCCATGGTCATTATGCTTGGTAACCAAAAGTATAGTTCTACCACTCACCCCCTCTATGTGATCATGATATCTCATTATCTACCTTAGGTGTTTGATGTAGGAACATCTAAGGGATCAATCAATCTTACATCACATGGTGTGATTTCATCTTTTTTTAGAATAATTGGCATGGATAAAATTAGGACAACTCATAGGAGATAAGTTATTTTCAACTAGATGAGAATGATGTGGCAATAAAACACTATTCATGGCATTATTCCTGTGATACTATTCACTGATAAGGTGGTAGACATTATTCATTTTGGTGAGGTATACACAACACTATTCTTGAGTGCTTAGGTGGCATGGGTCAAATTTAAAGTGGGTCTCCATAATTATAAATTGATATCTTGTCAAAATAGAGGTTCTTTACCCTTTTTGACTCTTGTGCAAGTGGGAGACCAAGACCACTATTCCAGATTGATCACCCATATGAAGTGGGTCAAATTTCCATGTGAGGACTTGATTTTTATTGCCATTATGAGAGTGTGTTGAAATTCCATGTAGGGAGAAAATTTAATGGGTTTAAGCTATGTCAAAAGGAGATTCCACTAGTTTTTGGAAGCACATGTGAAGTGGGGAACACCTTTTGAAGATTTCACTTGTTGGAGGGGTCCAAATTAAAGTGGATCACATGGTGGATGACATTTACTATTGATGAATAGTCCTTGTAGGTGGAATAGGTTGAATTTATGGGCTTGTTTTATTCCTATCTCATTCTTCCATGTATTTCTATAAATAATTGTATTCTTGGCTTAGTTTGTTAGGCTAGTTTAGGAAGAAATCTTGTGTGAAAGCTTTGGGTAGCCTCCTTGGTGTTGAGACCAAGTTTGTAATGTGGGTTGAGAAGATTTTTTAATCTTGTGTGTGGCATGCATTGATGCCATGGAATTTGTGTTTGTATAGATTAGTGAAAATCTATGTATTTGTGAAGATTATTAATATAAATATATTGAATTTGTGAATTAATTATTGAGTGGTTTATGAGAAAAGAGTGAGTTGTGGTTTTATGCCACATCAATGGAGTAGGTAGTAGAATCATAGATGATTATATTCATTTACAGTTAGAGCATGAAGATATGTTGGCTGAGGTGTTCGTGTTATGAGATAGAGCATAGAGACATAGGTCTCAATCTAGATACAGAGGGGATGTAGGAACATCTAATTGTTATGTGCATGTATCTAAGAGTGAGGGTGAGGAGGCTGGTCCTAGTGATCAAGATCTCATTATGAGTGACATTGTATTATTGTACTAAAATTTGTTTCAAGTTATATATATATGGCCTTTTTATCATATGGGTATTGTGTTATTTCATTTTAATTTTTGACATTGTTTACTTGATTTAGTGTTTTATTGTATGTATTTCTCATGTGTTGAGATATAAATGTGTTTGTTCAAATAAGGAATGGGAATTTATTGCTCATATGTTTATGGATTCTTGAGTAGATGTGTATATCGAATAAGGAATGTTAGTTATTAGTTGTAGTTGTTTTAGAAGTATCATAGTATATATGAGTGTGGATAATGGAATTGTGGTATGCAATATATGAATCTTGATGGCATGGTGAACAAGTAACAATACTACTCATGTTGTGTAGATGTAGAATTAGACTCTAGAAATGATATTGGTTGTGTTGCATTGTTGGTAGCTAGATGTGTAGGTTCTATAGAAAATAGTTTAATTGGTTGTCTTACTGAAATAATATTTTACTCTCTATGATTTTTGAAAAATATCTTAATTGGTTGTCATATTGAAACTATGGTCTAGCCTCTATGATCTTTGGCAAATGTCTTAATTGGTTATCATACTAAAACTTGTGGTTAAGTTGTTTTTCATTTTGTCATCATGCTGCTAGAAGTAGGTTGATTTTTGTGAACTGATTTCCATCTCTATTGAATCTATGGTGCATGAGATCTCACATAATTAGGTGTCTTATAAACTACATGGATCATATGATGATTAACCAATGGTTGGCTGAAAGGAACATCCTAGGATAACTCAATCATAAAGGAATGTAATCTAGGAGAATGTAGATAAGGGGATCTTGATGCTCACTACGTAAATGCTATATGCCTTTGTCGACATATTCGTCAATATGATCTTTGAGTGCACAATAATTATTGTCCCAATGTCCATTGATTCTATGATAATTTTAATATGGTTTATTTTTATTCTTTGACAATGATGTGTTGGATGATGCTGAGTAGGAGGAAGGGTGATCATCCCTCTATCTAGTAATGTAAATAATATCATGAGGCCTATCTTGGTCTAAAAACTACATGGCCCTATTGTTCGTGTCTTATTCTCTATTTAATGTAGGAGATGCTCTATGAAGTGGATATTTTCCTTTGTCAAGTATCTTGATTGGTGGTTTTTGTACCAATTTTTCCTTATACATTTACGTATTAGGTATTTGCACCATATTGGATTATTTTGCATGTGAGATACCCAAATCCAAATCTAGCTCCTCAAAATATATCTATGAATGTACTTATACTAATCCAAACTCCTAATCTAATGTGATATCCTTATAGCATAAGTGTCAATGATTTGTATGTATCATATAACAATGTTTCCTTGAGAGGGAAGGTGAGACCTCTAGCATACAGGTATTGTACCTCTAATTTTTTCAGCTAGTAGACCAATTGTTTCATGCATGATTTAAATCATAGAATGTAATCATTTACTATTTATGACCAACCTTGGTGTAGTGAAGGTGACCTCTCATATGTGACTTAATGCCCCTTATTTTGAATATAATTCATGGGAAAGACTTTTTCTAGTTCATCACATGTATGTATTGAACCACTGGGGAGTGAATGGTGAAACCAATTTAAGGCCTCACCCTCTAGAGTCCATGGAAATAACTCTAAGAGAATCAAAATCTGAGTAACATGTGCCATAACCTTCTTGTAATCTTTAAGGTGCAAGTATGGGTCTCCATGTACATTTAAATTTGGTAATATTGCTATTTAAAATTGCTTTGGTAAATTTGTATTGAAGATTCTGTGTGAGATAGGATTGGCATGAATAGCATTATCATCAACCTAAGAGTAGTATGCTTTAATTGTGAGGGTGAGTTGGTGTACTTGTTATTGTAAAGCACCCATGATATGTAATAAATTGATTAAATCCTGTAAAGGTATATTAATATCATCAAGGGGTTCATTTAATTCCTAAATATTATTATTAATTTTAGCCATTGGTACACTACATCGGGGACCTTTGGTTTTTATCACCATAAATTTTAGAGGGGTGAGAGCTTGGATCTGGTGAGAGGGAAATTGGCTATCCCCCTAATGGAGGTTCATGTGATAAATAGGTTCTAATATAATAAGGAAGGGTGGGGGAGATTCATTGGTATCATTGATATTGTTAGTTGGTAAAGTAGTATCACATGCTAATGGAATAGATAACATATTTTTATCATTTGAATATAAGCCATGCAAAATATAAACATGAGTATAAGTTTGTAAACTTTTATCTAAGGATATATTAGTGATTGAATTAGAATTTAATAACAATTGATTTAAATATGAGATATTGGTGAAGAAGAGAGAGGACTAAATTCAATATCTTCTTCACTAAAGTCATAATAATCATCGTTATTCCAAATTTCATCAAAACTAGAATTTAATTCAGTTGTATAGGTAAGAGTATAAGAATTATCATTGTCATGCTTAGAAAGATAAAGAGTAGGAGAATATTTTAAATTTTTTCTACTATGCAATATATCATCATATGTAGGGGAATGCAATGTGTATTTTCACTAGCTATGAGTGGAATCCCTGTATTATCATTATTTTCAATTTTGGAGTCATGGGGAGAAGAAGTAGTAATTATATTTTTGTTTGGCACATTATGACATGTAGGAGAAGGGTTAGAGATATTTGAATTATCTATATTTTTCATAGAATCACTATGTTTATATTGAAATGTGAAATAAGGTGACAAAATAATATCATCTACTTTAGTTTGTGAATTTATAAAAGGTAGAACATTGTTTGTACTTATTTTTTTGAATTGAGTTGAGAAAAGTAAAGAATATGCATTTTGATTTTATATGATAGGAACATCATGTATAATTTTAATATTATAGCTCAAAATTTCACCATTGAGAGGGTGTTTCAAGACATCTCACTTGAGCTATATAATGGGATTAGTCCTAGGTTATGGGTGACATTTAAATGCACTAAACCTCTAGATTATAGGGTTATCTCCCCTTGATGTATCAATTGGGCTAAAAAATACACTACTAGCTTGTAAAGAAAAAGGGAGAAGAATAACATGAAATAAAATTAAGGGGGTGAAACACCAAATCAATTGATCACTACAACTAGTTATATGTGCACATGTAGACCATGAGACTAATCTAAACATACACTTCTTCCAATCTAAATCTCTTACATCAACATTTCAATGTGGAGGTTGTCATAGATTTTTAGGCTAGGAGGATAAATCAATAGGTATATAATGGGACTAATGAATAGGAAAACTCATTCAACCCTAAAACTTCACTTGAACACTTCAAATGACCTATAAAATAAGCTTTAAAACTACCTATAGGTGTTAGAATAGGACAATATGTCAAGGAAGACCAATCCAATCACTTAACAAGATCCACTACCCATGCATACACACTAAGTAAATTCAAAAGAGGAGGTAAAAATAGTTGTATTTATTGATCCAAGGCATATAAATGAGTAGGGCTTCACCATACTAAGGTGGAGGATCCATTGAAAAACCAAATAAGCTAGAGAAGTATTCTCATGATGAATAAAGTTACAATATAGAAATAAAGTTACAAGAAGCCTTCTAGAGGTGTATTTTTTTGTTGCTTATTAACCTTAAAATCCATGTGTTGACATAATTCATCATGAGGGGTGGTGTAGGAGAGACTCCTTATATTCTTCTCTTGAAACTACCATATCCTTCTTGATTAAAGAGTGACAAGTGGATTTTTTGGTCACTCACTCAACTTGAACTAAATTTTACCCCTCTTATTGACACTTTACATCTATTTAGGGGTTCTCCATACTGATGTTACAATGATCATCATGTTTCATTAGGTGTCTTGAAGCTCACCAACCTCATCACATCATCTCCCTCAAAGTTATTTCAATGATATACTAACATAACCTACTCAAGCCTATTTTAGTCACCTAATTGGATTTGTACATGGTCTAATGAGATTCCAAAAAATATAAAAAATCACTCTCAGTGGTGTTTTAAGTGCTCTCAATCTCTTCCTAATCCTTCATAGGTATGTAATTAAGCTTTCTTGAATAATATAGTAATACAGTCACCTTTTGCTTATCTTAGTGACTTGAAAGGCTCACATATAATATTGGAAGATTTGTGAAAGGAGAATGGTAGGAAATAGAGCCTTTGTATGCTAAAAATCCATCTTTATTGGTTTGTACACTTTCACATACTCCAATACCCCTTGCATCTAGACTTGTAACACCCCTTTTAGGCTCATTTTTATGCTATTTTCCCCTCACATGTGCCACAAATTATCATACTTAGGTTCCCATGGGATTTATAGAGGTCATAAAAGTGACTAAAATTTCATTTCAATCCATTTTGAATGATTAGAGGTCTTATTTCCTTCATTAGGTCACCTTGAGGGTTTTAAAAGGATTTTAGGTCCGTCTCATTCTTAGGGATTGTTCATAAAGAAAAAAGCCTCTTTCTCTCTCATAATACCACATGATGGAAGTAGGGTGACCTATCCATCACCTCCAAATGCCAATTGGTCCCATCAAAAACCTCCTTCACATGCTAAGAAAAAGACTGTGCTCTCTCTAGCTCCTTTCTAAGGTGAAAAGAGGGTTTTGAGATGTTTGTCATATTAATGATTATTCATACAGGTGTGGGGCTGGGTCAATGAACTAGTTCCATGTTTTTAGAGTATTATACCCCATTAATCACCTCCAAAATTATTTTTACACCATGCATTTCATCCAAGAAGTTCTGAGCTTCAGAAAATGACCTCTTGAGCATGGAGCACTAAGTGTGAGACCCAGAGAGAGGATTTTTGGACCAAAAATCCTCAAAGTAAGTTTTGTAGTTATAAATGCCTCAAATGGATCTAAAACATCTCCCATGAATTTATTTAACACCACTTCCCACAAATTGATACTTGAAAAGGCTTTAAACTTATCTTAATCTATAATGAGGGTTTATAAGCAATTAGGCCAAATTGACTCTAGTAATCTTTCTTAGAGGGTGTATTAATTTTAAAATTATTTTAAATGTTTTAGGAATATTTATTAGAATTTATAGGACCTTATAAATATATTTAATCTTAAATTTAGTTTAAAACCTACAATATTGATTCATATTTTATACACAGACCTATAGGTCTTCATGGAGGTCTAATACCTTGTTAAGCCTAAGAATGGATTCAATTAAGGGCTTATTTATCTTCCTAATGATAAAAATTCACTATTAGAATAATAATTATGACACAAAGTCCCTATGAAACCTTCAAATATCATTATCAAAACAAAATTGTACCCTTTCTCCATAATTTGCAGGTAGGTCTAAGTCTTCTCTTTAAGGCTTAAACTTTATGAAACTCAAGAGTGAATATCCCTTGGATAGTTTGGTTTATTTAGGGAAAGTGATTAAATTGGGTGCTTTAATCAATACTCACCACACTTATACTCATTCTAAACTTTCAATTCTTCTTGGATTTCCATATAGAGGATCTTGTATGCCTATTTAGGCCTTCTAAGCTTAATTAGACTTTTTATTACTTCATTGTCTCTAATCACTCTAGAATTTCATGAGGTCCCTATTAAAATTAATCATTCATGTGAAAATACCTCTTTCACTTGCATCTACAATTAATGAATTCAACTATGATCAACACATTTCCCCTAAATCACCTAAAACCTATATGTAGGTATTCATTAGGTCCGTCAACTTATTTTGGGTTTAAAAATATCTTTCTTCAAGTGATAATCATTTCCTTATAAACCTTAAACATCCATTTCATATTTTAGAATCTCTCACAAAATCTCAAGTAGGAGACATTACAAGGCTCTATCTAGACCCATTTTATATTAGTCTTGTATTCCTAACATAATTTTCCCTTCATTATCTCATTTTTTGAGTGAAATCATGTAACCATAGAATGTGTAACATTAGTATATGTATGTTTGCATTTTGGGACCCTTTTCAGATGTTAGGAGTTCTTGATGACTTCATAGAATATTGGAGTGTGGAAGACACCCTGTAACTTCTAATGGTCTCCTTGTGAATTATTCATCTGTTAAATGTTGACCTACAATTTTTAAGACCTATATGTTAACAATGTGCCTCAATCTCTTAATATGACCACCATCTAGATAATGGTCTGAAGAGTCAATTGAGGCCAATTTAGTTTGTCTATAGGCTACTCTTGAAACATGGTAATTACATTCACATAACAAACAACCTTTATTCATGTCATAGTCCTATCTTTACTTATTTTTAATGACTCTTACACAATAATAGGTATAAATGTTGATCTATAGGTCTATAGACCTACAAATTAACAAAAATATTCATTTAGATCATCCAAGCCTGTTTAGGAGACTTTATCTACCATGTTTCATATCTTATTTTTTTAGACTTGTTGTTAATGCCAAAAAATTCTCAAAGACATATTAATATGTCATCCACCCTAACATTGATTTTAAGCACTTGAAAACCCTTAAGTGACCTTGATTTCAACTCTCAATACCATTCAAAACATGAATTTATTTGGTATTTTAGGTTTGGTACATGGTTACTTGCATGAATCTTAGGTATTATATATGTCCTTAGGGATGTGGATAATGTTTTAAAATCACCACAATGTATCAACAAATCTTAGAACTACTGGAGAAGATGAAAAACCAAGCTAGTGGGGATTATAGATAGTTTTTGACCCCTTAGGCCCTTAACGATTGTTCATAGAGTGTGGGGATTAAACACACAAATAAATTCCATGAATATGAAGGTTATTAGGACCCCCTCCTATGGTTAATAACTTATATCCCAACTCACTCTCCTTTGTATGGACCAAGCATGTGAAACCAGCCATTATGAGTTTGCCAAGGGCTCGATGGATATTTTGAAGCATTTTTTCCATTTTTGGATAAATAACTACATTAAAAACATATATTTGACATGGGGAAGATTAAGATACATCTCTTGAGCCATTTTCACCTACAAATAAGCCTTCTTGATTCATACAAGTGAATGACTATCCTCTCTTAGGCATTGAAAACCTCTTGTAACTGATTTTCCTCATTTAAAACTAGATAATCATGAAATTCCTACCAACCTCACATTTTAAAAATTCTCAAAAATAATTTTCAAGTACCACCCTATGTGGTTTTCACTTTTTTGGGTCTTAAAGTGGTTTTTGACAAATTTACACATGTTAGTGGCATATAGAGGAGTTTCAAAATGACTTATTGACCTTGAGTATAACATAAAACCTATAAGGTATCAAAGGAACCTATTAAATATGTTAATAACTCAAAAAATATCCCCTTTCCTATTAACCTCAATGACTTGAGCAATTAAAATACACTATAAAGTTTAAATAACCTAAAAACCACTTTAGATTAACCTCTCCAAAAGAACCTTAAACAATGTTAAACACAAAGGGGAAGCATCCTAAAAGGCTATTTGAATATGATACATGACTATCAAAAAATCTAAAAGGATCTAAATGTAATTTTTTTGATGAGAATCACCTATGGTAGCCAAAATTGGATAATATCTTTGGTGACCTCTTAGGATAGCATGCCTATTATGCTCATTAGACCGATTGCCTAGTCCATCCATTGGGCATGGAGTCACTTGAACTAAAATTGAGACACAATACTACCTTTAAAAGAGATGAAAAACTAAAAGACCATCCTAACACACAACACAAAAAATATAACCCACAAACAACTAAAACAAAATAAGACAACACACACACTTATGATAATAAATCACTTAGGGAAAACAAAGCATAAACAACTTACTATACGCAACTAACCTCAATATATCTTCTTCCTCTAGGATAAAATGGGAAGATCTTGAGATCACCATGGAACCATAACTTCAGATTTTAATATGTTTAATGAATTCTAATTAGGTATTGTTCATGGAGTGAGAGCTCACACCCATATTTTGAGATGTTGGCATACTCATGATTTCCATGGCTAGCAATTATACCTTCTTGATTCATTCCCTTGTCCATAGGTTGAATATGTAAGTCAAGGAATAAATCATACTCATTCCAAAATTAGTTACTTGGCACAAATGATCTCATTCTTACATCATCAATAGGCTGCTCGTGATTATCTATGACCAGTTAAAGAAGGTCATTGTGTCTTGGAACTTCATCATGTTTGTTATCTATTACTTCAAAATGATTATATTTATTTTTTTTAAATATTTAAGCATGTTATTAATACCATCTTATATAAATTCATCTACTTTCTCAATAAGAGACAAAGGTCTTTGAAGATCCTAAAAATCATTGCAAATCTCCCAATATTTATGCCACATATCATCTTGAACCATGAAGATAATAATAGCATCATTTTCTATTGGTTCTTTGAAATACATCTCTTACTCATCTTTAAAAGTTTCAAACTCATCATACCTTGACACACCATAGAATTGGACTTCTTGGTAAAGATTAGTAAGATTTGTTGAAGAGTTAAGAACTTTGTACTTCTCATCAACAACTCCCTCTTATTCTTCTTAAGGTGTTAGCCTATCAAACTTTTTAAACTCATTAAACATGTCCAAGTAGGACTAACACATGTCTTCAAGACATCATTGAACTTGTTCATGAGACTCATGTTATAGGTACAATCACTGAGGGGGGGATGAATTAGTGATACAGTACAATCCAAACTTAAATTCTAATCTTTCAAAACATTAACCAAATAACACTAGAATTCATGAAGCAAACCCATCATTTATAACAATGAACGAGAAAGATAAAAAAGATCACACACATAACACAATATCTATGTGGGAAACCCACTTGGGTCATAAAACCCACTATCAATCCTACAAACACATGGACTACTTGTCATAAAAGTTGATTACAAACATGAGACTTTAGTGAAATACCCACTTCACAAGGAGCATCGACCCCTAAGGATGGACAAGCACCTCTTACCATATATTTTGAGCACCCAAAATAACACATATGAAATGAACATCTTTTGATCTTTGATTATCTACCAATATGATGGAGATACAATGAATATCAACTCTCTTCAACCATACATAATCTCTTTAGCCTTCACACCCTCTCAATGCATCCAAAACCACCTCTTGGATCACTCTACACTTATTTTCACATAACCAATTAGAAAACCTAAAAACATTCTATCACAACATCAATAACATTAAAAAATGGTTATACACACATAACTCACACTCCTCTGATCCTTAATTCATCCACCAAGCTCACACAATCTTCACCTTTTCGTTGCTCACTCTACACACTCTCTATACTTCACTTATCAACTCTTTAAACCTGCATGATCACTATTATGAAATAATAATTATGACCTATAGGTCATACACACAATCCCAAACCTATTCTTATCTTTAATCCATCCATTAGGAAAAATTACACTTCTCTTTCTTCTCCTCTTCAACTCTAGAAACCGTCACCTTTGATTTTACTCTTTATAGAGTCTTTATCATTTTCATATTCTTGGTCAGCCATAAGGCTTGTATTAACCCTTAAGGATTATGTCACAGTAATACATATCTCAATACCACCCTCATAGGTTTATCATAACATCTATGGGTCACCCTTAAGCAACTACACCTTTCAAATAGGCCTTAGTATCCCTTATAGGTCTAATGGAGACTTATTCACCCATTTAGAACTTCATTGAGAAAATTAGAAACACAATACCAATTTAAAATGAATATTTAAACTCCACATGAACCCTAATACACCTTCAATTGATTACATCCATCACTACACTCCTCTACATATGCAAAACCTACTCAACCATTAGCCTTTTACACACGAACACCATAAACGAACAAATAGTCAACTTTTAAGAAAATTTATTACTAAATATGGATTTATCAAACCCATAAAATATATACAAACTCATAGATTATAAAACACTTTTCAATAGTTAATTCATCATGAACCATCCAAACTATCAAAATAAACTCAATCATCCTTCTTGGGTCACTACCAAAAGATGGTCAAACCCTTAGTCAACTTTTAAGCTCAATAACTATAATTTTGTAAATAGTCAAACCTTATAAACAATTTTTTTGGATATCCCTTGCATTAATTTACAAAGTTTCCTTTTATACCACCTTAAAATTCATCCCACATCAAAATTTATAGCCAAAATAGTAGGGACTGGTTTTCCTTTGTTAATTCAAATATTTGAGTTCCAACAATCATTATTTAATGCAAAATATTCAGACACATGTATTCATATCATGTCCCATAGAAACTTAATCAAATTCACTCTGTTAATCTCGTTGTTAGCCTTGAATTTCAATGCTAGTTATTGATCCATGATCTGGGCTTCCAAGATTATGACACATGGCAGTCCTATGTGCCTTATATGTACCTTACTACCAGTCTCCATTTAATTAATGATCTTATGCCACTTGGTATACCCATGCGATTTCTGTGTACCTTATTGTTAGTCTCCATTTATTTAATATTATTATGCCACTTGGAAACCTTACATGCAATTTGAGCTTATTGACTTATTGACACAATTTGCACCATTGATCTCCATCTACATAGTTGAACGTGTTCCATCGATCTTTGATTTGTATGATCAAACATGTGTTATTTATATACTAAAGATCTGATAAAACATATGATATTTATATAATACTAATTCATCATGTTTGTGACACATGTCACCATCATGTTCAATCTCGAGATCCTTTGACTTATTGATCTCTTGCTTGCTATTAGATCTCTATCTACATGATTGAACACTTGTTATTAGATATTTGATTCTATTGAGTGAGGTTTTGACACTTGGTAGCCCTAAATTCACCACTTGATCCTTGATCTTATTGATTGAGGTTTTGATACTTGGAAACCCTGTATAATGGTCAATTGATATTACAAAATTGGCTAAGTATGGAAACTAGTGAAACCTATCTAGGAGACCAACTTTGCACTACCATAAATTTTGCTATACATCATGTCAAGACCTAAAAATTGGAAAAAATTATCTCATCTCATAGTTAAATCTATCCATATACCAAAATAATCCTAATAAATTCACATGTGTGAATGTTGATATCATCAATCTACCTACTTAGCCTTATCTGCCAAGATAACTAGGAGAACTTAGACATTCATGACTGCTATGATGAATTTCTTTCACTTCCACAAGCACTCATAACACCCCATAGGGCCTCTATAACATGATTTATATAATAAATTCCTTTCACTTCCATAAGCACTCCAAGCACTCATAACACCCCATAAGGTCTTTGTAAAATGATTATACCATCAATAACATTCAACTACCTCTCTAAGTCAAACACTGAAGAACCATGCAAGAGGACTAAAGCACATTGAATCACACTTTGTCATTGTCATTATAACACACATGACAACTCATCAACATCCTTGGCCACCTTGGAGACATCATTAATAGCTCTTCAACAATCTCCCACTTTGTCATTGATGTTAATACCAATCATAAAGCTTATACTCACTCTTTCTCTCTCTTCAATCACTTTCCTCCCATTTGACACAATGACAAAGTGGGCTCTTCTTTTGATTTTGAAGACCTGAAAAGACTTTAATGACCAAAAAAAATAAAGGACCACCTTTGAGAGATGATATAAACTCCCCCTAACATTGTACACCTCTTCTTACCTTGAACTTCTCAAGCATGCTCCATGATTACACTTATCTTTGATAATACTCTACTCTATGAAGACAAAACATACATGAACACCAGAAATTAATTAATATCACCTAGAAAATATTAAGAGGGACTCCCCCTAAGTCACCTAAACTTAGGCACCTATTGAGTACCTTTAGACCATTTCCAACCATGAAGAAATTTCAAACTTGCCTACAAATTTTCTCTTACAATCCACCTTCATGATCATTAAAAAATGAATAAGCCAATCTTCAAATAGGAAAGATGCTCAAAAACAACTAACAAACTCATTAAGGAATAACCATAACTTTGTCATTTAGAAAAAATGACCAAAAACCACTCTTTTCTTCACTAGCATTGCTTAGAGGCCTATTAGCCCTACCTGAACCTTACAAAACCCATATATTTGTATATATAAAATTTCAAGGCTTGAAAAATTTCATATCTAGAGTACACTCATATGCCCCCTCATGCATGCCAAAATTCATCATCCAATTCTTCCTCTACACCATAGCTACTTTGTAAATTGACCACCTTTCATTTAATGCTAGCTCTTAAAAATTCTTACACACCTTGAAGTCACCAATACACACTTTTGGATAAAAATTTGAGCTCAGATTCATTTTGGAACCCATAATTCCTTCAGCTAGGTTTTAGTCTTGCTTACCTTTAAGCACAAACTGGGAAACCTGAGAGCACACAAAAAGCTTCAACTTCCACACAAAAGATCTTCAAAACACAAAACCTCTTTTCTTGTTTTGACACCTGGAAACATCCATATCTTTCCTTTAGGACCAAATTACCTAAATGCATCTTGAGCACACACACTTGCTTCTCCACAAGAAATATGTCTCCTAAGAAGCATAGGCAGAGACACACTACTTCACATGGTTCCTTATACCAATGTGAAATTAGGAGATGCCCACATATCCTCATATTACTTCTCCTTATTGGACATCTAAAACTGATAATTCTTCTTATTCTTAAGAGAAATAACTTGCTCATCCACTACAACATTCTCTTTCTCTTCTAAGGATGTATTGACAACAAATGGAGATAACACAAATTCATGACATACCTTTTCAAATGAGGAACCTTCCTTTCATTTTAAAACATTATCATCAAACATTGAAAACATATGATATTTATAGGAAACTTGCTCATCAATAGCAGAATGACTAGTTGGACTCATACACACCTCAGAACTAGCCTCAATTAGCACCTTGGTATTTTCCTTAAGCTTGGTCTCTTCATTCACAACATGAGTATACAATGAGATCTCTTGGCACTCTTTAACATCTATAACATTCTCCACCATAGCAAATAGACCACTTGGACCTATAAACTCATCATGATTCACACTTTCAACTTTTGGTTTCTATGAGTTAACTATGCTTCTTCCTTGCACTCTAGGAGCCTAAAAGAACTTATTTTAGCTTGATAACCTTTGCTTGTAGAACCTAAAAATGTGACCAATATTCTCATAGTTGTAGAAAACCATTCTTCTTAAAGGAAACTCAACTTGCCTTATTTTATTTGGATAATGTTTTTCAAAGTGTTTTACATGATGATAGTTTAAATACTTAACCTTACTCACACCACTTGAGTGATGATTCCACTCATTCTTAGTAGGTCTTCTACACTCTCTAGCCCTATGAACAAATTGATTTCAAGTATAAAAATAACTATTGAATTTGGCATACCTCATGGCACTTGGTTATCTGATATGATTTGTCTTCATTCTGCCAACATCTTCATTCCATGACTGATTGTTGACCTTCAAGGTCTAATTGTCCTTATTTACATTAGTCTTCACCTTGTCTTGAGTTAAAATCTTTTGTTCTTATTTGTAATCAAGTCCAATTCTATCACTACCATGATTTTGACTATTCAGAATGTTATCTAGATCACTTTATCTCTTTTCAAACCTTACAAATGACTTTACCTTACTAGATGTCTTCTCTAACTCATCTTTCAATGACTCAATTTTAGTCACATACATTAAATACTCATCTTCTTTAGATTTTAGGCTTGTAGATAGTATTTCCAATTAACAATTAAGATGTTTGACTATACTTTCATGCTCATTGGTATCTTCATTCATTCTTATCTCAAACAAACTAAATTTTTCCTCATAATCCTTGATTTGTGATTTCATCTTCTTATCAAAATTCTTCTCAATCTTTAGTTCTTCAAGAACATTCCTTAATTCAGTCTCACAGTCCTCTTTGTATTATTCATTAAATGTATCAATCCAAGTAGACTCTTTTTTATATGAGTAACTTCCTTCTTCTGGCATGAAGAGGTCTTCATATTCAATAGGACCATCATCTTTATGAGCATACTTTGAGTCACTGCCTACTACATTCTTCTTTGGTGTAGAGACTCTTCTTGTCCTTAAAGGACTTCTTCTTAGTATCATACTTTTTGAATCCTTTCTTTCTCTTATCAGACTTGAATGTCTTCTTACTTTCATCTTAGCCTTGACCATGCTCTTCATCATCATTTTTATTTATTAGATGGTGGATCTTGATCTTATTATAGTGCCCAGTTCCTGATAGGGGGTCTGGATGACCCCACTATGTTCACCATGGGAGTTTGTGGGGGAAGTGACCTACTTGGAATCCCCCTTGGTGGGATTTTGGGGGTATCACCCTCAAATCACAATTTTACTAAAAATTCATTGTAAAATATTGTAATTTTTTAGTAAATCTAGACCATTCACTATTAGATCATAGATATAACAATAGAAATTATGTTTGTGTATTTTTTCCCTAATATGTAACCCTATTTTGATATGAGGGAATTGTAATCATGATGGTATGTAGTGTGTAAGTGAAGAGGATATTATAGTGATTATATTTTAGGGTTTTACCTTCATTTGTTGGATTGAATAATAATAAGGATTGGCTGTTTATGTGTGGACATAGCCCATATTGGGTGAACCACATTAAATATATATCTCTATTGTGTTATGTTTTTTGCATTTTGTTTCCATCTTTAATTAATTAATATTTCTCTATGTTCTATAGTCCTAACATTCTTATACTTATGAGGGCACCTGCTAGCAAAGTGTCTTCTCCACAATTGAAACATTTGAAGGGTAGTTTACCCTTATACTTCGTTGAGCCTATTTTTGGTTTACTTATAAACAAAGATATTAGTTCATCATCAGATATCTCATCATACTTGACTTAATTACCTTGTTTTATCTTCTTCTTTGGATTCATTTCTATCTTGAATGTTGCTTCATTATTTATTATTTTATCCTCATTAACTGGCATCTCATAGGTAGTAAAGATGCCATGCAATTCTTCCATCTTCATCTGAGTAAGATCATGGCTTTATTCTACAACAAACATTTTTGAATCAAAATTGAGGGAGAGAGACCTTAATACCTTTTTTAATATAGTATCTTCTCTAAGCTTCTCTCTAAGACCTCTAATAATGTTCAATCTCATCAACTCTCTACAAAAAATATGTCAAAGAATCTTTTTACTTCATCTTGAGACTCTCAAATTGTCTTTGGTGAGTCTACAACTTGGCCAAATTGACCTTTGAATCTCCTTGATAGATGGTCTATAGTTTATCCCATAATTCCTTAGGCCTTACAATGGATTACCTTGGTGAACTCAGTCTCTAAAAGACCACAAGTGATGGTATTCATTGCCGTAGAATTGCTCTCACATAGCTCCTTGTCTACAACACTAGTTGAAGGATTAGGGGGTGAGGAATAACCATCTAAAATATTTTCCAAATGTCAAACACGAGTGACATGATGTAGGTCTTCATCTTTGCACTCCAAAAATCATAACTTGACCCATTAAACATCGGTACTTGCTTAGTGAAAAATATTCCTTACATTTGATGACTAACCATTTTGTACCTTGGATCACCTTCAAGCTATCAAGCCTTCACCAAAGGACCTAATCTAATACCAATTGTTAGAGTTACAATCATTGAGGTGGGGGGGGTGAATCAGTGATGCAAGACAATCCAAAACTTCAATTCCAATCCTTTTAAACCCTTAACTAAATAACACTAGTATTCATGTAGCATACCCATCATTTATAGAAATTAATAAGAAAGATAAACAAGATCACACACATAACACAAGATCTATGTGGTATGTTAGGGTGTGGAGCTAAAAGCTTCACCAAGGAGCATACCTTATCAGTTTCAGGTCTACACAGACACCGGTGTCGATCAGGAGCGACCAACGTCGGCAAGGTGTAGTTGCAGAGGCACCGACGTCAGCAGTGGGTCGGCTGATGGCGGTCACAGGCAAGCAACAGGAATTGATGTTGGTTATCTGTGCATCCAGAAAGCTATTTTTGTGGACAGAAGCGAGTGTTTGCATGATGAGTTTGAGTTGTAGTCTTAAGCTCGCGTCTCTATTATTAGCAATACTATTTTTAGAGCCCTTGTTCAAGTGGCTTACCTGTTTGTTGTAAGTGCATGCTCAAGTCTCTTAATTCTATATGTAGAATTAGATCTTCCTAGCTTATTGTAATTATTATGGATTATTGTAGTAATTCATTGTATGTGAAGAATAGTATAGAATTGAATCAATCTAGGCTTGTTGGAGTTGATTGTTCTTGAGAGAGAGAGCTCTTGAGGAATAGAGATCTATTGAGAGATCTATACATCTAGGAGAGGTGTGGAAGAAAGAAGTTTCTTCAATTGTATTCCTTTTGTAAAGAGTTTGTTAATACAAGTTTTCAGGGTGGTTTCTTGTATCTCTTGTTCTTGCTATTATCTCATTCTAATTACTTGTCTATCTGATTTATTTCCGTGTTTATTACTTTCACAAGTGTAATCTATTGTTGGTTGATCCCTAACAAGTGGTATCAGAGCCTTGGTTGCAGGTTCAAGAGCTGATACCAACAAGTGGTATCAGAGCTCAGGTTCACTAACAGGTGGTTCAGATCTGTGTAGTGTGTATTGATTACAGGTTCTCATAGGGGTTTTTGCAGGGATTTCTGTTTGAGTGGGAGAAGCAATGGCAGATGAAAGTAAACTGAGAATGGCAAAGTTCAATGGCAAAAATTACCAACATTGGAGAATGTAGATAGAGGATTATCTATATCAAAAAGATCTCTACTTACCATTAGGTGGGGTTGCAAAGAAGCCCAAAGACATGGAGGATGAAGAATGGGAAGTTCTTGACAGAAAGGCTCTGGGGTCTATAAGACTAAGTCTAGCATCCACTGTGATATCTAATTTATCACAGGCAAAGTCTATGGTAGAGTTGATGACTACATTAGCAAATTTGTATGAAAAACCCTCAGCTTCTAATAAGGTATATCTTATGAAGCAGTTATTTAATTTGCATATGAATGAAGGTGGATCTGTTTCTACTCATCTGAATGATTTCAATGGAATTGTGAATCAATTGAGTTCAGTGAATATAGTGTTTGATGATGAAATAAAAGCTCTTTTAATATTATGTTCTTTGCTTGAAAGCTGGCATGGCTTAGTAATGGCAGTAAGTAATACTGCATTTGCATCAAATATTTTGAAAGTAGAGGATGTTGTTAGTGTTATCTTGAATGAGGAAATACGCAGGAAAAGCACAGAAGAGACATCTGGGAATGCTTTAAGTTTTGAGAGTAGGGGAAGGCAGAAAGAGAAGAGCAAGAAAGGCAGATGAAGATCCAAATCTAAGGGGAAAGGCAGATTTAAATCTAGAAATGGCAGAAGGCCACAATGTTGGAATTGTGGAAAGATGGGGCACATAAGCAGAGATTGTTGGTCAAAGCCTAAGGAGGACAATCAACATGAAGGAAAGGAAGAAGCCAAGGTTGCAGGTATTGCACAAGATGCTTTAATTTTCTCTCTGCATAATAATATAGAATCTTGGGTGTTAGATTCTAGTGCATCTTTTCATGCTACCCCTAACAGGGAATATTTTAGTGACTATATCCATGGAGATTTTGGAATAGTGTATCTAGGGGATGATGAGCCCTGTAAAATAATTGGCAAAGGTAAAGTGCAGCTGAAGATGCAGAATAGCAACACATGGGTGTTGAGAGATGTGATGCATGTTCCTAGCTTGAAGAGAAATTTGATTTCTGTAGGAAAGTTAGGGGATGAGGGTTGTACAGTAACTCTCATAGCAGAATCTTGGAAGGTGACCAAGGGTGCACTTGTTATGGCTAGAGGTAAGAGAGAAGGTACTCTCTATTTGTGTAATTGTGTTACTAACAAATCTTCTGTATTATCTACTTCAGATGTGGATGCTAAATTGTGGCACTCAAGGCTTGGCCACATGAGTGAGAAGGGGATGTCAATTCTTAAGTCCAAAGGTATGCTTTCAGATTTAAAAGGCATAGATCTAGAGTTTTGTGAGCAGTGTGTATTTGGAAAATAGAAAAGGGTTAGTTTTCTCAAGATTAGGTCTACTAAGAAGAGGCATAAGTTGGAGCTTGTTCACACAGACATGTGGGGACCGGCTCAGGTTGCTTCCATTGGAGGATCACAGTACTATGTATCTTTCATAGATGATGCTACAAGGAAGGTATGGATCTATTGTATTAGAAGAAAATTTGATGTATTTGAGACTTTTAAGATTTGGAAAGCTATGGTTGAGAATGAAACAGGTAAAAGATTAAAGTGCCTGAGATCTGACAATGGCAGTGAGTTCTGCAGTTATAAGTTCAGAGATTATTGTTATATGCATGGAATCTGTAGGCAAAGGATGGTTCCAAGGACACCTCAGCAGAATGGAATTGCTAAAAGGATGAATAGGACAATAATGGAGCGTGTAAAATGTATGAGATTGCATGCTGGTTTGCCCTTACAGTTTTGGGCACAAGTTGTTGACACTGCAGTGTACCTGATTAACAGAGGACCCTCTACATCTCTAGATGGTGGTATTCTAGAAGAGGCATGGACAGGTAAAAAGGTTGATCTCTCATATCTCAAAGTTTTTGGTTGTGAAGCCTTTGTGCACATAGATAAAGAAAATAGAAAGAAGCTTGATGCTAAGTCTATGAGGTGCACATTTATTGGCTATGGCTCAGATGATTTTGGTTACAGATTGTGGAATCTAGAAACTAACAAGGTAATCAGGAGCCGTGATGTTATTTTCAATGAAAGAGTGATGTATTGTGATCAACTAAGGAAGTTGAATCAATCTGAGCAGAGCAATGGTGAATTGGATGAGATGAAATTCCAAGATGAGCTCGCGGGAAAAAGAAATAATCACTTGCAAGAAAACACAGAGATCGACATCGACAGACTAGGAATCAGCGTCGATAGTACAGAAACTGACATTGGCCGTATAGAGACCGACGTCTGCAGGACAGGCACCGAGGTCGGTCAGGCAGAACTGACGTCTGCCAATAACAGGTCTGGAGGTGACCGAGGTCGGTCACTGTCAGAGAATTTGGGTGGACAGCGTGTTATGAACGAGTCTCAGACACCCATCAGGAGGTCAGAAAGGGTGAGTAAGCCTCCAATTAGATATTCTCCTTCTTTATTTTATTTATTGCTAACTGATGGTGGAGAACCAGAGAGTTTTGAAGAAGCAATATAGGTGGAGTCCAAGAGTCAGTGGGAGCGTGGCATGGTTGAGGAGTTGGAGTCCTTAAAAGAGAACCAAACATGGGATTTGGTTGAATTGCTAGATGGTAAGAGAACACTCAAGAACAGATGGACCTACAGGTTGAAATAAGGTGAGAATGGATAGATGAGATATAAGGCTAGATTGGTAGTAAAAGGATTTACACAAAAGCCAGGTATTGACTTTGGTGAAATTTTTTCTCCTGTTGTTAGAATGACTTCTATAAGGGTTGTATTGTCTTTGGTTGCTTTTGAGGATTTGCATCTTGAGCAGCTAGATGTTAAGACATCATTTCTTCATGGAGATTTGGATGAGGAAATATATATGGAATAGCCAGAAGGATTTGAGGTCAACGGTAAGGAGAAGTTTGTGTGCAGATTGAAGAAAAGCTTGTATGGCCTCAAACAAGCTCCTAGGCAATGGTACAAAAAATTTGATAGGTTTATGATTGAGCATGGCTACAGTAGGTGTCAATCTGACCATTGCATGTATTTCAAGAGATTTGATAATGGTAGATATATTATTCTATTGTTGTATGCAGATGATATGCTGGTTACAGGATCACACATGCAGGATATCTCTGAGCTTAAAGTGAAATTAGCTCAAACGTTTGCTATGAAGGATTTGGGAGCAACAAAGAAAATCCTTGGCATGAGCATTAAGAGAGACAGGAAAAATCACAGGTTGATATTGTCTCAAGAAGATTATGTGGACAAGGTGTTGAAACGGTTCAATATGCAGGATGCTAAACCGGTAAGCACACCTTTGGCTGGACATTTTAAGTTGAGTAAAGAACAATGTCCTAATTCATATGATGAGGTAGAGTACATGAGTAAGGTTCCATATTCTTCTGTAGTAGGGAGTTTGATGTATGTAATTGTGTGTACTAGACCGGATATTGCCCAAGCAGTGGGAGTGGTAAGTAAGTATATGGCCAATCCAGGTAAGGAACATTGGAAAACAGTTCAGTGGATCCTTAGATATCTAAGAGGAACTAGCAGTAGGCACTTGTGCTATGGAGGTTCAGATACTTCTCTACATGGTTATGTCAATTCAGATATGGCAGGTGATTTGGATGGCAGGAGGAGCACTACAGGTTATGTTTTCATTGTAGGTGGAACGACGGTTAGCTAGATATCTAAGTTGCAGAAGGTTGTTGCCTTGTCAACTACAGAAGCAGAGTATATTGCAGCCACAGAGGCTAGCAAAGAGATGATATGGATGAAACGGTTCATGGATGAGCTTGGTAGGGAGCATGAGAGTTGTAGATTGTATAGTGACAGTCAGAGTGCAATCCATTTGGCTAAGAATTTAGCCTTTCATTCAAAAACAAAGCACATACAGCTAAGGTACCATTTCATACGACAGGTATTGGAAGATGGTGAGTTGAAGCTGGAGAAGATCCATACGGATAGGAATCCTGCTGATATGTTAACCAAGCCAGTTACAAAGGAGAAGTTGAATCTTCATTTAACTTCTATTGGTCTTCATGATTGAGTTGAAGATGGAGGAACTAGAAGATGTTGCTGTACAGGTACTGGTGCAGCTGTTTATCTCCAAGTGGGAGATTGTTAGGGTGTGGAGCTAAAAGCTTCACCAAGGAGCATACCTTATTAGTTTTGGGTCTACACAGACACCGGCTTTAGTCAGGAGCGATCATCATCGGCAAGGTGCAGTTGCAGAGGCACTGACGTCAGTAGTGGGTCGGCCGACGGCGGTCACAGGCAAGTAGCAGGAACCGACGTCGGTTACCTGTGCGTCTAGAAAGCTATTTCCGTGGATAGAAGCGAGTGTTTGCATGATGAGTTTGAGTTGTAGTCTTAAGCTTGCATCTCTATTATTAGCAATACTATTTTTAGAGCCCTTGTTCAAGTGGCTTAACTGTTTGTTGTAAGTGCATGCTCAAGTCTCCTAATTCTATATGTAGAATTAGATCTTCCTAGCTTATTGTAATTATTGTGGATTATTGTAGTAATTCATTGTATGTGAAGAACAGTATAGAATTGAATCAATCCAAGCTTGTTGGAGTTGATTGTTCTTGAGAGAGAGAGCTCTTGAGGAATAGAGATCTATTGAGAGATCTATACATCTAGGAGAGGTGTGGAAGAAAGAAGTTTCTTCAATTCTATTCCTTTTGTAAAGAGTTTGTTAATACAAGTTTTTAGGGTGGTTTCTTGTATCTCTTGTTCTTGCTATTATCTCATTCTAATTACTTGTCTATCTGATTTATTTCCGTGTTTATTGCTTTCACAAGTGTAATCTATTGTTGATTGATCCCCAACATGGTAAACCCTTTTGGGGCATAAAAACCACTCTAAATCCTACAAACACATGGAATACTTGTCTTATAATTTGATTACAAACATGATATTGTAGTGAAGCACCCACTTCACAAGGAGCACCAACACCTAAGGATGAATGCACACCTCTTTCCCTAGATGTTGAGCACCCACAACAACATGTATGAAATGAACATATCTTGATCTTTGATTGCCTACCAATATAATGGAAATATAATGAATATCAACTCTCTTCTACCCTACACACTCTCTAGCCTTCGCACCCTCTCAATGCATCCAAAACCACCTTTTGGATCACTCTACACTTCTTCACACATACTCAATCAGAAAAAATTCAAAAAATCTATAAAAACATTAGAGACATGACCAAATGGTCATACACACATATCTCACACTCTTCTAATCCTCAATTCATCCACCAAGCTTGCATAATATTCACCTTTTCTTCATTCACTCTACACACTCTCTATACTTCACTCATCAACCTTTAAAACCTACATGATCACTATTATGACATCATAATTGTAACCTACAGGTCATACACACAATCCTCATCCTTATCTTCTCTTCAATCCATCCACTAGGCACACTCACACTTCTCTTTCTTCTTCTCTTCAACTCTAGAAATGATCACCTTTGATTTTAATCTTTATATAGTCTTCATGATTTCCATCTTATTGGTTGGCCATAAGAATTACCTTAACCCTTAAGAATTATATCACACTAATACATATCTCAATACCACCCTCATAGGTTGACCATATAATCCATGGGTCACCCTTAAGCAACTACACCTTTCAAATAGGCCTTAGTATCCCTTATAGGTCTCATGGAGACTTATTCACACCTTTATCACTTCACTAGGAAAATTAGGAATACAAGACCACCTACAAATGCATAGGTCCACTTCGCATTACCCGTAAGACACCTTCAAGTGATTACATCCATCACTACACTACTCTACATATGCAAAACCTACTCAACCATTAGCCTTATACACAATAACACCATGAACAAACAAATAATTAACTTCTAATCATTTATTAATACTAAAGATGGATTGATAAAAACCCAAAAATACATACATATGGTCCTCATGGAGTCTAAAACACTCTCCAATATTTAATTCATCATGTAATAGATAGACACTATCAAAATAAATCCAATCATCCTTCTTGGGTCACTTGCAGAATATGGTCAAACCCTTAGTCAGCTTTGAAGCTCAATAACTAAAATTTTACAAATATTCAAAAATTTTAACAAAATATAATGATATACCTTGGATTCATTTACAACTTTGATTTTTATACCACCTTCAAATTCATCCCACATCAAAATTTATAGCCAAAATAGTGGGGACTAGTTTTCCTTTATTAATTCAAATATTTGAATTCCAACAGTCACTATTTAATACAAAATATTTAGACACGTGTATTCATCTTGTGACCCCATATAAAATTTATCAAATTCACTCTATTTATATCCTCAAGAGTTTCCTAGTCTAGAATTTCAATTTTGGTCATTAGTCTTTGATTTGGGCTTCCAAGATTGTGATACTTGGTAGCCTCATGTGCCTTTTATGTACCCTACTATCAGTATCCATTTAGTTAACACTCTTAAACCACTTAGTAACCTTTATTTCCTTTTATATACCCTAATTTTAGTCTCTATTTATTTAATTCTCTTACACCACTTAGTATCCCCATGTGCAATCCAACATTATTGACTTATTGACTTGATTTGCACCATTAATCTCCATCTGCAGGGTTGAATGTATGCTGTTGATCTTTGATCTTCATGATAAAATGCATGAAATTGATCTAATAAAAATATGATAAAATGTGATCCATTTATCTTCTACTAATTTTCCATGTTTATGACACATGTCACCATCATGTTTAATCTTAGGATCCTTTGACTTATTGACCTCATGCTCACTATTAAATCTCCATCTGCATGATTGAATGCTCACCATTAGATATTTGATAGGATCAAGTGAGGTTTAAACCCTTGGATTATATAAGTTCATAATTTATCCTTGATCTGATCGATTGAGGTTTTGATACTTGGCAGCCCTATATAATGGTCACTTGATATTGAAAAATTAGTTAAGTATGAAAACCAGTGAAATCTTCTTGGGAGATCAACTTTGCACTACCATAACTTTTGATATACATCATGTCAATACATAAAAAATATAGAAAATTATATCCTCTCATAGAGGAATCCATTCATATACCAAACTATTATTAAGACCTTTACACGTGTGAATGTTGATGTCATCAATTT
Organism: Torreya grandis; assembly: GCA_037957365.1. Lineage (NCBI taxonomy): Eukaryota > Viridiplantae > Streptophyta > Pinopsida > Cupressales > Taxaceae > Torreya > Torreya grandis. Next base: position 2,007,749 of record JARHVA010000200.1, on the reverse strand, counting down.
GCCTACTCAATGTTATCTTCCAAGATGACTGGGAGAACCTAGACATTGATATGACTGATATAATGAATTACTTTCACTTCCAAAAGAAATCCAAGAACTCATAACAACCCATAGGGTATTTATAGCATGACTATACCACCAATACCATCCATCAACTGCCTCACTAAGTCAAACACTGATGAACCATGTAAGAAGATTGAAGCACATTGAATCATACTTTTCCATTGTCATTCTAACACTCATGTCACCTAATTGACATCCTTGGACACCTTGGATACATCATTTAAAACTCTCTAAAAATCTCCCCCTTTGTCATTGATTTTACCACCAATCACAAAACTTATGCTCACACTCTTTCTCTCTCTTCAGACACTTTCTCCCCCTTTGACATAATGATAAAGTGGGATGTTATTTTGACCCTAAGGACTTGAAAATACTTCAAGGACCACAATAGGAAAGGACCACCTATGATAGATGATAAAAACTCCCCCTAACATTATACATACCTCTTATTACCTTGAACTTCTCAAGCATGCTTCATGACTACACTCTTCTTTGAACATACTCTGCTCTATGAGGAAAAAACATACATGACCACCAAAAATTTCTTAAACTCACCTTGAAAACATTAAGAGGGAGTCCCCCTAAGTCAATTGAGCTTAGGAACACCTTTATCACCTTCAAACCATGTCCAACCATGAATAAAGTTCATACTTGCCTTCAAATTTTATCTCACAATCTACCTCCATGACCTTCAATAGATGAACAAGCCAATATTAAAATAGGAAAGATGAAAAAAGACAACTAAAAAACTCATTTAGGAATAACCATACCTTTTTCATTTATAAAAAATGACCAAAAACCACTCTTCTCTTCACTAGCATTGCCTAAAGGCCTAGTAGACCTACCTGAACCTTGCAACACCCATATATTTCTATGTATACACTTTTATTGTTTAAAATTTAATATATGGAGTAAAATTGTATTCCCCCTCATGCATACCAAAGGTCATCATCCAATTCTTCCTATACACCATAGTTTATTTGTAAACTAACCACCTTATGATCAATGCTAGCTTGTAAAACTTCTTCCACACCTTGAGATCACCAATACACACTTCTAGATAAAATTTTGAGCTTATATTCCTTTGGAAACCCATACTTAATTTAGCTAGGTTTTAGACTTGCATACCCTTAAGCACAAACTAGGAGACCTGAGAGCACACATAAAGCTTCAACTTGTACATAAAAGATATTCAAAGCATGAAACCTCTTTTATTGTTTTTACACCTAGAAACCTCCATATCCTACCTTTAGGACCAAAGTCCTTGAATGTATCTTGAGCACACACAATTTATTCTCCACAATAAATATGTCTCCTAAGAATCGTAGGCAGAGATACCCTACTTCACATGGTTCCTTATAACAATGTGAAATTAGGAGATTCCCACATTTCCTCATATTCTTTATCCTTATTTGACATCTAAAATTAATAATTCTTATTATTCTTCTTATGTTTAAGAGAAACAACTTGCTCATCCACTACAACATTATCCTTCTCTTCTAATATTTTATTGACAACACATGAAGATAACATAGATTCATGATATACCTTTTTAATTAAGGAATCTACCTTGCATTTTAAAACATTATCATCAAATATTGATAACTTATGATATTTATAGTAAGATTGTTCATTAATATTATAATGACCACTTGGACTCATACACATGTCAAAACTAGCCTCAACTAGCACCTTGGTCTTCTCCTTGAGCTTGGTCTCTTCATTCACAACATGAGTATAAAATGAGAGATTCTAGTACTCTTTAACCTCTATAGCATTCTCCACAACAACAAACATACCACTTAGACCTGAAGACTCATCATGAATCACACTTTCCACTTTTGGATTCCATGAGTTAACTATCCTTCTTCCTTGCAGTCTAGGATCTTGAAAGAACTTGTTTTGACTTGATAATCTTTGCTTGCAGAACCTAGAAATGTGACATATCTTCTCACATTTGTAGCAAACCAATATTTTTTAAGTAAACTCAACTTGAATTGCTTTATTTGGATAATGTTTTGTAAAGTGTCCCACATCATGATATTTGAAGTAATCAATCTTGATCACACCACTTGACTAATGATTCCACTCTTTTTTAGTAGGTCTTCTACACTCTTTAGCCCTATGAACAAATTGATTGTAAGTGTAATAATAACCATTGAATTTGTCATACCTCATGGTATTTAGTTGTCTAATCTAATTTATCTTCATTCTACCAAAATCTTCATTCCATGAATGATTGTTGATCTTCAAGGTCTAATTGTCATTGTTTACATTAGTCTTCACCTTGTCTTGATTTTTAATCTTTTATTCTTCTTTGTAACCAAGTCCAGTTCTCTCACTAGCATGGTTTTGACTACTCAGAATGTTATCTAGATCACTTGATCTCTTTTCAAACCTTACAAATGACTTCACCTTATTAGATGTCTTCTCTAACTTAGCTTTCAATGAATAAATTTCAATCACATACCTTGAACACTCATCTTATTTAGCTTTCAAGCTTGTAGATAGGATTTTTAATTGACAACTGAGATGCTTGACTATACCTTCATCCTCCTTCGTGTCTTCTTTTATTCATGCCTCAAACACACTAAATTGATCCTCATAGTCCTTGATTTGTGACTTTATATTCTTGTTAATATTATTCTCAATCTTTAGTTCTTCAATAACATTCCTTAATTTAATGTCACAACCCTCTTTATCTTCTTCATTATCCGTATCACTCTAAGTAGACTCTTTTTGATATGAGAAACTTCCTTCTTATACCATGAAGAGGTATTCATCTTCAATAGGACCATCATCTTTATGATCATACTCTAATTCATTGCCTTCACTCTCATCTGATGTATTGCATTCTTATTTAGTGTAGAGACTCTTCTTGTCCTTGAAGGACTTCTTCTTATTGTCATAATTTTTTAATCCTTTCTTCCTCTTATGAAACCTAAATGTCTTATTTCATTCATCTTGGCCTTGACCATGCTATTCATCATTACTCTTATGCTTATGAGGGCACTTGCTAGCAAAGTATCTTCTCCATAATTGAAATAGTTGAAGGGTAGTTTACCATTATACTTCACTAAGCCTCTTTTCAATTTACTTGTAAACAAAGCTATTAGTTCATCATCAGATATCTCATCATACTTGAATTCTTTACCTTGATTTATCTTCCTCTTTGGATTCATTTATATCTTTAATGTTACTTCCTTCTTTGGTGGTTTGTCCTCATTGAATTTCATCTCATTGGTAGTAAGGATGCCATGCAATTCATCCATCTTAATCTGAGTAAGATCATGAATTTATTCTACAATAGACACTTTTAAATCAAACTTGAGTAAGAGAGACAGTAATAATTTTTTACTATAGTAACTTTATTCAAGCTTCTCTCCAAGACCTATGATAATATTCATAATCTCATCAACTCTCTGTAGAAAGGATGCCATAAAATATTCTTCCTTCATCTTGAGACTCTCAAATTGTCTTTGACAAGTCTACAACTTGGCCAAATTAACCTTTGAATCTCCTTCATAGATGGTATGTAGTGTATCCCATAGTTCCTTGGCAGACTTGCAATGGATTACCTTGGTGAACATAATCTCTAAAAGACCACAAGTGATGGCATTCATTGCCTTATAATTTCTCTCACACAATTTCTTATCTACAACACTAGTTGGAGGATTAGGGGGTGATAAATAACCATCCAAAATGGATTTCCAAATGTCAAACCATAGTGACATGATGTAGGTCTTCATATTTTCACTCTAAAGAGAATAATTAGACCCATTAAACATTGATACTTAGTGGAAAATCCTACTTGTATTTGATGAATACCCATATTATACTTTGGATTACCTTCAAACTATCAAGCCTTTACCAAAGGACCTACTTTGATACCAATTGTTAGAGGTATAATCACTGAGAGGGGGTGGTGAATCAGTGATTCAAAACAATCCAAACTTCAATTCTAATCCTTTTAAACCCTTAATCAAATTATATTAGAATTCATGAAGCACACCATCATTTATAGCAATGAACAAGAAAGATAATCCAAATCACACACATAAAACAAGATATATGTGGGAAATCCTCTTAAGCGGATAAAACCCACTCTCAATCCTATAAACCCATGGACTACTTGTCCTATAAGCTGATTAGAAACATTAAACTTTAGCGAAGCACCCAATTCACAAGGATCACTAGCCCCTAAGGGTGGAAAAACACCTCTTGCCCTATATATTGAGCACCCAAAAAAACACCTATGAAATGAACATTTCTTGATATTTAATTTCCCAACAATTTGATGGAGATATAATGAATATCAACTCTCTTCACCCTACACACACTCTCTAGCCTTCACACCCTCTTAATGCATCCAAAACCACCTTTTAGACCACTCTACACTTCTTCATACATACTCAATTAGAAAACCTACAAAAACTCTATCACAAAATTAGTAACATGACCAAATTGTCATACACACATACCTCACACTCCTTTGATCCTCAATTCATCCATCAAGCTCCCACAATCTTCACCTTTTCTTCAATCACTCTACACAGCTCTATATTTGGATTATCAACTCTTCAAACCTACATGATCATTATTATGACATCAAAATTATGACCTATAGGTCATAGCCACAATCCTCAACCATCTATTCTCATTAATCCATCCACTAGGCACACTCACACTTCTCTTTCTTCCGATCCTCAACTCTAGAAACTATCACCTTTGATTTACTCTTTATAGAGTCTAAATGATTTCAATATTCTTGGTCAGCCATAAGACTTGCATTAAACATTAATGATTCTATAAAACTAATAAATATCTCAATACCAACATCATATGTTGACCATAGCATCCATGGGTTACCCTTAAGCATTTACACCTTTCAAATAGGCCTTAATAGCCCTTATAGGTCTCATGGAGACTTATTCACCCATTTAGCACTTCACCAAGAAAATTAGGAACACAAGACCAATTAAAAATGCATAGGTCCACTCCAAATTACCCCTAAGACACCTTCAAATGTTTAAAACCACCACTACACTCCTTTGCATATGCAAAACCTACTCAACCATTAGCCTTGCACATAAGAACACCATGAACAAATAAAAACTCAATTCATAATCTTTTGTTCATACTAAATATGGATTTATCAAAACCCCAAAAACATAAATATGGTCCCCATGGAGTCTACAACACTCTCTAAAATCTAATTCATCATGAAACATCCAAACACCATCAAAAAAAACTTAATCATCCTTCTCAGGTCACTTGCAGAAGATGATCAAACCCTCTATCAACTTTGAAGCTCAATAAATGAATTTTTACATATAGTCAAACCTTATAACCATTTTTTTTGTATATCCATAGATTATTTTACAACTTTTATTTTTATATCTCCTTCAAATTTATCGTACATCAAAATTTATAGCCAAAATAGTGGGGACTAGTTTTCTTTTGTTAATTCAAATATTTTAATTCAAACAATCACTATTTAATGCAAAAGCTTCATATATGTGTCTTCATCTCATACCCATATAAAATTGATAAAATTTTATTTTTTTCTCTCCTCAAGAGTATCCTAGCCTTGGATTTTAACATTGGCTATTTATCTTTGATCTAGGCTTTCAAGATTGTGACACTTGGTAGCCCTCTGTGCCTCCTATGTACTCTATTGTCAGTGTCCATTCAGCTAACACTTTTACACCACTTTAAATCCCCACATTCCTTATATGTACCCTAATTTTAGTCTTAATTTATTTTATTCTCTTACATCTCTTGGCATCCCCATGTGTAATTTGAGTTTATTGACTTATTGACTTGATTTGCACCGTCAATCTCCATCTACATGGTTAAACATGTGTCATCAATCTTTGAACTACATGATCAAATGTGAATCATTGATATAATAAACATATGATCAAATGTGGTCCATTTATCTATTTTTAATTCACCATGTTTGTGACACATGTCACCATTATGTTTAATCTCAATATCCTTTGACTAATTGACCTCGTGCTCGCTGTTAGATTTTCATCTACATGATTAAACTCCCACCTTAAGATCTTTGATCTGATTGAGTGAGGTATAGACACTTGGTATCCATACATTAATTATTGATCCTTGATCTGATCAAGTGAGGCTTTGAAACTTGGAATCCTTGTATAATGGTCACTTGATATTTTAAAATTAGTTTAGTATCGAAACTAGTAAAATATGCTTGGGAGACCAACTTTGCAATGCCATAACTTTTGTTATACATAATTTCAAGACCTAAAACTTAGACCACATGATCTAATCTCATACAGGAATCCATCCATATACCAAAATTATCCTAATACCTTAACACATGTGAATTATAATGTCATCAATCTACATACTCAACCTTATCTACCAAGATGACTAGGAGAACCTAGATATTCATGTGACTGCTCTAATGAATCCCTTTCACTTCCATAAGCACTCCAATCACTCTTAACACCCCATAATTTATTTGAAACATGACTAATATGATGAATTAATTTCACTTCCATAAGCACTCATAACACCCCATAGGGTCTCTAAAACATGACTATACCATCAATAACATCATCAACTATCTCACTAAGTCAAACAATAAATAAACATGCAAGAACACTAAAGCACACTTTGTCATTATCATTATAACACACATGACACCACATTATCATCCTTAGACACCTTATAGATAACATTGATAATTCTCCAACAACTCAATAAGGTCATCATACATGGTATTATCTTTAAGAGCCTTCTCATGCATCTCTTGGACATGATCATTGGCCAAGATGACATTATTAACACTATCCTCATGGTCTATAGATTCACCATCCAAACTAGAAAAAAAATTCTAGTTCTTCCCAAAAGTCAACTTCTTCTTCATCACTTGAAAGCATACCAAGCTCAACTTCAAACTTGTCATTATTTTATAGGATAACAAGCTGGTCAAATGTTTCACATGCTTGAGTAGACTCATGATAATGCTACAAGTTATATTATTTGAGTCTTATCTTCTGCCCATGAATTCTAACAAGATAAAAATCCAATGTATCCATAAGAAGGCTTACCTCATATTTAGATGTAACCTACTCAACTATTTCATAGTCACTTTCCTCTTCATCAAGACTCAATACATGAGAGCTAGATTGGTATTCTTCTTATTCTTCATGAAGAATGAAAGTTCATTTACCCGTTCAAAATTCAATTCATCATTTTTAATTTGTGCCAAACTTGATTTATCCTCTTCTATGAGGTTTCCAACTTCACCATTTTCATGTTGATATTCACCTTTTTGTTCTAGGGGGATCACATGCTTACCAAGAAAGTCTATTTCTTTCATGAAATTGTGGTAAAAATACTACCATGCCTAATCAATATCTTCTTATTCATTATTTTTAATGGAATCACTTGGACAAGGGATTATTTCCATGTTAGCTTGTATTCCACCCTCAATACAATCTCTCTTATCATCCTTGAAGATTGTTTTGCCTCCCTCTCGATAAAGAGGAGTACCAATAAGTATTTCCTCATTATACACACTAGAAACACTATCCTCATAACCTTATTGAGGCTCAATTTTATCTAATTGGTTTGAATTTTCAAGTTTTTCCACCTCAACACCTTGTACTGATGAACCTCTATCAGGTCTAAATGTCCATTTTTATGCTCTTAATATAATTGATTCTCCTTCACAAAAGGAGAGGGTGGGAGGGAAAGATAATTTTCTTGGTTGAAACCTTATAAAGTGTCCTTATAACTTAGGAATTTGGGAGTATTAGGTTGAGCATGATGTTATTGAAGGGATGGAGAAGAGAACTGAATTAAAGATGTTGTATTCTTCTCTTTCCACTATTCAATTGATTTATCAAACTTGAAGGTGTCTTGAAATTCATAGATGTATATAAATTGAAGAATAGGTGAAGAGCTTAAAGGATTTGAGATATATTTTGAATTAAATTATATACACTTCTCCTTTTTTTGACTTTGGATAGGCATGAGAGAAGGTTCTTTCTCAAGAATAGGCATGACATAATTAGGGGTGTTAGTTCAAGAACGTCTCCATGATGAGATGGATTGAGTCTCTTTAGGGAGAGTAGATGTTGCTTGAATAGGATTTGGCTCTTGAGGAATGAAGGTTTGAAACATGGGTGTAAAAGAGACATAACAAGGATTTTGATTGTATTGGATAGGCTCTCCTTCCCACCTCATTAGTCTATCTTCCACTATGTGTATCAACCCCTTAAATTTAATCCTTTTATTGGCTGGATGATCTTCCTTCTCAACACTTTCCCACACTTTCCAAAAGCCTTGCAAGATCTCTATATCCTTATGAATTGGATAAATAGGAGAAACTACACCATATTCTACTTCTCTATCAGTCTTTGTCATCATCTTTACAAGTTCTAGTATGATTTGTTTAAAGTTAGATAAAAGCGAAGAAGGATGACATAGTTTTGTTACAGTTGATTATAGGGATAGGTGGGTTATTGCTAAATTTGGTAGACATTTGTTTTAGGGTTACTTGAGGAGAAGCCTTAAACAACATTAACTTGAAAAGACTGATATGAAGGTACAAAAGAAGCATTTTGATCATATGAGTAATGATACATACCAATTTTTTAATTTTGAGTCACTTGGACTGGCTATAGCAGTTGAGATTCACTTGAAGTCACCATTGATGTTTGAGCTATTTATTTTAAAGGTTGATGTATTGAAGGAAAACACCAAACATTACTTTTTATGGATGATAATACAGTCTCATCATGCATGCTAAAACTATTATAGCTCAAATTTGCACCCTTGAGAGGGTGTTTCAAGCCCTCTCACTTGAGTTATACATTGGGATTAGTCTTAGGTTGTGGGTGATCTTTAAATGGACTAAACCTCTAGATTATAGGGATATCTCACCTTGATGTATCAATTATGCTCACAAATACACTACTAGATTGTAGAGGAAAAAGGATAAGAATAACATGAAATAAAACTAATAGGTGATACACCAAATCAATTGATCACTACTAACCAGATGCATGTACACATGTATAACATGAGACTAATTTTAATATACACTTCTCCCAATTTGAATCTCTTATATAAAAATTTCAATGTGGAGGTTGTGACAGATGTTTAGGCTAGAAATACTAATCAAGAGGTCTAGAATGACACTAAAAAATAGGAAAAATAACCTTCACACTTCACTTAAACACTTCACATGACCTACAAAATAAGCTTTCAAACTGCATATATGTGTTAGGATAGGATAACATATCAAGGAAGACTAATCTAATCACTTAACAAGATACATTATCCATGAATACACACTAATTATAGTCAAAAGAAGATATAAAAATAGTAGCCTTTATTGATCCAATTAATTTAAATGAGCATTCACCATATTTAGGTGTAGGATCCATTACATATCCAAACAAGGATGCATATATAGAGAAAGAGCAAGAGAGAGACACAAACATTATAGAAGTCTTATCATGATGAATAAATTTACAATGAAAAAATGAAGTGAAACTAGGCCTATTATAGTTGTGTTTTCAAGTTACTTATTAACCCTCAAATACATGTGTTGATGTAGTTCATCATGAGGGGTGGCATAAGAGAGACTCCTTATATTCTTTTCTTGAAACTGCCATATTCTTCTTGATTGAAGAATGATAAGTGGAATTTTTGGTTAATAACTCACCTTAAACTACATTTTTCTCCTCTTATTAACACTTTAAATCTATTTATGGGTTGTTCATATTGATTTTACAATGATCATCTGTAATGGTCTTGATATACAATATATGCAGAAATACCCTTAAGGTAGGGAAACACCATATAATACTCCTTTAGGAAGGAATAACTCCACAATGTCTCTTCAAGGGGACAACCTCCAATATCCTCATACAATAGAAGACTCAATGCTTAATTGATATATTTACCATGATATTCATCTCCTATATATATACATCTATCTAACCCATGGATGGGTAACCTCCTAATCCAATGTAGGCTGACCATGACCCAATGTAATACTTCCACAAGTTACTCTATTATCCTAATATATTGTACCCATATAACTAATTAAGGGGATGTGTGCCACATGTTAGCATCTCCATCAGCCCATATATCGTATCCATAGGTACATAACATTACTTCCCTCCTTGACATGTTTTGTCCTCAAAACATAAGAAGAAACCAAATAATGAGTGTGCTTCAAATCATTTCACACTTGTCTCTAACCTCGATCATCTAACCATCCATATGTGATCTTGGCAGGTTATAGCTCTCTAAGCTTGTTTCCAAATTCCCTTGTGCTCTTCTGTTTGCATTTATGATCATAATTATACTACTTTGGTATCTAATCATAATTATTCCTCTTTTTATTCCATGTACCATATTCTGCTGTGCTACTCTGATTCCAAACCATGACCATAGTAGGTATTCTTCCATGCCTAGTCATAGTGATTTCCCATTCATTCCATGTGCCATAGTATTTTTTCTTTGGATTCCATGCATATCCATAATGATTGGAAGTTTTATTTTCTATATAGACAAAATGATTGTTATTATGACACTTCCTCACCTGGTTCCATGATTGTTTCCTCTCATGATGATGTGGGTGTCTATATACCTCAACCTTATCCAATATTTTGACCTTATCCACCTTTGCTTCTACCTCTTCCACCTTTTCCTTCTTTGTCTCTTGAGTAGATGAAGTGCTCATTTGTAGTGTGTCTTTATCTATATCATCTGAATCTTCATCATGTTCTTCATCACCTGGTTCAATCTCATTCTTATGATCTACTTGGATTGTTATTGGTGACTTTTTCATTATGATATCTTGTAAAGTGATCTTCTTTTTCTTATACCAAAACTTCATGAACTTTTTATGAACATTAATATTCATTGTTCCCAAAGAATCTAACCATGGATATCCAAGAACTATATCAACATCATCCATATCCAAAGCATAAAAATTTGAATGCAAAACATATTTTTCCATAATGAGATTCAGATCTTCAAACATTGAAATATTCTTACCATCTACTTGAACCTCTTTGATATTCTTTGCTTGAACATGTAGATGCTTGGCCACATTTATGTTAATGAAGTTATACTTTCTGGTAGGGTTTATGGACACAACCACCTTCTTCTTTTGAATGCATCCATGAAATTGAAAAATTGACTCAGATTTCTTTGGATCCAAATTATTTGAACCCTTCTTTTCTTCTTCTTCTTCATATGCTTCTTCTTCTATTGCTTATTCTACTTCTTCTTCTTGTTTTTCTACTGATTCTTCTATTTCTTCTTCTTCTTTTTCTACTTCTTCTTCTACTACTTCTTCTTTTTCTACATCCTCTTTTTTGTTTATATCCCATCGATCTAGGAAGGTTTTCTCCATTGCTTCCCATGAAGAATACTGTTGTGCAAAGCTTAATTCATTAGTCCACCAATGTTCTGCAAGCCCAGACAAAGAAAAACATAATTCTATTTTCCATAAAATTTTCTTAGTATTCTTCTCCTTAAAATTGAGCCACCATTCTCTAGCATCAACATCATCTTCCATTGAAAATTTTTGCAACTCCATGATCCACAGAAAAAAATTAAGGTTCATGAAACCCTAAAATATCAAAACTGATCCATAAAATCACAAAAAATCACTCAAAACAACTTTAAAAATTCTAAATTTTTGACTGTACGTCTCTTATATCTTCTTACATCTCCAGTAAAAATCTCTTATTAAAATTCCCTATATTTCAGAAGATATAGCAAAATTATTATAAACCCTAAAATAGCAATAACTCCCTCAAAACAAATAAAACAATCTCGATTTTTTTACTGTGACTTATTTGAAATATTATCCATATCTAGTAAAAAATTTGTGGAAAAATTAGCAACCAATAAAAATTTATTGATGATTAAAAAAAAATAGGGTTTCACTCCACAAATTGCCCAAATTGAAGCTTTGATACCACTTGTAATGGTCTTGATATACAATATATGCAGAAATACCCTTAAGGTAGGGAAACACCATATAATACTCCTTTAGGAAGGAATAACTCCACAATGTCTCTTCAAGGGGACAACCTCCAATATCCTCATACAATAAAAGACTCAATGCTTACTTGATATATTTACCATGATATTCATCTCCTATATATATACATCTATCTAACCCATGGATGGGTAACCTCCTAATCCAATGTAGGCCGACCATTACCCAATGTAATACTTCCACAAGTTACTCTATTATCCTAATATATTGTACCCATATAACTAACTAAGGTGATGTGTGCCACATGTTGGCATCTCCATCAACCCATATATCATATCCCTAGGTACATAACATCATCATGTTTCATTAGGTGTCTTGAAGCTCATCAACCTCATTACACCATCTCCCTCAAAGTTATTTCAATGATATACTAACATATCCTACTCAAGCCTATTTTAGTCACCTAATTGTATTTGTCCATTTCTAATAAGGCTCAAAAATTCATCAAAAATAACTCTTAGTGGTGTTTCAATGGCTCTCAATATCTCCCTAATCCTTCATAGGTTTGCAATTAAGCATTATTGAATAATATAGTAGTACAGTCACCTTTTGATCAACTTAGTGACTTGAAAGGATCATACATCATCTTGGGAGGTTTGTAAAAAGAGAATAATATTCCATAATTTTTTTTATGTACTCAAAGTCCATATCTATTGGTTTTCACACTTTCACATACTCTAATACCACTTGCATCTAGACCTACACCATGCCTTTTAGGCTCACTTGTGTGCTATTTTCCCCTCACATGTGCCATAAATTGTCTTGATAAAGTGCCCATAGGATATATATAGGTCATAAAATTTAATAAAATTTCATTTCCATCCATTTTGAATTCTTGGATGTCTTATTTCCTCCATCGGGTCACCTTTAGGGTTTTACAAGGGTTTTAAGCCTATCTCATTCTTTGGGATTGTTCATAAAGAACATTTCCTATTTATATCTCCTAATACCACAATATATAATTAATATGACCTAAAAATCACCTAAAAATTCTAAATGGTCCCATGTAAAACCTCCTCCATGTGATAATCAAAATAGTGTGTTCTCTCGATCTCCTTTCTAAGGTGAAAGGAGGGTTTTGAGATGCTTGTCATCTTAATGATTGTTCATATAGGTGTGGGGCTAGTTGAATTAAATAGTGAAATGTTTTTGGAGTATGATGCCCCTTTAATCACCTCTAAATTTCATTTTCCACCATGCACTTCCCCTTAGAAGTTTTGAGCTTCATAAAATGACCTCTCAGGCATAAAGGACTATGTGTGAGACTAAGAAAGAGGATTTTTGGACCAAAAATCCTCAAAGTGTGTTTTATAGTTATAAATGACTCAAATGGATCTAAAAAATCTCCCATGGAATTATCTAACACCTATTATAACAAATTTATAATTCAAAAGGTTTGAAACCTATCTTAATCTATAGTGAAGGTTTATAAGCAATTAGGCCAAATTGACCCTAGTAATCTTGCTTGGAGGTTTTATTCACTTTTTAATGATTTCAATCATTTTAGGAATATTTATTGGATTTTATCAGACCTTGGAAAGATCTTGACTCTTTAAATTACTTCAAAACCTATAGGATTACTTCATATTTTGTACATAGGAACGTAGGTCTTCATGGAGGCCTAATACCTTGTTAAGCCTGAGAATGGCTTCAACTGAGTGGTTGTTTTTCTTGTTAGAGGTAAAATCACTAAGAGTGGGGGGTGAATTAGTGAGCCCAGATGTTTCAATTTCAATTCCAATCCTTTCAAACTATTAAATAGTCCACATTACCCTTCTACTCAAGCACAATTTGTTTAAACACTTCTCTACACATAATTACCATAAATGAAAACATAGTTAAACTCTAACACTTTGATCATACTTAATATGATTGTTAAAACTTTTCTAATTATCAAATATCATCCTCATGGAGTCTGAAACACTTAAAAATAGATAACTCATCATTAGACATCGAAATACCATTAGAAAGAGCTCAAACATCCTTCCCAGGTTCTTTACAAATAAATGTTGAACACATAGTAACATTTGAACCTTCATAACTTTGACTATACACACTTTCAAATATTCAAATTTATATTTATAGATTAATCTTAGAGTCCTATAAATTTTTTATTTGTACACCATGAGAAAATTCTACATATATTGAAAGATATGGCCCAAAAAAAAACACTAGTCTTTCTTTTAGTAAATTCAAAAATTTGAATTCAAACGGTCACAATTAAACCTTGAACACCATGTCCTCATTTCTTAGATAAATCATGAAAATTTTATCTTTTTTGAACTTTAAATCATATTTTATCTCTACCCAAATGTTAAACTTTGAATACTTGGCCTCGTCTCTTGTAATCTTACAATCTTGATCACACACACTCCATCGATCTCTTTGAGATTGTCCTTGCTTTAACAATGATAGACAACTGTCACTTTGAAATATTGAATTTAATACACACCTTGTTATTGATTAGTATGAAAACCCACTCACCATTTATCCTTGGAATAAACTCTATCTATATCTTTGCTCAATGTTAAAATTTGAACACTTGTCCTTATCTCGCTGCTTCTAGACATCCTAGAATGAAAATGCTCCATCGATCCTTTTATAAGAATCTCAATATTTAACTTCATTAACCATTATACACCTTAAAATCATCTCACTCAATACACACTATTATATTAACCTTGTATGATCACTTGTGAACCATTGGATATTTATTTGGTCCTGATCTTTAACATCGTGTAAAATAGACTAAGTATGGGGACCATTGCTATCTACCTGGAAGGCCAACTTTGGACCTCAAATTTTTTTATTGCACTTAGACACATGATCTAAAATTTGGACCATATGATCTCCTCACATAGGATAATACATACATGTTTCAAAATACTCCTGAAACCTTAGTGCATGTGAGATATAATGCCATTAATCTTCTTACTTACATTTATCTACCATAGAGCCAACTATGTCAATCAATTGCTTGGGAGGCCAACTTTGAACATGCATATATTTTGATGAAATTCATCACATGAATTGAAATTTATGACATATCAAATAGGCAAACAAATAAATAAACCTATATTATCAACTTCTCCTAAAACATCCACACATGTGAGATATGTCATCATTAAACTGCTTACTCAGCTCTTTCTTACCTCATGCAAATTTGGCTATGGGAAAACACTATCAAACTTATTGGGAGCCCAAATTTGAACTTGAATATATTTTGTAATGTTTAGTTACATGACTTAATATTTAATTCATAATATCTAGGTATAAATGTGATCATAACCATATGACCAACTCCCCTTGACTCATCCATATGTGATAATGGTGACATCAACAAACTACCTACTCAGATTTTTTACCACTAAACCTAAAATGTCTAGATGAAAACAATGATCAACCAGATTAAATCCAATCATGTAAAAAAACACTCAAATCAATATAAAACCTCTTAAATGACCCTTTTAACATACTAAAAACACTATACTCATCCCTAAACATCTCTAGCCATGTCAAAACTGAAGATCAACCAAGCCTCCTTCAAGCATACTAGGACAAGCACATTGCACACTTTGTCATTATCACTTCAACTATTAAGGAACTTAATCTACTCACTAGGACACCTACATGATACCACCATTACATCATTTATAACTCTCCAACAATCTCCCCCTTTTTCATTGATGTCAACACCCATCAATATAAAGCTCACCTTTCTTCTCTCTCTTCAAGCACTCTCACAATAAGAACATTCTCCCCCTTTGAAACAATGATAAAGTGGGCACCAACTGATATTTATGACCTAAAAATACTACCAAAAGGATAGTTACACCTTATAAATATGATACAAACTCCCCCTTACCTTGAGCCTACCTTTTCTTGCCTTACAACTTCCTCTTGCTCCATGACAACATTCTCTTCAACCAAGCACAAAAACCAATGAAGAAAGAACACATAAAAGTATTTAAATTTGATGTAACTCACAAATAAATATTTGATAGGGACTACCCCTTATATTTTTTAGCAATTTCATCACTTGAGCATTTTTAGATCTCCATACACCATGAATAACCACCATACAAGTTTACTAGCCTTCTCTCTCAAACCATCTCAATAAATTCCAATATAACTTCATGATACTTACCAAATAGGAAACATGCACTAAAAAAATTTTATAACTCACCTTGAAATACTAATGCCTTGATATTTTGGAGAAACTAAACAAAAAAAGCACTCTTACTTTTACTAGACCTATCTAGTCTCCTTGTAACTCTACCTAGAACTTGCAGAGCTGACAACTTTTAGTATACATAACATCAAGTCCTAAAACTTAATATCTATATCAATATCATATTCTCCATCAAGTACACCAATTTTTAACAACTAGATCATCCTCTAAAATGTACTTTCTTCATAAACCTACTAGCCAATTAGGCCTCCATCTTGACCAAAAACATGAATAATTTAAAAACCACAAACCTTAAAATCTATATGAAGCTTTATTTTACAACCAATTTGGCCCATTCAACCTATTAAAAATCCTCAAACCTTAACTCGTAAGGTAAACCACTTTTTTAGCATAGCTCAAAACCTAGAATCTTAAAACAAGTAGAGTCAACAAACCTCCTTCTGGTCAATGCACACCTTTAAAACTTATTATACACCTAGATAAAACCATTACACACTTCTATACCAAGATTTGAGCTTCCATATATTTTTTAACCCATACATCCTATAAACCATTTTAGGACCTGTATACTCTTAAGCACAAGCTGGGAAACCTGATAGCAAACAAAAATATCCAATTTGACTTCAACATTCCTTCAGACCATAAAACCACCTAGAGCACACTAGAATAAGGTCAATATAAATTTTTATGTAAAAACATCATCTTGACAAATCACAAATCCTCTTTTTCCACTTGAAAACCTTCAATTTGACCCTACAGATTGACCATATATAGTTATGACATCAGCTGACATCACCATAACATATCTTCCACTTGGACATACCTGATCCAACTAAAAACATTCATCTTTAGCCTTCTAGGAGCATCTGAAGAAAACCACATCAACACTTGCTTTTCTACTGAAAGAAGTCTCTTAAAAATCATAGATATAGACATCCTTTTCATCACAATTCTCTAAAACAAAGTAAATCTAGGAGTGGCCCACATCTTCTCAATAACCATTGGAATCCTCTTATAGCTATAAAAATTCTTACTCTTATTCTTCTTATTCTTCTTCGTCTTAGTCTAAACTATGAAAACTAGTTCCTTTTTTATATCACTCTCCTTTTCTTCTAAGATAGAATTGACAACACATGGAGGAATTATGGAATCTTGGCATACCTTTCATTTGAAGAATCAACCTTGCAGTTCATAAGAAGTCTAATGGATTTAGACACAATTGTCTTATCATGACATCGTGACCACTTATAATGAAGATTTTCAAGAATTAAGAAGGCTCAACATAGAAAACATGAAGTTGAGGATAGATCTTGAAGAATAAAAAAAAGAAAAAGAAAAATTAGAGTCCATCCTCTAAGTAGCTTGTGATATAAGAGATAAATTTCTAGCCTACAAGAGACCTACCTTAGAATATAGTATTTTTATCCATGAGTATTTCATTAGATGGAAATTACTAAGGATTTCCTATGGACTACCTCATGACCTGGGGGATGAAAAGGAATTCATGGAAGCTTATTAGAATAGTATCCTAGAGTAACAAAATTTATTATGTGAATTCTATTTATGTATCATTATCTTGGGTAATATTTCTTCTTTCTTGATCAATCTATTTGTAGGAGAATCTTATCTTAGAGATTACATTTCTACCCTACAAAACCGAATTACATTGAGCACAACAATTGATGAATATTTTGAGCAAGTAAAGATTATTGGAATTTATATAAGAGCTCAATTTCCTGATGTAAAGGAGTGAATTGTGTAGTTTAGAAGCCTTATATACCAACCAACATTCAAGGAACACTATCCAAGAGTTATATAGAATAGTATCATAGATTTTGAAGAATATGTGCAATACCATTTGAATGAAGCATTGACTTTCTATGATAAAATATGGAATACCTTGAATATCACATTAAAAATAAGAGAGGTGATTTATTCGACCAACCTTAGATGGATTTTTAGAAGAGCTAGGGTTATTTTTGAGATAATTCAACAATTCAAATAGATATACATATAGGCATGGATAGGTATGAGATTCAGATCTATGCTCATCCTTAGCCCTATGTCTCTATGGTAGAGTGTGACATATCAGTCCATTAAGTAATTTTAAAAATGGATAAAAATAATTCAGAGACATAAAGGGTTTGTTGATCCACTAGAGAAAAATTGGGACACATACTATGATGTCTAAAATCTCAACCAAAATTTGATAAATCCAGTGCTCGATCATGAGCAAGGAAAAAATTAGATTGCAAGGGGACTTTCAAGAAGTAAAGTGTGTGGGAATGATGATCCCATAGAATGGATCATTATATCCAAGTAATCACATTATTTATCCCCTCAAACTAGCTCTAGAGTCTACCAGTTTGACTCTGGAATCTACCAGTCTGGCTTTGGAGTCTACCAATTTGGCTATGGAGTATGTCAACATAGCTCTAAAATCACTCAAGCTAGGAACAAAGATCATTGAAGGACGTTTTGAATTTTTTCCACTAATGAATACATCATGTTTGCTTAATCAATAACCTTTTAAACCACTTTAATTTAATTCTAGATTCATGAATAAACTTACCAAATATAGTATTCATGTTTATAGATATAATATTTATAGTAACATTTTGTAAAGGCATCACTATGAATATTATGAGAGCTAGATACCAGATCATATATGAACACAACTAAATATATTATAACTATAAATAGTTAAGAGCTCTACATGCACACCTGCACATCTCTTCCACCATTTCACCTTGAAAAGTGGAAGGGAATGTAACTTCTTTTCTATATTTTAATAAATCAGATGTAGTTAAGAATATTGTTAGGGACTAACTATTATGGTCAGTTATTATAGAATATTTATAATTATATCCATCATATTTTGATTGATTTGTATTTATTCAGTCAGTAAGAAATTCATAGACATTAAGATTAATTGTAGTTGTTGAAGTATTTTTTGGATTGTAAGCATTTTTTGAAGTTAATGAAGTTTTGAAGTTCCTAAAAGACTAAGTGTGACCTACATCTTGTTCTAAGAGAGATCAAGGCCCCATTTAATAGAGAAAGTGGGATTATTTTTTGGTGTTTTATGTTTTGTATTATTGTTATTTAATCTTCTATGTATTTGTATTAAATGTGTGATTTAATCTAGCCTGTAGGTCTATGTGTGTGTGTTTCTATTTTAAGATACTTTTTGTATTTTAAATTCTAATATTTCCTTTCAATTACCTCCTTCTAGGCACCATTTCAATTCAAAATATATATTAACGTGTGTTTTCCTTTATAAAAAAATGTGTTCATTTCCAAGAACCATTTAAGTTCAACAAATAGATTAAAGTGTATTTTCCTTTATGAGCAAGTGTGTTTCTTCTTAAGCAAGTGTTTTTACTTTTCTTGTCATCATTTCAATTTTTCATAGAGTGTTTCCAGTATAAGTAATTAGATATATTTCAATTAAATTTAACTAGAGTATACCTTTAGGGATAAATGATCTACAACTCCTCCCCAATAGATAATTATTAGTTACTATTATTGACACTTACTATTATCTACCATTGGAAACCAACCCTAGTTTGATATGAAATAAACTAAATTGAGTTGATCTAAATGAATATATTTATGAAACCCATCAAGAACCATCACCATTTTTACTTCTCGAGCCATCAAATTAAATCTATCATGCTCAATCAATATCTTATTAAGACTTCATGAGTTTAGGTATAATAGAATTTTCCTCATGTATACGATAAGTACTCAACCTTGTTTCTTCCATGTGGTCATATGGGTAAACCTTATAGAATTTATTTTCCAAATAATCAATAAAAATGTCTATAAATTCATCCAAGGATGTAATTTCCTTATGAATAACACCATCTTCCTCTATATCATTTATAATACAATTCATATTAACAAGACTAGGCATATATGGCTCAATATGATCTTAGGAGATAGGTTCAACCTTGATGGTTACCCTTGTCCCATATATAATCCTAAGAATCATATGTGACCAATATGAAGATAAATATTCCCCCATTTTTTCAATAAAATATCTAGAAAGGAACGTGGAAAAATAAGTAGGGAGATTAATGACTGAAATATCTTACTGACTCCCAATGTTTTAATATAAATACCATATAATTGGACAAACCCCTTAGTGACTGGTGTTTATTATATGCATAATAAGTCAATAATATTTTTGGGAATATTAGAAATACTAGCTCTAGAATCAATCATAGAATTATGCACAAATGATTACCAATGATTAGGGAGATGTAGAAAATAAGTGGCTTATTGATATTACTTATTTATCCTTCCTCTAGCTAGCATAAACTTGTAGGAGAAGTTGATCCACATTTTGTAGGTTTAATTGCGTAATAAAAATGGTTCAAGGCCTCTTTCAATAAATCCATTTATGATATAATGTAGAGTGTTTCCCACATAGTCACATTTAAACTGGTTCTTTTCATTTGCTCCACTATACTAAATGAAATATGACCAACCTTTGACTGAACCTTGGTAAAAAAAAACATCTTATTTTAATTATCAATCAATTTGATGCTGATTTTTAGACTGATTGTCCCTCCTAATGGCTTAATTTTCTTGTAACTTAGAAGATTTAGTAGTTGTACCTTATTTTGAAGCCTCTTGTCTTGTTTGAGAAGTTGATGTTTGACCAACCATGGAATATGTTTCTCCTTTCATTGTTATCTTCTTATACCTTGTGTTGTATGCAATTAGATTGCCTCCCTTATATACTACTTCATTATGATTCTCTTTCCAATTTAATAAAATAGACTCATTTGTCACTAGTTATTGAGATTCTTCCCCTCTTGGTGATGATTCCACTTGTTGTTATTGAAGTACTGATGCACTTTGAACCATTAAATCTTGAATAAGAATCCCATTTGAACAAGTATTTTAATTTTGGGGCTAGTTACGTTGGTAACACCACTCATAATATTGAGTTAGGTTGTTTTAAATATGAACAATAACATTGGAAGAACATCTAACAACTAACTTTTGGGTGTTCAAGGGCTTATTATAACTTATTTGGCATTGTCCTTGGGTATTACCTTGATAAGGCTACCTATTGGGCTGATATTCTTGATTAAAAGGTTGATAAGGTCTACCATGATAGGCTTGCTACCTTTTCAAATCCACCAAATCATTTTCAAAACTTTATAACAATGTTTTAACTTCATGAAAATCATTAGAAGGGGTAATATATAGTGTTGGTTGACTTATTACTCTGAGAAGAGGTGATAAAGTGGATTGATTATGTGGAGGCTTAGGAAAAAGAGGCATAAATGGTTTAAGAGATATTTTTCCATCTTATATTAGGAAATTTTTAGATCTTATATCTACCTCATAGTCATCAGGTAAAATGGTTCCTCCCATGGACTAAATCATAACAACCACATCACTATTAAAGGATCCCAAAAAGTACATAAATGTAGTGCTTGGAGAAGACTTGACTAGAGGTGGAATCCTATCCCAGGTGTTCTAAAATCTAAAAGTGAAGTCTATCATGAATTCATGAGGAGATATTTGAATAGTGGTAAGTTGTTCCATCAAGGATAAATGGTCACTTTTATCCTCAAACTATTTTCAAAGCTTATCTCCTAGTTCATCTCAGTTATGTATTGAAATGGATTACAACCCCATATACCATTGAATTATTTTACCTTTAAAATAAGTGGCAAGGAGTCCCACAGTTACATTGTCTGCTACAATGTTATGAACTGAGTATATATTATCAATGTCTTGAATGTGTTCTATAAGAGTAGTGACATTTTCACCAATGAAATAAGATATAATTTTTCAAGGCTACTAATGTAATTTCATCATGTTGATAAAAAAAGAAATATACCTCCATTTAAGGTGAAAAATATTTTATTTATTTGTTATGCCATCAATGGAATAGGAAATAACCTTTCTCTTAGCTCTAGGAAACCTACCCAAGGGAGATGTGGATTGGGATCTTAAAGGAAGTGACCTAGATCTTCTAGTTCTCCTTCTTGGTGGAGACAAAATTAAGTCATAAAATTGATAACCATTACCTTCTTAAGAATCTATTATCTCTACTTTTGTCATAATAAGATAGGATTTATTTGAAACTAGGAACTTGTGGTGTCACTAGGTGCTTGCAGAATGACTTCAAATATGTAACTTGCCAAGAATAGAACCAACTTTCTCAACTAAAATTCTTGACCCAATGGAATTGGGTGTCCAACTAAACATGATAAAAAATATTTTCAAATGAATCTTGCACCCATTTAATTAGTAAGATGATTCATTTCAATAATAAGAACATCTCTAAGGTGAGGGACCTTGGCTCCTTGGGACAAATTTTTGGAGAAGGATAACTCATGTCTAAACTAAGTGCACTTGATGTAAGATCATCCTACAGACCTAAAACACCACTAGAAAGACTTATTTATAATTGATACTAAACTTCTTGTCATGGAAAAATGGATAGAGGAAAACTAAAAATCACAAATGGTGATGACCAAAGCTTAGGCAACTCTTCAACTTGCTTCAATCAACATAAGACAACTTTTAGAATTAATAACTTGTGTACATAATATTCAACTCAAACGCCTCTTACATAAGTAATTTACATGAAGGTAATATTTATAACATAGATCTAAAAGGGACCACAAATCACCTTGAAAAGGCTCAGATGGTGAGAATCCATAGCTAATTTTGTATAAACTTGATTATACTCAACATACAACATGTAAAATAAAGTGTTATACATCTGCATGAAGGTAAGAAGGATTGGACAACACTAAGAGAGAAAAAATAAAATCCATGATTAAATATCAAAAACCCCAATGTTATACACAACATGCAATAAAATTTAAAAAAGGAAAATCAATTCTTTATTAATGTTGAGGTTAAATCCTATGTTACAATCTTCAAATACGCAGAATTTTGTTACATCAAAGTAGAGGGACCTTTTTCAATCAACAAAAAAATGAGCAATGTGAAGTCACTACACCAAACCTTCATCCATTATATATCCTAAAAAAAGATATCTCTATTAGGTATAGTTCCTTTGAAATCTAACACATTTCCACAGACAAATTTAACACACCTACCAATAAGTTAGAAAAGGATAAATTGAAATTAGTTCACAAGGAATTTTGAGGTGTATTTTTGTTATGAAATTTATTGGATATGATTATATCCTTTACATGACTATGTAATGGATAACCCTTTGATTAGATAGAAATATATCATTGTGTCATATAAAATCCTTCTTCTGCATATGCAATTTCAAAAAAATATGTACTATACTATTATTGGTTGAACGTGATAGTTATATTATTCCATAAGGTGTTAAATTACATCAACAGACTCTCACACTATATTCACACAAAGATGGATTTATTGACTTATAAAACATTGGGGCAATGACACCACAACTCAACCAAGATAAAATATAAGGATAATATGAAGCATAAGTTATCCTCTTCATCTAGGATCATGTGCAAAATATAACCCACACATAATGCACCATCTAACCCTACCACACATAACAACCTTAAAAAGGTCATGCAACACAAGAAGACTCTGAATAATTTTACACTAGATAAAGGTAAAAATAACCAAGGTGAAAATCATTCCATGGACATTGTACAAGATCATACAATGTTTGTAAATGTGACATGTAACAATATTTGATTTTCTTACATCAAGTCTCATGCCAACAAATCACATTAATTTAGACATCACTTATATGAGCACTAATACCACTACCATAAACACCTCTGAGGAGTGAGAATATATCATTCGCAATAAGTTTTGGTTGAAGGGCCGACCTCATCATTTCATCATTAATAGTGAGATCTATAAGAACATCATTGCACAAGTTAAATCCCAAGGTTTAGGCATTTCCACCAAAATAAACTCTAAACCATATGCAAAAAGATGGCTTAAGCAAGGGAAGGATATAAAAGTTCAGAAAAAATGAAATTTCTATTACAAATCAATCCTATAGATGACATAGTCACTTGTAATGTCACACCACTTGAGGTTTGTGACATTTTACTTGGAACTTTATATTTTTATGATTGTAATGCTACATATCAAGCAAAGTCACAGTGACAAACTATTCATGTCAAGGATAATTTATTAAAGGATTAATCTCTATTGAGGTATGTTTCTATTTTTGGTGTTGAAGAATTAATGTTGTCATTGATGTCAAAGTCAAATATGGGTGTCAAGTTCAAGAGTTAAGACCATGTTTGGTGGAGTGGTATAGAAGTATTATGTTATGATAAGAGAAATTTGAAGGCAAAATTTTGTTTATATATTGAGAGATAATTTTAAGGCAACGTATAAAATATTTTGAGTTTGATGTCATGTCAAAATTAAGATCATGATGCAAGGTAAGCTACTGTTTAGTATTAGGTATCTTGAGAAGCCTAGTCTAATCCTGTGAGAAGGTGTATGCATAAAACATAGTGAAGTTTGGTGAATTTTGTCATTAAAGGCATGTGAGATTGTATACATTTGTGTAAATATGAAAAGGAGGAAAATAATCCTTCAGAATAATTCCAAGGTTAGTTTTGATGCTTAGTCCTTGCATTGAGAAACTTAATGCGAAGGCATAGGCCTAGTAACATGATGAGATGAGTAGTATGAGACTTGTGTACATAATGTTTGTAATGAGTGAGAATTTTATGAGGTTTTTATAATATTACAAGTGGTTTTAAAGTGTGTTCAAGGCCTACGTATGAATGGTAGTTTAAGATCTAGTGTGCAAAGAGATCTAGTGTGACCTAATGAGGGGTAAAGTTTAGTTACCAAGGTGTCAAATCTCATAATAAAATTATAAAATGTGTGAGAGGTTGTTTTAAGTGTTTTTACCAAGTTTTAGGTCATATCTAAAGGATAAATCATTAAAATTGGTGTTGAGGT
Organism: Torreya grandis; assembly: GCA_037957365.1. NCBI lineage: Eukaryota > Viridiplantae > Streptophyta > Pinopsida > Cupressales > Taxaceae > Torreya > Torreya grandis. The sequence goes on along the minus strand of JARHVA010000200.1, from coordinate 1,982,496 downwards.
CCTCTGTGTGCATAGAATGGGGTGTTGCAGACTTGAGAAGGTTTTTCTTATGCTTGTTAGCACATGAAATTTTTTCATGATATCCTTATAAGTTCATGGAAGTTTTGGAAGGTTAGTATATTAAATTTAATATAATTATTTTTGTATTTTAGTGTAAATCCTTTATGAATGATTGCTAAGAAGGGAAACTAGTCAAAACCCTCTTAAAACCCTCATAATGAATCGATAGAAAAGATCTTGTCAATTATGGATTAGAATGGTTTTTTTGACCTAGTTTTACATTTGGAACATGTAAATGACTCTTCCAAGTTTCTCTAGGTGGTATTATTTTTTCAAAATAATGAGTAGAAGCTACAAAAAACCCCTTATTTCTCAAAATTTTGATATAACAGGTAGGGTTAACTAGGTCAAAGCATGAAAATGGTTAGAGGATGATATGTGATACTTTTAATTTGTTCCCATGTAATTTTTTTTGAATATTTTTCAGACCTAAAATATTCTAAACTAGTCATGGAAGTTAACCTATTGCCAAATAGGCCTAATGAGGAAGACAATGACAAAACTAGGCATAATTTAGAATGAGATTAGGGATTGGATATAGAGGATTAGGAATGGATTAAAATACATTGGAAAATTTTTAAATACATATATCACATTTAAAATTTAAATATAATTTTTTTATGATTCACACAAACAAGCAATAAGTTGTTCTCAAAGTGCCCTATCTACATAGTGAGGTCTATGTAGGATGAAGACATGAGATTGGTCTGTAAGACCAACATTGATATTGAGCCTTTTAAGATATATACATTAAAATAAGTTATAATGATAATTTAGGATCAATAAAACCCATTTTAGTTTCATAAAAGTGTTCACACATGTGTTATAAGACTTGGTTTTCATGACTGTGTTTTTGGAGCTATAGGTAGTTTTTTGTGTATGAGTGAGAATGTTATTCATGAGTCTTTTTGCATATAGATGAAGAATAAAATTAATATTAAGTTGTTATAAAGGTATAATATGTTAATTTTAACACATTTTTATTCATGATAAACTTATATGAAGGTGTGAAAAGTTAAAGACTTTTGACTAGGTTCTTAAGGCCTATGTGCAGTTCTAAGTGAGCATATGAAGTTGATCAATTTGAGGTATTTTGCAATATTTGGTGAGATATAATGAATATTATTTTTAAAATAAGGTAATGGATATTATATTAATGTGATTTTATGTTTTTTTATGTGTCAAATTCGAGTGTATGCATCATATTTACAAGATAAACTTTTTGGCAATGAGAAGGCTTAATTACGAGTAGACCTAATTGAGTGGTTCAAGGAGTGAAATGAGATAAATGATGTTGGGGACATAAGGTGATATTATAATGGGTATAATTTATTAATTTTTTAAGTTTTTCATATATTTTTTTATTCTCAAGTTTTTTCAAAGAGGCTTAAGTGAAACGTGTGCTTTGAGAAGGCCTAATTGCATTATGTCTCTATTATGCCTAATGGTGGTTTTGGATCTTAAGGGTAATGACAGAGATGTGAAATGGGTGTTTAAAATATGAAACATGTTTTTTGATGTATTAAAATGGTTATAAAATAATGTAGAGGTTATTTTTTGACCAAGATGGGTGAGAACAAGAATCAAGTACAAAGAGAAGGTCTAATATGCCTAATTTGACTAGTTAGAATATTAAAGAAATGAGAAAATAATATAGATTTTTGAAACCAATTAAATGGATTAAATACCATTATATATGTGTGATAAATATTTCATTAATATATAACTATGTTTCCACAAGTGATGAGCATGGCCATATGATATAATTCTACCAAGAAAAGGGCTAGTTAAGCAAGAAGGCCTAATAGGCTATTTGAGAGAGATAGAAAAGTGGGAAGAACAAAATAAAAAGGTCATATTTAGTTGAAAAAGAAATAGGTGTCCAAGGGTGATCAGATGTTCAAGGTATCTGAGTTGGTGCTGAGTTACTTAAGGAATTTGGTGCCTCCTTGCAAGTTGGTGCTTGCTAAAAGACTAGTTGAGTTGGTGCTTAACTAGTGAGGGATTGGTGCCTCAATAAAAGTTTGATTATAGGAATATATTCCAAGATATGTATCAGTGGTTTTTATCCCCTAATAGGGTTTCCCACATATATATTATATTCTTATGTTTTCATAGATACTTATGTATGCATTGGTTAATGTATGTGTATGAATGCTTCATGGATGTTAAGTGAAATTCAAGGGTTATTTAATGAAAAATGATTCAACCCCAACTCTCAGTAATTATAATTCCAAAATTTAGTATCAGATATAATTTTTTTAAGGAGGCATAATATCCTAAAGGATATCCTAAACAAATTAATATGGCTAGTCAAGCACAAGGTGGTTTTTCTACAAGCAATGATCTATTGTTTAATGGATCCAATTATAATTTTTGGAGTGTTAGGATGAGGACATAGTTGACGTCTCAAGGTCATGATGTTTGGAAATTAGTTTTGGATGGATATATTTCAATCCCTATTCCTCCTACAAATGTAACAGGCAAGAAAGCTAGTGACAATAATTTAAAAGCAGTAAATGGTATTATGTGTGGCCTATCAAAGGTATAACTTGTGAAGGTGATGCATTATATGTCTGATAAATAAATGTGGGACAAGTTGAAGACTATCTATGAGGGAGACTCCAAGGTTAAGTTGGATAAGTTTTAGACCCATATAAGATAGTTTAAAATTCTAAATATGAATGAAAATGAGACCATTATAGCCTACTTATTGAGGGTTGATGAAGTGGTCAACATCATAAGAGGCCTAGTTAAAGAATTGAAAGAATCTACTATTGTTAAAAAGGTTCTAATATCTTTAACTCCCAAATTTGATTCTAAAGTGTTTGTTGTTGAATAAATGCAATATCTAGAAAATCTAGAGATGGATGAACTTCATGGCACCCTAACAGCCTATGAAATGAGGACAAGTGATGGAAGACCTAAAAAGAAGGAAGTTGTATTCAAGGTAGAAAAGAAGTCAAAAAAGAAGAAGACACAATGTAAGAAATTCAAAGATAATAATGAATCTTATATTAATTATGATGAGTTGATATCTATGTTTGCAATAAATTTGAAGATAGGCTCATGTAAATATAAGGGCAAGCTACCTTTTAAATGCTTTAATTATGAAGATATTGGACACTTTGCCAATAAATACCCTTATAAACATAAGGAAAAGGATGATTAATAGCTTGATTAAGGTCATGATGATGATACCAATTTATATAGGTTTTATAAAATCAAGAAAATATTTATAAGGTATGATGACAAGAAGAATTTTTTTAAGAACAAAATAAGCTTTTACACCAAGGAAGATTGCAGCTCATCTAATGAGAGTGAGAGACATGATGCTGAGAGTGATCATGAAGGTAACGGTCTTGATGTCAATGAAGTACTCTTAATGGCTGACGAATCAATCTATTCAAATCAAGAAAAGTCCATATGTATTGGAGGTGTTGTTGGTGATTCAGATTCAGATGAAGATGAAGATAGACTTTGAGGTTGAGTTGATGAATAATCTAGAAGAACTAAATATTGTGAAGAATAATAATAGGGTGATGAGGTCTCTTATCAAAGATTATTAGGATAAAATCAACTTGTTTTAAGCTAGACTAGGCAACAACTCCAAGGAACAAGAGGAAATATTCAAACAAGTGGAGACTCAACTTGAGATCATGACTGCAAGCCTAAAGGCCAAATAAGAAGAATGTGAAAGGTATGTAATTGAAGTGGACTTATTGAGAGATGAATTGAATTAAGTATCAATTAAGGTTAATACATTTTTAAGTTTTGAAAAGATTACCAATGATCTAGATAATATTTTGAGTAGTCCAAAGACTACTAATGACAAAATAGGCCTTGATTTCAATGGAGACTAAAATAAGAACTATAATGTAATAAAGATGGTCAATGATCAATCAAAGAATGAGGGTGATGGTAGAATGAAGGCTAATCCTTTTATGAAACCTAATACTATAAGGTATGTTAACCCTTTCTATGGTTATTGTTATTCATGTAACTAATTTGGTCATAGAGCAAGGCATTGTAGAAGGCCATCTAAAAATGAATATGCATGGAACTATGAGGAGAGTCATTAGTCAAAAGGTTGGTCATATTACAAAGTACTAGAAGCATGGATTCTGAAATCAAAACAAGAAAGTTGAGACTCCAAGAATGCAAGAAAGAAGATAAGATAGTGAATGGAAACCCAAGGTAACTAAGGTTGATGACTAGTTTGTAAATATAAGATGACTATTTTCCATGGTGGAACATAGTCTAGATGTGAAGGAGTGATAAAAATTCTCTCTATCAGCTTAGATTGTGGATGAAAGAGTCAAGAAAAATAGACCAAGATGGAATGTTATTCAAATGGAGATTGAAGAGGTTAAGCCTAAAGGGCTATTCAAGCCTGAGAGGAGAATAAAGGAAGTTTAGTATATTAAGGACTTGGATATAAAGGAATCTCCTAAGTTTATGTTGTTTTAGTACTCAAGAGAGTAGGGGTGACTCCATTAGGCTTCATGGAGGTACTTAGCTATTAAGTAGAAGCATGAAGGATGTTTGGTCTTAGGGGGGTTTTTTATCTATTTATTGACATTCAGATACAAGTTTAAATAAAGAGTATGTTGTAGTTGTGATCACAATAAATATATCAATTTTTTTTTTGTATGATGACTTGATAAAACCAAGTCACAGTCTTGATAATGTATGAAAATATCATCAAGGTAAGGGAAGCCAATCATGCTTCAAGAGTAGGTATGTAAGCCTGATCTATGTTAAGATTATTTGTAAATAAAAGGTGTGTTTTTATAAGTCTAAGGATCAGATAGTTGAAAAAAATATGACCACTTTTCATTAATGTTAAAGGGGCATAAAGTTCTAATTTGGGAGAAAGGTCAGTTTGAAGAAGATCCAACTTGGAGTGTTGTTTATGATCAGCTTTGTGAAAATATTTGCCATAAATGAAAAAGGGGGAGATTGTTGAGGTATTTTTATATTATTAGTGTTTAGGGATTGATTTTTTCATTGATGTCAAAGTCAAAGATAGGTATCAAGGTCAAGAGTTGAGACCATGATTGGTCGAGTGGTATAAAACTCTAATATTATGACAAGAGAAAATTTCAAGGCAAACTTGTTTTATCTATCGAGAGAGAATTTGAAGGAAACATAGATATTATTTTGAGGTTGATGGCATGTCAAATTTAAGATCATGATACAAGGTAAGATATCGTTTAGTATTAGGTGTCTTGAGAATCCTAGTCTAGTCCTGTGAGAAGGTGTATGCATAGAGCATAATGAAGCTTGGTGAATTGTGTCAATACAGTCATGAGAGGGTTTATAAAGTTTTTTAAATATGTGAAATAGGAAAATAAGCCTTCAAAATAGTTATAATGTCAATTTTGATGCTTAATCCTTGCATTGAGAGACCTAATGAGAAGGCATAGGCCTGGTAGCATGATGAGATGAGCAATATGATACTTGTGTAAAGAAGGTTGGAAGTGTGTGAGAATGGTATGAGGTTTTATGACATGATGATGAGATTTTTAGAATATTAAAAGTGATTTCAAAGTAGGTTCAAGACCCAAGTATGACTGACAGTTTAAGACCTAGTGTGTAAAGAGACCTAGTATGACCTAATGAGGGGTCAAGTTAATTTTCTAAGGTAATAAGGATCATAATAATTTTTTTTTAGGTTTTATAGGCTGCGTTAAGTATTTTAACCAATTTTGAGGTCAAATCATGAAGGATAAAGCATGAAAATTGGTGTTGAGGTCCTTTATGAGCACAAAATGGTGTGTTATAGACCCAAAATGGTTTTTATTATGCTTGTTGGCAGATGCAACATTTGAATGAAATCATGATAATTTCATGACATTTTTTAAGGTTCCTATCTTTAATTTATTTTCATTATTTTTGGATTTGATGGGCAATCCGTTATGAACGATTGCTAAGAAGTGAAACTAGTCAAAACCCTCCTAAATGACTCAATAGGAAAGATATTATCAGTTATGGATTATAATGGTTTTTTTTTCACATATTTTTATGTTTTTAACATGTAAATTACTCTTATATTTTTCTATATTTGGTTTTGGTTTGTCATAAGAGTGAGTAAAAGCTACAAGCAACCCCTTGTTTCTTGGAATTTTGATATAACAGGTAGGGTTGACCAAGTCAAAGCATGAAAAGGGTTAGAGGATGATGTGTGAGAATTTTATTTTGTTAAAATTTAATTCTTTTATTAGGTTTTAGAACTAAAATTTTATAAATTTGTTATATAATTTGACGTATCCCCAAATAGGCCTAATGAGGAAGACAATGACAAAACTAGGCAGAAGTGAGAATGAGATTAGGGATTGGTTGTAGAGGATTATGAATAGATCCAAATGAATGGGGTAATTTTTAAATAACTATATAAAATTTCCACCTTGAATATAATTTTTTATGATGCAAACAAATAATCAATTTTTTTTCTCAAAGTGACCTATCTAACATAGTCAGGTCTATGTAGGATGAAGACATGAGATTGGTCTGTAAGACCAATATTGATATTGAAAATTATGTATATGTATATGTATATATATATATATATATATATATATATATATATATATATATATATATATATATATATATATATATATATATATGTTATAATTATGCTTAAGTATCATTAAAATTCATTTTAATTTCATAAAAGTGTTCACACAAGTGTTCTAAGACTTGGTTTTCATGATTGTGTTTTTGGAACTATAGGTAATTTTTTATGTATGAGTGAGAATGTTGTTCTTAAGTCTTTTTGCATAGATTTTAAGAATAAAATTCACATTAAATATTTATATAGGTATAAAATTTTAATTTAAAAAAAATTATAAATGAGAAACTCTATGAATGTGTTAAAAATCAAAGGCTTTTGACTGGATTCTTAAGGCATGTGTGCAATTCTGAGTGAGCATATGAAATTGATCGATTTGAGGACTTTTACCCTGTTTGGTGAACTATAATGAATAATATATTGAAAATTATGTAATTTATATTATATAAATGAGATTTAAAAAAAAAATTATGTGTTAAATTTGAGTTTATGCATCAAATTTGTAAGACAAACTTTATGGTAGTGAGAAGGCCTAATTGCGAGTATACCTAATTAAGTGGTTCAAGGAGTGAAATGAGATAAATTATGTTATGGACCTAAGGTGAAATTATCATGGGTTTAATTTATTATTTTTTTAAGTTTTTAATATATTTTTTGAGGCTCAAGTTTTTCTAAATAGGCCTAAGTGAAATGTGTGCTTTGAGAAGGCCTAATTGTATTAGGTCTCTATTAGGCCTAACGGTGGTTTTGGCTCTTAAGGGTAATGAATGACATATTTAGTGATTTTTTCAGTTGTTAAAAATGTTTTTTGATCTATTCCAAGGGTGATACAATTATGTATATGTTCTTTTCATACCAATATGGGTGAGAGCAAGAGTCAAGTATAAAGAGAAGGTCTAATAGGCCTAATTTGACTAGTTAGAATATTAAGGAAATGAGCGAATGATATAGAGTTTTGAAAATAAGTTAAAGGGATTGAAGAGAATTATATAAGTGTGTTAAATATGTCATTAATATCTAAATATGTTTCTATAGGTGATTATTAAGGTCATATGATCTAATTCTGCCAATAAAAGGGCTAGTTGAGCGAGAAGGCCTAATAGGCTATTTCAAAGAAATAGAAGAGTGAGAAGAGAAAAATAAGGAGGTCATATTCATTTGAGTGAGAAAAAAGTGTCCAAGGGTTATTATAAATTCAAGGTATATAAGTTAGTTCTGCCATTATCTAAGGGGGTTGGTGCCTCCTTGCAAGTTGGTGCTTGTTAAAGGACTAGTTGAGTTGGTGCTTAACTAGTGAGGGGTTGGTGCCTCACTAAACATTTGATTAGTTTATTATAAGACTATAATACAAGATATTTATAAGTGTTTTTTATCTCCCAACAGGGTTTTCCACATATATCATGATTCCTTATGTTTTTTTCTTTCATAGATGCTTGTGTATGCATTGGTTTTTGTATGTATATGAATGCTTCATAGAGATTAAGTGAAATTGAAGGGTTGTTTTAAGGCAACTGATTCACACCCTCCATTATCAATATATGTAATTTAAAAAACCTATAATGACCAAAATCACTTTGGTTTTTGAGAAACATTGGTGAAATATCATCTCACACATTCATAAGTTTATGTTCCTCATAATCTACCAAAAATCACATGCACAAGAGAGTTGGTGAACATTAGTAGTGTGCCATGACACACAAACTCTATCATAAAAGAAACAACTTGAAAATATATTAAATAAATATATATAAATATTTTTGATGATACAAAGGGTATACCAACACATTATGTGATAACACATCAATTTGATTTAGTTCATGGATCCCCTCTTCCAAACTATCTACTATAACACTTATCCATTTTAGAGAATGATGAAGTCTAATGCCAAATACAAGAAATTATTAATCAAGGAAAGATAAATCCTATATATTCTCCTTGTGGTATCCCAATAATCCTCACACCAAATAAATATGGTACATGGCACTTATGCATTGACTATAATTAACTCAACAAGATAATGATGAATAATTGGTACCTAATATCTTGCATTGATGACATCTTGGGCTGGTCATGAGGTGCACAATACTTCACTAAGATCAACCTAAATTTATGTTATTACCAAGTACCATTCCATCTTAAGGATGTTTTAAATACAACATTCAAAATGAACAAAGTATTTTTTGAATGGTTGGCTATGCCTTTCAGCTTAACCAATATGCTGAAAACATTCATGCACTTGATGGATGACATACACATGCCCTTCCTTAACTCTTTCACATTCATCTACTTATATGACATGGTCATCTTAAACAAGACTAAGGAGGATATTTTTGATATGTCATGCATGTCTTAGGCACATTACATAAACAAAATTTGAAAGTAAAAATTAGTAAAGAGTACATTTGGCACTACACAAATTTAATACTTGGATTACATCAATTGACCATGAAAGCATCCATGTAGATTAAAAAAAGATCAAATCAATCTAATATTGGCAAAATCTATGTAATATCACTAAATTAAGGATGTTTTTTAGATTTGATAACTTATACTACAATGTTTTATGGGTTTCTTGCATTTTTCATAGTCTCTCAATCAAATCAGGCATGATATAACAAAATTCTAATGGACACCTACACAATAAAATTCTTTTAAGGAGCTCAAGAAATGCATTTATATATCACTTGTTATGGAAATGGTTAAGATTATTCATTCCTTATATATTCACACCAATGTATATAACTATGCACCTAATTCAATACTCACACAACATGGAAATTCGTTCACCTATCATTCAAATACATTTAGAGACATGGTTCATCCTACTCCACATATGAGAAAGATTTTTATGTTATTATTCAAGTAATAAATGAATTACACCACTACATCTTAATTAAGGATATAATAATCCATTCATATCATAAGCCACTTCAATTTATACATAAACAAAACAAGCTATAGAATGTGTGTCGCATGAAGTAGATGACTTAGTTGGATTAGTTCCATATAGTGATACAACATAAAAAGTAAAATGAAAATAGGGTGATACATTATCTTAGTAGATCATCAGTGCACATGCTCATAATGATGTTGGACACACATAATTACAATTTTTCTCACTATGTAAATATCTACTCAGCATTCAAGGAATTCCCATAATCTTGTATCACCCTTGTGAAATATGAATAGGTTTATAAATTCTACATGTCTAACAAGATTCTCTAAAAGCATGAACATATTTATATTAGTTATTTTGCACCTCACCAAAGATTCATCTTGAAGTGTACCATGCCAAGATAACATGACACTTCAACATTACCAAGACACTCATAGTGATAAAAATACACTTCTATTGGATTCACATGTGAATAAACATTGAGTCCCCCATCAAGTCTTACATTAATTATTACATCACCAAGCCCAAAATAGGAAATCTCATAGTTTCAACACCTTTTTGGTCCATCTATGCCATGGGAATTTGTTACCTTGGATTTCATGATTGGATTGCCTATGAGGAAACATCAAAATGGTTATGTGTTTTTTATAGTGTATAATTTCTCTAAGATGGATGTCATGATTTCCTATGAGAATAACATTGATGCATAAGAAACCACATGCTATTTCATTATCCATGTTTTGATTCCTTTTAGTTTATCCACATCCATTGTGTATGACTATGACATGTAGTTTTTTAGCCACTTCTAGAAATCTTTATGGGATATTATGGACACCCATTTCTATATTTTCATCCTCAAATAAATAGACACATGAAAATTTTCAACTACATGTTTGTTCATCTACTATGCATATACAATAATGTGTATCTATGCATTTGGGATGATAATTTTTTACATTAAACATGCCTACAACATATTTATTTATAGTTATATGGGTCACAATCCATTATTAACATGTTTTAGGTTTCAAATAGTATCACCCCTAAACATATCCTACCACATAACAACTAGCATATAATTATGTGCATCAGAAAATTAAGTGGTCAAGGAATAATTTTTAATCACACCCAAGGTGTTCACTGTCAAGTTCAACAAATACTCTCATGAAAACAAGTAAATTAAAATAGTACCATGACATAAACCACATACATCCTAAGTTTAAGGTTGGTGAAAAATCCTAGTTGCATCTTCAAAACTATCATTGTAAGGATCCACACTACAAGATCAAACTCCACACTATGGTACATACACCAATTTATTTATAGTTTGAGTGAAATCATTTTTTAACTTTCCATAGTACTTAAATCTCCATCCAATATTCGATGTGGAACTCCTTAGGCCATACCGAGCACCTTTTATTTATCCAATAACAAAACAATAACTTTTAGATTTAGATCTTAAACACTTGAACCAATAATGGTAGATCAAATTATTTAATAGACAATAATGTGCATCGACCAAGCCACACACAAATTATTTTGGGTGGTCAATGCAAGGAAACACATTGATCAGGCTAAGTGGGATAACCTTTAGTAACTTTATCTTAGTTTTAACAACTAACCAAAGATGTAATGGGGACCATTACTTCTTAATAAATTGTGAATCATCCATGTGTTTTTTTCACATGGGTCTACACACTCCTCATAATTACCTTGATTTCCATGTGATTGCATCATCTTGTGACATGCACATAACCTTAAAGCATTTGTGTGAGTTACTAAAACACCTTGTATCATGTTGTACAAAACTCTTATTGCTCATAATCATCTTGTATTATGAATCATGTGCATCACCTTATGGAATTACACACTATGTGTATTGTTGGGTGAATATTTTATCACCAGCTAACTGAGGGAAAAATAGGTGTTTCAACCACAACATAGGGAGATTGATCAGCCAAAACATGTAGGTTTACCACATCAAAATGGGACAAATCTCTCCTCTCATCAAGGGGAGGTTCCCTATAACTATGATATATTAATATACTATAAATATAAGCTGAAAATAACAGTCAAGGTAGGATAACACCACCCATCTCTCTTTTTTAGAGATGATGTTCATAGACATAGGATAATTCTTGGGTGATTGCTGGAGGTACTTCTCTTCTTTCAGAAGTACTACTCAATCAACAACCAGATTCCTTCCTCGGTAGTAAAAGTAACTTGACGTAATAACACAACAAGATGAAGTGTAGCACAAAGTCTCCACCTCAACTTCCAAAGAGTGAAATATATAAAGGATAATGGTGGCACAAATTCATCCCAATATCCTTTATAACACACTAAAGACCATTATGGTAGCACAAAGTCTCTCCACAGTCGGCTCTAGGACACCTTCTTGATTACTTCCACTAGTTCTACTTGTTAAGTTAAATGGACAAGAATGATTCTAAGAAACATACATAAGAATTTTTTTTCTAAATAACACAAGCTATTCCAGTACAAAGTCTGAAAGGTCACTTGTTTTCTCATTCAAATAAAGAAATATGATTAACAATCTGAGCTCAAAGTCTCAAGAAATGCCTTTCAATTTGGGCAGAGTTTTACTTTTATAACAAAGATATCTCCCTTATAAAATGGGAGATTACAATATATAGCATTCCAAGAAAGACTTGGGCACTTGTTTTCATGAAAATGGCCCATGCTAAATTAAATGCCTTAAATATCTGTGAAAGGGCCATGTTGGAATAGGTCATCAATCTTGACTTTGGCATTCTGAATCATCTTGAATGTCTCCTCCTAAGCATGGGTTGTCTAGTCTTCTTTATGATTCTTACACGGTTGTCCATATGTCTTTACTTAGTGAAGAAAAATAGGCTATGTATTTGAATGCTCATGCTCTCTGATGTCCACTTGGTGGACTGTTTCACCTACTGGAAATAATTCTCCTATAGATATTTCTGGATTTCTTGTAGTTGTTCTCTCTTTCCTTGCCATGTTTTGTCCTTCCTTGGTGATCTAAGCTCTCAAGGCTATCTTCTCACTTTTATCTAGCTTTTTTGGCTCCTTCTTTGGTTGGTCACTGAGTTTGTTCTCAGGTGTGCATCTTTGAAAATTAATAGATATTTCATTAGCCTATATTTTACATCTGTAGGGACGTCACTGATCACTTAGTCACTTGAACCGCTTTGAACCTTGAACCTTTGGAATGCATCAGTTCAATAGTTCAAAGTGGTTCAATGGTTGGCAGTTTAATGTTTCTTGCAAAGGGCTGCATTCACTTAGTCATTTTTATGAGTTTAATGTATTTATTGAACCAATTATTTGAACCATTTGCTTAGAATATTCTTCTAGAATATTCCACTTTCAACATATTTTGGAATCTTCTATTCAAACCTTTGAAACTCTTCAAAGCCTTCTTTTCTTTAAGTCTGCTGAAGTCATTCAACCCTTGAAATTGCCTAAGTGTTGGAACTTCTTTCTGAGAAAGCCTCCCTGTTGAACCTGTGAGTTCTTTAGTTGAGAAGACTTGAATAATTGAAGAATTTGAATACTCATCACATTTTTGAGAAGGGAAGAGATCATTTTATCCTTCTGGACCAAAATAGTCAATATGTTGTCCCCAAAAACAAGTGACAGATTTTGGGAACAATAGCTAGCTCCAGTTAGGGAACTTCCATTAATTGCAAAAATAATCAAAGAGAGTAGAATCTAGAATCTCTAGTGCCTTCATGTATGCCATTTGGATACAGAGTCATGCTATCCAAAAAGAAAGGCACAAAAACAAAACAAAACAAGCTAAACAAAACAAAACTAAAGACTATACAAATATGTACAACTAATGTCATCTAATACTTCAAGGATTGAAGTGCTTCAGATGATGCCCACTATGAGGTAGTGAAAATGGCATTCTGACTTGATATATTATCAAGAGACCATTTTCTCACTAGAAGCAATGATTGGTGAATGGACCTCTCCACTAAGAATCAACTTTTCTATGCATTCCTTTTGTTTCTCTCCTCTTGCCCCATAGCAAGACTTGATTTCTAGTATGAAAATCATGAATCCTTGTTCTCTTGTAGAAGAGTTTCTTTTCCTAATTTTGACATGTAGTAGTATGGTCCATTACCATAATTCATTGTTCTTTTAGTTTAGTCTAGCACATGATTTGATTGTTAGCATCAAAAACCTGATAATGATTGGAATTATCAAGCACACTTGGTTGAAAGACTAGCTTGATAGTGTACTTCTACTCTTCAAAATCTTTGTGAGGAGCCAAGAGGGTCATAGAGATAGCTAATGAATCTGCATGACTATGAAGCTCTCTGGGCACTATAGATATATTGAAAGCATCAAAACTTTCAATACAGTCCCATACCAAATTGTGGTAATGGTGTAATATTTTTTTCTTGGTTTGACATAGGTTCCTCACCTAACAAACCATCAGTTCAATATCTCCTTTGGCATGAAGGAGTTTGACACCTTTGTCTTGAGCAGCCTTCAACCTGAGTAACAAAGATTCATACTCGACAGTGTTTTTGGTGTTGCTGAACTACAACTTATATGAAGAAAGAAAAATATCTCATTGAGGAGATATTAAAACAATCTCAGTTCTAGAATTGGTAGAAGAGTAACTACCATCAAATTCCAGAATTCATAGGCCACCAAAAACTGCTTCTTTCTTAGATTTTCCTTCATTTGGAGGGGAGGGTCCTTCTGCACCTACACTATGCTTTATTAATTCTTCTATTGTCTCATCTGAATCAATTCCTGGATCACCACCTATAGGACTTTCATTTGCTAAAACATGAACATCCTTTGTGGTCAAGAAGTAATTACCCACCCCTGAAGACTCAAACAAAATTTGAGCTTCAGGTGCTATTGTTTGGGTGACAAAGTAATTCAACTCCTTTTTAAGGAGTAGCCTCTACATGATGCATTTGATAGGGATCCTTGCCTCAGAAAGGTCCATACTTAAATCTTCACCAACATCCTTGCAAAAAATTTGACCAAGAAGGATGTCGTAGGAGGCTGGGATGTCAGCCACCAAGACTGTCATCTTAATTCTTTTTTTGGAAAGGTTGCAAATGCAAACTAGGCATCTTTGATTTGTCCCAGCAAAGGGACTTGTTTATTTTCCATGGATAAGCATTTCAAAAATGTCTTGGTCAGTGTGAGACCAAGAGATTCTACCTCTTTGGCAGGCATGACATTATCATATGCGCCTGAGTCAATGATGCAAATTATTTAGATGATGACCATTTATCAATAGGGAGACATAAAATGGTTCTATCTTCTCAGGAGTAGTAGGAGTAATGACAAGGTTATTTTAGGTGGATGTGGGAGTCACCTTTGGAACAACTGGTCTTATAGGGATGATTTTATTCTTTACACATTGAACCAACTTATCCAACTACTTAGGGTTGGATTGCAGGAATTCAAATTCAGACATTTGAATTTTGGTTTTCTTGACATGGTCAATTATATCAAATGTCTAAAATGAATTAGGAATAGGGGAAGGTAGTTCATCCTTCTAGTTTTTAGGAGGGGTGGTACTAGGTTATGAAGTTGAAGTAGAAGATGAAGGAAAACTTGATGTACTTACCTTTTTAGCAATCACTGAGTCCTTTGATTGAAAAGGCAGAGTGGTTCCCCGCTTAGCAATTGAAATTGCTAGTTGAGCTCGCTCCTCTATTTTTTTCTTATTAGTTTGCTAGGCTGATTGATTTTGGGACCAGGTGAATACAACATATGATCCATCAAATGCTTCACCTTTACTTTTGGGTTT
The DNA here is from genome assembly GCA_037957365.1 of Torreya grandis. Taxonomy (NCBI): domain Eukaryota; kingdom Viridiplantae; phylum Streptophyta; class Pinopsida; order Cupressales; family Taxaceae; genus Torreya; species Torreya grandis. The sequence continues at coordinate 1,967,175 of JARHVA010000200.1, read as the reverse complement.
ATCCTAGTAATTCAAGAAACTAATGTTGGAGCACCAGCTGATTCATCTTGGTCTTCCATAAAGATATCAGTGCCATCTTCCTATTTCAACTCAGATTGGAAAGAAAAAATGATTCTATTTCAAGGCATCTAACTACTGAGTTGGCTGGAACTACTTCAATAATAAGTTTCCCCTAAGGGGGAGGAAGAGGATTTGGCTGCCCTTGATTCCTGGCAGTGTTGCCTTGGTATGATTGATTGGGGAATGTCCTCCTTGGTATATCTTGGTATGAAGGAGGAGTAGACATCCCTTACACCATTTGCTTTCTAAGATCTAGCAATTCATTTTCTAGATTTTGCACCATTGGATTAGTGGTGCCTGTAGATGGATATTCAAAAGATGAAAAATATTTACCTTTGTTAGGATCTCTCCTTATCCTCAGCTTGTCAAACTTGGCTATGAAATCTCTCATTTGTTCGTGAGGCTCCTTCTTCATTTGTGTGAGCTAAGCCATTAGGGCATGTGCATCTTCTACAAGCTTGAACCTGGCTTCAAATTTGGCTTTGAGAGTGTTTAAGTCAGTCACTAACCGAGCCTACAAATGGTAGAACCAGTTTGCAACAACACCTTGTAATGTCTCTACAAACAGCTTGACTGCTACGTCTTCATACTCCACACCTATGACACCACAAGCTATGCTAAAGGATACAATATGTTCATTAGGATGAGCTCTCCCATCACCAAAGAATTTGGGGAAATTCTTCCTTGAACTATGTGGTAGCTCATGTAGAAGTGGAGTTAAATTGAGTGGGCCAAAAGAGTTACCCTAGGGGCCTTGAGCTGCCATTGTATGACTATGGAAAGGGGGGATAACAAATCTTGGTGGGGTATGTATGGGAAAAGCTCTATTGGTAGAGGAAAAATAAGCTCTACCTTGTATTGGTGACTTGGTGTTGGTAGGAGGAAGACTCCTAGTTATTTGAAGGTGAGGTTGTGGAGGAAATAAATCAAAATTGCTCTGCTACACCAATTAAAAAACAAGGTCAACAAAACCTTGAGCTTTTTGGCTTCTTGTATAGCGTGGAGCTGCCAGATTGTAAAATAAAAATGGAAAAGAATTGGCCTTACTTTAGCTTGGAACTTGAGGCTCCAAATTACTCATTCTTCCCCAACCGAGTCACTAAAAAACTATTGGCATGGAGCTGGTAGAGTAGACAATAGCAATGAAACATTTGATCCCCAAAATCTCTAGTTTCACAGATCAAACTATATAATGGAAATGGATAAGGATATGGAGATGGAAAAGAAATAGAACAACTTGTTCGATCACCAACAAAGTCACCCAAAATTATTGGGTGAATATTTTGTCACCAACTAATTGAGGGCAAAATAGGTGTTTCAACGACAGCATAGGGAGATTGATCAGCCAAAATGTGTAGGTTTACCACATCAAAATGGGACAAATCTCTCCTCTCATCAAGGGGAGGTTCCCTTTAACTATGATATATTAATATACTATAAATATAAGCTAAAAATAACACTCAAGGTAGGATAACACCATCCATTTCTCTTTTTTCAAAGATGATGTTGATAGACATAGGAGAATTCTTTGGTGATTACTGGAGGTACTTCTCTTCTTTCAGAAGTAATACTCAGTCAACAACCAGATTCCTTCTTAGATAGTAAAAGTAACTAGACGTAGTAACACAACAATATGAAGTGTAGCACAAAGTCTCCACCTCAACTACCAAAGAGTGAAATATACGAAGGACAATGGGGGCACAAAGTCATCCCAAGATCCTTTACAAAGATACAAAACATAACACACTAAAGACCATTGTGGTAGCACACAGTCTCTCCATAGTGGGCTTCAAGACACCTTCCTGATTACTTCCACTAGTTTTAATTGTTAAATTAAATGGACAAGAATGCTTTTAGGCAACAGACATAAGAACAATTTCCTAAATAACATAAGCTATTCCAACACAAAGTTTGAAAGGTCACTTGTTTTCTCATTCAAATAAAGAAATATGATTAACAATCTGAGCTCTAGTCTTAGGAAATGCCTTTCAATTTGGGTAGAGTTTTGCTTCTTTAATAGAGAGATCTCCTTTATATAATGTGAGATTACAATATATAGCATTCCAAGAAAGACTTGGGTGCTTGTTTTCATGAAAATGGCCCATGCTGAATTGAATGCCTTAAATATCTGTGAAAGGGCCATGATGGAACAGGTCATTAGTCTTAACTTTGGCATTTTGAATCATCTAAAATGTCTCCTCTTAAGCATGGGTTGTTTGGTCTTATTTATGATGCTTACACAACTATCCATTCATCTTTACTTAATGCAAAAAAATAGGCCACGTCTTTGAATGCTCACACTCTCTAATGTCCACCTGGTGGACTGTTTCACCTACTAGAAATAAGTCTCCTACAGATATTTTTGGATTTCTTGTAGTTATTCTCTCTTTCCTTACCACATTTTATCCTTCCTTGGTGATATAAGCTCTCAAGGCTATCTTCTCACTTTCAGCTGGCTTTTTCGGCTCCTTCTTTGGCTAGTCACTGAGTTTGTTCTTAGGTGTGCATCTTTGAAAATCAATAGATATTTCATTACCCTATATTTGATGTCTATAGGGATGTCACTGATCACTTAGTCACTTGAACCACTTTGAACCTTCAACCTTTGGAATACATTAGTTCAATGGTTCAAAGTGGTTCAATGGTCGACGGTTCAATATTTCTTGTAAAGGGTCACGTTCACTTATTCCTTTTTATGAGTTCAATGTATTTGTTGAACCAATCATTTGAGCCATTTGCTTAGAATATTATTCTAGAATCTTCTACTTTGAACATCTTCTGGAATCTTCCATTCAAACCTTTGAAACTCTTCGAAGCCTTCTTTTCTTTAAGTCCACTAAAGTCATTGAACCCTTGAAATTGCCTAAGTGTTGAAACTTCTTTTTGAGAAAGCCTGCTTGTTGAACCTATGAGTTCTTTAGTTTAGAAGACTTGAATAATTAAAGAATTTGTGTTAGGTTGTGGAGCTAAAAGCTTCACCTGGATGCAAACATGGAGGGTTGCTAAGTGTCACAGTCACTAATGTCAGCAGGCCACACCAACGTCGGGCAGGGGTTGACAGAAAGAAACTGACATCGGTAGGAGTCGGCCAACGTCGGTCACCTCCAGTCAAATAGGGACCGACATCGGTCACCTGTGTGGTTTCAGAACTAGTTGTTGACGAACAGTCAGTTAGTTGAACGGGTTGTTTGCATGTTAAAGACTACTTCGAGTCTTGAGCCGCTTGTCTAAATTAGTGTATGCATGGGATCTATATAATAGACCCATGGGGCTGTATTGTAAAGTGTAGAACTAGGAGAGTTCTTCCCATGGTAGAATCAAGTAGGATTCTTCATGTATGTAAGATCAGGTTTGATCTGCAGGGTGTTGCAAGATCATGGAGGAGATCTACATGTGATAAGTAAGATCGGGTTGGTCTACAGGGGTGTGTGTATGCGAGGGTCAAAAGGAGATCGGCGGAGGAGCAAGATCCAAGGTGACAACAATACATCAAGGAGCAAGATCATGGTGAGATCTACTTGGAGTACCGGTTCGTACTCGGTTGTACTGGTAGTACAATGAGGTGAACAACAGCTTGTGTTAGCTGTGTGTTGTGACCTGTATTGAGAGAAGATTACTCTTGAGGGAAGATTACTGGTATGCCCACAAAGTGGAAGAAGAGTGTGATCTCTTTGTTGTAATTTCCTTCTAACTGAGTTGAATACAATTGTGTGTTGCCTCTCATATTCTGTGTTATTTCTCATTGATAGTTACTTGTACTTCTGGTTATTTCCAAATGGTATCAGAGCAAGGTTGGAGGTTCTCAGAGTGAGGTTTACTAACAGGTGGTTTCAGATCTGTTAAATGTTGTTGATTACAGGTTACTCTCAGGGGTTTCTGATTGAGTGGGAGTATAATAACGGTAGAAGAAGGTAAGCTGAGAATGGAGAAATTCAGACATAGGTGTAGCACCACAGGGTGTGTGGTGGGTGGTCTTCAAGATTGAGCTTGAAGAGGAATACAAGTTAGGATACATATTAGACAATGTACTAGTATAGGTACAGGTGCAGCTGTTTATCTCTAAGTGGGAGATTGTTAGGTTGTGGAGCTAAAAGCTTCACCCAGATGCAAACATGGAGGGTTGTTGAGTGTCATAGTCACCGATGTCGGTAGGCCACATTGACATCAGTAGGATTTGGCTGATGTTGGTCACCTCTAGTCAGACAGGGACCAATGTCGGTCGCCTGTGCGGTTCCAAAATTGGTTGTTGACGAACAATCAGTTAGTTGAATGGGTTATTTGCATGTTAAAGACTACTTCGAGTCTTGAGCTGCTTGTCTAAATTATTGTATGCATGAGATCTATATAATAGACTCATGGGGCTGTATCGTAAAGTGTAAAACTAGGAGAGTTCTTCCCATGGTAGAATCAAGTAGGATTCTTCATGTATGTAAGATCAGGTTTGATCTGCAGGGTGTTGTAAGATCATGGGGGAGATCTACATGTGATAAGTAAGATCAGGTTGGTCTACAAGGGTGTGTGTATGCGAGGGTCAAAAGGAGATCGACAGGGGAGCAAGATCCAAGGTGACAACAATACATCAAGGAGCAAGATCATGGTGAGATCTACTTGGAGTACCGGTTCGTACTCAGTTGTACTGGCAGTACAATGAGGTGAACAACAGCTTGTGTTAGCTGTATGTTGTGACCTGTATTGAGAGAAGATTACTCTTGAGGGAAGATTACTGGTATGCCCACAAAGTGGAAGAAGAGTGTGATCTCTTTGTTGTAATTTCCTTCTAATTGAGTTGAATACAATTGTGTGTTGCCTCTCATATTCTGTGTTATTTCTCATTGATAGTTACTTGTACTTCTGGTTATTTCCACATCTTAAGTTGCTTATACAATGGTAATCATGTGTGCTCTTAATTCTGACAAGTTGTGTCAGAGCTTTGATAGAACCTAGGTCCTATCAATTTGAATACTCAAAACATTTTTGAGAAGGGAAGAGATCATTTTGGCCTTCAAGACCAAAATAGTCGATATGTTGTCCCCAAAAACAAGTGATAGATTTTGGGAACAACATGTACAATCTCATGGTACCTCTATGAGATATTAAAATACTTCACAAAATTTCATTTGAGTCCCTTGTGTTGTGAAATGATCCCATCATTCAACATCCATGTTTTAGCTTTTTGATATTATACAACATTCTAAGTGGCACTTTAAAGGTTTGTGCCATGTCAAATAACTTGTCAAAACTATCTCGTAATGGAATTCCAACCACCACACTTGAAATAATACCAACCATAATTCAACCAAAAAGATAAATTGACATCTCTTTTATAATGGTCATTTTTTGTAACCATCTTCTTACAATCATGTATATATTTTAACTATCTGACCCATAAGGTCTCAGAGATGAGAAATATGACATAGGAATATAGTATTTTGTTATAAATATTTGAGTATCTAACATACCACACACAATCTTAGTTCACATCTAGTCTAGGAAAATTAGAGGAAGTGTTTCCACTTTTGATCATATGAACTTTCTATATACATCTAAATTTGTTCACTTCATTTATCATCACTAATATTACTATTATTCGACATTAATTTCACATATTCCATCTAATATCATTTATCTCTTCTAAATCCATCCTAATATTAACCCTTCTAGGCATTTATCTAACACCCCCCTTAATTCTTATTCATCATGCTAAACTTATATTATCCCACAAATCTATTAATTCTTCTAATCATGTCTTATTTTATCATCCTAATCCCATTTAACCATTATATTGGAATTTTACCTACTCTAGCCTATTCCTATTCTCTTCTACATCTCTAGTCTCTAATCACCTCATCTAACCACCTACTAATATTGCTTATCCCCTAATGGATTCTATAATTTTCCAATTCTAGAATTTGTATTCTATCCATCCTCCCTATAATCTTCTAAATCTAGAGGCTTCCAAATAATTTTTAATTCCTTTTTAATCCTCCCTCCATTGCCTATTTAAACACCTTCATTCCCCCATTGAACCAACTATGAAATCTATGATCATCTAATGTTAAACCAATCTACTCATAAAAGTCATCATCCAATATCATGCTAAAAATTTTAGTCTACTTGTAAGAAATCCATAATATCTTAGTCTTATTATTGGTTTGATTATGATTTATAGTACTTAACTTTTAGGATATAATACTGGTATGATTGTTTCATTTATCTTTACATTGTTATCCTAATTGCCTCTAGATTTTAATAGTAGATTGTAGATTTGGGAATTTTTGATATAATTTGTATAATCAAAATCTATTGCTTGAATTTATCATCTCACACATGCATTCCCCACCTTTATTTCAAATTGTACACATTTATAATTTTCCCTATTATTTCCATTTAATAGAAGCTTCACTATTCTACAAACACTTCTATATTTAATGTGTCTTTGGTTTTTTTTTTGTTACCTATGTGCATTCTAAAAAAATAGTTTATACCAAGAACAAGGTTGTCCACCTAAATGGCATCCTTGGCCTCATGGTGAAAATCACATATTCTATATGTATGTGGTTAGTTAATTTCAATGATTGTATTTATTCTTCACATTTTTTCATATAATTCAATTATGATTTTGTTTCTTCTAAAATTCCTTTGCGTTTATCTTGTTGAGTGTTAGTTTGTAAAATATTTGTATCTCATACTTCTATTAGGGTACACATTTTATGATTATATGTATGTAGATAAGGGATTTAATTTAATTATTTCTAATGTCAAGGTAGATGCAAATATTATTTATTCAACAAGTTATATGTTCATGATTATGATTTACATTAGGTTTGGGTACATGTCCCATGTTTACTCGAAGGAAATTTTTGAAGAAATATGGGGAATTTCATGGTCTTAGTTCTTGTTATATATCATTGACTATTTTTGTATAATACTATATCCCATGCTCACTTGAGCAAAAATTTGGAAGAAATATGGTAAATTTCATGGTCTCAGTTCAGGTTTTATTTCATTGATATTTTTGTATGATATTATGTTTTGACCTAATATCATGTTTTTTTGTCTATGATATGTATTCTTTATCATGTGTTATATATTTTATATTTTATGTCCCCTTATTTGTTTCAAGTGTTTTTAAAGTGCTTAGTGTATTTCTATACTCATGGCATGTTTTTCTCTACCTTATGTGTTTTTCATGCTTAACATGTTTGTACTACTCGATATGTTTTTTTATATGAATTCTATATGATTTTATATTTTTCATCGATTAGATATATTTATGTGCATTCATAGTGCTTGTTATGCTTTTTTTACTTGTGTTTTAAGTGACTAAATTATGCCTCATAATATATTTAACATGTCTTTCATGATGACTAATATTTCTCCCATGTGTTTAGCTTAGTGTTTTTGATATGTGTTTGATATGAATTCATTGTATTATGTGCCTTCCATGTGTTTGATGTTAATTCATTGTTTTATGTAATTTTATACATTCCTAAGTTCAATATCTAAAGTGCTTATTATGTGATTTATCGCATATGTGGAATTTATCCTATTTTGGAATTCATCATTAGGTGTGTAATGTGTTTTATAGTGTAATAATCTATGTCATGCACAATGTCTATCACTAATTTCCTTTATTGTCATGATTTATATCATTCATCCATAGGGGGATAAACCTTTTATTCATTTCATTAAATTAATCATATCTTAATACCATATGGGTAATATTATTCTTTGGGCTATATTACCTATATTTCAACCCACATGGGGCACATTATTTGTTCATATATATCAGTTATATCATACATTCACACAATAATAATTATTCACAACATACATGCTTTGAAGGTAATATAATTCTATATTACACATAATTTATTTTATATCATATCTTACACATGATGCATTTAATTAATTTATTTTGATATGTGTGCTTCACTTTATCATCTCAAATATAAAATAGGGGGCATACATTCCACTCATTATATTCATCCACACTCTAGTTAATCATATAACGAGAGACACTCAGAATAACATTCACTCCTATAAGGGGGCAATCATATTTCACTCACTCCCATATGGGGGAATTCATATTCTACTCGTTCCCATAAGGGGGGTATTCAAGACATGCCATTTATTCCCATAGAAGGATATATTTAGGTTATTATTTAACATTATTTTAAATACTACTCAAAATTTGGTTTAGCTTGATTTTTGTCACTAGATGTTGTACTCATAAATGAATGCAAGATTGATAAAATATTTAGAGGCACTTAGTTTCAAATGGAAATTATACCCACCTCCCATTCAAATCAGGTATATTTTTTTTAGTTTTCTAGAATTCAATAGATAATTATTATCGGCACTCACCCATGCATGTGTATAAAAACAAAGAATATCTTTGCATGGTCACAGGTAAATTTGAATTTTTTTCAAGAGGTTCATGAGAAAATAAATTTATATTCATACCACATCTTCCTTTAATTTTTTATGTATGTTTGTGTGCATACAATTCAGTGGGGCAAAATTTATACACCTAAAAATTACCCATGGGCATTTAGTAGTCGTTAAATTGCATATTTCTAGGATGTTTGTGTACTTGTCAATAATTCATTTAAATTGGGAATTATTGGCACATATTTGACTTTTAGTGGGCCCCACACATTCTATTGACACCCTCCAATTATCAAACTATCCTTCCTTAAATTTCTCACCACTCTACCCTCATTGTCTAAATGAAGAGTTATGATCCATACATGTCTGATTTAATTAGATGCCATTCTGACAAGTTTTTTTACCAATCTCTCGCTTGGTTAACTAACCCTTATATTGTATTTTTTACTTTTTATTATTATATTTTGGTTTGTGTGCCATTAGGGTCCTAATTTTAATTCAAGTCATATATAAATACACATACATATTAATTTATTTAGGCATGTATCACATTAAATAAGACTCAAGTAAAATATAGATAATTCATTTATTATTCACAAGAATATATTGAAAATTTTCAAGCATTTTATCTAAGATAAATAAATCAACCATTAGATATTTCAATAAAGTGAAAAAAATCATGTTAAGAGTCACATTTCACAAGGCTAGTGATGTAGGATCATCTAGAATCATGTGCAATCTTACATCAACCAGAAATATGTTAGTTTAGGCTAGTGATGTAGGACCATCTAGGTTCATGAGCAATCTTGCATCAGCTAGAAATATGTTAGTTTAGGAATTTGTCTATGTGTTATGTTGTGCAAGGTTTCTTTCTACACATTTGTCTTATTTTAATTTTGCACAAGTATTCTATTTTTTTAATCTTTCCTTTATGTTATATTTGTGTTGTTTTACATTTTATTATGTACATCTATGTTTAGTGTAGTTCACTATTGCCTATAAGAACACTTGTGTTTGTAATGTTATGTGCATTATTTTTTACATGCATTTGTATTCATTACTTTGTATAAATAAGTATATGAAGTTATATGCAATATGTTGTGGTAATATTCTCTTACCATGTAGCCAAGTAGAGACTCTATGTATGTTTTTGTCAGCGTATAATATCACCTAAGCAACATAATATTTGGGGGAATTTTTCTTCACCATAGTGATGAAAGAGTAGGATAAACTTCTAGAGGTGATTGAATCTTCACTACATAGTTTTCAAGTTGAATTGTTGATCAATTGGAAAACCTACAATAAATCATGACATCATTCTTAAAATTATGTAAAGATCATGGTGCAAAGGTTTTCATGAATATTGGTGACGGTGATGTCCTACAATATTGTGCAATTGTGATGTGTTATTGAAGAAGTCATTGTTTTTTGTTTTATAATTAATGAAACTAAAAACTATCAAGATAATAAAATTACCAATAGGACAAGATCTGAAACAATACTCAAAATTGACTCATATTGATTGCCTTTAATTAATAACAACCCAAACCATACTTAAATAAGCCTCAACTTAAAAATATAAAAAAACCTTCTATTTTTAGAATCTACTCTTTTTTAGTAAGTTTTACATGCAAGCACGTGTAGCTCTAAAAATATCCCAAAATACTCTAAATACTAAAATTATCCTATTAGATTAATTTCAACTAAATTTCATGTTCGGTCATAAAAATATATAATTTATAAAAATAGAAAAATCTTGAAAAAATCAATAAACTATAATTTTGGACCCTCATATGGTCATGTTTAGCCTTGGAAAAGTATAAAAACACATCTAATTGGAAATATACACTTAATGAAGTAACTACATTTTCTAGATGATCATTTTGGCTTGTGTAAGAGCTCAAATGGAGCTATGAATCAAAAGTTATGGCCTCTAAAAGTTGGCCTATTTTTTTCTACATCATTCTCCTCTGGTTGAAAACAACTTAGCTCCTATGAGTTGCCCTGATTGTACTGCTACCATTTTTCTTTGTCAATCTTATTTATCTCCCATTCTATAATTTAGGTGTTGTTATCTTGATGCAATCCTTCCCACTAGACCAAATACCTATTATAATTCTCTTGCCTTGTGATCACTGTCTTTATATCCATAAATTTCACTCTCTTTTCCTTCTTTTTGTTTGGAACCTACTGCTGCCAATTTACATCTTCATCTTCATCACCTTTACCATATTTTCTATGGAATTCATATAAATCTAAAACATTAAATACTAGATACATATCAATATTTTGTGGTAAACTCACCTCATAAGCATTGTCATTAATCTTCTTCATAATTTTTCATGGAGCAATTTTCTTGTACGTCAACTTGTTGTACATGCCTTTTGTGAATCTTTCTTTCCTCAAATAAACTTTTACCAACTCTCATTAAAATACCTTGAGTCTTCTTCTGATATATATGTTAATGCTTTGTATTTATTATTACTTTCCTGTAACTTTCTTCTTACTCCTTGTAACTACTGCATATGCTCTACAAATTCTTCTGCATCATCACTAATTTGATCTAAAATTTGTAATTATACCAAATCTAAAATACCCATAGGATTTATATCATAAATTATTTGAAATGGTGATTTTCTTATTGATCTATTCACTAAACTTTTATATGGAAACTCAGCTTGTGGTAAAGCCAAGTCCCATTTCTTGGGCTTCTGTCCCACTATCATCTCAACAATTTCCCAAGCTTCTACTCACAACTTCTATCTGTCCATCTATTTTTGGGTTATATGCGCTACTAAATTATATATTAGTACCCATATTCTTCCATAAAGTCATCCAAAAATGTTTTTAAATTTCATGTCCCTATCTGAAGTAATAGTTTTTCGAACACTATACAATCTTACAATATCCTTAAAAAATAATTCTACAACTCTAATGGGATCATTGGTTTTCCTACATGTAATGAAATGAACCATTTTAGAAAATATGTATAAAACAAAACAAAATTGAATCATTACCTCTTTGTGTGTTTGGTAAACCCAACATAAAATCCATACTCAAATCTGTCCATGGTCCTCTTAGAACTGGTAATGGCATGTATAGTCTAGTATTTTATGCATGTCATTTAGCCACCTAACATATCCTATACCTAGAAACATACCTTGTCACATCTCTCTTCATCTTTGGCCAAAAATACTTTTCCTCCACCAAAGCTATTGTCTTTGTCTTACCAAAATGTCTAGCCAAACCTCCACTATGTAATTATCTTATTATATTGTTTCATAGAGACCCAAATGGAATGCATAATTATTTACCTTTGAAGAGATAACCCTATTTTATAAGATACACACCATGATTAGTATCTATCCCACTTATTAATGGATTCTTGCACTAGTCAACTACCTTGCCAAAATATGGACTAGTATCATATTAAGTCTTTGATATCTTCAAATCCAACTACTTCACTCACCATAGTAATTAATAATGCTACTCTCCCACTCAATGCATTAGCTACGTGATTCTATTTTCCTTATTTATGTTTCAACACAAAAGTATACCCCTATAAGAAAGAAACCCACTTTGCATACCTACTATTCAACTTATTTTGTGTATTCACAGAATTCAAATCCTCATGATCTGTAAATAGGATTAACTCCTTAGGCACCAGGTAATGCCTCCAATGTCTTAATGTTTGTACAATTTCATAAAGTTCGACATCATATGGAGAATACTTTGTTCTTACATCATTCAATTTCTCACTGAAATATGCTATTGGCTTTCCTTCTTGACTCAGCACAGTACCAATTCCCACAAATGAAGCATCACAATCAACCTCAAAAACTTTGTTAAAATATAGTAATGATAAAATTGGTATTTATGTATCTTCATCTTTAAAACTTAAAGCTTTCTATGGCTGCTCTAGTCCATGAAAATTCTTTCCCTCTCATGCAATCTGTTATTGGTGCCACAATACTACTAAAATTTTAATAATTTTTTTGAAAAAAGTTTCTAAATCATGGAAACTTCTTACTTCTATAATTCTTTTTGGAATAGGCCACTCAAAAATTGCCTTTATTTTTTCTTCATCCATTCTCACACCATCTACTAAAACTACAAATCCCAAAAATACCAAATTATTCTACATAAACTTGCACTTCTTCAAATTTACATACAACTCCTTTCTTAACAAATTTAGTACCATTCTCAAATGTTGTAAGTGTTTTTATTTAGTATTATTGAATATCAAAATATCATCAAAATAAACAACCACAAACTTACAAATTTATTCTCATATGATTGTATTCATCATCCTCATAAATGTGCTAGGTACATTAGATAATTTGAAGGGCATCAACATCGACTCATATAAGTCATCCCTAGTATTTAATGCAATTTTCCACTCATCTCCTTCATGAATTTGAATATGATAATAACCACTCCTTAGGTTAATCCTGGTAAAATATTTTTCTCCTATAAGCACATCCATCATATCATCCAAATGAGGTATAGGAAATATATACCTGAGTGTAATTTTAGTAATTTCTCTACTATCCACACACATTCTCCATCCTCCATATTTATTTGGAGTTGCTAATGTTAGTGTTGCAAATGGAATCATACTCTCCCTTATCAACTTTTTTCTTAATAATTAGTAACCTAATTATTTAATTTTGCATGTTCTTTTAGACTCATCCTATAAGATACTTAATTAGGTAGATCTAATCTTGGAATCAAATCAATGTTATGTTGAATATCTCTCTTCAATGGTAAACCATCTAGTAACTCATCAAGCATAACATCTTCATATTATTTCAACAATCTTGTTGCATTTGTTGGTATTTTCACCATTTCCATATCTTCATTCTTTACTTCTAATACATAACAACAACCTACTACCTTCATATCTTAGATAAATTATTTAGTAAAGATCTTAATTTATGTCTTCTCTTCCTCTTTAAGAGGTAACAAAACTACCTTTGTACCACCTTTCCAAAAAGTGTACGTGTTCCTTGCTCCATCATGAATTAATTTCCTATCAAATTGTCATGGTCTCCCCAATAATAAATGGCAAGCATCCATCAAAATAACATCACACCATGTTTCATCATTATAAGTTTTTCCTATATAAAACTTGATTAAACATCTTTTATCTAATGTAACCTCATTCCCTTTCTTAGGCCATGAAATCCGATAAGGATTAGGATGCTTTTCACATTTAAAATTTTGTTTCTCTATCATTTCTTTAAAAACCATATTTTCAAAACTACCACCATTTATAATTACTTTGCATACCTTTCCACACAAAGTACATCTTGTTCAAAAAATGTTTGATCACAACCATGCATCATCACCTTCTTTATTTTTCAATTGTTCCTTCCTTGTAATGATCATTGTTATTCTCATCATGAGATTCTCTCCAACATCTACTGGTGTAAATTTAGTGTTTTGCTCTTCTATCTTAGCCTCAACTAGATTCACTCTTGGGTGATCCTCTTACTTCCTTACTTGATCTTGATAGTATGAAAACTCAAATGCTCTGTGCCCTTCTTCTCCACATATATAACAAACATAAGATTTGTGTTGATTTGGAAACCATCCTCTAGCACCATTGTAACCTCATCCTCTCTGAAACACTCTTCCTCTTTGTTGGGATTGAAACCCTTGCCTATTCTCATCTTGCCTTTTTGTATCACATGATGATTAACCTTTATTGGTATTAAACCCACCTCATCCCCCTTTTTTAGAGGATCCACCTCTTCTTGGACCAAGAGACATGCTTATAAAATTATGTCTATTTTTTTTCATCTACCTTCAAAGATAATTGATAAGCCTCCTCCATGCAAAGTATTCTATGCATTCTTAATTCATCTTAAATGGTAAATTTCAAACCATTTACATACCTTACATCCATCTGCTCTTCTATTTCATCATGATCTACTAATATAATTTTTTTATAAAACTCATCTGTATACTCTTGTATACTATGATCTTTTTGCCTTAAATTTTAAAATCTTCTATATAGGGTTTACATATAATCCACAAGAATAAATTTCTCCCTCAACTTCTTCTCCATATTTTTCCATAATTAATAATCCATATAGGGTTTACACATAATTCATAGGAAAAAAATTCTCCCTCAACTTCTCCATCTTTTTCCATAATTAATTTTCTCTTCACCTTTTATCTGTCTCTATTTTTGTAGGTGATCCCACCAAATCATTGCATGACCTTTCAATTTCATGCATGTAAACTTTATCTTCTTATCTTCTCTCATAGTCTTCCACTCGAAGAACTTTTCCATGCTATTCATCCAATCTATCAACTCATCTAGTTTTAAATTACCTCCATAATATAGAACATCAACCTTGATTCTTTCATTTCTTCCTTATAAAGCTTGAACCATCCTCTCTTTCATCGATGGTGGCTAATCTTGTTGTTATTCTTATTACTAAATTTCTTCATTATGATCTATGTCTTCCTTGGCTTCATCACCACCTTGTCTTCTTATTTTATTGGTGATAACCTCTATTAATTATTACACTTGCATATGTATTTTCATAATAGTCTAGTTCATCTATGCAATACCTCTTCATCCTCTCAACATTTCTTACTCCTCCAAGATTTAACCTTTCTCTGATACCAGTTAATGAAATAAAAAACTATTAAGACAATAAAATTAATAATAGGCCAAGATCTTAAATAATACTCAAAATTGATTCATATTGATTGCCTTCAATTAATTACAACCCAAACCATGATTAAATAAGCCTCAACTTAGAAATAGAGTTGACATGCAAAAATTCAAAAAAACTAAAATCTAAAATAAACTTCTATTTTTAGTAGTTGTTATTTTTAGTAAGTTTTGCATGTAAGTGCATATAACTCTAAAAATATTCTAAAATACTCTAAGCACTAAAATTATCCTATTGGATGAATTTCAACTTAAGTTCATGTCTAGTCATAAAAATATATAATTTTTAAAAATAGAAAAATCTTGAAAAAATCAATAAACTATAATTTTAGACTCTTATATGGTCATGTTTGACCTCCAAAAAATATCAAAAACACCTCTAAGTGGAAAGATACATTTAGTAAAAAAAAAAAACTTTTTGATATGATTGTTTTGGTGTATGGAAGGGCTCAAAAAGATCTACGGATCAAAAGTTATGGCCTCCAAAAGTTGGCCTATTTTTTTGCATTAGTAATTGATTTCAAAAGTCATGGAAGTGGATAAGGATTAATTAAATAGCATCCATGACCTTATTTGGAACATGTTTAGTTATAGCATGTTATTATTCCTTGGAAATGTGAAGACATTTAATATTTGTGAAATTTTATGTTTGATAGGCACTAAGGTGTGTTACTTTTGTTAGTGGGGTAAAATCACCTAATGTAAGTCAATAGGTATTGCATCTATATAAGCATGCCCTTATAATTGTGGTAAGGGACCTTTTGGTGGGATAGAGATCAGATATGAGAGTTTATTTTTCAAATATTGTGAGTTAACAGAGTTGAGATCTATGGAACTAATGTTGTAATGAATCTCATTATGAGATCGTGATGTGATTATGTCATTGTGATCCAAAACTCAGAAGTTTTGGTTGATAAAAATCTTAATAGCATAGAAATAACATAGTAACAATGAATTCTCTAAGAAGAGATGTAGTATTACTCAAGATCGCAATACAAATATATGCTTATCTTTGGGAAGAGATGTCTGACCTCACATTTCGGGTTACCTCTTCATTTATACACATTTTGAAAGCATGGAGAGGATGTGGAAGGTCACCAATATTGAGATAGATTAAGTGGTTTGACTTCCAATATTTAAAACAATACAAAACTCGAGAATTACTATTTTTAAAAACTTACTATTTTTAGATTGCACTACTAAAATTGAAATTTGAGGCACTTCCATTGGGTTTTTGGGGGTAAAATTTTATTGAAAAAATCTCAATGCCATTTCACAACGTTCTCCTCATTCTTAGTTTCCCAATGGTTCAAACGACAAGTCAATTGGAGCTACGGTGCAAAAGTTATGGCTCCCAGAAGTTCCGTCATCAATTGGGGTGGAACTGTCACCCGAATTGTTGCCTAAATTGGTGCCTGGATCACATTGTTCTTGTTTTATTTCCTTAGGTTGAAATAAAATAAATATTTGATTTATTATTGTTGAATTCTATTTCAAATGTTATATTTTGCTTTAAGAATATTGTGTGGTCTATAACATTTCTAAATTCATATCCATACTTATGACTAAATCATCTATTTTACCTAGCTAATGAATTAAAATAATATTGGTGTGTATTTTTCAATATAATATATCATTGAGAGGACCTAATACATATCAAGCTAGTTTATTTATTATTTGATATGATGAATAACCTAAAATGTATGTTTTTTCCCTTAATATTTCAAATTCAGTTGCTCAATTAGGAAAATAAGAATCTATATTCCTAGTAATTTGAGTGAAGGATTGAAAAACAAAGTGACATTTATGGAGCTTTGAATCAAGTAAACACAGTTTTCAAAACAAATTTTTCCTACCTAATTTTTTGTCTAGAGTAAAGCATGGTGTTTCATATAGTGGACACTTTGGACATCCTTATTGTTTAACCCTAAATTAAAATGGGTCAATATAGTATAGGGTTAATAATATAGAATTGAATAAACACAAGGCTGATAAATAGATTTATATTAGGCCAATTAATTGTAAGATTAGATAAATAATATTCTAAATTTAAATGTTGAGATATGTTAAAAATAAAAAGTATAACTATTGATTGATATTATAACAAATGGAAAATAAGAGTACTTAGTTGATTTATTATGCATGTTTAGATCTAATATGGAATAGGATGGAAGTAGATTGGATCTAGATTATGGATCAATCATTATAACTTGCATTTTATGGCCTTAGATGCTTGCATCAGACCTAAAAAATTATGTTAATGATGGTATCTGAGTTGCATGCAGGTGTCTAGTAAAAACTATTGACTAGATTTGAGTGTGACCACCTGAAACCTTCTATTTTTTTATCACATTTACTTTCATGTGTTCATATCTCATGCACAAGTTGTCACTCTTTTTAAAATTATTAAACCCTAGCTTCCTCACCCTTAGAGCGACTGTGAAAAAAATGGGTTAGTGGGAACATAATGTCAAGCTACCCCAATGACCCCTCTTTTAATGGGCACTGCCTACATAGCCAATACTCTGAAGAGGGCCTCAGACTTATGTAGTTATCCCCTACATGTGGGCTTATATGTGAATAACGATGAAACATGTGATAATAAATTATATACAGTGGCCTAACATGTAACTTATAAAATATGGCTCATATAATTCTCATTTAGTATATTAGACTTAAATATGGGTTGTCTCTATGACTGATATTGAAATAGGAAGGAATAGGAAAGATTTTATTATTTGAATGCTTGATTGAATGTTTTTGTATAGTTTCCTTGTGAGTTATAAGGTGATGAATGAATGAGGATTGATATTTTATATATACCAATACTTTCAATAAATATCTCAAATTAAAGTACTTAGGCTGACCATAAGGGCATGTTATAATTATAAATTTGATGACTTAAATAACTAGACACTTAGTTTGGCACGAGACACTAGCATTGACATAGGCAAATGGATGTGATGCAAGTTTCCAATAAGTTATAAAATAGATATAAGTTAAAAAATTACAAAGGATTATAATAAGTAGATTTAAATCATTTTACATTGTATAGAAGGTCTAGTCATTAGAATAACATATGGTCAGACGAAGAGATAAGAAATAGTCACAAGGGTAGAAGATGTAAGACTTTCAACAACATAAAGGTCTTAGCATTGAATAATATATCCATAGGAAGTACTTTCCAAGTATATAATATTGAAGTGCTATATAATTTAGATTTAGTGTCTACATTTCCCCCCCTTTAATCTAGTAATGAAATTGCTAGTTTAAAGGAAAATAAATGTGTACATGAGTGTGTATATCATGCCTTGTCTTTGTGTGAGTCTATATTGAGTTATTTTTTATGACTAACCTGCAACCAAGATCATGTTACGAAATATAATCAGTGTATATAATAAGGAATATGTTTGAAAGTATAGAGAGCAAGGTTAAGAGTACACTTATGTATTAACGTAGCCATATTTCATTTTGGTAATTTAATTTGAATAGATAATTTATTGTGAATATTTGGAGCTAATATTAGTACAAATTTAAAACCTCTAAGTGTAAATATATATAAATATTGGAGGATAACTTCCCCCAACTTAGGAGAAAAGATGAGTTACTGATGTAGGAGCATCTCAAAGAGCATAAGTGCTAATAGGGTGAGTGTGTATTAGATGACCATTTATGGTCTTGAGAGTGTGTAAGGGGGAATTTAGGATTCCCTAGGAGGTTTATAGTCATTTAAGAGTCATTTAAGTAAGTTCATTACCATATATGGTGCTTCCCACCAAAATGGGGTAATTTGAATTTCAAATTTGTAAATAAGCCTTAGAGTGCTTTAAAGGTCTTGAGAGATTAGTAACCAATGATTCATGATTTTAATGGATCTATAACGTCATAAAATAGTATAAAAGGTGTATTTTAATGTGCTATAAGTGATAGGCATTGTAAAATTAATAAAATAAAATAAAATATGTAAAGAGTAACTTCCATCCTAAGTGGAATAGGCATTAGAAGGAAGTTGTCATGCAAAGTTGGCATGATGGAGAAATAATAATAATGTAGATGAGTAAGATTATGTGTGGTAGGAGGAGTTAGTAGTGTGTATAGGTTCAAATGGAAAATATGTTAGATGAGTGATGAAGAAGGAGACAAGGAATAGTACAGTCCATGAAGGACAATGGAGAGACAAGGGATTGTATGTTTGTGATGTAAACAAAATTCAATAAAGATCATGTTATTTTATTGTGTCTTGTTATGGATGAAACATATTAGCTATGAATATACTTTTATGTCTTAATTTTGAGGTTCTTTAGAGATTAAAACTAGATTTGATTATTATTTTAGGTTTGTGTCATCAGACTGTGTGGTGACAGTCAGGAAGTGTGACTATTTTAATTATGTTTATACAAAATGGATAGTAAAAGATTAAGTGAAAGGTATTTATAATCCAAATAAATCTTTATATTTCCATTTTAATTTTAGAGAAGTAGAAAATATCCATATTTTAAGAAAGGACTGCTTGAGGATAAAATTATTTGTGTTGTTATGTCTGAGAAGTTGTGTAAATGAGTTAAGTGGAGAGTTTTCAGTTCTCAATAAATAAGGTATGTTACCAATACATCATTATTATTCTATTGAATAATAATGATTTCTTTTTTTATCAATATATAGGTGAAGGTATCCAAAAACAATTTGATTAAATTGAAGAAGACTCTATTTTATATAGTCTATATGGGAATATTAGAGTGAATCTTTATAATGGATTCCATTACTTACATGGTGATCATAGTTATTAGACCTTACATTGTGAAATTGAGGTGAATCAATTATTATCATAGATAAAAAATCAAGATCTAAATTAAAACCTTTTGGGAAACATACCCAGTCATGTCAATAGTCCAAAAGTGTACATAATCTTAATTTGAAGTCTGGTAAAGATTATTCATGCATCAAGAATTATTAGATAAGGTAAAGAGAGGTAAAATATACCTCATATAGTAATTAGATTTGATTTAAACATTTTAAATTTCAAATAAACCTAATTTGTTTGATCTCAAGTTAGTACAGATCTGAGTAACCCTAGTCAAGGGTTTGAGTAGGGAAAGTGAGTTATCTTGTGTTTCTATTTATGGAAAGTCATGAAAATTGGAGATAAATTATGATATGATGTTATATATAATATTAATGAACTTATATATTAGTATAGTATGATATACTATGGTTTTATAAATGTGGGCTTAAATGAGGCCTAAGAGACCTAATTGAGAGAATAGGGTGTGAAATTAAGTGGTCTCCTTTAAGAGTAACGAGTTAAAAGTTTGTGTGAAGTAGTATGGTTTAAATGGGTATTTAAAATAGTTTTATTTTATTTGGACACCTTTTGGAATGGTAAAAACTACTAGGTTTTTATAAAATAAGGGTTATTTGGACTTAAAGTCTTAAGGTGAGAAAGAGAGGTTAATTGAGAACTCATAGTTGGAGGGTGTGTATTTTGATTGGATGTGTATGGAAGATATAAATGAATAGATATAGGACCATAATAGTTCAGTTGTGAAGTCAAGGAGTGTGGAAATCAAGTATTGTGTTTATAGTCTATAAACTCAAGTGTGGATATTAATCTTAAAACAAGGACCAAGGGTGAGGTCTTGGTAATTGTGTTCAAGAAGAGGAATTTGTACTAAAAAGGATGAGAGTGATATGAGGTAAGGTTAGTTTCATGTTCATTAAGGAGGTTTATGAACAAAAATCTAGAATAGGTGAATTAAGCCTAAAAAAGGTGTTGACACAGAAGATTGCACCCTTGGCAAGGAGGTTGAGCTCCTACCTTCCACACGCAATAATGGAAACTCCCCTCATGCCTGTGGGACTGACGAAACAGGAGGGGAGAGTCTCTAGGTAAGGGCTAGCTCCCTTTGATGCATCTAATTTGTTTCCATAAGTGCTAACCCACACACGATGCATCTGATTTGTTTCCATAAGTGCTAACCCACACACACACACACACACACACACATATAATGGGGGGGATGAAAAGGGAGAAAGATTGTAGGAAAACAAATCTACTCTAAAGGAGGTGATGCACCAAAATAAATTGACCTTCTCACACTCACACTTAAAATAAGACAAACACATATATACACTTCAAACTTGGTAGATGGACTAGGCTGCAAGAAACATGGCAAGAAGGCTTTAATGGAAAATATAGAAAATAGAGATTCACCAAAGGTGCTATGAAACACACACTATATAGTAATTTATTCTGTTTCTGCACTTCCAAATATAGCTCTCCTTATCAGCTGCAGAAATGGCACATTGTAGACAATAGATATGTTGGTGTCAAACTTGTGAAAGCATCAAGAAACAATGACTAAACACAAACTAACACTCGAGACATACACAGAGATATCTAACCAAGATAGAGGTAAAAAATGTGTTTATTGATTCAGGTGAAAATTTGCCAGGGCTACACCTTATAAATGTGGAAGATCCTTACAAAAATGACAAGTCTCCAATATATAGAAGAATAAAGGAGGCCTTTTGGTGCCCTTTTGTACAAGTGACCCATGTGCCTTATGAGCATTGGGAAGAGCAGGCTGCTTAAACATAAATGTTGTGTTGGCCCTAGCTTTGACTTCAGGCATTTTTTGACATGGCCGCGTTGTTTCCTCATTAATCGAGACTGCTCCTTGAAGGCACCTACGCAGTTTGTCTGCTCATAAATATAAAATGAATAAAAAGGGTCACATGATTAGCCATTTGTAACTCCTAATGGTTAATTTGTAGCTACTATTTCACTTGCTAGAGTAATTTCTAGAATCGACACCTCTCTTTGCCACTTAGACTATCTATCTGCTCCTACACTTGACACTTTGTCTTTTCCCTATCTTGTCTCTTTTAGCTCCTTCAGCCCTCAAGGCTATCTCTAGGTGGGTTGCTACATTGCTTGGGCTCCTTTCATGGTTAGTGCTTGGGCATTTAAAAATCAATGGCCCTTTTGCTTGCTTAAATTTGACGCCTGCACACCCGTCATTGTTTGAAAAAAATGGCTATTTCACCTTCTTAAAGTTAACAGCATCCAAGACATCACCATCTTTGGAAATTTCCTTTAGGCCTTTCTAATTTTGATCCTGCATGTTGAACTGGAGGTGTTGAACCAAGTGATTAAACTAATTCAATGGTTTAATGCTGCACGCCGATGAACTCACCAAAGTGTCAAGGCACTGAACCAATGCGTTGAACCAACTCATTGATCTAGACCATTGAACCATTTGGACTTTTCCAAAGTTCTAAAACTAGGCCTTTGAATGGAAGCCTTTGAACCAAAACATTGAACTGGTTTAGTAGTTCAACGCTATGCACCGATGAACCTACTGATTGAACTAGGGCTCAAAAATCAAAGTGATGAACACGATAATTGAACCAGAGCTTGAAATTAAAGTGATGGTTCAATGGTTCAGTACTGCCAACCTTCCTTGTGAATCTTCTTTAGACAAATGTCCCAAAAGCCTTGTAAACCCTAGCACTCTTTGAACTGATTCTTCATCTGCTAAGGATTTTACCTGTTGAGTTCGTAGAAACTCCTGGACTTGTGCAAAATCAAAAAATGAATTGGCCTTGAACAATAGGGGAAGAAGGGGACCAATTTTTTGCCTTGTTGGGAAAAAAATGGTCAACAAATTGGCGACTCCCAAGGGAAGCATGCTTGCTATGCTTAGAAGCTAGTTGCCTTGAAAATCCATTGGGCACAGGGTCAAATTGTAACATAAAGACCAGCAATAGCTCTGATAAATTTAGAACCAATCACGCAGATTCACCTCAAAAGGAAAATAAAAACACACACAAGGCTAAGAAAACTACTTATGCAAATAACACTTAGGGAAAATAGGGAAAGAAAACTGAAAGCAACCTACTATATACAACTAACTAGGTATTTTTGATTCCCTCCTGGATCAAAGGGAAAACTTCTAATGTCCCCTTCTTGGAAAGAAGACTTATGGTGCCAAGCAAGTAGCTAAATGAAAAGAAGAGCTAGTGACCTGCTCCTTTTGCCTATCACCTAATTTGGCTTGTACCCGAGTGGAGATTCAAACATGCTTCCAATGCATACGTACTCTATTTGTTCTTGGAAGCTTGCCTCTTATTGGTTCTTTAGGCTGGCGTATCTCATCAAGAAATCAATTGCTATGGGTTCATCACCATAAGCCCCTTGATATGCACCCTTGACTGGCTTGCTCTCTTCTGCCTCATGCTTGGGTTCCATGGTATGACCATCTTCCTTGATGATTTCAAAGAAGATATCTTTAGATTCACTAACCTCCTAAAGGGGTAAATCTGAAAAACTATAGCCTCTTTGCATGCTTGTTTGAACCCTAATGTTGCCTTCTCCACTCTTATCCATCTCATAGCCTCCTTGAAGAATAGTGTAGCCTACCTCAATGAATTCAAATGAATCATTCAAAACATGAAAAAGAGATTTTCCATGCTCCTCCATGTCACCTAAGGTGATCTCCTCTTCATCCATACTCATGAAGTCTCTCTGGTCAGTGATAAACTAAGCATAATCTATATCAGGCAAGGCTTGATAGCTTTCTTGGAGGTGTATGCATGGAATGTATTCAGACATAAAATCTGCTATTTAGTCTAAAATGTCCATCACAGGTTTGCTGAGGAGACCTGCTCTGGACTCCAACTTTGAAATCTACCTATCCATATCTTCCTGGAAAAGCCTTTCCCAGAAGTCACAATCATCATTGAGAGTAGGAGCAGCCCCAACTTCTTCAAGGTTTTGAGCAAAACCTTTCTCTTCTTCCTTTTTGCCCTAAGATTCCACTGTTTGCTTCCAACTCATGATCTTGGGATTGGAATCTTGCTCTTGTGAACATGGAGCAACTTTATCCTCTTCAAGGTCCTAAGCTGGGTCATGATGTTCCTTCTTCCAGCTCAGAATTTGGAGATCATGTTGAAAGACTTGAGGAGGTTGGGGAAGATTTGGGAGGGTCTGCTCATGTTTTCCTCAGTTTTACCAAGCCCACAACAAGAGGAAAGTCTCCATTGTGCTGTGTGTAAGAGAGAAGCTAAGACTTCTTTCAAGGGTGCAGTCCATAGCATTAACAATAGGCAACACTTAGATCACACAAAATTTTCTAAGGATAGTTTAGCTATTCCCCTTGCATGATTCCCCCCTTTATATTTGATATCCATTTAGTTTATTATGTAGGAACTAGATTTTAATTTTGTAGGTCTTCAACGTATCAAATCAATACATGCAAGCAATCATTAAACCCTTTTAGATAGTTTTAGGTGCTCACACAAAAAAATCAATCACATAATCAACTAGAACATGGTTAAAGTCAAAAGATAAGGCTACAAAACAACCCTATACCCCTAGTGTGGCCTAGGCTCAACATAATTTGATTTTATACTTTCATGTGAAACACACGAGTTATCTGAAAAGAGGCGTGCTGAAAAGCTAGGCACACGAGATTGAGAGTAGGATCGATTGATGCATCGGATGAGTCAGAATGAGCAAGTGACATCTAATAGAAAGGATTTGGCACACAAGAGGGAGTTTTCTCTAGAATAGGAGAGGGTAGACCCTGGGCCAAAATTTCTTGGTTTTCATCCCTCCACTTTACCAACACTTCATCAATATTGAAATTAGCTTGTGGATTGGTGGAAGGGGTGTTTTTTGGCATTAGCTCCTCTATAGGGTTTGAAAGCTCCATCTTTCTTTTTCCCATCAGTCTCATCTTCTTTTCTAATTCCTCAATCTACTTGGCCAAATCATCCTCATTTTGTAACTCTTGGAGCTCGTGGGAGTCATCATAGAGATGGGGAGAGCATGAAAATTGCCATGAAATGCAAAGAGCTTCCTAAGGAAGGGTGGAAGGGACTTGAAAAGGACTAACCTCATTTTGTACCTTGCACTCTTGGATAATGTCTTTCTCCCCCTTGCTATTCCATCAATCAACCACTTTATTCTAGCTCAAGATATTCAAACTGTGCATCTCCTTTGGGGGTGGTGGGGCCACAATGTGAGAGGGTAGTGAAGATTTATATTCCACTTCCCTTGCTGCCAAGATGGACTGCTACATCTGAAGGTTTGCTAATTCAATCTATCTATCAAGATTAGCTTTAAACACAAGATTTGTGGTTTTAAAACTCTCCCCAACATGATTGAGGAAAGGACTTTGACAGGCTTGACTTGGCTCATAAGCAGGGGATGTATATGACTGATATGATGCTTGGGGTAGTGAGTATGTAGGTTGATAGACTTAGTAAGGCTGCCTCTCATAAATACTCAGCTTCTCCTCCAAAGATGCAATCAAACCACTCACATCCAGCATCTCATTTGTAAGCCTATGCCAATTGGCTCTTTCAATAGGAGCCCATTCCTTCTTAACCTGATCTAGTGCATTCCCCACTTGATGGATGATATGATCAGGAATTTTTTGGCCACATCCCCTTCTAGTGTCAAGATCTATTACATATTTTTCATATCCCAATAGTGCTCATTTAAAGGTGGAAATGGGTTGATTGGCAAAGAGACTGGGTTGAGTGGGAGTAGTGACATATTGAGAAGACTGGGCATAAGGCTGATATAGCTTATGGTAGGGTTGAGACTGGCCATATTGAACCTGATAAGGATCAACATAAGGCTGGTAAGGATCATAGCCATGCTGGCCAAGGTAAGGATCAAAATGGCTCTGAATGATGGGGGTATACATACCAAAATATTGTTTCTTTATGGTATGGTACTAGAACTACTTAACCAGATGATTTAACTCAGAGTCACTAAATGCTGAAAATATTTGATTTGTTGTAATAGGACCAACATCAATCTTGAAACCTTACTGAGTGTAATACTAGATCCCACTGGGTGTACCAAAAAATGTTGACGCAGAAGATTGCACCCTTGGTAAGGAGGTTGAGCTCTTGCCTTCCACACGCAACAATGGAAACTCCCCTCTCTCCTGTGGGACCGACAAAGCAAGAGGGGAGAGTCTCTAGGTAAGGGCTAGCTCCCTTTGATGCATCTGATTTGTTTCCATAAGTGCTAACATATATATATATATATATATATAATGGGGGGGATGAAAAGGGAGAAAGATTGTAGGAAAACAAATCTACTCTAAAGGAGGTGATGCACCAAAATAAATTGACCTTCTCACACTCACACTTAAAATTAGACAAACACATATATACACTTCAAACTTGGCAGATGGACTAGGCTGCAAGAAACATGGCAGGGAGGCTTTAATGGAAAATACAAAAAATAGAGATTCACCAAAGGTGCTGTGAAATGTACACTATATAGTAATTTCTTCTATTTTTGCACTTCCAAATACAGCTCTCCTTGTCAGCTATAGAAATGGCACCTTGTAGACAATAAATATGTTGGTTTCAAACCTATGAAAGTATCAAGAAACAATGACTAAACACAAACTAACACTCTAGACATACATAGAGATATCTAACCAAGATAGAGGTAAAAAATGTGTTTATTGATTTAGGTGAAAATTTGCTCAAGCTACGCCTTAAAAATGTGGAAGATCCTTACAAAAATGACAAGTATCCAATATATAGAAGAAGAAAGGAGGCCTTTTGGCACCCTTTTTACAAGTGACCCATGTGCCTTACGAGCATTGGGAAGAGCAGGCTGCTTAAACATAAATGCCGTGTCAGCCCTAGCTTTGACTTCAGGCATTTTTTGACATGGTTGCATTGTTTCCTCATGAATCGAGATTACTCCTTGAAGGCACCTATGTAGTTTGTCTGCTCATAAATATGAAATAAAGAAAAAGGGTCACACGGTTAGCCATTCACACCTCTTAATGGTCAATTCATAGGCACTATTTCACTTGCTGGAGTAATTTATGGAATTGATGCCTCCCTTCACCACTTAGACTATTTATCTACTCCTACACTTGGAACTTTGTCTTTTCCCTATCTTATCTCTTCTGGCTCCTTCAGCCCTCAGGGCTATCTCTGGGTGGGCCACTGCATTACTTGGGCTCCTTTCATGGTTGGTACTTGGGCATTTAAAAATCAATGGCCCTTTTATTGGCTTAAATTTGACGCCCGTGCACTCGTTATTATTTGAAAAACAATAGCTAGTTTGCCTTCTTAAAGTTGATGGCATTCGAGACATCACCATCCTTGATAATTTCCTTCGAGCCTTTCTACTTTTGATCCTACATGTTGAACTAGAGGTGTTGAACCAAGTGATTGAACTAGTTCAATGGTTCAATGTTGCGCACTGATGAACTCGCCAAAGTGTCAAGGTGCTGAACCAATGTGTTGAACCAACTCATTGAATCAGACCATTGAACCATTTAAACTTTGCCAAAGCACTAAAACTAAGCCTTTGAATTGAAGCCTTTAAACCAAAATGTTGAATTGGTTTAGCAGTTTAATGCTCTACACTGATGAACTTATTGATTGAACCAGGGCTTGAAAATCAAAGTGATGAACTTGATGATTGAACCAGAGCTTGAAATTGAAGCGATGGTTCAATGGTTTAGTGCTGTCAACCTTCTTTGTGAATCTTCTTCAGACAAATGTCCCAAAAGCCTTGTAAACCCCAGCACTCTCTGAACTGATTCTTCATCTGCCAAGGATTTTACCTGCTAAGTCTGTAGAAACTCTTGGACTTGTGCAAAATCAAAAAATGAATTGGCCTTGAACATCAGGGGAAGAAGGGGACTGATTTTTTGCCCTGTTGGGCAAAAAATGGTCAACAATAGGCTTAGTAAAGAAGTATAAAAGGGTAAGAACAGAGGTAAAAATTTAATTAAAAGGTAAAAGTGAAGAGATTAAATAAGATTGTAGATCTAGGTTTTTGAATTTACATAAGAAGATTTTCAAGACTAAAGCAAGGACAAAGAGTGAGAACACAAAAGTAGAGTATGAATTGAGGGGGAGTATAAATCAATAAGTAAAGCCATTTGATAGAGAGAAAACCCAGATGGAGGAACCAAGTAAGTACATAAATGTTATATTTACATCATTTTATGAAATTTGAGTGTGGGATCCACATCAGTTACCAACCTATAGTTGATATTAGCTTAATCATTCAACCCAATCATACTTATGACCTAGTGAGCATGAGTGATCTAAGTCAATTCACGCTATAAATATAGTGAGGGTGGATGATTTAATTACTCCATCTTATAAACTTGATAAGATTGAGTGATGTAATCACCTCAACCTTACCAAAAGTGAACCAACTATTGTATTAGATTGTCTCAATAATAGTCTATAAAAGTCC
This sequence comes from Torreya grandis, assembly GCA_037957365.1. Lineage (NCBI taxonomy): Eukaryota > Viridiplantae > Streptophyta > Pinopsida > Cupressales > Taxaceae > Torreya > Torreya grandis. The sequence continues at coordinate 1,938,772 of JARHVA010000200.1, read as the reverse complement.
ATCCTAGTGTATGATAAATTCCATAGAAGTATTTAAAATATAAAATTTGATTTGAATTTATAATTTAAGGTGATTTTTTTCATGGCATATGAATCTCATATATGTATCAAACTAAAACTTAGGAATAAAAATGGTACCAATGTATATAATGTTGCCATAAATTTGTATCTGAATCATATAGCTATGAAATATATCTAATTTGTGAAGTGTGTGTAGAAAACATGTTTCTATGATATTTCCCCATTAAATCTAGAGAGTCTAAGAAATGGGGTATGTGTGGAGAATATGTTTCCATAACATGTCCCCACTATAATCTTACAATATGTAGGACCGAATAAGTGTGGAAATAACATCTTTTTGGCATGCCACCACTAAAATTTAAAATTGTAAAGGTGTGAAATCCATGATTTTATGACATGCACCGACTAATATGCATCCATTTTGAGGTGATGGAAATTAGAAATTGATAGTTATATTTCCTTAAAAGAATAAGATAACTATATAATTTGTGTATGGATCATGTAGCACATAGGAGTAACATGTCTAGGTAGATATAACAATGAGGTACATAGTATGTGATCACATCAAATCCTAAGATGCATGATGTGAATCATGGAAATGTCTAGATATTAATAGTACAATCTCAATAAGCAATCAAGCACACACACAATAACACTCAATATTAAATCAAAAGTTAATGGTCCAAGGAGACCTCGAACAAGGGGCATGTTTAAATGCCACACAATCAAAGGGATATGACTTAGTTAAATTTATACAAGGCATAGAAAGACATGTTAAAATGTCCACATACAACAAACTATGATATATGTGAATGTCACAATAAGAAAACATAATCACAGGACATTCAAATGCTCAAAAAATCAATATAATGCAAGACAAGACACTCAAAAAAGTGCATAAATATAAATCATGAAATATAAGAAACCAACATAACATATCATACTAGTCCCTGAATATATGTGTTAGTAAAAAAGTTTAAGTACATAGCATATCAAGTACATTACAAAATATATAAGCATGGATAAAGGCATGTGTATGTATATAATATCAAACATGATAATGGTAAATGATCATAAAATGATATAATCTGGGTGTATCATGATCAAAGAAGTGGATTACCCTAATATCTAAATGACATGAGGAGAGGGAAGGCCCAACATCTTAAAATGTATGGATCATGTGCTTAGGTATGCCTATATCACACTCAAAATATGTGTGAAACATGTGTATATACAAATAGATGATATGTTATCTACCGACATGTAACTAACAACATATATGCCAAGGAGATAATGAGGTATGTAAATGTTGAATATTTTTGTATTTTTTATTTTTTTTGGTATTTTTGGAATATTGGAAAAGAAAAGGCTATCCTATGATCTCATCCAAAGGATGCTCATAGGTATCTCCCTACTATAAACCTAGTGAACTAAATTGGTGATAATACCAAGGATCATGTATAGGTGTAATATATATCAATATATAATTGGTAATTCTCTACATATGTATAATAGGACTTTGTGGTCATGAAGTGATAATATAAGGAGTAAGGTTTAGTGGAACCCATCATTGAATGCTCTATGGTTTCTTATAAGTAACAATAATAGAAACATTTTTAGGTGCTCTAGATATCTAAATATAGTGCATAGTAGATAAAGATTTTATGGAATCCATTATATGTCTCTGATATAATGGTCTCTCAAGTACTACCTACCTAGGAAAGGGGAGTGTCTATTGCTTATTTGAAAATCAAACCTAAGAATCACTCAATGTCTCAAATTTGGCTTATAAAATAATTAAATGGGACAAAATGCACACATTAATTAATTCAAAAATCTTCAAAATGTCAAAAATCCTAAACATAATTAATTAACATGAAAAATAAAACCAAATTCTTAAATTGAATTATCCATGCACAATTAAATGAATTATCAAAAAATAAATTCAAAAATCAAAGAATATCTTAAGAATTCATAATTACCTTTTATTGAGTTATCAAATATCCAAAATATCCCACCCATGCCTATTCATTGCTAATCATGACCATTTGACACCTTTTATCTTCACTAGGGTTAATTAACTCACAAAGGTAAGGTTTGAACACATTCCAATCCCCACCTACACTCTAACTCACCTTGTGTTGAGGTTAGTTTCTAAGCCTATAAATACAAGCCTATATTTCTTCATTTGAAGAGCTTGGACATAGTAATGTTATAATGTAGGTTTTTGAGCAGGTTTGCATGACCATAGAGTTATAATTCCAAAACTATGAATCACAAGCCATGCCATCAAGCCATCAAGCCATGGAGTTACATCAAGCAAGCATGAGCCAAACCATGGTGCCAAAGGGAGAGGGAGATAGCCAAGCTCCATTGCCACTAATTTCTTGAGCACAAGCCGAGAAAACCAAATGAATAAATCTCTTGGAGAATTCAAGGAAGGTAAAGAAAGTTGTGCTTTATTAACTATTTTTCTTCACTATGTTCTTCCCTTTGATCTAGGCAAGATAGTGTTATGAATGTTAGTGTGTTTTTTTTCATTTTGATTCAATTATAGTTTCTATAATTCCATGTGAACATCCACTTAAACAAAATAATTTTATACCTAGGTATTTAATTATCAAACCTACTAAGGTTAATACTTTGTAAAAAGGGTAAGTAATAATCAGTTTAAAGTCTAATATGAAGACATTAGTGGCCAATCTTAGGTGTCTACAGTTTGCCCCTATTTGGGAAGGCATTGTAGGCTATAAGCATAGTAATGTATTCTCAAATAATAAAAAGGTTATATGTGCTAACAACTACAATGACAATGGATGAACTATAGGATTCCCCCTCAATGGAGTGATTGGTAAAGGGATTAGTAAAAATTCTCTCAAAAGAAGGAAATGAGTGGATCAAATAGATGAAAAAACAATGATTTTCCCAAAGATAGTTATAATAATTGAAAATGCAAGTGGGATGGTATATAATGGTTTGCCTAAAGGTGGTTATAAAAATTATACCCTGATTATGGAAAATAATCCCCAGTTGGGGGGAAGAAAGTGAATGATTTGCCCAAAGGTGGTTAAAATCATTAACCCTCAAATTGGTTGAAACATAATCATTTGTCTGAAGGTGACTATAATCATTGGAAATGCAAGTGGGATGGTGTACAATGGTTTTCCCAAAGGTGGTATAAGCATTTTACCCCAATAGTGGCAAACATGATATGAAATGATGATGTTAAATTGATATAGAGGATAAAGATGAATTAGGTAACCTACTATTAGGGAGACGTTCATCTATGTAGACACTTAAATCTAGCCATTAATGACCTCTAACTAGGATTTTGACCAATTTCCACCCAAAATGCATATTTTGGCCTAAAAACACTAAAACACACTAAATGATGTGAAACTGACATATTCAAGTGTCGATTTTAGCCAAGGTATCACTAAATGGGGTAATGCAATTTATGGGCTAGCAAACTTTGATCAGATCATTTTGAGTCAAAATGCCAATTTTGCACCTAGGTGCTTTGGATTGATCTTTTTTTATCAAATATCTTACAAAAGAAATGTGCCTTTGTTATTTGTTGTTGGTAACATCCTAAATGGGAATATAGTTCTAATGCCTTTGATATCACATTCTAATTTCAATCCAATCAAATTTCAGACCAATAACAAGGCATTTTGATCAATTTGAGTAATTTGTGCACAAAGTGCTTAATCATGCTTAAGATCTAATTAAACAAAATTAGAGCCTAATTAATAATTTCATGGAAAAATTTTGAATACTTATTTTTATAAATGAATATTGAATCTGCATCATCAGGTGACCTCATTTCTTGGGAAGACATCCCTAGGCCATAAATGCCATAAATATTAGGATTCATGCCTCCCATGCCTCATTAAAGCCCTCCATTCTTCTTAATTTCTCCTCTATCCCAAATATTGATGAGAATATTTATGGATTTTAATTACATAATTGGATTAATCCTTAGCCACACATCTCAATCTTGAGATGGATGGTTCAGGTTGATTCTAATCAATCTCAAAAATCTATAAATAGAGAGGCCATGAACATCATTTCTAAGTCTTGATAATGAAAATTTATAATGCATAAATGATTCCAAAAACTATTTCAATTACTATTACCATGCTAAATTAATTCAAATCCAAGCCAAAGCCACAAGGTGCTAAGGAGAAGATGATATAGCCAAACCTCTTTTGATGAAGACTTCATGAGCACAAGCCGAGCAAGCCACTACAATAGGAATTTTGGAGCATCTAAGGAAGGTAAAAGAGGGTTTATTTTGAAAATTAGTTATGTGTTTTATTCATGTTTGTTAGCTAAGCTCTCCCTAGTGTCTAGGCCTAGAGATGTTATGCTAGTTAGTGTGTTTATTTCAATTTGAAACTAACATGATACTAACCATCCTCTCTTGAGTCAAATTCTTACATCACATATGGCATGCCTGGTGGGACTAGAGGAATCCCACACATGAATAAAATCATTATGAAACTTTAAAATATTCATTTGGATCATTAAAACTCTTGTAATTTGATTTTATAACTTTGTTATGCCATTTTTTTTGTCACGAGTTTACACAGTAACGGTCGATGGTTAGTAAAACTGTCATCACTTGGCATAGCCATCATCTATCACTGTTAGTATAACCATTGTCAATTAGTAGAACCAACATTGGTCACTATGTTTTTCTTAAAAACATAAACCTGAGAGCTAATAGGCCATTTTAATATGCTTGGTTTGGGGTCATACGAACTCCATTTTGGATGATTTTTTTTAAAACCATGTGTTTTATCCTAAATTTTCAGAAATTGACATTAGTTTAGCTTCAAGTTTCATTTATTTTCACAAAAAGTTGAAAATCTATTTAAATTTTTTATAATCTAACATATTTGCTTTTGGAGTGATGCCTTAAGGGTAGACAGGGAACCAACGGACTTGGAACTTGTTAAAACATGCTATTAAGACATCTTTGTCATGATTTTAAAATGAATTAGGAATATTTTTTTTAGTGCTTAATGAAACATTTAGTTGCTTAAGTGAATGTTTTCATAATTTAAGCTTTAAAAGTTCAAAATATTAAGACTAAGGGGTCAAATGAACACCACAAAATCTTTCATTTGGACTTAAAATTGAACACACTTGTCAATTTTGTTTTCATTGTTTCAATTAGCACTTTGTTTTCACAAAATACAAGGATGTTGCATGTATGCTCTTCCATTTGTCTCCTTTAGGGAACCTTCGAAATCAAAAGTGAATTCCTTATTTTTAAATTGCCTAGTCTAAGGCATAGAAAGAACATCATATAAAGCACTCCCTAAAAACTCACAAAAGTATTGGGTGACCTTGACAGCAACCCTAAAGGCTTTATATTTTATGCTTTCTTTATTTCATGTAAAATTGGCTTGTGAGGGGGATGTCATTTCCTCCCATGAGTTCTTTATGCAAGCTTTGAACTAGGGTTTCATCTCTTAACATTGACTTCACTTACTCCTTCTGAGTTGAACACATGACATATTTGCATTTGGACATCACACTACACTGAGCAAATAGTAGGATGTCATGGTTATAAAAAGGACTAGACCTTTTTACAACTAGCCAATACCATGGTCACCTAATTTCTATGCTTGTCTTTTGCATCATTTGACATGAAAATCATTGTACAATTGATTCCCATAGAAATGTTTGAAAGCTTGATACTTTAGTCAACCCCACATTGCCATACCCTTGTTAGGATTTAGATGATTATACTTAGTGTATTTTGGTCATTTTTGCTTGGTATGTTTTGAGACTAAAACTTGTTTATTTTTTCATAAGCCATGTCAAAATAATGTATTTGAGTTGAGGAGGGTAGTGTTATGCTGCCTAAATCATGTCAAAACATTTTGAGCCTTTTAAGTCTTTGAAACATAACATAGATCACATCATTTGAGCATGCTTACGCCATTAGGCTACTCAATTTGTTTCAAGACTAGTTTACCTTGTATCATAAACCATTGTTTCAAACCATTTTATATATACCATTTAGACCTTTGTCTTGTGATGTCATACTATCCAATATTATCTAGCTTGTTTGGTCAAATCCTAGTTTTCACCATTGAGTTTTCAATTAGCCTTGTCAAGTTTGGATTCAAACATTGATTGATTTATATTTAGGCCTTAATTTGTGGGGTTGATACATAGATTTTTCTCTTTTTGGTTGCATAAATTTGGTTAATAAATTACCCAAATTTGAAAACTATTGATGGTTTATTTGTTCAGTGTCTATCCTTATCATTATTTGTGCCTTTATTTGGTAAAACTCAGTCTTTCTTCAAAGAGCCTTTTGTCTTATGCCTTATGCCAATTGATCATGTTTATGTTTGATTTCATGTGCTGAGTTTATATCAAAGTTGTTTCCAAAATTGTTAAATTAAATCAAATCACATGATACCTTTGTTTCAAGTCTAGCTTTTGATGTCATTTGGCCAAAAGTCTTAGCATATGTCTATTTGTTTAAACCTAGCTTTTGACTCTGCATTTGGACAAAAGACCTAATAACTCAACTTTTTCCTCCTAGTTTAGACCTTTTTTGGAACACTTTAACCTAGACCTTTGACATGCCAATTTTTATTCAGATGCTTGACCCTTTGTGTGTATGACATTCAACATTAGATATTTGATGTTAGAATATTTTATGCCAAGTCTTAGCATAAATCATTTTGGATATACAGCTCCACCCCTTAGACCAAGTTAGACCATGTTTGAACCATTTGTCCTTTAGATAGTTTTTCAAAGTTTGTAGAACTCTAAGCCTTTTTTTTAGAGCTTTCATCATTTCCGTGGATATGTCTAGATACAACTATGGTAGAATAATGTATAATCCAACTTATGATATAATGGCTACACAAAATGACTTTTATGGATTTTGCCAAGACCCCAATGATGATAATATGGTTTGTGAGATAGATTTCTATCTATCTCATAATAATCATTCATGGGAACAAAGTCATGAACTAACTCATGATCTAACTCAAGACATGGATTGGTATGAAGAGGCTTATAAGGAGGACTTTAAAGACCCAACTGTAGACAATGTTGCTTGGGATATGGATCCATACCCTCTTTATAGTAATCAATACATTGAACACAGTTAGGAACCAACTTATGAACCAACTCATGACTAGGATGATATGGTTTATGAGGAAGATTTAGATGTTTTAGCTTATGTGAGTAATCAAGCTCCACCACATCTTACTATTTCTATTCTAGTACCATAGTGTCACACCATTCCCATACCAAGACCTCATCCTTTGGTTTGTACAAGCAATCAGGCTCCATAATGCCAAACCATTTCTATACTAAGACCTCATCCTTTAGCTTGTGCGAGTAATCAAGCTCCACAATGCCCCTTCATCATTCCAAGACCTAGTCCTTTGGCTTGTGCAAGCAATCAATCTCCACACCACCCTATCTTTACCATTTTAGGACTTCATCCTTTGGCTCATATGAGCAATCATGCTCCCCAATGCCCTACCATTATCCAACCATAGGCCATTCCTCATCCATAACTAATCCCATCCAAACCTCAACCGATCCAATCTTTAAAAAACCAATTTGTGTTCAAAATTGGTATTTTTCAACTCATTGGAAACCAAATCCAAGAAAACCAGCCAATCTAATATGTTTTTATTGAACTAACCACTTATTATAAATCAACTTATGATGAATCACCTATTGATCCTATACTAGTTATTGAGGAGTCTCACACTGATGAGCCAGTCTTTATCGAGTCACTTCTTAATGATTATAACTACCTTTAGAAAAATCATTACCTTGACCATATGCCTATTTTTAAGAGCCTCCTATTGAAAATCTTGTCTCTAAGGAGTTATCTCTTGACCTTTTTCCCATCCTAAAGGAGTCCCAGTCTAACAAACTATTCTTTATAGATCCCATTATGTCATCACAGGTCATTACTTATCTAAAACTAAACATTCAACAAGACATCATTATAATAGAGTACCTATTAGATGAATAATTAGAATTAGAGTCAAGTTCTATTCTTGAACCAACATCAAATTTAACATCAGAATCAGAATCAACATTAGTCTCAACATTGGATTCAAAGTTTATTGAGTCAAAATCATATTTAGAAGAATAATATGTTAATGGTTATTATAATATTAGTTATGCATGCCTCATAGATCAATTTGAATACATTTTTGATCCTTATATGATTTTTGAGGATGAGTAATTTAGCTTCAACACAAGCTATCCTAGTATCTTCTATGAGGATTGTGTAACCTCTCCCCATTCCATTACCATTCCAAAAGCCATTGCCATCAACCAAAATAGCCATATCATTGACATTCCATCTCTCATAAGTGTCGATTGGGATTGACAGAATCACACTTTGTTGAATTGCATCCATGGTGACATAACAATTAAAGAAGAGAAAGGAGGCCAAGACCACATTCATATAATAGAAGAACACTCTCCTAGTGAAACCTTTTTAGATACACTAGGGGATAATCAAAGTCAAAACTGAGCATCTTCTAGTGATTTCTTTTCAAAAGTGCTAGAAGATAATCAAAGTTGAAAGTCCACATTCCTTAGTGAAACCTTCTCGAAGGCACTATGGGACAATTAAGACAAATTCATTGGTGAAAACCTCTTTGAGGCACAAATAGCTCAGCGTAAAAGTTCTTCACTACTTGATGAAGAAAAAATCAAAGATCAAATCAAAATAGCTTCTAATTTATAGCCTAATTAGATGGTATCTACTCTCAAGATCAAACAATAGAAAAATATGGTGGTCCTATTGAGAGAACGAGTCTTCAACCCCACCACAACTAAAGTTATGTTGAATCCAACATCAACAACATTACGTATGACTGAACGTCCCAATCTTCATTTATTTTCCAACTGTTCCACATTAAATTATCATCTACCATTCCATTTCACAATCAAACATACCATATATTATTTTTCCTTATTTATCATCCATGGTCACACTTTCCTTTGTAGATGTTACAAAGATACCTTGTCTCAACACTTGAAGGAATCAAAATTAATGACCAATGAAGATCACAACAACATTTTTGGAATCACATTTTGTAGGTAGTTCTTGATGAAGCAGTTATTTAGATGATGTGTGCGATAGAAATTAACATGATCAAGTATTATGTTTGTATCATTTGTTGAATAGGACATGCATCTCCCCATTAGTAGGAATAACAGAATAAAAAACCATACCCAGGCCAAAAACATGTACCATGTCATTTCACATTACCATGACATTTCCATTGTTATATATTCATTTTCCATTGTCTCATATTCTTACTATTCACCCTATCACTTGGGGACAAAACCTCTTACCATTTTATACATCATATCATTCCATTCCTATCTAGACCAAAGCCTGGTTTTAGTCATCCTACCCAATCCTATTTTGAACTTGGTTCATTTAGTTCTTCCACACCTTTTGTGAGAGGATTCTGATCAAGTTTGAAAAATCAATCTAATTCATGTGTTAATGACAGTCAATGGAAGTAGTGTGACAATTGATCTAGCAAGATATCTTTTATTCTATCAAGTTTGTTTATGTGAGCCTGATTATAACTGCCTATGGGCAAATCAGTGTTTCACCAGTCTTGATACTAATTATAATTGCCTATGAGAAAATTAGTATCATTGACCTATGTCATTATATCCTAGTTATAACCACCTATGGGAAAACTAGGGGCAACACTTGTTTATCATGCATTGTCGCATCACCTTGCCATTACTATTTTCATTTGACTAGCCATTTGTCAGATTTGAGAACTTGTTGGAACCTATTTGGTTTTTCCCTAATTTTTTATGTGGATGGAATTACTATGACTTGAGATTATTTTAGGACTATGTGGGTCATGCTCAATTCATGTTGAGGTCACCTTAGTCCCCATTTCCATGTGATCTCACCATTTTGTGAGCAACCTAAGCCAAATGCTCTCACCATTTTGTGAGAAGGTATCTTGTCATTCTCTAATGAGTTAAGATACCTCAAAATGCCAAAAACATTCATAATATTTCAAAATCTTAAAATATTTATCCTATCTAAGCCTAGTCAGTTATCCTTGATCTGCCTTACTGGGGCATGGTCATTATTAGGATGCTTTCTTTTGCTTTTATTTTCAATATTTTTGTTTGTTTATTTATTTCAAGTAGTTTGTTTGTTTATTTATTCACTTGCCTATTTGTTTGCTTTTAGCACTTTTACCTTGACTTAGTCTATATGCATTCATTAAATGATTCCTTATACACATTATTCTTGAGTCTATCCATATTCATCCATTAACATTGTCATCATAGTTTTTATCATTGGTGCATTATTTTTTGAGTATTTATTGGATCAGGAGACAGTCCTTATGCATATTTTAGCCAAGTCTTTATGGTGTTCAATAATGAATCCTACCATCACATGCTATAGAAAAAGATATCTTCAAGAAGGTCTACAATAAATGGAGCCACATATGTTTCTCCTTGGCACCTTGGCAAATCCTTCCATCCCACCCTTGATCAAATTAACTCATTAACCATTTTAGTTGTATCATTACTAATCAGGATGAGCATCTCCTCATTGGTAGGTAAAATTGAATCATTCACACTGATCAATCTTATTCTTCTATTCATGTATTTCATCACTTTGCACCCACTCATCTTTAATCTATATTCTAGGTTATATTCTTGAGTTATGTTTGATAACCAACCCTAACTAGGGAACCATCATCTTTAGCCAATCTAGTTCCTCTTAATGATTATGACCACCTATGGAAAATCATTATTTTGAATTTTATTCTTGATTATAATCACCTTTAGGCAAATCAACATCATTTTTACATCAATGCATGCAAGCATTTTATTATTTGGATTAATCTAAACCATGGGTTAATTCCACCTTTCTTCTTGCTTCTTTTTGAGGGACTGTCCATCAAAAAATGTGATGGCCAATCCCTCAAGGGTGAATTATCATAGGCTTCCCAAACACTATTTGGAGCTTTGTTCTTTAATCATCATCTTATTTTTGGCATACAGACCATCTCTCATTATTTGAGAAGATATTACTTTGCCTATAGGTTGAAACATCTTCCCAAATAGGGGCAAATTGTAGACACCTAAATCTAGCCACCGATGACCTCCAACTAGGATTTTGATCAATTTCCACCCAAAATACATAATTTTGCTTTAAAACATTAAAAAATGCCAAATGATGTGAAATTGGAATATTCAAGTGCTGATTTTGGCTAGGGTATCACTAAATGGGTAAATATAATTTATGGAATAGAAAACTTTGATTAGATCATTTTGAGTCAAAATACTAATTTTGCACCTAGGTGCTCTGGATTACTCTTTTCTATGAAATTTCTTGTACAAGACACATGCCTTTGTTATTTGGTGTTAGTAACATCCTAAATGGGAATATAGGTCCAATATATCTGACATTGCATTCTAATTCTAATCTAATCAAATTTTAGACCAATAACAAGGCATTCTGATCAATTTAAGTAATTGTGCACAAAGTGCTTAATCATGCTTAAGAGCTAATTAAACCAAATTAGAGCCTAATTAATAATTCCATAGAAACTTGTTGAATACTTATTTTTGGAAATGAATATTGAATATTAACATCATCAGGTGACCTCATTTCTTGGGAAGACATCCCTAGGCCATAAATGCCACAAATATTAGGATTCATGCCTCTCATGCCTCATCAAAGCCCTCCATGCCTCTTAATTGCTCCTCTATCCCAAATATTGGTGAACCTATTTATGTATTTTAATTACATAATTGGATTAAACCTTAGCCATACATCTCAATTTTGAGATGGATGGTTCAGGTTGATTTTGACCAATCTCTAAAATCTATAAATAGAGAGGCCATGAACATCATTTCTAAGTCTTGATAATGCAAATTTATAATGAAAAAATGATTTAAAAATCTATTGTAATTAGTGTTACCATGCCAAATTTATTCCAATCTAAGCCAAGCCAAAGCCATAAGGTGCCAAAGAGAAGAGAAGCTAGCCAAGCCTCTTTTGATGAAGAATTCATGAGCACAAGCTGAGCAAGCCACTACAACAAACATTTTGGAGCATCCAAGGAAGGTAAAAGAGGATTTATTTTGCATTTTACTTGTGTGTTTTATTCATATTTATTAACTAATCTCTCCCTAGTTCTTAGGCCTAGAGATATTATGCTAGTTAGTGTGTTTCTTTTATTTTATTTTCATTTTGAAACTAACATGATACTAACCATCCTCTCTTGAGTCAAATTCCTAGATCACAGTCTGAACTAGAAAGGAGGATAGTTATTTCATTATTTAATTAATTTATTTGGGATATGATTTGGCTTAGGTTGGGATTATAGTTGAAGCTGATGCCAAAGAGATATCATTGTTGTATTTGTCGTGTAGACTTTTTGAAGCTAGTTTTTTCTATAGCATGTGATGGTAGGCATCATGATAGAACACCATGATAACTTGGTCAAAATATGCATAAGGAATGACTCCTAATCCAATGCTCATTTGAAAACAATGAAAAAAAAAACATGATGACAACATTGATGTATGAATAAGGATTGATTCAAGAATAGTGTGTAAGGAATCACCTAATGAACACACATAGACTGAATCAAGGCAACAATACTGAAATCAAACAAATAGGCACATAAGCAAACAAATGAACAAAATAAAAAACAACATGACATAAACAAGGTGAAAATTACCCCTAGAAAATAAGTGACAATTTAATAAACAAACAAAATGGGGGAATATAAGAAAAGGAAGGGGGTGGCCGAACTATCTCCATATGCACTAGGAAAGTGGATGTTGCCTACATAGTTCCATGGACATAATATCTAACAAAACATCAAGATGAATGTAGTTCTCCCAAGAAATAAGATAAAAAAATGATTAAAATAAATCATGATGGATGTTTTATAAGAATAGGAATGAGCTTTAAAAATGGCAGGAACGTGGGATAAAAGTCCAAAAAGGATGGGGAAACTAAATGATAAGTGATTTATTGTGACTTAGTGAGGGTTCCTAGAATCCTTAAGACAAATAAATTGTCAATGTTTTTATTTTTGCTAAATGGTTTTCAAATGTTTTTAGAATTTTTGGAGCATCTCAACTTGATGAAGAATGATGATACGCTAAATGGTCCAAGTTTGCAAAATGGTAAGAGTATTCAAACTAAAATGTTACTCACAAAATGATGAGAGCATATGGAAAAGGGGTACTGAGCTGACCTCTAAATGACTTGAACATGGCCCACATAGTCCCAAAATGGCCTCAAGTCATAGTAGTTCCACTTTAAAAAGGAGGAATCTAACTAGTGTAGTAGCTAATTCAAATAAAACAAACATAGTTGGCATATAGGCATAGTATGACATAGGAATGGTAAGTTAGTATGTCAAGGAAAAATAAACAAATGTTTCCCTTAGTTTTCCCATAGGTGGTTATAAATAGGAAATAATGGATCAGATTAATGATATTAATTTGCCTATAGGTGGTTATAATTAGTAGCAAGACCAATGAGACACTAATTTTCCCATAGGTAGTTATAATTAGGCCCACACAAACAAACATGATATATAATGAAATAAGAAATGAAGGATGCAACTACCAAAACTTATGTCATACTACTCCAAAATATGGCCTCTATTTCGAATTCTTGAAATAACTATTAAAACTGATCTAATTGTTCATGCTAAAAAATGGAACCAATAGATGAACCCAGGTCAAACAAGCTAGGTAAATAGTGTCAAAACATGGTAGGTTAATTGAATGGAATCATAGAACAGATAAGTGATAGATAAAATGATTGTATGGTAAGATGATATGATGGTATAGTACAAATAATAATGTTGATAATATGGTACAACTTGAAATGGTTCTCATAGACAATATATCTAGTCACTCAAGTGAAGTAATGTTTGAAGTGTATAATGTTCATCATCTCATCAAGTTTATCTCCATTTGGTGTGGCGAGTATATATTTTCTAGCACCATAGTCTAGAATGATGATGAAGGGACCTACCCTGTTGGGTTTGAAATTGCCTTTATACTTCTCATTCATGGTTTTTTTTGGTTCTCTTTAATAACAAGATCACCAAGCTCAAATTGTCTATGTTTCATGCACTGATTGTAGTGGCCATGGAGTAGATTCTAATATGTTTGAAGGTTTTCTATTATGTCTATGTATTTCTCATCAACTCTAGCTCTTATAGGTGAGCTACTAGATAGTCTTCATCATCCAAGACATGCTTCAAGGAGATGTGTAGTGAAGGTAACTCAACCTCAATGGGAAGAATGACTTTAGTACCATAAACAAGTGAGTATGGAGTGGAACCTATGGGAGTGTGGTGATTGGTATGATATGCCCATAGGGAACAAAATATATGGTGTTAATCATAGCTAACATCATTGACAATCTTGTGAAGGATGTTGATAATGGTTTTTTTTAATGCTTAAACCTAGCCATTACCTTGAGGGTAATATGCCATGGAAAAATGTTGAGTAATTTTGTACTCAACACATAATGATTTGACATCCTTGTTCTTTAATTATCCACCATTATCAGATATAATGTTAGAGGGAATATCATGGTGACAAATGAGATAGTTAAATATGTGTTTGGAAATTTGCTTTTCAATCATGTAAGTGAGGGGTATAACTTCAATCCACTTAGTGAAATATTATATGGTGGTAAGGATATGTTTATGGTGATTAAATAAGGTGGGGTTACTCTTCTCAATTAGATTGAGGCCCCACGTATCAAATGGCCATGGTGTCAACATTAGTTTCAAAGTCTTGGCCAAGGCATGAATCAGATTGGCATGTCATTGACATTTATCACAAATTTTCACATATGAAATTACATTTGCATCCATCGTTGGCCAATAGTACCCAGTACACAAGAGATTTTTGGATAGGATGGCCCCACTAGTGTGGGATCTACATACCCCTTCATGAAATTCTCATAATGTTAGTATAGATTCTGCAAAAGGTAAACTATGAAGTAGAGTTCCATCAAAACTATAGTGGTAAAGGGTTAGTCCAAGTAAGGTATAACATTGAGCATTGTGGATGAAGGTTTTGGATTGTTTACAAGATAATTATAGTGGCATAATATGGTTTTGGAGGTAAGTGTAAAGTTTTGAATACCAAGTAGAGCTGGGACCAAAAATATCATAGATCATTATGATGGTTAAAGGCAGATTTCCAATGATAAACTAGTAATATTTTATCATATATGTATGTTGAATCAAATATACAATAGTATACATAACATATGGTATTATGATACTTTCCCTTTGTATGTGTTCAAACTAGATATTGGCAATCTATTGCTTGAAAGTGTTGATCATGGCCTTGTAGGGAATTAAGTTATCATATTTGGTATGAAAATAGTCTATAACCTGATTGATGATTAATTTTGAATCGCCACAAACCTTTAGATGATATATGTTCCATTGTACTACATGTTTTAGTCTTGATGAGTGCTTCATATTCATCCATGTTATCAGTACAAGAAAATTTGATTCTAAATGAGTTAGGGATTAAATCCCCCTATGGTGTTATAAATAAAGGGCCTACCCCTAATCTATGTGTTGTGAATGAACCTTAAAAATATAGATTCTAGTGATACTCCTAAATAGGTGTTTCAATGATGGTCATGATAGATTCATCAAGAAATTGGAATGTTAGTGGCTCTGTATCTACAAGGGGTGCTTCAACAAGCTGATCTACAAGAACTTACCCCTTGATGGCTTTATGGTTCACATACTCTATCTCAAACTCATTGAGAAGCATGATCCATTTGGTCATGTGGCCTTGTAAAGGATTTTTATATAGTAGATACTTGAGCATATCTACTTTTGAAATGACTATGGTATTATTGTTTAACATATAATGGCATAGCTAAATAGTATTTTCTAATGGGCATATAATTGTGCTCATATGCAACCGGTGTATGGATTAGCTATTACACAACATGATCTTTTATATTATCATAATTTTGAGATAAAATTTCCCCTAGGGTGTTGTATATTACTGATAGATATAGAAGGAATGGTGTCCCTATTATAGGAGGCAATAAGACTAATGGATTTGCAAGATAGTCCTTTATCTATTGAAAATATTTCTAACAATCATCATCCTAAATAAATGTGACACCTTTTTTTCAAAATATGTGTAAAATGATGACACTTGTTTTCCATTTGAGATATGAAATGTCTAATAGACTAGATTTTAAACTACAAACTATGGATCTGCTTCAAATTGATCAGTGGTGGCATATTTTTTATGGATTGTACTTTGGCTAGATCAAATTCAATGCCATGATGAGACACAATGAAGCTAAGAAATTTTCTTGAAGTAACTCTAAAAACACATTTCTTAAGGTTGATCTTGAATTTATATTTATGCAGTCACTCAAATATCCTCCTTAATGTTACTAGATGATTGACCTGAGTCTTTGATTTTCCTAGTATGTTATCAGTGTAGTATTCAATAATGTCATGCATCATATCATGAAATATGATTGGCATATATCTTTGATAGGTGGCCCTTATGTTATTGCAACCAAATGGCATAACTTGATAATAGAATGTTCCCTACAGAGTGGTGAACACTATTTTGTATTCGTCTTCTAGTGTAATTCTAATCTGATTATAACCTGAGAATCCATCCATTAGTGAAAGCATCTCATAAATTATTATGGAGTCAAAAATCATGTCAATGTTTGGAAAAATATAGTCATCCTTGGGGCAGGCCTTGTTTATGTCTCAAAAATTAGTGCAAATTTTGATTCTTTTTGGCTTCTTGCTTACTAGCACAATAATGAAAATCCATTCAGAATAGTCAATTGACCTAATACATATTTATTCCAAGAGATTTTATAACTCTTTCTTTACTAATAAAGTAATATGAGGATGCATTTTTCACAATTTTTATTTCACTAGTTTGGCATCAAGTTGTACCAAAAGGTGGTGAACAACCAAGGTGGGGTTCAAACCAGGCATGTTACAATAAGCCCATGCAACTATATCTACAAAATTATTCAAAAGGTTTGTAAGGACTTCATGCTCCTCCTCAGTGAGGTATGCACCTAATTTGATCCACTTTGGGTCATATGGAGTCCTGATGTTTACCTCTAT
This sequence comes from Torreya grandis, assembly GCA_037957365.1. Lineage (NCBI taxonomy): Eukaryota > Viridiplantae > Streptophyta > Pinopsida > Cupressales > Taxaceae > Torreya > Torreya grandis. The sequence continues at coordinate 1,921,557 of JARHVA010000200.1, read as the reverse complement.
TGTATCTTCCACTAGAAGGGTCGAACCATGTTCAATAATAATGGGCAAAGATTTGAATTATTTGGCTATGTTAGAGGCCTCTATTAGGGATGGTTCTTCAAGTTATCTTAAGCATATGAATAAAAATCCCACAATGGTAGGGATGACCATGTAACAAACACTATTGGGAAATATTGAATGATGTTATTAAAGGCTTGATGTTCTTCAAGACTAAATTCAGATTTTCAAACAAGTTCATCATTATTAGTATCCTGGATGATTTGATCAAAAGACTATTTATCTTCAAGTCTAAAATTAGACCCATAGATAAGTTCAATGGTGGTTCTCTCCTGGTCTATATTTGAAGGTTGAACACACCCATCTAATGGCACCTAAAATAGGTTTTCACCACTAGATTGGCATTTTTCTTTACTTTTTCCCTGGTTTGAAATCACCTCAAAGAGATTTTTATTTTGAGACCTCAATGTTTTTTTTAATTAGTTTTGACTAAGGGTGTTCACCTATTATCCAAAATATGATTCAATATCCAAATTGATTAATAACCCTTTTTTTTGGTCTCCCAATGAAACATTGCAAAAGGTGGTGAACAACCAAGGTGGGGTTCAAACCAGGCATGTTATAATAAGCCCATGCAACTATATCTACAAAATCCCTCAAAAGGGTTGTAAGGAATTCATGTTCCTCCTCAGTGAGGTATGCACCTAATTTGATCCACTTTGGGTCATATGGAGTCCTGATGTTTACCTCTATTGTATCTTCCACTAGAAGGGTCGAACCATGTTCAATAATAATGGGCAAAGATTTGAATTATTTGGCTATGTTAGAGGCCTCTATTAGGGATGGTTCTTCAATTTATATTAAGCATGAATCAAAATCCCCCAAGGGTAGGGATGACCATGTAACAAACACTATTGGGAAATATTGAATGATGTTATTAAAGGCTTGATGTTCTTCAAGACTAAATTCAGATTTTCAAACAAGTTCATCATTATTGGTATCCTGGATGATTTGATCAAAAGACTATTTCTCTTCAAGTCTAAAATCAAACCCATAGATAAGTTTGATGGTGGTGCTCCCCTAGTCTATATTTGAATAAGGTTGAACACCCCCATCTAATGGCACCTAAAATAGGTTTTCACCACTAGATTAGACTTTTTCTTTACTTTTTCCCTAGTTTGAAATCACCTCAAAGAGATTTTTACTTTGAGACCTCAATGTTTTATTTAATTATTTTTGGCTAAGGGTGTCCACATGTTCTCCAAAATAGGATTCAAGATCCAACTTGATTAATAACCCTTTTTTGTGGTCTCCCAATGAAACATTGACCCTAAGGCATAGAAAATTATAGAAGGCCTATATATGCAATCAGAAATGCATCATATCTATAAATCAATCCTGGCTCGAAGATGATAGAAAATACCTACACTTTCGATTCGAAATATGTTTTTTAAATGAGAGCATGACCAATATGGGGATCCATTAGACCTGATTCAGGGATCACTTATCATAATACACCATGCTAGGAAGGGTTCCAAAGCCTACAGCCTAACACAATCACACAATAACCCTAAAAGAGTCATATGTTTTGATATTCACTCTATTATAATAAACAAGAAAGTAAATTTAATATAGTGTACACCAAGTTTGTAGCAAAATATGAGGGGTTAGTAAAATAATAAAAACATGTATAGGATAATCTCAATTAAGTTAAGTATGAGTAAGACCCTAATACAAGGAATATGAAGAGTAATATTATTTGAGTTAATACTTATTCTACTTCTATCTACTAAAGAGAGGAGAACAAAGTTATAATATACTTACCTGAATGTGAACACATCAAGATTCAATATCTCCCTTGGCCAAAGGGGCTTCACAAGAGGTTATTGTGTTTTGTAAGGATAATTAATAAAGGCTAACGCATCCAAGACTTATCCATAAGACTAGATTATCCAAGTAGAAACCCTAAGCTAAGACTCAAGTAAAATGGTAGAAGATCATATTGTAAAAAAGCACATGCAAATAATAAATCTTGATTGTATTTATGAAATAATGATGAAATGATCTTGTATTTATAGGTGGATCTCACCCTAAATCCTTTCAAATATGTTAGTTGTATGGGGTAAAACCATTTGAAAATATATGTTTTTGGGAGATAAATCACCAGGTCTCAAGCTAGATCGACTAAAGGGATAACAAAACTCTAAGTGAAAAATATACCTAAATAGTATAGGGTTGACCCAGTTGACCGTGTATAGTAATCAAAGGCTAAAAACTATACAAGGTCAACCCAATTTACCTAGTACAATCAACTAGTGAAAGGGGGTAAGTGTGAGGAAAAGAGGGATGGAAAGAGGAAAAAGACTAGGTTAGTGTGCAAGGGAGGAGTAATAGCTTAGGGAATGGTTTTAAGAGTTGGTTGGAGTGGTAATAATATGGCAATAAGGGACAATAATATTAAAAATCACTAAAGGTATGCCCACCCCTTTCTTGGTGCACCCCTTAAGACATGCACTCATAGAAATTGAGTTTTAATGGGTTCCTACAACATGTAAAGCATTAGTATTTGATAAAAATGTTCTTTCTAAAACTAATCAATTATCACATTGGATTCTTGTTGGTCATAGTCTATCAATTAGGGATAATATAATGGTAGTGGATTATGGTGAATGACTAGTCAAAGGGTAAACATGGCATTAGTGTCAAACAAATTCATATGGGATAGGTCATCAAAAGCTCTATGATCAAACTCTGCTTCACTATCATCATCATCATCATCATCATCATCATCACTATTCATTAAAAATGAAACATGAATTAGATACATGGGGTCACCCCCAGGTCATTTAAATCCAAGTCCATAGGTTCGTTTGTACCTAGTCATAGAAATTGGCTCAAGTGTTCTCTATTGATTTGGCCCAAATCCTCCTCCTTCATATTCTTAGTTCTCCATGATTCAATTAGGAATGGGATATTTGGAGTTCTTGTAACAATTGGGTAGTTTGTCACTATACAACCATGATTTGTCTTTTACAATAGGGACCTATACTTAGCTAGAGGCTAGTATGAAAGTGATAGGTGCTAAAATATATAGTTTGTGTTTTCCTTTTCTTTGCCATTCTATGCAAAGTGGTTTAGATTTAAGTCTTCCAAAAGACTTTGGGTTTTATGGAATATTTTCCATGTGAAAGGTATTTTGGGTCAAATACTCTCTTATGCCATTAACTGAGATGGTATAATGATTATATATATTAAGAGGTGGCATGTGGGAAATTAAATCAAGGCTATCAGGGTCAGTGTAGTTAGCCTATGGTAAATCAACAAGTATTTGTTTTCCCTTGTCTAGCTTGACAGTTGGATTCATACCAAAATGGTAGTTATAACTCTTGAACTCAATGTCTAGATGTTTACAATATTCATAAGGATGCAAATCTCCTATAATAATAACCTTCATTCCTAAATAGGATAACTTCATACACTGGTGCAATGTTGATGGAATTGCATGAATATCATGTAGCCAAGGTCTAACCAAAAGCATATTATATGAAAAATCAAGATCTAACATATGGCAAAGGGTATCATGGGTCAAGGGCCCAATGATAATTGGTAAGATGATGGTGCCTTGTGATTCTCATTATTCATTAACATAGGCTTTGATGATAATAGTTTCTACTTAGAGATATGCTACCATGTACTTGAGAAGATTGATGAGATTTAGAGACACAATATTTAGACCTAAACCATTATTTATGAGGACACATTGCATTATTTGTGTTACCTTATGCAAACTTTTATGTGTAATGGATTATTATGCAATGGAATAATGGATGACATATCACTTTAGTTTAAAGTTAATTATTGGCCTAGAGCTAAGTGTCCAACCAAATCTTGAAATTTGTTTGGAGATATGTCATTTGGAAATGTGGATTATCCAAGGAATTATATCAAGATGTTTTTATGGATGGTGGACATGCATAACAAATCCAAAATGGATATTCATGTTGGTATATTTTGTAATTATTCCATAATGTCAAATGTATTTTTTGGAACAATGGTAAATGGCTTATTCCGAGGTAGAATGGTTGGTTGGATGATGGGTGAAGTAGAAGATGTTATAGGCCTAGTATGGTGATATTCAATCATTGAGTTATGATTTCACAATCAATACTAGATACGAGACCATTGTTTCTAATCAATGATGGTAGAAGGGGACTAGGTAGGATGAGTCTTAGTTGTTGATATACTTATGTGTGGTCATGGGCTAATAATAAGTTATTTATACAAGGTCCAAACATGGGAATTATTACTTGTTGGTTTGCCTATATGTGGTCCCAAGTCAAGGAAGGATTACTAACATAGGTTGGTTGGTTGGGAATGATTAGCAATGGTCTTTTCTAATTGGTACTTGGTCTTGGATTGATGTAATGGTATTAACATAACCTCATGCAATGTGGCCTATAGCTAAGTTGTAGTCATGTGCAACTGTATAGTAGGTTTATTGGTTGTTACCATTTTGGCCTTAGTTTTGTCCATTGTTTTGACATTGTTAGTTATGTTATTGGTTCTGTTGGTTTGGTCTTGGTTGTTGATACTATTGTTGTTGTTATAATTACCACTATTATTGTTATTGTTATTGATATCAGTTGTTATGTTTGAGAAAAGGATTCTGATAAATACCAAGGTTCTAATTGGATGTGGAAGCTCCATGATCCAATGTGATCCCTCCATTTTCTAACATATTTTTTATCACATGTTTAATTTGCACATAATGTTACAATTTATGGACATTGACTTGATGATACTCACAAAATTCATGTGGCTTGTACCAATTTGGATAGCACCCTCAAGATAGTGCTTCAGAATAGGCTAAACAATCAAATTAGCTATGATGAGCTTGAAAAATATTGACTCAATGGGCTCTTCAAGGTTACTAAAGACATGATGAGTAGGCACATTTCTCCTTGGAGGAGGGTTTTACAAATCCATAAGTTGTGCTTTTTGCATTTATTATGTTGGTTTAGGTTGTTGTAATTACTCCATGTGCAATATTTTTTGAAGAATTTATTAGTTAGGAGTAATTTGGAAATGCAATATAGGCCGAATAGATGGTGTTTTCACCATTTATACATGTTGTGACTCTATTACTCAATTTCCTATAACATTCTTATTGTGATTGAATTGCTTGGGTTTGTCATAGTTATTGGCCTATGCCAATTGCAATGCTTATGCTTGGAATTGGTTTTAATTTGGGCCACTATTCTAGTTTTGGTTTTGGTTTTGGTTTTGATTTTGACCATTATTCTAATTTGATGCAGTAGGTTTAATTATCCCTTTGTTAATAATATCTCTTTTGATAAATAAACTTTTATCAATGATATCTTTGAAAGTGTGTTCACAATAAAACACTAGATTATAAAATATCTCATTGTGTAGGTTTTTGGTAAACACAGTAGCTAATTTCTTATCTTTTAGACTATGGGTGAATTAGTTTGCAAGTGATCTCCATCATTGTAGATAGATTACAAAGCTTTTACCAACCTTTTGTTTTACTTCTATTAAGTCTACCAATGAAATATTATGCTTGATATTGTAAGAGAAGTCTTTCACAAACTTATCCAAAAGATCATAAAAATTAGATATTGAGTTCTTGGGAAACTTCAAGAACCATTCCAATGCTTTCCCTACTAGGCTCCATGGAAACAACAACAATAGGTATATATCATTATAGGCTATTGGTTGACACACAACAAAGAATTCCATAAAGTGGGGCTTGGGGTCACCTTTCTCCTTATATTTGTTGAACTTTTGTGGTTCATACCTTGGAGAAAATGGTATTTAAAAGTATTCCATGTTGAAGGGGTAAGAACATACATCATCCAACTTAAACTTTTTGGTTTGTTTCCCTACTTGGATGAGGGAAATTGTATCCTTAATTTGTTACAGTTATTATTTGAGGAAAGTATTGGGATTATTGGCCTGAGACAGAGGCTAGGTAGTGAAAATTAGATTACTTTGACCTAGGTATAATGGATGTATCTATTGGGGAATGTTGGATTGGCTAGGTAATGAACTAGGAATATGCATGCATGGATTAGGGGGTGATTATTGAAATTGTACATACTATGATGAAATTTTTTGGTCAAGATTAGGTATGTAGGTCTATTATTAGGAATAATATGGTTGGGATAGAGGAATTTAGCCATATTGTGCCTATTGAGGTTACATAAGGACATGTTTTTGACTATTCATACCTTGCTAATTGAGGGGAACTTATGAAACAAGACCCTATCTTTGAACTTGTGGCACATTTGGCACAAAAGGCAATTTTTACCTATTAGGTACTTGTGGAACATTGGACCTCTTGGTTTCACTAAACCCTATTGGGAAGTGGATGCTATAGACATCCAATTCTTAGCACTATTTGTGTTAAAATTATCAATCTTACTCAATTTGCACTCAAATACACAATTTAGGTCAAAATCACTAAATACACACTAAATGGTTCAAGCTTGTCATATATAAGTGCCAATTTAGGCTAATGTAACCCCAAATAGGGAAATGCATTTTATGTGATTCCTAACTTTGATCAATTCATTTCGATTTAAAATGATGATTTTGCCTTTTCATGCTCTGGATCACTCTTTTCTTCTAATTCATTAGTACATGTCACATACCTTTGTTATTTTGTGTCAACAACATCCTAAATAGGATAACAGTCTATACGCATCTAACATTTCCTTCCAATTCTTTCAGATTCAAATTACAACCTAGTAATATGACTTTATGACCATTTTGATTAATTGTGCATCAGTTTCGAAAGAATTTCACTAAATTGATTAATATTATTTAAGATAATTAATTTAAATCAAGAGCTTAAGTGGATTTTCCAAGGAGGTTATTGATTATTTAATTATTGTAAATTGATGCTCAAGCCATAAATACAACAACTAACAGGATTATGGGCACCCATGCCTCATTAATGCCTCTTCCCTCCAAATCATTATGAAGATATTTATATATTTAATTATAAATATTAGATATATTTGTGGCCACACATCTCAATATTTAAATGAGAGATCATGGTTGATCCTATCCTATTTGTAAAATCTATAAATAAAAAGTCTCTCACCATCATTTTTAAGCTAAAATATTGTAAACTTATAATGTAGGATTATCTCCACAATCTTTCTTTGTATTGATCATTATGTTTTATTTGCGAGCTTCATTTTATAGGCATAGATTTAATTTCTTATATTGATCCTACATTATGCATAGTGATCTTGAGATGATGGAGGAGTTTGGAATCCATTGTTGACAAAGACAAGAACACTAGATTAAGGAAAAATACATGCTTAGAGCCGCTTTTGGACGGTGAAATCACTTGAGAAGGTAAAGGTTATTTGATTTCTTTCAACTATTGTTCATTATCATTTGAAACCCCTATTACAACAGGTTGGCCTATTTTGTTTGTTCTTTATGCATTTTTCTTGGATTTATTGACTAATGCTTGGATTAATATACTTTATAATCTAATCCTACATATTGGCATGCTTAATAGGATCATAGAGTCCATTCAATCAAGGAAGACATTATGGAAATTTTACATTTTCATTTTGGTCATTAAAAAGTTCTTAAACATCATTTTTTAGCTCATTTTCCCATGTTTCTAACATTTTTTATGCATCACAGGTCACACAGTTGATCATCGATGGTTATGAGTGATCAATGTCAGTTAGTGCTAACCAGGGTCAGTTGGGTTGCAAGAGAAATACATTTAAATTTTTTAATTTTTGAGCTTTATTCAAGTTCATTTTTAACAATTTGGATTTTATAAGTCTCTATTCTAAACATAGTATTGATCTAGAAGCTTATATTTTGGATATTTTATCCTAATAAATATTTTGAATCATAACATTTTTGCCTTTGGGTTATAGATGACTGTCAATGGTTATTTTTTATCGACCACAGTTGGGTATCGATTGGTGATAGTCTTTTAGGAATTGACATAGATCAATAGTGACCAGTGTTGGTCTCTATGTTTTCAAAAAAGCATAAAATTACAATCAATAAAACCAAAGTTTCTTGTTTCAAAAGTGAAAGTGCTTCAAATATAAACAAGACTATCTAAACTTTTTATGCAAGACTTACATGGAAAAGTAGTTTCTTTAGCACAACTAAGTCTTTTAACTTTAATTTGGTGTTTAAAAAGAGTTAGGAACCTTCCCTTTGGTATTTTAAAGGAAAATTACATGTTTATATTGAATGTTTTGTGATTATTTTTCAAAAGTTTTTAGCAAACTAAGGCCAAAGGGCCAAAGAACATCACCAAACACTTCAATTCAGTTCTTAAAACCAAACTCACTTCAAAGTTATAATATTTTCAAAAGAATTTTGTTTTGTATAAGTCATATATCACTTGTTTTGTTAAATTATCTGATAAAAAAAGAATTTGCATATATATGCTCTCCCCTCGTCCCCTATAGAGAACTCAGGTGATCAAAAGTGTCATTTTCATTACAAATTGTGACTTTATAAAAGGTGTAAAAAAGAAGTTAAATAGGCTCTCCCTAAAACCCACAAGGTTTGGGTGTGTTGGGTTTATGATCTAAAGTCTTTTATTTTAAATTAGTTTGTTTTCAAATAAATTTGGTTTTATGGGAAAGTTGGTTACATCTAGTAACCACTTGTGAAAAGCCTACAAATCTTTTCACATGCTTTATAAAAATGATCTCAAAATAATTTATTATAAAACTTTGTGTGGAATTTATTTTCCATTATGTAATTTCACTATTATTTCTCTTACTCCATGGGCCATCAATAGTATTAGATCATGGTTTTCAAGAGCACAGTGAATTTTAGTGAAAGCAAGGTGAAAAGTTTTATTCATTTCTAGATTGATATAAGGTATGGCCTATGTGATTTTGGTATAAGGTTAATATTTTAAAAAGTCTAAAAATATTAATTTTTTTAAATATTTTACTTTGTCATTCATGGTAATAAACCTGTATTGTATGACCATGAGCCTGGAGAAGCTCTACAATTTTCACTAGATTCAAATCCTTCAATTTTCATCAGATTCAAATCCTTCAATTTTCATCAATATAGAATGGTTTTCAAGCTAAAATTTTGATGAAATGAGATTTTAAAACACTATTTTATACACAAAATCCATTTGTATGACTTTCTTCAATCTGGAAACTACTATTTTTATATAGTACAACCTCCATTTTTAATACATTGAATTTGCTCAAATTTTTTTGTGATTAAATTGATAAAAGGTCAAATATGGAATTAAAATGACTTGAGATGTTATCACAGATGATTTTTTGAGTTTTTTAGGCCATATTTGAACTTGTACGGCCTCCTCATCACCCGACATTAAAAAATCTAGATTTACTTCCTCAAAATTCTCTCGATAGTTTCAAACAGTCTCAATCTATGAATTGTATGACTTAGTATGAATTTGTACGGCCTAGAAGAGTGGAAATCCAATTTTAGATTTTAAATAGAGTAACCATGGAATTAAAAGTCTATGAAATGCATTATAAGGTTTTAAGAAAACAATTTTTTTTTCTAAAGTTTTTAATCTAATTTTTCAAAAATTATAGGGTTTATGTGGGTCCCAACAAAGCTATGCAAGCATTTTTATTTACTTGAAAAAATATTTTTGGATGAATTAATTTCCATGCCCAAGTATTTTTTTTATTTTTTAATTCACACAGAGTAAAAAATCTAGCTTATATATAAATTTATGTCTTTATGCCTTGTGAATGCTCTTAGAGAAATTGGAAGAGTTTAGTTTGTGTAGAGCTTTGAAAGAAGGAGGTCAAGGGTTCCAATATCTTTTTTGGAAAAAAAATATTTTTGGTAGATGTATTTTGAAGAGAATATTCCTTTTTCAAAGGCTTTGTAAAATGACTTTGGGAATATAAGGGTGTAATTGTGACATTTTTTTTACTCTTGTAGTCGAAAGATGGATGTGTGACTAGGTGATTTTCATGGTTTTCAACATTTTAGACACATTAGAATGGTCAAATTTATGTTTAATATCTTCATTATGTGATTTCTGTGCCAAATGTATTAAACATAATGCTGTATAGGTACATTATTAGTGGAATCTAACACCCTATCTTTGTAAAATTTCTCTAAATGCATTGTATACTTCAAACTATGATTGTAATGATGTGTCTCACCACTTGTGTTATTGGTGATGATGGTGTTACATTTTGGCATTTATAGGTACCTAAGGATCTAACAGATTAAATAGAGCCAACTGGAGGTTAGAAGATCCATGGAAGATGGAGGATATTTTCCCTTCTCTAGTTCACTATTCACTCAAAGTATGGGTTCACTACTGGGATAGCAATCTTTGGTTTGCATACTTTACTTTTAATTTTGATTTTATTTTAGTGTATTGATATGATTATTGAGGAATAAACAAAGTAATTTGAATTTTTTTTAATGTTCCATAGCTTCTCACCTCTCACCTGATAGGGGGAAGATCTTACATAGTGTCCTTCGGTCAGTCATCGATGGTTGTACAAGTTAGCATTAGATTTACTAGCATTTTGAGTGTTGAGCAAAGGCATGCATGCGATGTTGGTGATTATTGAGAATTTGAGAGATGTGCCATATAGAGTACTAGAGGATCACTTGGACGGGTTCTTGTGTGAGATCTTATATGGTTTGATCTAGTTAGATAGAATATGATTGGGTTTTACTATAATATGGTATGATGGTTAAAGGGGATGAGCAGGCCATAATCATGTTCATCATCCATAGTTTGATTAGTACCATGATGTAAAATGATAGCTTGTAGATGTAGTAAATATTCATTGATGACTTCATAGTCATAGCTCTAGATCTTCATCATCTATACCCCTTTGGATCAAGGGGTAGTTTTTTGGGCTTATGATCCAAAGTCTCTTATTTTAAATTAGTTTTTATTTTAATATTTTTAATTAGTTTCTCTTTTAAAAAAGTTAGTTTTACAAGAAAGTTGGTTCCATATTGTAACCACTCATGAAAATCCTATAAAGTTTTTCATGTGATTTGTAAAAATGTTCTCAAAATAATAAATGATAAAAATTTGTGTGTAAAATCTTTGTTCATGATGTAATTTCACAATTATTTTTCCTACTCCTTGGGTCATCAGGGTGATCTATAAAAACCTATAAAGCCTTTTTACTTAGATTTTTATTTTATGAAATTTGGCTTGTGAGGGGGACTTTATTACCTCCCATAGTTTCTATAGGGAAGATTTGACCTGGGGTTTCATCTCCTAGCATTGTCTTCAACCCCTCTCTATGGGGGTATACAAATTGGGATTACCTAGTCGGGATGGTGGTTTGAGATGTTAAACCATATTTGTTAGTGGAAAGTTATCCCAAAACGTATAACCATTCAGGACATCACACTACACTAAGTAATTGATGGATGTAATGGTTGTGAAAATGACTATACCTTTTCATAATAAGCCATTTGACGTGGATCCAATTGACATGTTACTTCTCTTGTGTTCAAACATGAAAGTTTGTATACATGGGATCAATCTAGAAGGCCGTAACTTGTAGAGTTTTAGACAAACCCCACTTACTACATAAATATTGTTGATGCAAGGTGTGACCCAAGGTCCATGTCATCATATTATCACTTGAGATAATGGGGGGTGTAAAATACCTTACTATATAATGCACTTTTATTTTGGATGAACACTTAATTTCCTCTCAAGTGCACGTATAAAGATAGACTTCAATAATATCATGTAACCTTATTTGTTTAGGGCTTTAGGATTATTATTTAGTTATATTGGTCTATTTTGATCTTAGATTACTTGGTCATTGATTTGATTCAAAACTTTTTTGTAAACAAACATCATAACCAAACACATTGTCCACATTTTTTTGAACAAAGAGGCATTATGTTATCTAAGTGAAAATCAATATTTTCCTTGTTCAAATTTTTCATCTTAAATATTGTGTCATATCATCTAATAGGTGCAGTTATGCTTTCCATTTGAGTCTAAACCACTTCCCAAAATCTTTAAGTCCTTCATTGATAGTTCAAATTTGAAATTGCACCTTTATAATTTCATAAGGTTGATGTGTTAAATTGGGTTCACCATTTGCACTCGACTTGAGGGAACTTGGCTTAAATTTCCCATTTGGATTGAAGTCCATTTATAGACTCATCATCCACTTTCATCATTGGTAAACTTAGATTATCTTGTACATTGCTTGCACTCTAAGTTCTAGAACATATTTTATACTACCATTCTTATTCCCATGTGGCAACATTGTGCTGCCCATTTGGTTCTAGTTTTATACTTAGGAATTCTTACATGTTTCCACATATTGAGTTTATTGGTTCATATTGTCTCCTTCCTAATCTGAAGGGATTTCTTCTAGTTTCCTAGTAGCAACTCATTGAATTTGAACCAACTTTTATGGTATTGATGTATCTCTAAATCTAGGCTTTGGTGTACAAGTTTACACTTTGTATTTTTGAGTTATCATATCCTCTTCTAATTCATATTATTTCAATCCTACCCAAGGTTGAGTAATTTCATTAATACATTCTTCTAATTATGTGTGATACTACATGACCCTCCTTTTAACTATAGTCTCTTTACCTTGCCACTTGTTTGGAGGAAAATCAAAACACACCTTGTGTAAATGTTTGTAGAACATTTTTCAAATCTTAATCAAACATATAGAATAATATTATAGATATGATGCTAAGGTATACTCACATTGGGGTCTCTTTTGGCCTTAGTTATGAGGTAGAGCAATATTATGGTAGATATAAACACTTTGTCTTGTTTGGGGATGTCACCCTATTTGAGCCTATTTATTGAAAAATAATCCAAACCATGCCTATTTTTATACATCATCCTTGTCATTCTACTTAAATTTACATTCCATGATCAAAAGTTACTATTTTATAATATCCTCCTTCGATTTGTGTACCACACTTAAAAGTTACCATTCTAGGTTATCCCCCTTCAGTTTGTGTGAGCAATCAAGATTCACAACATGAAAAGGTTACCATTTTAGGATATTATCCTTGAGTTTGTGTGAGAAATCCAACTCCAAAATGCATAAAGGTTACCATTTTAAGACCTCTTCCTTTGGTTTGTGTGAACAACCAAACTATGCAACATCCAACCATTACAATTCTAGGCCCATCATTTGTATCTATTGAACCTATTATTAAAGAACCTCCATTTGATGAACTAGATTTTGTTGATCCCTGATTTGATAGTCTAAATTTTGGAGATCCTATTATTAAACTACAAACCATTATTTACCTAAAATAATTGTTCCCCACTTTAGAAATGTTGTGCTAATCTTTGAGCCTCAATAAGAACCATTACCTCTTTAAGATCCCTCTTATGAGGATCAAAATGTGTTCAAAGTTGATATTTTACAACCAATTATGAACCAAAACCATAATGTTATTATTTAAACACCCATTTTTGATGAGGAAGCCTGTGATGAATTACCTATTCATATTTTACCTATTTTTAAAGAGCCTCATCTCCTTGACAAGCCAGTCTCTACAGAGTTGTCTCATAAACTTTTCCCACTCTTTGAGGAGTCTCCTTTTGACATACAAGATTTTTTTGAGTCATAACTCAAGTGGTACCCTCTCTTTGAGGGGCTTCACTTAGATGAGCCAGTCTATGTTGAACCCTTCCTAGATGAATTACTTTTTATAGAGCCCATTATGCCATCATAGGCCATTACTTATTCAATACCAAGCATTTAATAGAAAATTAAATAAGCAACCACATTAGATGAAGAAACAACATTAGATTCAGGTTCCCTTTTCAAATTGTAATCAAATTTAGCATCATAAGTAAAATCACTATCATAATTGATATCTGATTTAGAGTCCCTAGACTCAAACTCAACTTCAAAAATAGAGTATAGTCGTGGTTGTTACAACATTGGTTACACTTGTCTTTCAAATTAATTTGAATATATTTTTTATCTTTCTATAGTTTTTGAGGATGATTATTTCAACATCGAAAAAGGTTCTCTTAGTATATTCTATGAGGATTATGTTGTCTTTCATCATTCCATTATTCCTTCCCATTATAGCCATTATATTAACATTTCACCTCCCACAAGCATCGATTAGGACTGACAAAATCACACTTGGTTGAACTACTTCCATGGTGACATACCATTTGTAGAATATTAGGGGGACCAAGACCAAACTCATGCAAGAGAGGAACACTCTCTTAGTGAAACCTTTTTCAGAGGCACTAGAGGATGATCAAATAACAAACTCAACATCTTTTAGTGAAACCTTTTGTAAGGTGCTATAAGACAACCAAAGTCAAATATTAACATCTCTTCATGAAACCTTCTCGGAGGCACTATGGGATAATTAGGACAAATTCATTGGTAAAAAACTCATTGAGGCACTAACAACTCAGCATAAAAGTTCTCCACTACTTGATGAAGACAGTATCAAAGAACAAATCAATTTAGATTCTAGTCTATATCACAATCAAATGGTAGCTACTCTCAAGATCAAACAACAAAACATTTGGTGGCCCTATCAAGAGCATATTTAGAGGTCTTTGGCCCCATCAAAACCAAAATTATGTTGAATTTAAAATCAAAAATATTACATGTGACTAAAAGTCTTGATCTTAATTTGTTTCCCATTTATTATACATTCCATTATCATCTACCTATTCATTACCCATTTATATTATTTATCTTGTGCCTAGCATTATTTATCATCCCTAGCTACACTTTCTTTTATAGAGGTTACAAAGACATCTTGTCTCAATGTTTAAAGGAAGTAGAATCAATAACCAATGAGGATCACAAACACATTATTGAGATCCACATCTGCAATAAGTTCTTAATAGAGTAACTTTTTTAAAAGGGTGTTGGGTAGCAATTTTCATGATATTTTATTCAGATTGCCTCATATGTTAACTAGGATGAGCATTTCCACATCAGCAAGAGTGGCATAACCATTTTTCACTTTCCATTTCCATACCTTATCTATTAGGGGCAACCCTATAGATCATTTCATTATAGGTATTATTATGCTGTTATATTCTATTTACCATGTTGTTTAAACTACATTGACTTGAGGTCCTTCAAGACTATGTAGGTAGCACTCAATTTTTATTAAGGTCAACTTGATCACCTTAGCCACGCTCTCATCATTTTTTTAAAAATTATTCAATTTAAATTATCTCACCATTTTTTGAGCATGGTAAGCCATCATTGCTTGGGGGAAACCTCATTGTCACTATAGCCAATTATCTTCTAATCATTTTCTTTATACCATGTGTTTAGTATTGAGCAAGGCTTGTTTTTAGTCATCTTTCTTATACCATTTTGATCTTGGTTCCTTTGGTTCTTCTCATAAATTTCATGAGGGTATTCCAATCCATTTCCAATAGTTTTAGAATGTCATGTTGAATGACAGTCTGTGGGCATAGTGTGGCATTTGATATAGCAAGTTATCTTTCATCTATCATCTTATCTAGTACCATTGATTATAATCACCTATGGGAAAATCAATATTTTATTTCATACTATTTATTATAAGCACCTTTGTGAAAATTAGTATTATGATGTTATTTTTCAATTATAATTACCTATGATCAAATTACATACAATGCCTTTTAAACATGCATTATTGCATCACCTGGTCATAACTATTATCATTTCCCTTATCGCTTGACTTTATTTACAAACTTGTTATGACTTGATCAATTTTTCACCACCTTTTGTTTAGGTAAAACTACTATAACTAGATGTCTTAATGGGATTATGTAGGTTGTTATCAATTCATGTTGAGATCATCTCAGTCTATGTTTTTTAAATGTGATGTTACATCTGATTTTAGCTATTATTAGAACTCTTAATTAGTTCCCTAATCCATTATTTATATCCACATGGGCTATTGTAGCCATCTTAGCTATTTATTAGACCTCCTATTCTTAGAAAAGCATCTCCTTGACTAATTGATCCCCCTTGTACATATTTTATCCCAAAAAAACTAAAAACATTAGAAAACAATCCACAAAATAGTAAAAATTATCTTAAGCTTTTGCACATTATGATCCTCATGCTCTTTCTATTTTGTAAGTAACCATCCCGCCAACTTGTCATTTTACAAGATCATTCTCATTTGTTTCTCTAGCTTCTTGCTTACAAGACCATTCTCTTTTGTCTCATTGATTTTCTTTTCTTCCCTTTTCTTCTATAACATTAATCATATGTTTTAGTCATCACTTTTTTCTTCTATCCCACTTCTTGGGAGATCTACATTTGATTTTAAGTTCATGTTGGAATATGCATTCATGGAACTATGTAGGCAACATCCACTTGTCTTGTATATTTAGAGTCAACTCGGCCAACCCCTTTCTTTTCTTCTCTTCCCCCATATCTTCTACATTGTTCCTCTTTAATTAAAGGAACAACGTTGTGTCCTTGTTATTTTTTATGTTATTGTAGAAAGTAAAGCCTCTACTACATGTGCATGAACAACTAATTTTAAACTACACTAACTTGGTTTTTGTTTGTGTGTGTTTATTTGTGTTTTGTTGTGTTTTCTTACCTCTTCATTTATTTCTTCTGCTTTTCTCCTTTTTATTACTTCTTATCTCTCCTGGTCTTGTGTTTCCCTATTTGATTTTTTTATTCTCCTTTGTTTTCAAGAGCATCTTAATGGTCCACATGGATCTTGATTCTTTATATCTTTATCTCATGTTATTAAGTTATTTTTTTGTTTTTAAACATTCTTGTTCCTAATTAAGTTTTGATTGTTCATATCTCAATTTTAAGTTAGGTTCATTTATGTTTATCTTTTTATTTTTATTTGATTTTTTGTTTAAATGTAAATAGATGCAACTATGGTTTTGGTAATTTTTTATCATTATCCTTAGTTATAGGTATTCACATTTGAATTGGTTTCATGAAATTGAAATGTCATGTCATTATGAGTTACTCATACTTATGATTCCTAATTTATTTTGTTATAGCAAGCACTTAATACTTTGGTTTCAAGTCTTAACATCAACACAACTCCAATGAATAGATAACAAGACCATTATGCATAAACTAGGATCAATAGGTTTAGCACTCAGACTCTATGCTTAGATGTACATTTATTAGCATACATCATGAATCTAATCAAATTTTGGTTAGTTTTCGTCATCCCTCATTCCATTATCTCTTAGTTTTGGGTGAACTACATTGGCTTGAGGTTCATTTTGACTATGTATGTAGTGTTTGGATACTAGATGTATCACAAGTTAGATCAAACACATTCACTTCTCTTTTCACCTTTTTCATCCTTTTTTGTAGCCTCATATGCCTAGTTCTTTATGGATTTCTAAGCCATTATACCAACACATCTACGTTTGCACCCACTCATATTTAATCTATGTAATAGGTTATCTCTTTGAGCTAATTGCTTGCCAATTTACCCATGTTGGGGCATAACATTTGAACCAAGTCACAAATCTAAATCAGTCCTATAGGGGAAAGACCATTATTTATTCTTTATTAATGATAAAAATTATGCCTTGCTGGGGCAAACTTGTCTTATCATGATCAAATTTTCTCTACTAGGGCACTTCTTATTATCATCTCTTTGGAGACCACATTCTCTTTTTCTTCTAATTCCAATCTCTCCACATTTTTGCTCATAATGGTAATGTTTTACTATGTAGCTTATCTCAAGATTGATCAATGCCATAATCACACATCTTGAACTCTGAAATTGGGTGCATTCAAAGTGTGTCACTTATATGTTTGGATTGAACTCTTCCCATTATCCCCATCTTTGAGGCCCATTATACATCTAATTATATTTTGATCATTGATTATAATCATGAGTACAAACATTAGCTCATCTAGATGTGATCTATTCCATGGGTTAATCTCTTAATTTCCCTCTCTTTTTGAGAGTCCATCCTTCTCTTTCATCCTAGTATGTCCCCTCGAGGGGGCATCGTGGGTCATTTCAAGTTTATTCTTGATAACTCTTTTATTTGAAAAGGTGTTGCTTCACTTTAATGTCTCACTATGCCTTCTCAAATAGAGGTAAAATGTAGACATCTAATTCCTAACACTATTTGTGTTGAAATTATCAATCTTACTTGATTTGCACTCAAATTCACAATTTAGGCCACGTGCTAAATGGTTCAAGCTTGTCATAAACAAGTGTCAATTTAAGCTAATGTATCTATAAATAGGGAAATGCATTTTATTTGATTCCTAACTTTGATCAATTTATTTTGAGTCAAAATGATGATTTTGTCTTTTTGTGATCTAGATCACTCTTTTCTTCTAATTCATTAATTGCATCACATACCTTTGTTATTTTGTGTCTATAACATCCTAAATAATATAATGGTTTGTACACATATAACATCACCTTCCTATTCTTCTTGATTCAAATTATGACCCACTAATATGACTTTCTAACCATTTTGATAAATTGTGCACCAATTTTCAAAGAATTGTACTAAAATTGATTAATCTTGTTTAAGCTAATTAATTAAAATCAAGAGATTAAGTGGCATTTCCATGGAGGTTATTGATTATTTAATTATTGAAAATTAATTTTTAATATCTGCATCACCTAGTGACATGATCTATGAGGTGGTATCCTCAAGACATAAATGTAATAAATATCAAGATTATAGGCACCCATATGTCATTAATGTCTCTTCCCTCCAAATCATTATGAGGATATTTATAGATTTGATTAAAAATATTAGATTAATTCATGGCCACACATCTCAATCTTGAGATGGATGGTCATGGTTGATCCTATCCCATTTGGAAAATCTATAAATAAAAAGCCTCTCACCATCATTTTTAAGCTAAAATATTAAAAATTATAATGTAGGATTATCTTGAAAATATTTTTTTGTGTTGATCATTATGTTTTATTTGTAAGCTTCATTTGATAGGCATATATTAGATTTTTTATTTTTAGCCTAGGTAATGCATAATGATCTTGAGATGATGGAAGAGTTTGGCATCCATTGTTGACAAAGATAAGAACACTAGATTAAGGGAAGAAAACATGCTTGAAATTTATTTTAGATGGTGAAATCACTTGGGAAGGTAAAGGTTATTTGATTTCCTTTAATTGTTCTTCATTATCATTTGCAAACCCTGTTGGAATAGGTTAGCCTAGTTTGTTAGTTATTTATGCATTTTTCTTGGATTTTTTAACTAATGCTTAGATTAATTAACTTTGTAATTTAATCCTATATATGCATGTTGGAAATTCAACATCTATCATTGACCAATACTAGTATATCGTTGATTAGACATCATTTGGTTTTGGATCAGCATGTGTGTCTACAACTAAAGAGGTATGTTTGTCACTACCTGATGAGGTGGAATATTGGTTGTCCCCTATTGAGGTGGCAATATGTTTTTAATCTACTACATTGGTGTGTTAGATGATTCCTACTATTGTGGAATATTATTCGTCACTTGTTGAGGTGGCATAAGATTCATCACATTTTGTTGTGGTGTGGCATTGGTCATTAGTTGACTATTTGATCCTTGTGATTAGGTTCTTGAAGAAACATCTAGTTAAGGATTAGTGATAGTTGGTTGAGTATGGAAAAAATAAACTCCTACTCCCTGAGTTTGTAAACCACTCATGGTGTTAAAAGGCACGTTTTTTTATTGACTAGTTTGTGCGTTAACACCACTTTGGTTTGAATTAGATGTTTCTTGCATGTTATCCATTATGTTTTGCTCACTATTTTGCATAGAATAAAAATCACTTCCTCAATGGTTGGGGCATTGAACATGTTATATACTGAGGTGTTTTGTGTAACTAGGTATAAACCCTAATTTTCTTGACCTATCAACTCAAATAAGACTTCTGCTGAATGAAGTCACCAAATAAGAGGTGCATTTGACATGGCTAGATTATTAAACTTATGTGCTAGGTTTTGATATGTCTAGTATTCTATCTACATTTGAATGAAGTGGTCTTCCATGAGGCCTCTTTATGTGACAAACATATGTGGATCTTGATATGATATTAGTATAATGGAATTAAGGTTTATAGAAGAGGCATGTTCATAATTTTGATTATAAGACATGTTGTAAGGCTCTCTTACTAGGCTTGGCATATTTTCATGCCCTAAATCTATGAATCTATTAAGATCCTAAGCTGATGGCATGGTAATGTAATAAGGTTGTTGTTGGACATTTTTCATAACCAAAGATATGCTAGCTAAATATTGGGTCATCTATTCTTGATATTGCTCTGTGTATGGAGGAGTACTAACTAAAAAATTGGCCAAAGGATCTTGAATTTTTTCCACTATTTGAGTATTATATGGTGGATAAGAATTTATCTCCCAAACAACATAATCTTTATAAGGGCCTTGAACAAAGTCATCTTACATGATAACATTTCCATATCCTAGATTATACATGACACCACTATGTGTAAAGTGAGACATGGTCAAATCTATGACAAATGTTTTGTGACAAGATGGGTTAGAGTTCTATAAACTTTAAAAATCTATGTCTAAAAAGATAAAAGGTTCAAACTATGTCTAATTTAGTCTAAGGTGGAGTTGTATCTCCAAAAATTCTATGCAAAGACTTGGTAAAAATAATATAATGTCAAATGTCTAACATTAAATGTATTACACAAACAAGGTCAAGTAAAATGAACTAAAAACAATATGCCAAACTCTAGGTCAAAAGATGTTCCAAATAGGTCTAAACTAGGAAAGGGAGAATTAGCTAGGTCTTTTGTCCAAATGTGGATTCAAAGTTTAGGCTCAAAATAGGTTGTGTTAGGACTTTTGGCTAAATGTGGCATCAAAATCTAAACTTTGAAACAAAGGAGATGATATTAATCTAACAAACTTGGAACATTTTAGCATAAACAAGGCACTTGATTCTAGGCATAGACATGATAAAATTGGAATAAAACACCAAACAAAAGGCAGTTGATGATATATTGATTCTATTAAACAAAGGCACAAACAATAAATTGTTTCAAATTTGGGTAATCAATTAACCTAACTTACGTAACCCAAAAGAGAAAGATCTATGTATGAGTCCCTGCGTGTCGAGGCCTAAGAAAAAATCAATCAATGCTTGGATCCAAAATTGTAAATGTTAATTAAAAGATCAACTTAGGAAAACTTGGGATTTAATGACCAACAAGTTAGTAAAATTTGAACAGCATGATTTTTATAAATAAAGATCCAACAAGGCACATGAATGGTTTCAAATGATGAAAACTTGACACAAGATAAGACAAGTCTATGAAACAATTTGGGTAGCATAATGGAATTATCACTCATAAAATATGTAATGATCATTTATTTCAAAATAATTATAAGGCACAAATTTGAATTTATTTGGGTATCATAATGTTACCCATTTCAATCAAGTGCCTCACACAATGTTTTTGATATAAATGTTTTTCTAAGTTAAAGCGAGGTATCAAATGGATTGCATAATGCCTCCTAAAATAATGGAGTAATGTAAATAAAAACTCATTCAAGACATGGTATTAAAAAAAAAAGTTTTAAATCTAACACACCAATCAATAGAATAATAAATGACAAAATATAACTAAGTATATCATCCTAGATCCTATCAAGGTGTGGCAAAGTGGGGTTGACTAAAACTTACAAGTTATGACCATCTAGATTGATCCCAAGTGTGGAAAACATAAGATAAGTAACACATCAATTGAAGTCATACCAATCAACTTATCATATAAGGTTCTATTATTCCATCTTTGGACTTCTTAGTGGTATCCCTTGGTTGACTAGCCCTGATTTGGGACTTTGTTATTAAAGGAGAGGTTAGCCACTCAACCCCCTAGATCTAGAAATATGCGTTCCCATGTTTGTATACCCCGCTATGGAGAGTGATTGAAACACTATTGTAATATGAATCCCTAGGTTAATACTTCCCTAGAGAACCTATGATAGGTAATTAGATCCCCTTAGCTAAATTGCATAAAAAGAAAGACTGGTAGAAAGATTTTAGGGTTACTTTTAGATCACCCAATACCATGTGAGTTTAGAGAAAGCCTAGATAAATTTATTTATATGCATTGTAAAAAGTCACAAAAGAAATGAAAAGGTTATTTTTATCACCCAAATTCCCTATAGGGGATGGGGGGAGAGCATACGTGTACTATTATTTTTATGAAAATAAATAATTAACAAATAGTTTGCTGGAAATTATGAGTGAAGTTTGATCTTAGACACCAAATTGAAATGTGACATTATTCATTACTTATCCCTTTGGTTTAAGTGAAAAATATTGAAAGAATTTCACAAATCCAAATGAATCAAAAACCATTTATATTCATTTTTAAGCGCAAAAGTCCAAATGTTCAAGATTTAGCCGAAATTCATTGTTAACACCAAAAAGTAAGTGTTCAAGACTTAAACATTCATTTTAAGCACCAACAATGAATTTTTTCCTAAGACTTAGCCATCTTAATTCATTTTAAATGCTAACATCCAAATGTGCAATAGCTAACATGTTCATTTTAAGCACCAAATTGAGATGTGCAAAACTTAGTTAAATTCCTTTTAAAATCTCAAAAAAATGTTTGATTAGTCTAAACATGCAAATGCATGTTTAAATCTTGTCCATGTGATTAGGTTTCAACCCTAAAAGAGAAATACAAAATATTATTGGGGGTTATTTTTTCTCATTTGATCATATTAACCATTGATGAATAGTTTTTGGCATTTAGTGAGAAAAGTGTGGATGACCTTGTTGAGTGTGATTGGTTGAGTGAGGTGGATTGTTGACCTGATCAAGATGTAGCATGGATGAGGGAGAACATAGGGATAGGTGATGGTCCCCAAAGTTCCTCCTCAATGATGCTCAAGGAATGAGGTAGGCACTATTTTTTAATTTATAGTTTATTTTTAAATTGGGCAATTAAATTTAGTTGGAATTTGTTTTGGTGTTGTAGTTAGTTGTGGGTTTATTTAACCTAGTTTTAAATTTTGATATTTGTGTGGTTGAATTTGGTAGTCTTGATTTAAATTATAAGTGTAGGGTAGATAGGTGGATCATAGAGGTAGGTTTAGGTATAAATTTATATTTTATTTGTGGCATGGGAGGGTAGAATGTCATCATCGATGATCACTACACAGTGACCATCAACAATCACTTTAAGCTATCATCAGTCAAGAGTGACCACTTACAGTCGAGAAGCAACTATCGGTAGGTCACTACAAGGTCACTATCGATGGTTATTGTCTTAACTATCAGTAGTTGAATATGGGAATATGCAATCATCGATGATTAAAGGCTAGGTTTAAAAGGCCTAGTAAATGGCTAAGGTTGAGGCTAATGTTGTAAATATTTAAGGTCAAGGGTCATGTTGATTGTTGATAGGTAATGGTTTAAGATTGGGTTTTAAGGGTAGAAGTGATGTTTGGTTGATTATTGTAGGGTGAAGGGTATTATTATAGACTAAAGATTCATAATATATGGTTGTGTTTTAGTAAAGGTGTAAGTAATGATTAAGATGAGATAGGTGAAGATAAGATAGGTTAAGGAGATTGATGTAGATAAGCCATATGTATAGGGCATAGTAGGTAAATGTTTATGAGTTGAAGAGATTAGTATAAGAAGTAAGCATAAGAGGTTGAGTTCATAAGATAAAATAGTATAGATAACTAAGTTTATTTTTTATCAAACCTTGCAGGCATGAGAGATGATTCAGATGAGGGACATAGTGCCCTAGATATTTGATGAGATTCATCAAGGTATGATTGTTGATGACTACATGTATATGGAAGATGTGGGTCTTGATAGTATGATATATTACCAGCATGTAATGTGGGATGTGGAAATTCTAGTGGCACTCATTAAGAGATGGGATCATGCCACTAATACTTTTTTACTACCTACAGGGGAGATAACCATCCTGCCTAAGGATATCCATAGGATTGTGTGATTACCCATATGGAGAGAGATGATCTACCATATTGAGAGGAAGGATTAGGATGATATTATGTAAATTTTTAATGGAGATGACATTGATTTTATGAGGTGAAACTCTGAGGGATTCTAATACATACCACTATACTAGAGGGATAGGGAAGTAAGGAGGTTGTTCATAATGAGTATTTTAGCGGTGATGTGTTACATGTTGCTTGATTCTAGCAATGGGAGGTTCCCTTATTATTAGGGGTGCTTATGGAAATGTTTTTGGGTCACATAGTGCTCATATGGGTACATGTGTTGTAAGTTTAGATTTATTGAGAGTTGTAAGGCTTTTGTACCCACTAAAGATATGGGATTAGTGTCATCTTCATCCTCCATTATTAGGCCTATGAGCACATGTAGGTACTGAGACTGATGGGGTTACCATAGGAGGATTATGCTCAAATGGGTGTTTGAGTTGGATACATGTAGTGGAGGAGTGATTATGCTCTCTCAAGACTAGGGGGAGGGTTACATGACATTAACTAGTTTAGAGGCTGGCTAGGTGCCTTAATCATCAAAGACATGATTTGGAGACCATATGTTAGGTTTTTAGGGTGGGCACATTATAGGAGACATACTCTATCCTTTTATATCTACATATAGATATATGATAGATAGTATGGTGAGATAGAGCTGATCCATTTGACAAGGTATGGCAATAGTTTGGCTTAGTTCAGGGTATCCCTGCGGTGTTCTCAAGGTACAAGAGGGAGGATGCAAATTTCCCACTACCCACTCCATAACTAGTATATGATTTCATTGACCATAAGGAGCTACCATCAAGGATAGAGATAGATGATGCAAATTTCATAGATGGGTGTCTTGTATGGTACCAAGCACTCTATGTCATAGCTGATATTAGTCCTAAGTATGGGGTAAATAGGATATGGATGTTTATTTCAAAGGAGATGGGCATTGGGTTTAGATGTTGAGGGTTGCCTAGATGTACAAGTAGTGACAACAAAGAGGGATCAGGTATGAGTGTCTTTGGCCACATAATAGGCATCCTTGGTAGTATCATAGGCATCATTAGCAATAATGCAGGGTCAATTGGCCACTGTTATAGGTGAGAGAGATCAAGATAGATCTTAGCTAATCTTGGTGATGTAAGAGAGAGACTCTCTATAATAGATAGGGGCATAGTACTAGTAATGGTGGCACTAATAGGGACTATCCCTATGTAGAGATATATAGTGACTGTGGAAGAGATATGGTATTATTAGGCCTTGGCCTTTAGGCATTTTTTAGATGAGCTCTGATGGAGTGAGTACATGGCTAGGATTGTAGGTGGTGATAGCAAAGTGACACTAGGTCAGTGGGTCACATCTATGGGAGGATAGATAGGTGCAAGAGAGCAAGCTCTTAGAGGTAGTGGTACACTAAGAGGAATTAGTGCCTTAGTTTCTTAGTTTATAAGATATTATACTTATTATGTATATGATTTTTGATACTGACCTATGATTCGATGCAGTGAGACGTATATTTTAAGAGAGATATGTATATTATTATATACATGATGATGGTTATATGATTATACACTCATGATTTATAGATATGATCTTTGCCTATGGATTTTGGTTCATGGCTATGATGTTTATGCTGATTATTTTTTATTATGGTTATGCTCACAATGATGTGGATGTGGACTCACCTAGCTAGGCATGTGATGATATGTCTTTAATTTATGTTCATAATGATGTTTGATGTGGATTGATGTTAAGATGTGATTATGATGATAATGTGATGTTTATGATTATGATCATGTTTATGACATTTATGATTATGGTTCTTGATTCTCATTATTCATGGATGTTTTTTGCTATGATTTTGACATGATGATATTGTTGTGGTGCTCATGCTGAAATTTAATGAGTATATGCTTCCTCATTTAGATTTAGACATGTGGTGAATATGGTTTATTGTGATTATGATCATGGATGATTTAAGCTATGATGTTGATATGATGATATTGTTATGGATTTTTATGGTGATATTATGTGATGTGGTTATGATGATGGTAATTTTGTTTAAATTACATAAATTAAGTTAAATAATAAAACTAGATGTGAGAAAGAGAAGATAATCAAGAGGCAAACATCTAAGTGAATACATCAACCAGTATGAGAGAATAAGAAGGCATGATGCTTCTTCTTTGGAAAGGACTAAAACAAACCAAAATTAGATGGGCTTAAGGAACATAAGCCCTTTGAATGATTCACATTAGCATTTGTTAATTGGTTAAAAAGGCATCCTGATCACATTATGTCAAATGAGCTAGAAAATCCCTTACTTATAGTGTATGAAGAGGTGACAAATGAAATGGAACCTTCTTGGGAGATTGGATTGACTCTTTTTTATATCACTAAAGAGCCATTATAAAAAATTCCATGACATATAAGGTGTATATTGATCGATGTGAGAAGTCTACTTATGAAAGTTGATTGCGGATTCTAAATTGTTTTGTTTTTGTTTGATTTTGATAATAGGTCCTTTCTTTTTTTTGTTACTTAGGAGACTTGGGGAAAACTAATCGATGTGGAAAGCTTACAATAAATTTCTATGATTTTACAAATGCTTTACTCAGCCATCCTTCAAGGGAGTGGTCTAATTTTTGTTTGCTTTATTTAAAGCTTTTGATAGCTATCCTTTAACAGAGAAATCTATCTTATATTAAGCAATTTGGATATGTTTCGGCATCTGTCCTTCAATGGAGTAGTCTGTGAATGCTAGAGAGTGACAAATGTGGGTTATTTTTATTTTCTTTTTATGTTTGCTTTTGGTGTCATAGACTTGATTATATAGGCTTAAAGGGTCACCTTTTACAAAGGCAAAACTAAAAGCAAAATAAGGTTGATTAGGTGTAAAAGAGGTTTAGGTGACAACAATCATGGGGTTTTATCTTAGGAAAGGGGTAGAGAGTACCATGAGAATCATGCCATGGGTAGAGTCATGGTACCCATTCTTCAAGATTATACTATGACTATGATAGATAATCACATGGTTCAATTTTAATCAATTATCCATAAAATAGGGAGATAGATAGGGTTTAAAAATAAGGGATGAGATTAACTTGGATAAAAAGTGAGTTTGATCCCATTTAAAAAAAAGAAAGGATGCAAATGTGAAGCATTGAGGGGTTTAGTTTTTGGATTGCCTTCAAGAGAGGATAATCGATAATATCTTGATCCATACTTGTGCATTATGATATAAGGTCTGATCTAATTGAAAGAAAACTTGCCTCACTTAATTTTCTCCATATTAGTGACATGTTGATTTTACTTTAGGATGAGGTCTATGATATTGAATTCTTACACTTTAAGGTGTTAGTTATAAGTGCACTTGATTCATTCTTGATAGATGTAAAGATGGGTGAGTGTTGTTAAATGATGCTTGTCAAGTAGCTCAAGTTGGGCCAAACGTTCTTGATGATAATTGATCTTAAATATGAGATCTTACAAGGATATGAAAAGAGAGGTAATTTAGAATTTGAGAGTTAAGATATCCTCTACCCCCAAAACTAGAGAGAAAGGGGTAACACCCGTAAGGGTTCAAATGCTAGTACAATATGCCGATAAGGTGAAAGGAATGTGTAAATGCCAATCTAGACTAGATGAATTAACCATTTTAGTTAGCATGTTATTGAGAACTTTGTTAGAGGCTTCCACCTATCTATTTGTTTAAGTATGATAGGGTGAGGACAATCTTAGCTTAATACCAAATGCATCACAAAGACCCTGAACTTGCTTTTTTAAAAAATATTTGCCCTTATCATGATAATTTTGTGAGGAACATTGAAATGATAGATAATGTGATGATTAATAAAGTTAACAATATTTTTATCTTTTGTTGAGACAAGAGGAATAACCTCTACCCATTTAGGAAAATATTTGGTTGCAGTGACGATAGAATGATGTCACTATGAAGAACGGGGGTTAATTTCACCAATAAGGTCCAGACCCCATTATGATAAGGGATAAAAATCTATGGATATGTAAATACTATGGATAGGTACCTGATGTAAATTGGTGTGTTGTTGAAAAATTAAAACATTTTTTCACATAATCAAAATAATCTTGGTTAAGGGTGGGCCAATAATATCCAAGTCAAACGATGCATTTAGTGATGTCCAGGCCACTAAAATGTACCCCACATATCCCATCATGTGTTTCCCTGATATCATGAGAGGCTTCATGACTACATAAGCAGTGGAAGAGGAAACCATCAAAGCCAAGTTTATAAATAATTCCCCCAGTATGGTATAATTTGAGGTACTCTAGATAAATGCTCTTTGAGCATTCCTAGAAAGATGGGAAGGAATGATTATAAAGTTAAGATAGTCTAAGGTCTATTGATACTTGTTGATGCCTCTAAGTGTACCATAGGGTTTCTTAGTGTTTAAATAACACTTCTCATTTTAGAATTTAAAGAATTCAAACCATGAGTAGTAGGTTATGGCAACTTGATGTCACCTATGGTGAAATAGTGGCAAAGATATGTATTGGTGTTCCAAAAATTTATAGTGAGTGATGGTTAGGAGCCATCATGATTCATTATTCATGAATTAAAAAAAATATAAATTAAGGTTTAGTGAATTATGACCTATATTTAAGCTACAAACTAATCTAAGTAGATATTTATAATGAAACTTAAACTAAAGTGGTCTGGTGTAAAAAAAGGATCAAAGAGAAGGGTAAGGAAGAAAATAAAGTGAGCGATTACCAATTTTAGTCTTAAATATCATGAAAAATCATAAATTTCAACTGAGTATTCATTCAAACCACTATATAATGCAAAATAGCCTAAGCTCAAATTTCACTATATACTAGGCAAACTTCAAAGGATAATGTAAAGAATCATAAGTAAGAAACAGGTCTACTTTTAAAGATTTACTACTATAGTCAAATAGCAATTACACATTTGAATATAGATCAAAATGAAATGAAGCAAAACCTAAGATCCTCCAACTAATCTAGCATATGCACAAATTAGAAACCCTGTGATTAGAAAATACAACCCAAAATTCAAATTCAAGACATACAACTAGCAATTGAGAGAAAAGCTATATTAGCAATTGGCATATCAAATGTGTAAAATATTTGCATAACTCCTTGATTATGTTAATTTCTTTAAGTTTACAAAATTTGCTCAAAAATTCTCTCCTTTTTATAAGACAGTGAGATATGCCTTTTGTAGAAAGACAAGGTAGTGCATCAGTTAGTTATAATATATAGGTATACAAAAGATAAGGAAAATTATCCTTAAAATTCCTAAAATACACTTGTTCTTCAAAATTAGACTAACCTAGGGGAAATATGCTAATAGATTAGCATATATCTTACAAAAGAATATTCTTATTCTAGATATTACAATGTTTATACAAAAGGAATATTAGCTGATGGGTGGGCCCATTACTGAAGGGTCCCCTTGTTGATTTTGAAGAATTTCCATTGCATTTTATTATTGGTATTTAATGAGCTCCATATACATAGTTGGCTTCATTAGGTAGACTTCTTCCTGATCAGCTAGGTCATCCAAGTCTTTATCATCCCAGGCCATGGCTTCCTTTATGCTTCTTGCCTCTACAATTTTCTCTTCAACTGTGAAAATCATATCCAAAATTCTTTTGTTATCCCTTCTAGACTGGCCCTAACTCTTTCTCCTAACTGACTACATGACCAAAGTGACCCTATGTTTAAATTCATCATCATCAATGATTCCAAATGCAGTGGTCTTGGTAGGATTTACCAACATTATTCCTAGGAGCTACTCAATTCTAATGATTAATCTTTTATCATCTACCAAAATCCTATTTAAACTCTTTGTCTAAGTAATGAAACCTTGGACCTTGTCTACTATTATTCCTAGTATGTTGTTTAAATGTGCTAAGCTGATAGTCTTAAACTTAGTAATATTATTCCTAATCACAATGTCAATGAGATCCCTAACTTGGGTCTCTACCTTTTACCACTCTATTATTAACTCCTTGGCTACTTCACCCTACTGGCTTAGGGCATCCTACCTTAGCTTTATTGAATTCAAAGAATTGAAAATTTCAAATAATGAGGCCTCAAACATGTCCATCATGGAGTTAGGGACTGACAAAATGGCCTGAGTTTCTATATTTTATTTCTCTCTTTCCAAGTTTTGAATCCTCTATTTCATCCCTTGGACCCCATCCTTTACTTGAGTTGATTGAGCCTTAATCAAGATCTCAACATCTTCTTCATGTATAGTGGCCTCACCAAGCTATTGACCTCCCACTAGATTTAGGCCTACAAAGGGCTCCACGTTTTGGAAGGACAATTCTTTAGATCCCACTACGGCTATCTTGGTGGTGACCCTTTCCAATACAACTATCTTTGGATTAAACTCCATGGTGTTGGATGAGCCTATGAAGTTTATAGGCTCTAAGACCTCTACACGTATTCTACCTGATGCTTTTTGATCATCCATTTTCTTACCCTCTAGTCTAGGAGTGACAATAATTCTTCTTTCTTCTTGTTCCTTTACCATATTCCTAATCGATGGCTTGATGTCATCATGTACTTCAACATTAGTAACCTTTGTCATGGCCCATGAATGGGAGAGAGAAGGGAGATTTAGTAATTTCCCATCAATAAACTAGTCAAGAATAACTGGTCTATGAATGGGGAATTTGTCACTAAATATGTCGATCTCACTATTTGGATGTGTGAAAGTCAGCCTTGGTCTTTTGGGTCCAAGAGGGACCAGTGTCATTTCTATTTTCTTCTTCACCCTAGGAGCTAATGGGAACATATCTAGAGAAATATTTTTTATTTTATCTTATTTAGACTCTCCTGCTTGGTATTGAGCTTCCTCCATCTTCTCCCCTTCTCCTTCTATGTCATATGCCTCTAGAAGTTCCTTAAGGGCACCCTCAAGTGTCTCATCCAGATCCAAGGCAATCATATTTATATGTTTAATAGAGGAAGGTGGCCTTTAGGTAAGTGTTGAAGATGATGGCCCTTCTCTAGGTCTCTCTTCCAATTTTAACTCTTCTAACTTCTCCTTACCATTACCTTGGTCATCTTGCCTTTATACAACTTGTTCTTGAGGTTGTGGTTGTTCTACTTAGGGTTGTTCATGAGATTCCTAAATGGTCTAGGAAGTAAGTGATACTATAAAGGATGCATTTTCCAT
This sequence comes from Torreya grandis, assembly GCA_037957365.1. Lineage (NCBI taxonomy): Eukaryota > Viridiplantae > Streptophyta > Pinopsida > Cupressales > Taxaceae > Torreya > Torreya grandis. The sequence goes on along the minus strand of JARHVA010000200.1, from coordinate 1,890,385 downwards.
GCCTCTCTTGATGGCTTGTCATCCTTGGTCAACCTATGTTCAATTTTGATGTTCTTCCCTTTGATCCTAACCAACACTTCTTCATAATTCTTGGCCTTAATGTAAATGGTGTTATGAACATTGAGCTGATGCATATACTCAAGCTTGGCTAGCTTCTTCTCCTTCAAATGATTACTCACTATAATATTTGGGTTCCACATTTTGAGCTCATCCAATTGAAACCCAAATGATTCTCTATGCTTGGACATGGTATCAACCTATTTCTAATCTTGTAGAATAGTCTTTCCAATAATTAGAGGGAAGGGGTGGAGAAGACCCTTCATTTTTTATTTATAGATTTTGTCAATGCCATGGATGAGCTGGGAGGTAATTTTTTACTTAGCCAGCTTGCTAGGAACATAAACTGGTAATCTATAAAGCTGGGACATGATCCCCTCAATCATGATGACTATACAATCAGGTAGACATAGATGTCTCCCATCATCTCAACATACTTTTTGATTAGTGGATGGACTCTAGGCATGGGAATACTTATAATAGCCTCCACTATGGCTAGGTAGACATAGTCACAAATAAATTACATGTGGTTCTTATAATTAAAGATGTGCAATTTGGAGTAATGGTGGGAAATGGTAGTTTTTCCCTCAAGAGACCAATTTCTAATCCCTAGGAAGTTGACATAGGCAAGTAATGAATCCAGCATGTATGAAATCATGTAAATTCTTTTAGCTATCTTCCTTTTGATAGCAATGACCTACTTGGCAAGGAAGATATTGATCAAATCTCCAATTAGAGGGGTGAGCTTTTCTTCCACCATGAAATAAACATAGGGAACCCAAACTTTGTTTACATAGGTGGTTGAGGGGGCTCCCATTACTTGGTTTACTAGGGTCATGATTACCTTGATGCCCTCCCTGAATTAAACTATTTGGATCTTACCCTCAAATTCCTTGATGATATGGGGTCCTTTGCACAACCAGGGTCTAAGGATGGTGTTTAGGTCATGTTTTCTAGTTCATTATTTTATTTAGACAAGTATATGTGGGGGATTGGGAGATTATAGTATTTTTCAAAAGCTATAAGGGAAATGTAAGCTACCCTCATATAATTCACCTCCCTAATGATCCAATCATTATATACCCTAAAATCAACAAAGATAGGATCAAGGATGTCTATATAATGTTGTACCTCAAGTTTTATAATAGCATAGTGAAGGTTGGTCATCTGGACAATGACCAAGTCATAATGCCTCTAGCTCACTATGGAAGTTCTCTACTCCTCCCTTGTGATGGGCTTCAAATTCTTCACCATGGAGAAGAGTTCAGACCAATTCCTAATGCCTAGGGAATTTAGGGCCCCAATTTTTAATTTAGTGTCTTTGAAGATTCACCCCTTATTATCTATCGACAAGTAGACCTTGATCTCCTCCTTTAATTATTGTCTACGAGCTACCATGGTCTCTACTTCTATAAATTTCTCACATCAAATTGTAAATTGGTCTTTGTAGTATCTATTTTTTCACTTATAAACACAATCAAACTCTCTTTGGATCTAATTATAACTAATTGAGTTTGCTTGGGTCACTTTTATGTAGGGTTTAGGGTTTTAGAGCTTTAATGGTAGGATATATCCAGACTCTGGATCATACATGCTTTGGATTTGATTTGGACCTTTGCATTTATACCCTTACATTTTTGAGCCCACAAGATCTCTTATTTTGTCCTTTTTTTCTTTCATGACACATATGTGGCATCAGTCTAGACCTTTCACAACATTTTTTGTAAATGCATTTTCAGCACTAGCCATTGGATGTCCCCTTTTATTTTACTCCATTGGATTAAATTCTTAGATTAGTTTTAGTCATTGATTTTGATCTGATCTCTTTCCTTTTAATTGGTTCTTTGATTCTAGTGCCCTTTGGTTATGCCACTTGGCGCCTCCATGGGCCTTTTGAGTTCTTTTAAAAATTAATCAATGTTTTTTCACCATTGGATCATAGAGTGTGATGGAGCATGAATTATTGGATCATTTTTTATCTTTGTTTCGAATGTGCATTCACCATGCGTTGAGATCACTAGGCACTCAAGGCTTCATTGAAAAATTAATTGGGGTCCTTGCACCACTAGATTATCCTTTGATGATGAAACGTAAGTCGTCAATCTATAAAGATACCCAAGCTTTAAGTTAACATATTATTAAAGTGGGACTTAGGCTTAAATTCCTTAAGCTAAGGTTTATTACATGTTTATTAAGCATGAAGAAAACCTTAGGTTAAGGGATTTACATCTAATTTTTTTGGATTATATAAAGGGGACCATGGCTAAATGTTTTAAGCCAATGTTTGCATTGTGTTTAATAAACATAATGTATGTATTGCTCTAAAATATTTATGCCAAGACTTATAAAATATGCTCAAAGGGATCAACTTGATATAATGGTCTAACATTAAAATAGAGTTTTATTGCATTAATAAACACATTAAAACCATTGATTAGAAGAATTTGGTGTAAGTTATACATTATAAAGACTTTATAAAATTAGACTTAGGATAAGTCTATAGTTTAAGGTTCATTGAAAAAAAATTCAATGGGAACCTTAAAGTATAGACTTAGACTAGGTTCATTTTTGCATATATTTAGACTATAAGACCATCTCCATATTTTTAGATTAAAGGTTTCCCATGTTTGAGTATCTTCTAAGGGATTTCATTAGTCCATATGGTAATTAATGAGATTACTAACAAAATTTTGGAGTGCATTTTGATACTTAATTAGATAATTCATTAGCTTAAATTTGATGGTATCACAGATGTCAAATACGTCTATGTAGATGTTGAATGATGGTTGCATGAACGTCAATTTTAAGCTAGTGAAAATTTTAATTTAATGGGATTGAGGTTGATGGTCATATAGACATCAAATACATCCTCTCAAACATTAAATGATTGTTTCATGAGCATAAAATATCATCTCATTAAATTTTTATGACCCAATGTGAGAATGTCACTTGGCACCTCCATGGGGCTTCCCAGGATCTTGGACCTAATGTGCTTCATCAGATTGAAATCCATGATGAAGTGAGAGCTATAGGATCATGATATATGATCTTAATACCAATGTGAGAATGCAAATTGACACCTATGTGGGACTTCCCAGGATCTTAATGTGCTTCATCAAATTGAAATCCATGATGAAGTGAGAGTTATAGGATCATGATCTAGGAGTTTGATCATGATTGGTTGTATCTATCAGGTAGGCCTTTTTTATTTTAATCCATGAATACCAGAGTGTCATGTGTCAATCATTTAGGCCTTCCATAATCCTTTGACTTTTCAACTGTTCTTCACTCTATCTGATTGGGTCTTTACAATGAAGTGAGAACCGTTGGATAAATCTAAGGGTGCAACTTTGTTAGGAAATTTTCATCATTAGATCCTCTTCCCATAATGAATCATGAATCATTATATATTCTAAGATGCATGTTGTTTAACTCAAATCTCAAGCCTTTCTCATGCTATTAGATCAAATATCATGATAAAGCAAGGATCATCAGATCTATGAGAAGCAAGAAGGTTAAGTTAGGACTTGTGGTGATATAAAAGACTTAGGCTAAGGTATTGTTTGTTTTAATAAATATGATGAGGCCTTAAGATTAAAACCTTAGGCTAAGTTGTGAATTGAAGAGATCAAGCTAAGAAATATTAAAAGGGACCCTACAAAATGAATATCAGTTAGGCACGTAAGGAACTTTAAAAAGGAAAATAATAAAGGGGACCAATAATTTTTAGGCTAATCTTTAGTCATGTTAAAAAACATGACTAAGATTAGGATATGAAACTTATGATGAAGTCCAAAATAGGTTTTAAATGGTTCCCACCAGTATTCAAATTTGAGTTAAGGGTTTTGACATGGTTTTGGAACATGAATATTTTAGGAACAAACACCATGGAACTTGCAACTAAAAGCCATAAAGACCATTTATTAGTAATGTTAGTCAAAATTAAATCAAAACATAACTAAGTAAACTTTATTTTGTTAAATTTAATGATCTTAAAATTATACAAATGATCCTAATATGCCATATTTTCATGTTTAATCTTCAGAGTTTCTCAAGGTTCCCAATTTTAAAAAAAAGGGGGTATGTTGGCCTTAAAAAATGGTGACTCATGGGGGAAACATAATAATATGTTATAACCTAGAGACTCTAATTTAAAAAAATATTTAGGTCATCCATTCCACTTGATCAATATAATCATCCAAATCAAATCATGGTTGAAATAAACCTAGCACTTCTAGACTTAGGGTCAAACACCAAGACATAGCCCTTAGTGTGTGCTTTGATTCTAATTACTATTTTCCATGGGATTTAAGAAACAAATTCTAGGTTTCATATCATTAGTCACTAACACTTGACTTGGATCATGTTTATATATTCATTAGGAACCATGATTTTATCTTAGGGAAGGTTTGGGCATTACTTTGCTATTAACTAGGTGTTCATAGCCATAATAGAGATGCCTTTGGATCCACTCAAGGCCTTGTTCCACTATCAGTTAGGAATCCATAGGTCTGGTGGAGATTATTAGAATCACCTATGCTTGAAAGCTATTGATTTTGCACTGTATCCTTCTTTTTATATTTTCTTTAGACTTTTATGCTTTCAATAAGGTTGGGAACCAAAATAGCCAGGTTTTAGGATTTGGTCAAATGTTTGATCCTTAGGGACTCACTTATGGCTAAAACCATTAATCCAAGTAAATATGTTTATTAAGTTCTAATATGGATATATCATGATAGTTTGAGGTCTCACCCTACACGTTCAAGTATTTTTAAAACCAATTTGAGGTCAAGACAATGGTCAAGTTTTCATGAAATGATTGGCTTCTTCTATTGGTCTTTACTAGTTTTTGAAAATTACAACATTAGGCTTATATTTCAAGACCATGGTCATCATATGTATGGGGTACACACCTACACTTTTAAGTTTTGGGTATTTTAAAACTAACTCCATAACTTTGAGATCAATATTTTCCAAAAGGACTTATTCAAACCAAGGAAAAGGCAACAAGAAGGAAACACACAATAGAAAATAGGAAAGAAAGAAAGTAAAGGAAAATAATTAAATATATACATGTTTATATACAAATAAGGGACAAGAAGGAAAGAACTTAAAATAAACTGACTATCCTATCTATACTAACTCTACCATCTTACAGTTTACTTCATTAAGTGCCCTGGTGGAGCAGCATCAAAGTAGTGCTTAAGATACTACCCATTGATGGGTAATGTGAACTCTACCCCTTGAAGTTCTCTCAACTTGAAGGTGTTTTTCCCAAGTGTCTCTACTATTTGATAAGGACCAATCCATAAATGTGTGAATTTACCATGTTTACCCTTAGGCTCAGATGATTTGTCCCAAAGGAGAACCATGTTTCCTTGTCTAAACACTTTAATCTTTGATCTTCTATCAAAAAACCACTTGAATATGGTCTAATGTCTACTAAAATAATCAAAGTATTTCTCCCTCTCATCTTCCATCTAAATTATGTCCAACAATCTTGAGGTTGTTAACTCTTAACCCTCTTCCATATATTCTTGCATGAATCTATATGTGGGTAGCTTCAAAGTGATAGGAAAGATAGGTTCTTGTCCATACACCAAAATAAATGGTGATTCTCGCAAGGCTTACTTGATTCTTATCCTATTATCCCATAGTGAAAATTTAAGGAGTTTATGCCAGGTCCTAGACTTATCTACAATAGACTTTTTTATTTCCTTCATTAAGTTTTTGTTGGTAGATTCAAAGACTCCACTTCCTTAGGGATAATGGTTGGATGAAAATTTGAGAGTAATTACATTATAATAAGCCCATTCAGTCATTTCTATAGGTACAAATGTGGATCCATTAGCACACACTAGAGAGACTAGAGTTCCAAACCTAGTACAAATGTTTTCTTTTAAGAATTTTATCACTTCTTCAATCCTACATTGTTTAGTGGTTGTAGATTCAGTCCACCTTGTACAATAGTCTATGGTAGTCAGGACATATGTTTGACCTTCAAATGAATTGGAGTTGATTACCCTAACAAAGTCTAACCCCAATTACTCAAAAGGTTTATCAACAATGACTGGTTGCAAAGGCATTGACAAGTTTGGTTCCTTAGTGCTAAAGATTTGACATGAGTGACATTCCCTCACATGCTTGTGAGCATCCTAAAAAATACTTGGCCAATAATAGATATCTCTAAGAATTTTATGGGTTGTGGTTCTTCCAGATGGATGTCCACTACCCATATTTGCATGGAAGGTGCTCATGATTTGGGTGACCTCTTCTTGTGAGACACATCTTAAGTAAACCCCTTGAAAATTTCTTCTATACAAGACCCCATCCTTGATTAGGTAATGGGTTACCTTCAATATTAGGGCTCTCTTTTGTTCCCTAGATAATCCTTGAGGACAAGTACCATTAGTTAACAAATTTATGATTGAATTATACCACTTATTATCTTGAAATTTTTGTTGATCCACTTGCATAATACTTATCCTAGAGTTAGCATTAGCAATCATCTGGATTAGACCTTGGCACCTTACCAATTTTTCTATTTTCATCTCCAAATCATACTCCTATTAAAATTGACATCCACATACCTCTATGTTTTCCTAATTCATTTTGACTTAACATAAGTTTAGTGGTAGGGTCAGGTAAGATAGCATGTACCTTATTTCTAAGGATATAATGCCTAAATTTCCTAACTATCTTAACCAATGCATATGTCTAATTATCAATCAATAAATAATTTAACTTAGAATTATTAAAATTAGTGCTCATAAAACCTATTGGATGAACACATATATCAATATTTTGAGTTAACACTTTAGCCATAGTGTGGTCAGATGCAAAGGAATAGAGGTAGAAGTCCCTTGAGAAATCAGGGCTTATAAGGATTGGATCTTGGCTACTGACCTCCTTGATATCATTGAATGCCTTTTTAGATTCTTCATTCCATGTGACTTTGGCATCATTCTTTAGCATGTCATTCAATGGCTTGAAAATATTTACAAAGCCAAAAATAAACTTTATTAAAAAAATTATCTTACCAAAGAATGAATTTATCTCTTTTTTACTATTTGGAGGTTCTATTCTAGATATGGCCTCCAATCTTTCTGGATCTATAGAGATCCTACCTTTGGTTATAACATGACCCAATAATTTTCCTTTTATAACACAAAATATACTCTTCATAAGGTTTAAGGAGATTCCATACCTTATACATCTCTCAAAAACATGTTATAAGTGCATGAAGTGATCTTCCTTATTTTTAGAAAAAACTATTAGATCATCCATATATATAATAATACACTTACCAATCAGGCCTTGGAAGGCATGGTCCATGCCTCTTTAAAACATATCTCTTGCATTTATTGGCCCAAATAGAATTCTCTTGTAAGTAAAGGTTCCCCATTTTGTTGTGAAATTTGTTTTCATCCTATCCTCTCTATCAACCAACTCCTAGTTGTAACCTAAAAAGCTATCAAGAAAAGACACCATAGTTGAACCTGAAACAATTTGTATTACTTGGTCTAGAGAGGGAAGGGGATAGTTGTCATTTATAATGATTTTTTTAAGTTTTTAAAGTTAATACAAATTCTAATCTCACCATTTTTCTTCTTGACTGGCACCAAGTTATCCACCTAGGTAGAGTGCCTGATGGGGAAGACTGTCATAACATCTAGTAATCTTTTAACCTCCTTAAAGATCATGGGTTCTAGGATAGGGTTTATAGGCCTCTACTTCTACTTGAATGGTTTAAGACTTTATTTAAGGGGTATATTATGAGTAATGACTCTTGGATCAAATATCTTCAAGTCATCATAGGACCATGCTATGACATCCCTACATTGGGTGAGGATTTCTTTGGCCTTCTTATTCTCGATGTTTGTGCAAGATTTTTGAATATTTACTATTTGGGGCTGATTTTGGAGGCCAACATCAATATAATTATAATATTTCCCACTTACCTTGGGAATTTTAGAAACTTCAACTAGTTTGTCTTGATCAAACAGTCTCTTTAAAGCAATCATCCCCTTGGGGATCTTGTTGTCATTAAACTGAATGACTTTACCATCAAATGTGTCTTCATTAGATACATTTTCATCAGTCTCAAAAATATGATCATTAAATGATCCAAAAAAAATTATTAAATCTAATATTTATTGATCATCATTGAAAACTTGAAAATGGTTGACATTATCAGGCACTGAAGGAAAAGGGATCAACTCAATGCTGAAATTTGGGGAATAATGGTTGGGCATGAGGTTGGATGCAGTACATAAAAACTCATCAGTAGCTTGGTTTTCCTCTCTTGGGATGGAAGTGATGCTAAAATCATTAAAGTACTCAATCAAATCCAAATATTTGAACTTATACCTTTTAAGATATGAGAGTTTGCATTAGTATTTGCTTCTTAGTTGGTTGACCACTAGTTTTGAATCCCCATAAATTAGTACTTATTTGACCTTATTCTTTATAGAAAATTAAAAACCTAAGATAAGGGTTTCATATTCATCAAGATTGTTAGTGCAATTAAATTGGAGCCTATAATAAGCATGGTACTTTCTATTAGTAGGGTCAATTAAGATAATACGAACACTTGATCCAACTTTACACCTAGCATCATCAAAATGCAATTTCCATAGTCTAATAATAACATGAACACTTTTGGGATCACATACCTTATCAATTTCTAGGGTGAAAACCCCTAAGTTTGAGTCAATTATGTTGACCCTCTCATTTACAGCATTGTATTCCATTATCATGTGCTTCATCCCTGGCTCTCTCTCAACCCTGATTTGATTAGGAACTCCTTTCCAAGTTAGCCACAAATGTGAGCAATATATGTACATGTATCCATTTAAATCCTTGTTCCATTCTCTACTCAATAAAAATTCATAAACATCAAGTATATCAATAACTTGAATATCAATAAATTGTTACACCCTAGACTCATAAGCTAGTTACATGTGAACATTTAAAAGTTACCTAATTACCTTAACTCTAGATTTGTCTAACTGAGTTACAAATCTATTAGACTTAATAGGAGTTAGCCCAAGTTATTTGCATATACCTGTTAGCACGATATTGGTAGAAGCACCTGAGTCTAGTAATCAATTATGTAATTTTCTACCAAACATCCTGATAGTGAGCAAGAAAGGAGGGGATTCAACTTTAGCTTTATATACAATCACATTGGCATGGTCAACCTTGGGTGGCTTATTGGACTTATTTGATAAAGACTCTAGTAGGAGGTCCCTTTGCTTTGTAATCTATGTAAGTTCATGAAATGTAATATTAGCCTTTATCTTCTTCATATCTTTGACTATGTTAGATCCAATTTTATTAGAAAAATTAGTAATTTTCAATGTTGGGTTTATAAGTACTCCCTTTAGGTGGCTCTGGATTGTTGATTGAAGAAGTGTCTAGAGGAGTTCTAAAATTATTTGGAAGCATTGAGGTAGTCAAAATATACTTATGCTCTCTATTCCTCAAGGGATAGGTCTTCTTCAAGAACTGTTGAAAGGCTTAGATCTCCTCAGGGATCTCATTAGGTTCATTCTCCTCTTAAAAGGGGAAATCAAAAGTCTCCACCATGAAGGCTTGATCAAATGACTTGGATCTAAAAGCACCTGCACCACTTTCCTTGTAATGGACTACTTTAGATGTATCTATTTCTTCCTAAAAAGCCTTAAAAGCTTTACAAAACTTGATATAATTAATCTCTCCATGCTTGGCTACATATTGCACTCTAAAATAATCAGGTGATGTAATATTAGTGAGGTTAATGTCCATGGTCTTCTTTTTAGAAGATGGATCATTATTCTTACTATTATGAAAACTATCATTATAAAATATATTATTTCTCTTATTTTACTTTTGAAATGAGAAATTCCTACCTAAACTTTCAGTAGTATTTCCAACTTGTTTTTAAAATTAAAGAAAATTAGTGATCAACATTTGGACCATTTTTTAGATAGACTCATTCTAATTTTTAGGAGTTTCAAAATTGTGTACCTAGTTATTTTTGTCACTAGTAATTGGTACTAAATCTCTTTGATCATTTACACTAAAGCCATTAGTGGTAGGATAGCTCAAGAATCCTAGGTTATGATTAGGATCAACATAACTTAGAGGCAACTGAGTGAGTTTTGGGAGTTGATTGGTGGCTAGGATGTTATGATTATTATTGGGGATTAAGTTCATCATAGGCATATGTTGGTTGATGTTTGGCACAAAGTCTACCATTTGTCCTTGGGACTACATCTAGTCATTGATGGTTAATGCCTTAGAAATGGCCCTAGTTAATAAGGTTATAACTAGCATGGATCTCTTCAAGAATACAAAGGTCATGGGATTTAATGCATCTTTATAAATTTCTAGATATAGAACATCATCAGGCTTATAAGGGTCTATGGTCTTGCTATACATTTTTTTAAATATAACATTAAAGGAAATTATAGGCTCACTTGCATCTCTTCTAATGGTGGTGAAATGATGGTAAACTATACAAGGATTGACAATCTTACCAAATTGATCAATGAAAACATTAGTAAAACCATCCCAACTTGTGATATAATTATTAGGCAAGTTCAAAAACCACTCATAAGTAGCATATTTAAAATTGAAGGTGAATAACTTGTAAGTTACATCCTCATGCACAACATTTAGTAACCTTAAAGTAGATTTAAAAGACTTAATGTGTTCTTCAGTAGTTATTATACCTATTGAAATAAATGTAAGCAAATAATTCTTAGGGTTACATGCAAGATCATGTACCACACTTGGCACATTGATTGAAGACTCTCCCAGATAAGCCATACCTAGATGAAGGTTGAAGGAAAAAGTACCTTGGATAGGTTAAGTTTGAAGAGATTTAGATCTCCTACGTCTACCTTGGTCACATCTAGATTTTTTATGAACCTCAAGCTCAAGCAAAGGTTCCTTAGTTTTTGAGTTTCTAAGTATGAACTTATAAATTATAAAGCCTATGATTAGAAAATGTAACCCAAAACTCAAAAAAACTATTCAAATTCAAGACATAAAACTAGCAATTGAGAGAAAATATATATTAGAAATTGACATATCAAATGTGGAAAATATTTGTAAAACTCCTTGATTATGTTAATTGATTCAAGGGTACAAAATTTGCTCAAAAATTATCTCCTCTTTACAAGATGATGATACATGTCTTTTATAGAAAGACAAGGTAGTGCATCAATCAGTTACAATATATATATGTGTACAAAAGATAAGGATAATTATCCTTAAAAGTCATAAAATGCACTTGTTCTTCACAATTAGAATGACCTAGGGGAAATATGACAATAGACCAATATATGCCTTAAAAAAAAATATTCCTAATCTAGATATTACAATGTTTATACAAAAGGAATATTAGCTAATGGGTGGGCCCATTACTGAAGGGTCCCCTTGTTGATTTTTTAGAAGTTTCATTGCCTTTTGGTGTTGGTCTTTGATGAGATCCATGTCCACAACTAGCTTTATTAGGAAGACTTCTACCTGATCATCCAAGTCTATATCATCCTAGGCCATGGCTTCCTTTATGCTTCTTGCCTATGCAATTTTCTCTTCAACTATGAAAATCAAGTCTAAAACTCTTCCGTTGTCCCTTCTAGACTAGCCCTATCTCTTATTCCTAACTGATTACATGACCAAAGTGACCTTGTGTTTGAATTCAACATCATCAATGATTCCAATTGTAATGATTTTGGTAGTATTTATCAACATTGTTCTCAAGCGCTGCTCAATTCTAATGATCAATCCTTTATCATCTACTAAAATCCTATTTAAATTCTTTGTCCAAGTACTTAGACCTTAGACCTTGTCTACTATTATTCCTAGTATGTTTTTCAAATGTGCTAAGTTGATAGTCCTAAACTTAGGAATCTTATTCATAATCACAATGTCAATAAGATCCCTAACTTGGGTCTTTACCTTTTACCACTCTATTATTAACTCCTTGGCTACTTCACCATGCTGGCTTAGGGCAACTTGTCTTAGCTTTATTGAACTCAAAGAATTGAACATATTAAAGAATGAGGCCTTGAACATGTCCATTATGGATTCAAAGATTGACAAAATGGTTTGGGTTTCTATATTTTCTTTCTCTCTTTCCAAGTTTTGAATCCTCTATTTCATCCCTTGGACCCCACCCTCTACTTGAGTTGATTGAGCCTCAATCAGGCTCTCAACATCTTCTTCATGTATATTGGCCTGACCAAGCTATTGACCTACCACCGATGTAAAGCCTACAAAGGGCTCTACCTTTTAGAAGGTGAATTCTTCAGATCTCACCATGGCTATCTTGGTGGTGACCCTTTCTAATCTAGTTGTCTATGGATTAAACTACATGGTGGTGTATAAGCCTTTAAATGTTATAGGCTTTGGGACTTCTACACCTATGCTTCCTGATGCTCTTGGAGCATCTATTTTCTTACCCTCTGATCTAGGAGTGACCATAATTATTCTTTCTTATTATTCCTTTACCATAACCCTAATCCATGGCTTGATGTCATCATGTACTTTAACATTGACAACCTTTATCATGACCCATGAATGGGAGAGAAGGGATCTTTTGCAATTTCTCATAAATAAACCAGTCAGGAATGATTAGTCCATGAATGGGGAATTCATCACTAAATAGGTCGATCTCACTAGTTGGATGTGTGAGAGACAACCTTGGTATTTTGGGTTCAAGAGGGACCAATGCCATTTTGCATTCCTCTTCTCCCTAAGAGTTAATGGGGCCATATCTAGAGCAAGCTCTTTTCCTTTATCTTCTTTAGATTCTCTTATTTGGTATTGACATTATTCTATCTGCTCCCCTTCTCTTTATATGTCATATGCCTCTACAAGTTCCTTGAGGGCACCCTTGAGTGTCTCATCTAGCTCCAAGGCAATCATATCTATGTGTTCAAAAAGGGAAGGTGGCCTTTGGGGTAGTGCTAAATATGAGGGCACTTCCTTAGGTCTCTCTTCTAATTTCACCTCTTCTAACTTCTCCTTACCATGGCCTTGGCCATCTTTCCTTTGCACAAATTTTTCTTGAGGTTATGGTTCAAGAAGCAAGTGATAATTTAAAGGATGCATTTACCATGCCTCTCCTAATGGATTATCATCCTTGGTCAACTTGTGTTCAAGTTTGATGTTGTGTCCTTTGATTATGGCCAACACTTCTTCATAATTCTTGGCCTTAATGTAAATGGTGTCATGAATATTGAACTGATGCATATACTCAAGCTTGGCTAGCTTCTTCTCCTTCAAATGATTAATCATTATACTCTTTTGGTCCCACATTTTTAGCTCCTCCAATTGAAACCCAAATGTGTATCTATCCTTGGGCATGGTATCAACCTATTTCTAATCTTGTAGTATAGTCCTTCCAATAATTAGAGGGAAGGGGTGGAGAAGACCCTTCCTCTTTTATTTACAAATTTCATTAATGCCATGGATGAGCTAGGAGGCAATTTCTTACTCAGCCAACTTGCTAGGAATATACATTGGCAATCTATAAGGTTGGGATATGATCCCCTCAATCCTAAGAACTATATAATTAGGGTAGAACTAGATGTCTCCTATCATCTCAACATACTTCTTGATTAGTTAATGGACTCTAGGCATGGGAGTACCTGTAATAGCCTCCACTATGGATGGGTAGACATAGTCACAAATACATTACCTTTGGTTCCTATACTTAAAGATGTAAAACTTGGAGTAATGGTGGGAAATTGTAGTTTTTCCCTCAAGAGACCAATTTCTAATCCATGGGAAGTTGATAGAGGCAAGTAAGGCATCCAATAGGTATTCATCATGTAAAATTGTTTAGATGTCTTACTTTTGATAGCATTGAATTACTTGGCAAGGAAGGCACTGATCAAAACTCCAATTGAAGGTGTGAGTTTTTCTTCCACTATGAAATGCACATAGGGAACCTAGATTTTATTTACATAGGTGGTTGAGGGATCTCAAATTGCTTGGTTTAATAGGGTCATGATTACCCTGATGCCCTATTTAAATTAGACTATTGGGATCTTACCCTTAAATTCCCTAAAGATATGGGGTCCTTGGTTTAACCAGGGTCTAAAGATAGTGTTTAGGTCATGTTTTTTAGTCCATTGTTTGATTTTGGATAAGTCTATGTGGGGTATTAGGATATTATAGTATTTTTCAAAATATATAGGGGAAATGCAAGCTACCCTCTTAGAAATAATCTCCCCAATGATCTAATCATTATCTACCCTATAATCAACAAATATAGGAACAAGGATGTCTATAAAATATAGTACCTTAGGTTTTGTAGTGGCATAGTTAAGGCCAATTATCTAGACAATGACCAAGTCATAATACCTCTAGCTCACCATGGTAATTCTCTACTCCTCCCTTGTGATGGGATTTAACTCCTCCACCATAAAGAAGAGTTAAGACCAATTACTAATGCCTAGGGAATTCAAGGCCATAATGTCTAATTTAGTATCCTTGAATATTTGCCCCTCATTATCTATTGACAAGTAGAGCTCAATCTCCTCCTTCAATTACTATCTGTGAGCTTCCATAGTCTCTAATTCTATAAATTACTCACATTAGATTGAAAATTGGTCTTTTTAGTAGCTTTTCTTGCACTTAAAAACACAATCAAGCTCTCTTTATATTGAATTATAACCAATTGAGTTCACTTGGGTCACTTTTATGCAGGGTTTAGGGTTTTAGAGCTTTAATGGTAGGATATATCTAAACTCTCACTCATATGTGCTTTTGATTTGATTTGGACCTTTGCCTTTATACCCTTGAATTTTTGATCCCAAAAGATCTCCTATTTTGTCCTTTTCATTTTGTGTGGTGATATGTGGCATCAGTCTAGACCTTTCATGACATTTTTCATAAATGCCTTTTGAGCACTAGTTGTTAGCATTTAAAAATGCCCCATTTTATTTGTATTTATTGTATTGAAATCTTGGATTATTATGAGTCATTGATTGTGATCCAATCTCTTGCCTTTTAATTGGTTCTTTGACTCCAATTTCTTGTGGTTATGACACTTGGCACCTCCATGGGTCTTCTGAGTTCCTTTCAAAAGTCATCAATGTTTTTGTGCCATTGGATCACAGAGCATGATGAATCATGAACCATTGGATCATCTATCAGATTTACTTTGAGTGTGATTTTTCCACTTGTCAAGCTCGTAAGTTCTCAAAGATTCATTAAAAAATTCTTTAGGATTGTCATATTGTTAGATCATCATTTGAAAATGAAGCGTGAACCATTAATATATAAAGATGCCCAAGATTTTTGTTAGCATACTATTAAAGTGGGACTTAGGCTTAAATTCCTTAGGCTAAGGTTTATTATGTGTTTATTAAGCATGAATCAAACCTTAGGCTAAACAATTTACGTCTAAGTTATTTGACTTATATAAAGGGGACCATGGTTAAATGGTTTAAGCCAATGTTTACATTGTGTTTAATAAACACAATGTATGCATTAATCTAAAATATTTATGCCAAGCCTTATAAAATATGCTCAAATGGATCAACATGATATAATGGTCTAATGTTAAATAAGAGTTTTATTGCATTAATAAGCACATGAAAACATTTGGTTATAAGAATTTGGTCTTAGTTCTACATTATAAAGACTTTCTAAAATAAGACTTGGGATAAGTCTATAGTTTAAGGTTCATTGTGCACAAATGCAATGGGGACCTTAAAGTATAGACTTAGACTAAGTTCATTTTTGAATATATTTAGACTATAAGACCATCGCCATATTTTTAGATTGAAGGTTTCCCATGTTTGAGTATCTTTCAAGGGATTTCATTAGTCCATATGGTAATTCATGAGTTTCTTAACAAAATTTTAGAGTGCATTTTGATACTAGGCTATATAATTCATTAGCTTAAATTTGATGGTCTTATGGAAATCAAATATGTCTCTATGGATGTGTAATGATGGTTGTGTGAACATCAATTTTAAGATAGTAAAACTTTTAATTTAATGGGATTAAAGTTGATGGTCATGCAGATGTCAAATACATCCTCTCAAACATCAAATGACAATCATCTGAGTATCAAATTTAAGCTCATTAAATTTTTATCACCCTGTTGTCTCCCAAAAATAGCTTTCATTTTTAAGACAACATTTGAATTATTTTGGTCTTACAAACCAAAATTGTATCTTCCATTTTCAAAATTTTGTCTTAGACATTCAGATTCCTCATTTTCAAGGCTTCTCAGAAAATCTATGGACTTTGCTAGTCAAGTTCAATGGATTTTACATGATTTCTATAGATTTTGTATCTTTAGATTGTACAGGCAAGTTCTTTTGTACATGTTTAAAGGCTCTTCTAGGCATTTTCAGTCAAAAGATCAGTTTTCAACACTCAGTCATTTTCCAGGATTAGTTCAGAGCTTTGGTTCAATTGAAAATTTCATCGGCAAGCATCTGAATACAAAAGGAGACCTGAATCATTAAACCGTTGAACCATTGAACCAATTTGGTTCAAAGGTTCAACAGGCTCAAAGTTTAACAAGTTCAATGTCTTTGGCAAGAGTTAAGTGCTTCATCAAGGTTCAAAGTTCCATCGCTTCAAATGGTTCATTGGCTTCCAAACATTTGGTCAAATCAAAGTGACTTGAACCATTGAACCATTGAACCAATTGGGTTCAAAAGTTCAATGGGTTCAAGGTTCGACAACCGGTTCAACCAAAAGAATAGTTCAATCACTCGATTCAACCAAGTAGTTCAATGATTTATATCACTCAGATGGTTCATTTCCTTTGTTTCAACGTCTGTTAGTTCAACCATTTGGTTCATCAGTCAGTTCAAGGCTTTCGTTGAACTGTTGAACCAAATTTTGGTTCAACGTCCAAGTTCAATAGGCTTCATGACCTCTATAAGAATTTCCATCGAAAAACATCAGTAGCAGGTTCAACATTTGGTTCATCACTTTGTTTCAACATTGAATAGTTCATCGGCTTTGTTTTCAAAGGCTTGGCGTGCTTCATTGAACCATTGAACCGTTTCAATGGATAGGTTCAATCAAATAGTTCAACTGTCGATTCAAAGGCAAGTACAAATTTTCATTCAATGCTTAGTCTATCAGCCTGTTTTATTAGTTGAACCATCGGCTTGAACCATTTTGGTTTAAAGCCTTGGTTCAACTAATTGGTTCAATGTATTGGTTCAACGGCAAAGTGCATCTAATGGTTTGTCAGCTTTTTGCTTTAAAGCACTTGGCATGCTTCATTGAACCTTTGAACCAGTTCAACAAATGGTTCATTGACCAATTTCAAAGGGACGATTCAATGCTAAAGAACTTTTTTGAAGGACAAGTGCCCTTGTGGAGGACACTTCATCGACTAAAGCACCCTTCAGATTTTCAAAAGGCTTGTTCAAAGCCCGAGGGAATTTTCCCCAGACTTTTTGTCTGCAGGAATTTTCCCCAGGAAAAATGTCTGTGGGAAACATCCACAGAGAAAAGCCCAAGGGAAATTTGCGAAGGGCCAACGAAGGACCTCGAAGGGCAGGTGCCCTTGCGGGGGACTCTTGGATATTAATTTAAAGACACTTCCTGAAGCCAAAGGATCATTTCTCAAGGCCTGAAAGGGCAAACCCAGTCTAGAAAAGTGCCAAGCAGAAAGATAAAAGAAGACCAAGGGGTGATGCACCCAAAGATGTCAAATTCAACACAGTCAACTAGCCATTAGAAACATAGTGAGGGGCACACAAATGTCAAATTGAAGACAACAAAATAACTATTGATCCTTTGAGCATACAGAATAGAATACATTCATAGATTTCAAGGCCAAGACTAGCAGAAAGTGGGGAAGGAATAGAACAGCAAGCTGAATCCAAGACCCGATTTAATTAATCAAAAAAAGAGGAATGATGAAGATAAGATCAGACCGCTAGGCAAACATTGAAAGTTGTAAAATTTCAATTGCACGACTTGTTTATCTACATTGAGAAGATTAAATGGGTAAAAGGCCCCAAGATTCTAGCTTGCCTTCCTAACATTTCCCAACGCATCATGATGTATTATTGTTCTCGATTCCTTCTCGAAGTGGCTATATAAGGGACTTCCTATCATTGTAAATTTATCTTCTTTTTCATAATCTAAATGAAACTCTGCTGAAATTGAGAGGCATCATTGAGACTTTGTGCTCAGTCTATTTATTATATTTTGTTAATGAAAACAAGGGACTTTTTCAGACTTTGAACTGTGATATTTTGTTTGTTTCATTAATCTAATAAGCAGGCTTAGTAAATTTGTCAAGAAGGTGTCTTGAAGAATCAATTGTGGAGAGGCTTTGTGCCCGCACAGCTACCTTCAGTGTGTTTGCTTTTTCATTGTTGTGTAAAGGACTTTGAAAAGACTTTGAGCTTTCATTACTCTTCGTATATCACTCTTGAGTATTTCATATACAGACTTTGTGTTGTGTCTTGATTTGTTGATTACCATAATTTTAGTCATATTCTACTTTTATTTCCAGGAGTATTCTTCTGATTGGTTGAATAGTTCTTTAGAAAGAAGAGGAGTGATGTCTGTCATTCTCTTGAGTTTTTCCTTTGTTTTGTTTACATCATCTCTGAAGAAAGAGAGATGAATGTCTAGTCCTACCCTTGAGTATTATTTTCTCTTCATACATATGCATAGCATATCCATAGGGAACCTCCCCTTGATGAGAGGAGAGAGCAATCTCCTTTTGATGTGATAAATTTACACATTAGGATGACTAATCTTCTTGCTTTGGCTGATAAGACCTATTTTGTTTACCAGTACGCTGATAGACAAAATATTCAACCAACAGTTTTTGGCGACTCCACTGGGGATATACCCATTATCCATTTATAGTCTATTCATTCCATTCACCTCTACACCAATAGGAAAAGATCGCACAGTTTAAAGCCTCAAGCTTTAACTGAAGTAAAGTTAATTATTTTCCAATTTTGTTTTACAATATGGCAGATTCAAGGTATACACGAAGCCAAAGGGCTAAAGGTGTCGTTAATCCTATGTTTAATCTAGTAGAACAAAGTGATTTTGATTTATTTCCTTCACCATCTCATCTCCAATGAACCAAGAGCTTCCCTCCTACTAAAGCTAGATCTCCATTACCAGATGAAGTATCTACTTCTACTGTTGATAAAGCTATGCCTATAATTACCCTTTTGAGATTTGTTATCCCTCCTTTTCAGTATCCTATAATGGCAGTTCAAGGCCTCTGGGGTAATGCTTTTGGCCCTCTCAATCTTACTCCTCTACATGAGCTTCCACGTAGTTCTAGGAAGAATTTCCCTAAATTTTATGGTGATGGGAAAGTTCATCCTGGTGAACATATTGCAACATTCAGTATAGCTTGTGGAGTAATCAGAGTAGAGTTTGAAGATGTAGCAGTCAGGCTTTTTATTGAAACTCTACAAGGTCTTGCTATAGATTGGTTTTACCATTTACAAGCTCAATCTGTGACTGATTGGAATACTTTGAAAGCTAACTTTGAAGCCAGATTCAAACCTATAGAAGATGCACATACACTTCTGGCTCAACTTACACAAATAAAAAAAGAGCCACATGAGCCTATGAGAGACTTCATAGCTAAATTTGACAAGTTGAGAAACAAAATTCCTATGATTGCTAGACCTACAGTTGAGAATCTCAAATGGTTTTTCATTAATTCTCAGCTACCTAAAGTTAGTTTCCTCTTGAGACGTGCTGGCCAAATAGATCTAGCTACAGCTCAACTTTTAGCCACTAAAGTAGAAGATGATCTTATCTTAGCAGAGAAAATAAGAAGATATCCCAATAGAAATAGAGCTTCATCATCATCCGAATTTGCATCTACAAGCACCACATATCCAATGGTACATAAATTAGTGAATGAGCTCCTTGCACTCAAAAAGCAAATGGCTCAAGGAATGTCTTCTATTTCTACATATAGAAGGACATTCCCAAATCAGTCATATCAGGGTAATGTTTCCAAAAATCAAGGACAACAAAATCGCCTTCCTCGTCCACAAGGAAAACTTGCCTTGGAAGCTCCTCCAACTAATTCAGCAATGGGATATCTTGAGACAAAATCAGAATTTTCTTATCAGCCTGAATTAAATCAAGAAAATGATGTTGATTTCATTGAAGACAATCAAGAAGAATTAGCTGGTGACTCCCACATTGGTTTCCTGAATTATTAGGATGAACTTGGAAGCAAAGGAGAAACTTCAGATGGATCATATGTAGTGTTTACTAGGTCTAGGAACTAATCAGTCCAGCAAGTTGATAAAGAAAAGACAGAAGAGCAATCACAGCCAACAGTCACAATTGCCAAGCGTGGGACAGTTCTGCCCTTTCAACCAAAAGATTTGGTAATTACTCAAAAGGTAAATACATCTATTGGGCCTTCCCCTTCTACTTCTAATTTGCAAACCATTCCACCTCTCATCCCTTCTAAAACTCATAAAACTAAAGTACCTCTCTCTATACCTAGTTCGATTCAACCATTTGACATAATTGATCATGTCAAAAAGACAAAAATATAGATGTCTAAATTTGAGTACTTGTAGTCCAATTCAGATCAACTGAATAAGCTGGTCCAATATGTTAAAAATTAGGCCATCCCTATAGGACAAAAAGCCAAAAAAGTGACTTTTGATTCACCAATAAATATGCCTATTCCAAATAATCTGATTATTACTCCTCCAGCTATTTCTAGAAAAATAGAATTCTTCTATGTTTCCCTGTTAATCAATGGTCACAAGTTGAGTAATTGTATAATAGACTCAAGGACATCTGACAATGTTATGCTTGCCAAAGTCACTGAGTCTCTTGGTCTCGCATTAACCAAGACATTTGGCAGATGTTTCTCTATGGAGAATAAACAAGTGCCATTGCTGGGGTAAATCAAAGATGCCCAATTTGCATTCATAGCCTTTTCGGACAAGAGGATTAAAATGACTGTATTAGTGGCTGACGCCCCAGCATCTTATGGTATTTTCCTTGGATGAAATTTTTGTAAGGACGTGGGAGGAGCGCTGAATATGGATCTATCTAAGGCAAGGATCCCTATCCAAGGTGTGATGCAGAGATTATTTCCTGAAAAGGAAGAAAAGTATGTAGTTACCAAGACGTCAGCTCCTAAAGCTCAAATCCTCTTTGAATCCATAGGTATGGGTAATTAATTTTTATATATAGATCATGAAGAAAGATCCTCCATCTCTGATGAGGGAAAGTCTAAAGTAAAAATAGTGTATGATGAGATTTGGACTCTAGAATTTGATGGTAGTTGTTCTTCTATTGGTTTTGGAGCTGGAATTGTTTTGATATCTCCTCAAGGAGATATGTTTCCTTCATCATATAAGTTATAGTTTAGTAATACAAATAATACAGCTGAATATGAATCGCTATTACTGGGCATGAAGGCTGCTCAAGAAAAAGACATCAAGTTTCTTCATGCTAAAGGGGACACCAAATTAGTGGTCTACCAAGTGAGAAATTCATATCAGACCAAGAATGAAGGGCTGTGCCATTATCATAATCTTGTTTGGGATCAAATTGAAAGCTTTGATGCTTCCAACATTTCTTCCATTCCAAGAAAATCCAATGATAGAGCTGATGCACTTGCTGTTTTAGGAACTCTTTTAGTTCCTCATTCTAATTTTAAAGAAGCCAAATATACCATTGAGCTGGTTTATAGGCCGAGTGTTCTTGACAATGTTGATCATTGGCAAATTTTCAATGATGATAATCAGATCATTGCCTTCTTGGAAAGAAAAGACAATTTTGAACAGTTATATTTTGAAGGCAGTGAATCTTAGAAATCTGAATTAATTTCTAAATCTAGTTCAGATGTAAATGAAGAGTTTATACAGCTGAAAGGAAATAAAATTCCTAAAGGCCTGCTTTCTCTTGAAGAGCTATTTGACAAGCATGATAGATTCATCAAGCAACAATAGACAGATTTGAATTTCTCTCAGGGATTTGACCAAGTGAATCTGACCAACAAAGAAAATCCAAAAATGGTCAACATTGGTAAGTGTTGTACACCTGAAGAAAAATTCAAATTTACTTCTTTGCTTCATCAATACATTGATGTCTTGGCATATTCATACGAAGATCTAAAGTCCCTCAGTCCTAATGAAATCCATCATCATATTCCTCTCAAGGTTGATTCAACGCCTTACAAGCAGAAATCCAGACAATACAATCTAAAATTTTTAGGTACAATTATGTTTGAGATTCAAAAAATGTTAAATGCTAGAATTATTTTTCCAGTCCATCATTCTACATGGATTGCGAATATAGTTCCTGTAAGAAAGAAAAATGGTGAAATCTGCATTTGTGTAGATTTTCAGAATTTGAATCAGTCTTCTCTGAAAGACAATTACCCTTTACCAATCATGGATCAAGTGCTTCAAATAGTAACATGATCAAAAATGTTATCAATGTTGGATGGCTTCTCAGGCTATAACCAAGTTGAAGTTGTTGAAGCTGATCAACACAAGACTGCATTCATTATGCCTTGGGGTACATTTGCTTACAAAAGAATGCCTTTTGGATTAATATATGCTGGCGCTACCTTCCAGAGAGCTATGGACATGGATTTTAAAGATAAAATTGGCAAATTCATAGTTGTATATCTTGATGATTTAACTATCTTTTCAAAGCACTGATTTGATCATATGTGCCACTTGCAACAAGTGTTGGAGCGCTGCCGACAGAATGGTATCTCTTTGAATCATAAAAAGTCTATTTTTGGAGTAACAAAAGGGAAACTCCTTGGACACATTGTGTCCAAAGAAGGCATAAAGATTGACTCAGACAGAGTCAAGTCTATTCAAGAGCTGAATTTGCCTACAAGTAAGAATGTTGTTCACTCTTTCTTCGGAAGACAAGACACATTCTAAACATGATGAAAGGAAAGACTACCTTCAGCTGGACCAAAGAAGGCAAAGCAACATTTCAAGATATCAAGGTTGCTAATGTTCACGCTCCTACCTTAGTCTGCCCAGATTACCACAGAGATTTTATTATATACAGCTATGCATCTAAGCATACTCTTTCAGTGATTCTTGTCCAACAAGACAAAGAAGGTATGGAATCTCCCATCTCTTTCATGAGTTACCCTCTAAAAACTCATGAAATGAAGTATTCGAATATAGAGAAGCATGCCTATGCCTTGGTAAAAGCAGTCAAACACTTTCACTTCTATATTTTGAATTCACATACTACTGTCTTAGTTCTTGACAATACAGTCAAGTCTATATTAACTCAATAGGATTTTGGCACAAAGAGAGGTAATTGGATTACAAATATCTAAGAATTTGATCTGGATATCAAGCCAACAAAGTTGGTCAGAGGTAAAGGTTTTTTTAATTAATGGCTGACAATAAGCTAGAAGATACATAGCTTGAAGAAGCTAAAGTAGACAATATGCCAACAGTCCTTTTTGTTTCTACTACCAATGAATGGTATTCAGATATTGCCTATTTTTTTACTTATGGAGAATTTCCTACTCATTTATCCTACAAAGAGAGGAGAACTATCAGATTGAAAGCTACTAATTTTGTCCTTTGGGACAACGGCCAATACAAAAGAAACATAGATGGAGTTTTTCTTCGCTGTGTAGACAAAGAACAACAAACCCAGCTCTTGAAATATTTCCATAATCTAGCTTGTGGACATTTTTCTACCCCTGTGACTGCTCACAAAATTCTGCGAGCCAAGTATTATTGGCTGACTCTTTTCCAAGATGCACATAAATGGGTAAGAAAATGTGAACTTTGCCAGAAATTTGTTGGAAGACCCAAGTTGGTTGCTCTGCCTCTCAAGCTAGTAATCATAGAGGAACCTTTCCAGTAGTGGGGACTCAATTTTATTGGGACAATAAATCCATCTTCAAGTGCTGGACATGATTATATCCTTACAGCGACTGATTACTTCACTAAGTGGGTAGAAGCAATCCTGACAAAGCATGCTACTTCAGAAGTTGTATGCAACTTCCTGAAAGAGAATATCATTTCCATATCTAGAGTCCCACTCAAAATTGTTACTAATAATGCAGCTTGTTTCACCTCTCAAGAAATCATGCAATTCTATTTTAATTATGGAATTACGCTTTCTCATTCTTTTGATTATTTTCTGCAAGGGAATGGACAAGCTGAGTCTAGCAATAAAAATTTGGTAACTATTATCAAGAAACTTGCAGATGATAATCAAAGGACGTGGCACAAAGCATTGGTGGATGCTTTGTGGGCTGATAGGATCATGCCAAAAAGGGCAATTGGAATGTCTCATTTTCAACTTCTATATGGTATTAATGCTGAGATACCAATCACTTTAGAGTTACCAGCCTTGAAATTGGTGAAGGCCATTGAAGATCAGACATATGAGAGTTCTCTTGACAAAAGAATCATGTGCCTGACTCAGCTGGAAGAACAAAGAACCATGGTGGTGGACAAAATTGCCATCCATCAAAATCTGATAAAGAAACTTTTTGATTAGAAAGCCAGAAACTATGATTTCTAGATTGGAGATAAAGTCCTACTATGGGACACAAGAAGAGAGCCAAAAGGGATGCATGGAAATTTTGACTCCCTTTGGAGAGGCCCATTCACAATTCATCAGCACATGGGTGAAAATAGCTTTTTGTTGAAATACCAAGATGGCACGCTCTTTTCTCTACCCCATAATGGGCAACATTTGCAACACTTCAATTCTTGAAGTATCAAATCATTGCCTCTATATATATGTATACTTGTACAGTTTTAATTTCTATTTTGTTTTGTTTGTTTTCATTCTTGATGCCTTCCATTTCTAGAAAGCATGACTCTGAAGCCCAATGGTACACTTGAAGACACTGGAGATTCTAAATTCTACTCCTTTCAATTCATTTTGTAATTGACAGAAGTTCCCCAACTGGAGCCAGCTGTTGTCTCCCAAAAATAGCTTTCATTTTTAAGACAACATTTGAATTATTTTGGTCTTACAGACCAAAATTGTATCTTCCATTTTCAAAATTTTGTCTTAGACATTCAAATTCTTCATTTTCAAGGCTTCTCAAAAAATCTACGGACTTTGCTAGTCAAGTTCAATGGATTTTACATGATTTCTATAGATTTTGTATCTTCAAATTCTACAGGCAAGTTCTTTTATACAGGTTCAAAGGCTCTTATAGGCATTTTCAGTCAAAAGATCAGTTTTCAACACTCGGTCATTTTCTAGGATTAGTTCAAAGCTTTGGTTCAATTGAAAATCTTCGTCGGCAAGCATTTGAGTACAAAAGGAAACCTGAATCATTGAACCATTGAACCATTGAACCAATTTGGTTCAAAGGTTCAATGGGCTCAAAGTTCAACAAGTTCAATGTCTTTGGCATGAGTTAAGCACTTCATCAAGGTTCAAAGTTCCATCGCTTCAAATGGTTCATCGGCTTCCAAACATTTGGTCAAATCAAAGTGACTTGAACCATTGAACTAATTGGGTTCAAAGGTTCAACGGGTTCAAGGTTCAATGGCTGGTTCAACCAAAGGAACAGTTCAATTGCTCAGTTCAACCAAGCAGATCAATGCTTTATTTCACTCAGATGGTTTATTTCCTTTGTTTTAGCGTCTGTTAGTTCAACCATTTGGTTCATCAATCAGTTCAAGGCTTTTGTTAAACTATTGAACCAAATTTTGGTTCAACATCCAAGTTCAACGAGCTTCATGACTTCTACAAGAATTTCCATCGACAAACATCAGCAGCAGGTTCAACGTTTGGTTCAACACTTTGTTTCAACATTGAATAGTTCATCGGCTTTGTTTTCAAAGGCTTGGCACACTTCATTGAACCATTTCAATGGACAAGTTCAATAAAATAGTTCAACTATTGGTTCAAAGGCAAGTACAAATTTTCATTCAATGCTTAGTCTATCGGCCTATATTATTAGTTGAACCATTGGCTTGAACCATTTTGGTTCAAATCCTTGGTTCAACTGATTGGTTCAATGGCAAAGTGCATCCAATGGTTCATCGACTTTTTGTTTCAAAGCACTTGGCGCGCTTCATTGAACCTTTGAACCGGTTCAACAAATGGTTCATCAACCAAGTTCAAAGGGATGGTTCAATGCTGAAGAACTTTTCCAAAGGACAAGTGCCCTTGTAGAGGACACTTCATCGACCAAAGCACCCTTTGGATTCTCAAAAGGCTTGTTCAAAGCTCGGGGGAATTTTCCCTGGACTTTTTATCCATAGGAATTTTCCCCAAGGAAAATGTTTGTGAAAACGTCCACAGTGAAAAGCCCGGGGGAAATTTTTGAAGGGCCAACGAAGGACCTCGAAGGGTAGGTGCCCTTGCGGGGGACTCTTGGATATAAATTTAAAGAAACTTCTTGAAGCCAAAGGATCATTTCTCAAGGCCTGAAAGGGTAAACCCAATCTGGAAAAGTGCCAAGCAGAAAGCTAAAAGAAGACCAAGGGGTGACATGCCCAAAGACGTCAAATTTAACACAGTCAACTAGCCGTTGGAAACATAGTGATGGGCACGTGAATGTCAAATTGAAGACAACAAAATAATTGTTGATCCTTTAAACATATAGAATAAAATGCATTCACAGATTTCAAGGCCAAGACTAGTAGAAAGTGGGGAAGGAACATAACAGCAAGTTGAATCCAGGACCTGATTCAATTAATCAGAAAAAGAGGAACGATGAAGATAAGATCAGATTGCCAGGCAGACATTGAAAGTTGTAAACTTTCAATTACATGACTTGTTTATCTACATTGAGAAGATCAAATGGGTAAAAGGCCCCAAGATTCCAGCTTGCCTTCCTAACATTTCCCAACGCATCATGATGTATTACTGTTCCCGAGTCCTTCTCGAAGTGGCTACATAAGGGACTTCCTATCATTGTAAATTTATCTTCCTTTTGATAATCTGAATGAAACTCTGCTGAAATTGAGAGGCATCATTGAGACTTTGTGCTCAATCTATTTATCGTATTTTGTTAATGAAAACAAGGGACTTTTTTAGACTTTGCACTGTGATATTTTGTTTATTTCATTAATCTAATAAGCAGGATTAGTAAATTTTTCAAGAAGGTGTCCTAAAGAATCAATTGTGGAGAGACTTTGTGCCCCCACAGCTGCCTTTAGTGTGTTTGCTTTTTCATTGTTGTGTAAAGGACTTTGAAAAGACTTTGAGCTTTCATTGCTCTTCGTATATCACTCTTGAGTATTTCATATGCAGACTTTGTGCTGTGTCTTGATTTGTTGATTACCATACTTTTAGTCATATTCTACTTTTATTTCTAGGAGTATTCTTGTGATTGGTTGAACAGTTCTTCTAAAAGAAGAGGAGTGTTGTCTGTCATTCTCTTGAGTTTTTCCTTTATTTTGTTTAGATCATCTCTGAAGAAAGAGAGATGAATGTCTGGTCCTACCCTTGAGTATTATTTTCTGTTCATACATATACATAACATATCCATAGGGAACCTCCCCTTGATGAGAGGAGAGAGTAGTCTCCTTTTGATGTGATAAATTTACACATTAGGATGACTAATCTTCTTGCTTTGGCTGATAAGACCTATTTTGTTTACCAGTACGTTGATAGACAAAATATTCAACCAACACAACCAATGTGATAATGCCACTTGAAATCTCTATGGGGCTTCCCAGGATCTTGGACCTAATGCATTCCATTAGATTGAAATCTATGGCAAAGAGAGAGTTGTAGGATCATGATCTAGGAGCTTGCTCATGATTGGTTTTTTTTTCATGTGGGCCCCTTTTTTTTTAATCCTCCAGTGCTAGAGTGTCATGTGTTGATCATTAAAGCCTTCCATAATACTTTGAATTTTTAATTGTGATTCACTTCATCTGATTGGGTCTTTATGATGAATCAATAATGATTGGATCAAAGTTAAAGCTGTAACTTTATTATGATGTTCATGTCATTAGATCCTCTTTTCATTATGAAGCATGAACCATTAGATCTTCTAAGATGCATGTTGTTTAAGTCAAATATCAGGGCCTTTCTCTCTCCCTTGGATCAAATGTCATGATAAAGTGAGGATCATCAGATCTATGAAAATCAAGAAGGTTAAGTTAGGAACCACAGTGATATAAAATAATTAGGCTAAGGTGTTAAGGTTAATTTCCTATTTGTATTAATAAATATGATGGGGCTTTAAGATTAAAATCTTAGGATAAGTTATGAATCAAAGAGACCAAGCTAGGAAATATTAAAAGGGACCCTAAAAATGAACATTAGTTAGGCACGCAAGAAACTTTAAAAAGGAAAATAATAAATGGGGTCAAGCATTTTTAGGCTAATTTTTATTCATGTTACAAAACATGATTAAGCTTAGGATATGAAACTTATGCTGAAGTCCAAAATAGATTTCAAATAGTTCCTGCCAGTATTCAAATTTGAAGTGAAGGTTTTACCAATGTTTTGGAACATGAATTTCTCAAGAACAAGATCCATGGAACCTACAAATAAAATCCATAAAGACCATTTATTAGCAATGTTAGTCAAAATTAAATCAAAATATAACTAAGCTTGATTTTGTTAAATTGGATGATCTTAAAATTTTAAAAATGATCCTAACATGCCATGTTTTCATGTTTAATCTTCAGGGTTTCTCAAGTGTCCTAATTTTTAAAAAATGGGTGTATATTGGCCGCAACAATACCAAAGGTCGGGTTGGGTCTCATCCATATTAAATATGATGGGAGAGTCTAGTTTGACATAATAAGGTTGGGTAAGTTTTTGGATAATGATATATATCTTAGAGTTAGAGGTTACAAATAGGATCTGAGAAGCAAGGGAAGTCATCATGTCAACAAACTTGTTCATAGGTTGCAGAGTGGTTTGGATATGATAGTGTTAAAATGATGCTAAGAGGATGTTAGATAATTGTTTTTACTATTTCAAAACATTATTTTTACACTAACAAGAGCCATTTATTTGGTTGACCATGAGTTGGGAGTCACCAAAGATGTTCATCTTTTTTACTCCCAAGGCTAATGCAGTTTGGAGGCTTATCACGAGGGATTTGTACTTAGCCATGTTGTTGGTACATTTAAAATCTAGCTTGAAGGATAAATGAAGAGGTTCATCATGAAGGGGGATAAGGATAATGTCAACTCCCCCACCATGTTGGCACTTTGATCCATTGAATAACATAGCCACTTGATAGGTGCAGTCTGCCTGAGAGAGGTTCATAATGAACTCATTTGGGAACTCAAAAGGAGGAGGTTGATTGTCTACTAAGGGTGCCTTAACCAATTGGTTAGTAATGACTTGCCCTTTGATTAAATTTTTCTAAAGAAAATCAAGTTAAAAATTAGCTAAAATCATGAGCCACTTGGCCATACATTAGTTCTGGTATGGCTTAGAGTACATGTACTTAAGTGGGTCGGTATTAGTTATGACATAGGTCTTATGGCTGAGGAGGTAGTGGCTAATTTTAGTGGCCATAAAAACCAAAGCTAGGAAAATTTTTATGATATGGGTGTATTGAGTCTCGTACTCTACAATCATATGTATAATATAGTAGATGGCTTGCTCTTTATGTTATTTAACCTAATGAGTGAGCATTGCCCCTAAGGAGTGGTTGATGGTGTAAATATAAAGGTTTAAATGTTTATCTTCCTTGGGAGGAATGAGGATAGGTGGAGACAAAAGGTACTTTTTAATTGAATCAAAGGCATGTTGCCAATTGTTATTCCACTTAAAAGATACATCATTCTTAAAAAGGTCATGAAAGGGTTGTTATCAGTCCAAGAGCTGAGAGATAAAGTGATGAATGGATTGGAGCTTCCCATGAAAGCTATAGAGTTGTTTGAGGTGGGTAGGAGGAGGCATGTTGAGGATTTCTTTGATTTTGGCCAAATTAATTTTAATTCCCTAAAAGGAGATGATAAATCTAAGAAGCTTTCCTGATAAGACCCCAAAAATACACTTCTTGGGGTTATGGTAGACATGGTAATGGATGGGTCACTCAAAGATAATCCTAAGAATAGATAAATGGTCTTTATGATATTTGGATTTCCCAAGAAGCCCATTAACATAGTCTTTAATGATTTTGTGAATAAGGTCATGGAAGATGTAGGTCATAATGAGTTGGTAAGTTGTACCAACATTCTTTATTCCAAAAGGCATGACCCTATAGAAAAAGGTCCCCCATGGGGTGGTAAAGGTGGTTTTGTGTTTATCCTCAAGGGAAATTAAGATCTAATTGTAACCCAAGAATCTATTTATCAAAGATAACATCTCATGGTTGGCTGTAAGATCAACTAGTTGGTTAATGCTTGGTAGAGGAATGTCATCCTTCAGGTAAGCAAGGTTGAGTTCATGAAAGTATACACAAATGTGTAGTCCCCTTATGGCTTTGGTGATAGGTATGATGTTATAAACCCATTGGGGATAATCAATAGGTTGAATGAAATTGATGGATAAGAGATGTTGAAGCTCTTCTTTAATGAGAAGGGATATGCAAGGTTGCATTTGTAGAAGTTTTTTCCTAATGGGCTTGGCATCATGGTTGGTGACTATGTTTTGGGTAGTGATAGAGGTGTCAATTCCTAGAATGTCATTTTAAGACCAAGAAAATGCTATGTTGTGGTCTTTTAAGAAGGAGGGGAAGTCCTGAACATATTTAAAATTTAGAAATTGGCCAATTTTGATAATGTGCAAGTTATCTATAGTGCCCAAGTTTATATCCATGGTGTATTCATTCAACATCATTGAAGTCTCGAGAGGAAGAGATTTT
Source organism: Torreya grandis (assembly GCA_037957365.1). Taxonomy (NCBI): domain Eukaryota; kingdom Viridiplantae; phylum Streptophyta; class Pinopsida; order Cupressales; family Taxaceae; genus Torreya; species Torreya grandis. The sequence continues at coordinate 1,859,568 of JARHVA010000200.1, read as the reverse complement.
TGGATAGAATATTTTGGTGTACCAAGATAGGTGAGAATAGAATAATAATCCGAACACTAAATGATATTAATCTTAGGAGAGTCATCTCCTATCATCTTAGGGTGGGTCAGAGGAATGATTATGGGCATCCCATCCTTTTTTATAAGTCAAGGGTCTGAGGTTGATCATGTTGATGAAAAAAAGTTAAGGGGGATGATGTTAGAATCCTTAGCTATCGATGGTGGATTAGATGGTGAAGATGGGGTTTCCATGTCAATAATAGTAATGGGAGGTGGTTTGTTTCTTTATTTATTTGGCATGAAACTAAGGCCATGATTTTCATGAGGATTTTAGGTTTTGATTAGAATCAACTCATGCAAATCATGTTCGTACCGACCTAGACCAAATCCCTTCCAAGCACATATGTTTTGGCAAACTTTGGTTTATCTAGATAATAAAAACTAGAGGTAAATGGTCGAGGTGAAAAGAGGTGGTAGAAGTGTCAAGGTTTTTATCAAGTCCCCCATAAATGAAATTGGTTTGATAAGTTAAGGGCCTAAAAGGGATAATGGTTCCAATATTAGGGTCATATCCAGGTTGTTGGTCAAGATTCCCATACTCTTGAGGAGTATGAAAGGTGTCTAGTGTTAAAAGGTGATACTCTTCCAATGAGAGATGCTAGAAGATTGATTCCAAAGGATTAATTATGGGGATTTGGTTGGAAGGGATGGAAGAATTGGTGGATGCTTCATTGGTAGAAGAAGATGGGATTTCATCTTTAACTAATGAAGGCTTGTTGGATGGAAGAAGGAGAATGTCATTGGGTTCGTACATCATATTTCATGATGTGAAAGGGTTCAAGTCAGTTTGTATGGTAACAACTCGACCTTCATACTCAAATTTGATGTACTAATGTAGGTTAGCACACATCCCATGAAATGAATCCAAAAGTATCCTAATAAAATATTGTACTAGAATTCTCCTTCAACTACATAAAAGAGCTTAGGAAGCATGCAAGGTCCTAAGTGAATGTGAAGGACAAAAATTCCTAAAGTCATGGTTATGGTATTATCAAATGATTAGATCATCACTAAGGTTTATGACATAAGTGTTTTAGGTAATTTGAGTCAGTTATAGGCATGGGAGGAGATGATGTTGATACTAGCTCTTCCATCAATCATAACCCTCTTGATGTGGGTTTAGTTGATATAAGTAGTAATGAATAAAGGAGGGTCTGGATCATCTAGATGGATAGAGGGTATTTCTAAATACTTGAAGGTAACAAGGTTGGAAAATTCTAGAGCTCTGCTAAAAGTTACTAAAATTTGTGGGTCTTCCATCCAAACCTATATAGATTGCAATGCTTCTATTATTGCTTGGCAATGATGGGGTGAGTTATTGATTAGTTCATACAAACTCATCTTTATTGGTGTTTGGTGAAGTTAATTCAAAAATACTCATTGTATTGATTTAGATAGATCGAAGTGAGAGGGTCCAAAGATGGACACTTTGGGTTTTATTGAAGGTAAAGGTGCTTGGTGTTGACTTGGTGGTTGGGTGGTAGAAGAGGGATATGTCCATGGAATGGACACCCTCATATTTCACTTAAACTTTAGTTGGACTTATGACCATGTGACCATATGGATGGTATAGATTGGTGGAGGCTTTAGGCTAGGTGATTTCTTAGATTTCTCTTGACTCTGAGGTGAGAGTGAAGGAGTAAGTATGTGTTGGTCGATGGCTAATGGTTCTTGGATATATGTTGGGTTCATAGGGGGCTCATCTAATAATAAGTCATCCTCATGATACAATTGATGGGCATCACCTAGAGAGCTTTGTAGTTCTCCATATCATGCCCAAGCATCATATGGTATGAACATATCAGTTTATCATTGTACTAAGATGGTTTAGGAGCATGTGGGTTAAATAGTCTGATAGGTGGCAAGTTATGCAAAATGCTTACAATAGCCTCAATAGGATGGTTGAGTAAGACTCGGGTAATGGTGGAAATGGCATAGGGATCTTGGTTTTATGGGTTGAGATGGAAGCCCTTTTAGGAGTGGGATTTGTGGTAGAGGTTTTAGGTAAATGAGCATTTTTGGAGAATGGTTTTGGCTTTAGTAGAGAGGTTGATAGTTTGGGGTTAGAATGTTTTAGGGTAGATGTTTAGGAGATAAGAATTTTATTTATAGTTAGTTGGGAGATAGGAGGTATGTTCATGGGTGGCTTGGTGAAAATAGATGTGGATGAAAGTAGAAGGGATGGTGTAACCAAAAGTGTTGGTCAGGTTTTGATTGGCATGGTTGGTTTCCTAATTAAGGTAAAGGGGTAAGGCCCCAAAATAGAGGGAAAAGTGGAGAGGGAAGGTAAACTTTTGGTCTTGGGGTTTTAGGTGGTTTTACCTTATTGGTTGGATTATCTTAGGGTTTATTTGATAGGTTTAATGGGCTTAAATCTAGATTTACTAATAGGTGATTAATGTTATTAATATGAAATATGTTAAGGTTATTGGTGGGTTTGGTTGGGATTATAGGGGTGATTCAGTGACTTTGGGTCAGTTTGGTTCTGATGGTGATGCTATAGTTTGATGGGTAGAGGTGTTTTATGGTTGGGTTGTGGTGATAGTGGAAAGGGTGGGTTGTTCTAATGGCAAAGGCTCCTACTTGGTTTTATACGAGAGCCCAAATTGTTACCAAAATGTGCCACAATCTAGGTTAGGATCAGATATGAATTCTAAGTTCTTAACCAGTTTGGAAAAAGGTTTATAAATGGGTCTAAATATTCTAGTAGTGGATATAAAGGATATGCCCAAGGTTTGAGGGGAAGGGATGTTTATCTCATCCTATTCCTGGTCAAAAGGTTCTAATTTTTGGGAAGGCAATTTCTTTATGGAAAGTTTAGTCAAAGTGGTTTCTTCCTTAAGAGTGATCACTAAAGAAAGAGTGGATTATTGTATGATAGAGGAAAATGATAAAATGGAAATGGTTTCCTCCTCTAATGTGCATATCAAAGGAGAGGTTGGTGACTCCACTACCTCAATAAGAGGAGTAGGGTAAGAGGTGATTTGGTCAATGCTTTGCTAAGCAATGAGTTCACTAAGAACCATATTGACATTATGGACCTTGTGATTATGAGAGGATTCTACTTTGTTTTCATTGTTGGTGGAAGGAGCATGGTTGGGAAATGGTTATCTAAATATGTCAAGTGATTAGATTGTGGGTGAATTGGGGTTATCCAACATAAGTTCCCCCTTGTCAATGAGAGTTTGGACAATATTTTTGAAGGTGTTACATCTACTAATTTCATCTCTAATGACTCAGTGGAAGGAACACAATTTGTTCTCCTTGTACCAACCAGATGCAGGATGAGAAAAATTGAATTTCTATGCAGATTTGATGAGGGGAAGCTATATGATATTGGATTTTAATAATTTTTCTAAGATCAAAGCATATGACTCCCCAAGTAGAGTAAATTACTTCTAGGTGTTATAGTTTGGGTTCTTGGTGTTTTGATTGGAGGAATTGGAAGAGATAGATTGGTTCACAATGGGTGGAGTGGTGATTTTAAGGAAAACCACATTCATGTTTCACTTAATTTTGGAATTAGTGTTAGTTTTTTTGGGTTTATAGGAGGAATCCTCATTTGATTTGAAGGTGGAATTCTTGTTTCTCAATTTAAACTTCCCCTCATCAATGGCTTTATTCTCTAGTTTTTGTGCCATGGTGAAAGATTCATTAAAGGTTCTAAAGATTTGGACTTGTAAATTAGAGGAGATGTGTTTGGCACAAGCCCAGGCAAAGAGTTTAATCAGCTTGGGTTGGGGTAGAGAAAAGGAGAGTTGGTTTATCAGACTTCTCTAATGGGCCATGAAGTCAACAATGGATTCATCATCAAATTGCCAAATGTAATAAAGATCAGTGATGGAGACTTTCTTTAAAATGTTTATAAAAAGTGATATAATAAAATTTGGGCTAGTTGGGAAAAATAAATGAGGGAGTGCTTTATAATATCACTATACCAATCTATTGCTAGACATAATAGAGACATAGGGAAGGTATGAAGAATGAGAACATCATCGTAGGCAATCATATAGCATGAATGCTTAAATGCTCTTAGGTGTTATTGAGGGTCCTCCTTACTCTAAGACTTTGAGAACTTTGGTAGTTCCCATTGAGGAGGATATGGTCAAATGGGGATGGATGGGTGAATTGGTTCATTATAGATTTGGTCATATGACAAAATGCTATGAGCTCAAAAAATGAATAACTCTAAAGTAGTCATTTTGTCTAATAGCATTTTGACAAGGTTAGTTTGGGGTTGTGCACCACTGTAGTTTTAGGGTAGGTTGTGTTGGGTTTGGGTAAGTTTAACATATATATAGTTGGTGGGGGTTTGAGAGGCTAACACATGTTGATATGTGGACAAGGGTGGTTGGGATGATGCCACATATGAATACATGGAGATAGGTGGTTGGGTGGAAAGTAAAGGCACATACCCTTGTGGGTTAGTGATATATCCCAAGTTTGGTGTAATGGGAACCTATTGAGATATTAATGTAGGTTGGGCATGAGGTATGGTTGGGTTGGTAGATAGAGGGTAGGTTGTAATTTTTGTAGTGATGGGTGGAAGGGTAGGAGGTTTGGGAACAACAAAACGCTAGAGTAGAGTAGAGGTAGTTAGATTGGAAGTGGGATAATGGTAGTGGCACTAGTAGAGGGTACTCCTATAGTAAGGGAAGTATTGATTCCCAAGGGTTAGGTTTCTCCTATACTAAGAGGGTTATTAGTTAGGGAAGAAGGTGTTTGGGTGTTGCTTAGCTACATGAGATAGTTTTGGATGGTTGTATCGGTAGGTTTATTGGTAGAAGATGATGCCTAGGTGACTAAAATTTGGGTAAAGATGGTGGCTATATAAGTATCGCCCATAAGTTGGGATGGCATGTTATAAGGCTAGTCAATAGGTGGAACCAAAGTAGGGGTAGGGTGGGATATGGTGTTACGGTAATGGTAGAGGGCTATGGGGTTATTATCCAGAAAGGTGGATAAACTCGTATCATCTTGGGAAATCATCTGAGGGATGGTAGGACTTCCATAAATATGGGGAGAACTCTCTACATTTGAGATGTACTCTATGGATGGGGGAGAAGAGGAAGATGGATGATTAGGAGGTGGGTCCTAGTTTGCTTGGTTTCTTAGTTGTTGCCTAGTTAAAACCATGTAGATAAGAAAAAGAAGAAGATACAAGCAGTCTCATAACTCAAACAACGAGAAGAAAAGAAAAAGTTAAGGAAATGAAACACACACTAAAGCACATTAATTCCTAAGGTTATTTTTAGTCCCTTTTGTGGCTTATGCCTTAAGTTTTAAGAATTATGTGACTCAAATTTGGCTTATAGAGCAGGCACTAGAAAAGAAGTTTATGGTTGGTTTCATGTTGTGTTTAGGCTCTCAAATGGATCTATTTTAGAATTAGTATGTGGCTTGATATTGGGGCCTACCCCCTCACTTTAAACATCACAACAATAAGGGTGTCAGGTGCTTATCCAACATATAACAATTGCTAGAGATTATATTCAACTAGAGCGCTGAGTTGGTTCTCCTCTTAGTGATGAAATCTAAGTAGGATGGTCAGGAAAGGTGACTTATTGATAATGAAATCCTAGTTAGGCCTTATGTTGATGTTTGATGCTTGATTAGATGTAAGTGGTTTGGTCTTGTGTGTGTGATAATATTGAAGCTATGATTAATTCACTTAGTTAATTAAGCTATGAGAGATAAAATAAACAAGTACAAATAATGTATGCAGTCAATTTTAAGCCCAAAAATAAAATTTTGATTTCATTGTATGAGAAAAAAATAAGAAGAAAAAGCACCTAGATGTAACTATGAACCCAAGAAAATACTCAAGGGTCTCACTGGGCATGCCAAAATGTTTCAAATAAATTTCACTTATGTTATTTGGAAGAAAGAGAAAAGAAACTCGTTAAGGGTATGGTAGAAAAACTTGATATGTTGTGCATACATTGATCTAGATAGTTGTAGATACTCATATTTGGCTTGGGAGGAATGACTTATTGATAAGAAAGCATTCAAATAAATGGTTGATTAGTTAGATATTAGGGCAGATTTTTTATCAAGATAAATCCAAGAAGCTCAAGCTTCCTTGGAGTCTATCAATCCACACTTTTAAACAATTAAATTTTGAAAGATAAAGTACTTGCATAAAAAAAAAAATACTAAAATCAAATACAATAAGTGCTCAGTAAATGAATAGGTGAATTTGAATAATTATAGCAGTAAATATTGATATTAATGATAAATGAATTAGGTGTGGTCTAGAAACTAGGGTAAGGTTCTATGGTCAGGAGAAAGGTCAAAAAATGAGATTTGGTTAAGATCTTATGGGTAAAAATAATAAGCTATATTTTTTTTTGATAGTGACCATCGATAGTTAACATAACCATTGGTGGTTAGGATAGACCATCGATGGTTACGGTGACCGTTGATGGTTACTGTGGTTTTTGACTTAGTTCAAGAGAGACTAATTGTCAAGGTTATAGAATGAGATTCTAAAAGGTGGGTTTGGGTTGGGTTAGTTGTGAAATAGAAAGAAAGTAACTAATTACTAAAAACATATACTTAACTTGCTTGGTCATTGATATAAAGAATGGTTAAGGTAGTTAGTTGATAAAATCATTGATGGATTTTAGAACAATTCTGATAGAGTAATGGTATATGGTTATTAGTCGATGAGAGGTAACACATTGTATATCAATCTCACTTATTGGTTTACTGGTTCATTGGAAGAATGACCTACTAAAGGAATTCTTATATAAAAATCTCTTAATAGTTGTAAATTATTGATTGATTCTAAATCCCCCTTTTTCACTTCCTCTTTTTTATAAGAAGGAAGGAGAGGTGCAACTTTAGGTTAACAAGAGATTCAACAAGCATTTCAAATTTAGATTTTACATGCATTGGCTTGCACATGAATTAGATGAGCTAAATATAAAAAATCAAGCTATGGTTGACTAGAGTTTGATTGTTTAGACAGTGGAAACCTAACCGTTGATTGTCAAGCCTAACCATCAAAAGTTAGGGTGATCATAGATGATTGAGGGTCAAAGGATAGTTTTAGTTAAGGTGGATTAGTGAGCCAATTTAACTAGTTAGCTGATTATACTTAGGCTAATGGTAAAAGGGTTGGGGGATGATCCTTAGGTGGTTTAGGGGTGATTTGGCATCTAGAACCATTGTGCATAGTTTTCTAGTGTCTACATCATATCCTTTCTATGTGGGGTGCTGATGGTCCCATTGGGGTGCCATTTATGTCTAAGGAATCTAAGAAGGGTGGTTAGATCATATGCCAACTTCATAATGAAATCTAATCAAAATTAAAAAAAACACACACTAACATGCATAAAAATATCTTGCCTAGATCAAAGGGAGGAGCATAGTGAAGAAAATAAGTTGACAAAGCACAACTAAAATTGTAAGAAAACATACCTTCCTTACCTTCCTTGAATGCTTCAAGAGATTTCTTCATTTATTTTATGCCCAAGAAGTCGATGGCAATGGAGCTTGCCTATCTCCCTATATCCTTGGTGCCATGGTTTGGCTCATGCTTGCTTGATGTAACTTTATGGCTTGATGGCTTAGCTTGTGATTCACAGTTTTGGCATTATAACTCTATGGTCATGAAAACTTGCTCAAAAAATTGCTTTATAGCATTACTATGTCCAAGCTCTCTAAATGAAGAGGTTTATGCTTGTATTTATAAGCTTAGTAACTAACCCCAACCCAAGGTGAATTAGAGTGTAGTTGGGGCTTGGAATGAGTTCAAACCTTACCTTTGTGAGTTAATTAACCCCAGTGGAGTTAAAACTTGTCAAATGGTCATGATTAGCAATGAATAGGCATGGGTGGCATATTTGACAACTCACAAAAAGGTAATTATGAATTCCTAGGATATTCTTTGATTTTTGAATTTTCTTTTTTATAATTCATTTAATTGATCATAGATAATTTAATCTAGTAATTTGGTTTGATTTTACATGTTAATTAATTCTATTTAGCCTTTTTGACATTTTAAAGATTTTTGAATTAATTGATGTGTGTATTTTGTCCCATTTAATTATTTTATAAGCCAAATTGTATTTTATGAAGCCAAATTTGAGACATTTAGTGATTTTTAGGTTTGATTGTCAAATATTGGTAATAATTGGTCTCAAGTTTGGTATGAATCCATTGGTGGCCAATTTTAGGTGTCTAAATCTATTACTTAATTTGGTAGATTCAAATTCATCACATTATCTAGAGCTTTAGGAGGAACAACAAGAAAATGAAGCAAAACAAGATGATCATGATCACACATTGCCTACTAGTTTTTAATATGGTTCTATGTTTCTTATGAAAAACAATGTTGAATGGAACCTATTAACATATGATGATCTTGAAATTGTTTATCTTGGGGCTTCCTTTATTGAAGAAAAATTTGAAAACATTATATCCATTTTGATGGATATCATTGATATTTTTGCATGGGCATATTCATACATGCTAGGCTTAGACCCTCACTTGGTTATGCATCAACTTGTTTTCCATCTAGATTCCAAGCCATTTAAATAAAAATTGATAAAGATGCATCCATGCATCACTTTATTGGTAAAATTAGAACTATAGAAGTTATTAAAAGCAGGCTTCATTAGACAATTAGACTATTCGAAAAAAAAATCAAACATAGTTCCAATCAATAAAAATCCATGGAGTATACATCTTTGCACATATTTAAGAGATATCAATAAATCATGCCCTAAATATGATTTTCATCTACCTAACATTGACATGATTTTTAATTCTACTACTGGGTACAAGATCTTATCCCTCATGGATAGATTTTTTTGATACAATCAAATCAAGATAGACTAAGAAGAACAACATAAGACTTCATTCACCACCCCATGGATAAAATTCTATTATCAAGTCATGCGATTTGGCATGAATAAAGTTGGAGGCACTTATCAATATGCCATGACTATCATCTTCCATGACATGATGCATGATATTATTGAGGACAATGTTGATGACATCCTAGCTAAATGAATAACACGTGTTAGACATCTTAACATTATACGAAAAATCTTTTAGAGACTTAATGAACAAAAATTCTGCCTGAATCTTAAGAAGTGTGTCTTTGGAGACACTTAGAGAAAATTGATAGGGTTTATATCATAAAGATGGATTTAAGTAAACCCTGCTAAGGTCAAGGCCATTATTGAAATTCCTCCACTTTCAAATATTAAACATCTTCAACTCCTATAAGAAAAGATTCAATATATTCATAATTTCATTTCTCAAATGGTAGATAAATGTCACCTATTTAAACATTTATTGAAGAAAGGGGTCACATTTCAATGAGACAAAGATTGTAAATTAGCATTTAAGAAGTTTAAGACATATTTGTCTAACCCACCAATTTTGAGATCGCTAACACTTGGATAACCACTACTTCTTTACATATCAACAACTATGCATGTGTTGGGGGCACTTTTGGCCTAACATAATGGTCAAGGTAAATAACATGCAGTTTATTATTTGAGACACACACTGATGGATTTATGAACATAATTATACACCTATTAAGAAGGCATGTTTAGATATGGTTTTTTCCCCAAAATTTGTGACATTATATGCTAAATAATAAAATTATTATTATTATTATTATTATTATTATTATTATTATTATTATTATTATTATTATTATTATTATTATTATTATTATTGGCAAAGTGGATCCTCTCAAATTTTTATTATCCAAAGTAGCTCTCATAGGATGCATGGCCAAATGGGTCATGTTCCTAAGTGAATTTGATGTTAATTATTAAAATTAGAAATTTATTAAGGGGTAGGTACTTGTTGATTAACTTGTAGAAGCCATTATTATAGAAACTCAACCACTCAGATTAGACTTTCCAGATGATCTATCATGATAACAAAAGAAGTGTAACATGAACATAGATAGTGGAAACTATATTTTGATGGTTCCTTCACTTATAGAGGATTTTGAGCCATCATATTTTGTATTAAACCATAAGGGGATTTTATTCCCAAAGCATTTCATATCAATTTTCATTGTACCAATAATATGACTAAGTATGAAGCACTTGTTATAGGCCTTTATCTTACAATGCAGTGGGATGTTAGGCACTTAATGGTCTAGGTTTTTCCCAATTGATTATTAATCAAACCATTGATCAGTATCAAACTAGAGATGATAATATTGTAGAATAAAAATAGATTGTTGATAATCTCAAGACTCATTTTAAATCTCTATAGTTTGAACAAGTACCAAGGGCCAACAATAGATATGATAATGCAATGGTAATGATTAGGTCCATGATATAAATTGAAAGCAATTAGTTTCTCATTGAAAACCTTCTACAACCCTCACATGTCTTTCTAGATTTAGAAAGGATATGCACCATTTTTGGTTCCAATCCTCCACCTAAACTACCTTAAAATCAATATTTGTATAATTATTTTCATGATCATGCTTTTTCACCTAACCTTCAGACAATCATCAAAAACATTTCCTTCACCACATAGCTCATTATACCATCCTTGGAAACATGATTTATCACAAAGGCTATGATGGAATTCTACTTCATTATTTATCTTTAGGAGAATCCAAACTATCAATTAAGGAGGTTCATGAAGGAATGTGTGGGGCCCATACCAATGGTGTAGTCTTAATTAAAAATCTCCTTAGAACGAGTTACTATTGTCCAAAAATGGAGACACATGCTTGTAATTATGTAAGTGTGTTCCTTGTCAACAACATGGAAATTTGATACATGCATATTCCTTACCACTACAACCAATCATAACACCATGGTCATTTTATACTTGGGGTCTCAATCTCATCAATAAAATAAACTTAACATCTTCAAATGGCCTTAAACAGATTTTAACTGCTACCAAGTATTTTAATAATTGGATTGAGGCCATTCCTCTCACTTACGTTACCAATAAGTAGACTACTAAATTCATTCATTACCATATCATCTATCGATATGGCATCTAACATGCATTATATCTGATAATGGTAGATCATTTGTAAATAGAGATGTAAAATACCTTTGTGCAAAATACAAAATCAAGCATAAGAAATCCACACCATATAACCCGTAAGGTAAGAAATAATCTAAGGTATTAAACAAAACCATCATAACCATTCTCAAGAAGATTATCAATGACACTAGCCATAATTGGCACTTGAAAAAAATTCTTCCCTTTAGGCTTATCAAACACCTATAAGAGCCACTCCATACTCCATTGTTTATGGCATAGAAGATATTATCGTGATTGAGATCGAGTTACCTTCATTGTGAGTATCTTTGGATATTATTGAAGATGACAAAGAATATAGAGCCTCAAGGTTACAAGAACTAGAAATTTTTTATGGTAGGCATTTGACTTTCATATAAAAGTTGCAATCCTATCAAAACATATTATGGATAAGCTATAACAAGTACATACTCCCTTAGGAGTTTGAGATTGGTGATTTGGTCTTGAGAGAGAACTAGAAGAAAACAAATGTTGAATGCAAGAAAAAGGGTAAGTTCCAACCCAATTGGCTTGGCCCATATGTTATCATAGTAAATTATGGATCATGAGCATATTGGTTAGATACTCCAAGTAGATCAAAACTTTTAGAGCCCATGAACATCATGCATCTCAAGCAGTTCTATACTTAACAACTTTTGAACCGTTATATACAAGACCCCTTAATGGTAAATTTTTATAAATTTATTTTATCATATCATTGTATCTTAGACCATCCCATAATGGACTACATTCATTATGTTTTAAACTACCCTAGACTATTCTTTCGAGAACCATATTTTTTTATGAATTTAGACTGTTAAAGCTTTGGACCTTCAACACTTTAGATCATTGATATTCTAGCTTGACTCATTTTATCCCACCCTAAACCATCTTCTTTTGGACCAAATTCATTCTGGACTATTTTTTTAAGAACCATATTCTTTTCATATCCTGGATTGTTGTAACTTGGACATCTTTTAACCCTTAACCAATTCTAATCCTAATTATGACTCAAGCATTTTAGACACATTCATTGCCAGTTCTACAAAGTAGATCAACATGGATAGTATTTTTTATCTTCTTCTATAGACAAATGAACATAAATACATCTTTATCTTAGGATCTTTGCTTAATGGATAGTTCTTCAAAGTTATCTCACACTGCATACTATGCTATTTTTATTGCTATTTAGTAGGCATTATTGCCTTCATAGAACCTCACTCTTGATGATTTATGAGCATGGGCCATTGTAGCTATATTTAGCTATTATTATAACTTCTACTCTTGGATGTGCATCTCCTTGATTAATTATCTCCTTGTTTCATTATTTATATTCATGATCCCCATTGCAATCAATTTAGCTATTGGTTGAAGTCTTACTTGTGGATGTTCATCTCCTCAGGTAGGTAGTTCCCTAGATATTTTGTATATATTTCACTTTTATTGATTATTATAAAAAATCTAAAAACATTGAAAAACGATTGATAAAAATAACAAAAATAGTGTTTCCCCATTTTATATATTTTGATCTCCACACCCTTGTCATTTTACAAGTAATTATCCCATGTGCTTGTTATTTTTTAAAACCATTCTAATTTTTATGCTCTCTCAATTTTGTGAGTCTATTTACCTTTTTCCTCTACAACATCAATATTATCTTCTTATCATCACTTTTTTCTATCCCATTTCTTGGGAGAACTACATTTGGCATGAAATTCATGTTGTAACTTCATCTTTGAAACTATGTAGGCAATGTCCACTTGTCTTATACATCTTGAGTTAGCTTATCCACCCCCTTCCTTTTCTTCTCTTTCCCCCATTTATTTTGTGTTTTTTCCCTATCAATTAGGGGAAAATTTGTGTCTTTTTTCTTGTTACATTGTTGTAGAGAGTAACACCTCTACTACATGCACCTAAATAATTATTTTCAAACCACACTAACATTGTGACTAATTCTTATTTGTGTGTGTTTATTTGATTTTTATTGGTGTTTTGTTGTGCTTTCTTATCTCTTCATTTATTTATTTCTCTTCCTTTGTTATTTTTTCTTGTTTCTTCTTGGGCTTTTATTTTACTATTTGGTCTTGTTGTTTCTTTTTTGAGAACATCTTTGATAGTACACGTGGATCTTGATTATTCATATCTCACTCCCTGTAGTTTATTATGTTGTTCTTGCTTGGTTTGTAAACATGTTTATCTTATTTAAGTCGTGATTGTTCATATTTTGATTTGAGCTAGGTTCATTTATGTTTTCTTTTTTTTCTTTGTTTTTGTTTAAATGTAAATAGTTGTAACTTTAGTATTGATAGTTCTTATCATTATCCATAATTATAAATAATCACATTTGAACTAGTTCAATGTACTTGAAATGTAATGTCATTATAATTTCCTCATACTTATGATGCCTAATTTAATTTTGTTATAGAAAGCATCATGTACTTTGGATCCAAGTCTCAATGTTAATATTGTTCTGATGATCAAATCTCTTGTGCAATGATGAAACTAGGTACCAATGGCTTATCTCACACCAGACTCTATACAATACATGCATCTCTTAGCATACATCATGAGTCTAATAAAATGGTGGTAAATTATCTTTATTCTTCATTCCATTCTCTCCTGATTCTAGGTGAAATACATTGGCTTGAGGTCTATTTGTATTATGTCTGTAATGCTTGGATACATTACATATCTCAGGTCAACTCAGCCACCTTTATTCTTCTATTAATCTCTTTCATCACTTTGTGCATCCTCAAATGCCTGGTTTCTTATGATAGTTTCAATCATTATCCCATCATAAATACATTTGTGCCCACTCATCTTTAATCTATGAAATAGGTTATATCCTTGAGCTATGATTGTCAGTTTTCCCTAATGGGGAATAACATTTGAACCAGTCACAAATCTAAATCAGCCCTAATAAGGCACACTTAATTATCAGTGATTAAAATCATCCCTACTAGGGTAAAATTATTTTATCAACCAATCAAATACACTCTAGTGGAACACATTATTATTTCCTCTTTGTGGAGGAATGTTCTCATGTTTCTTCTAATTCAAAGCTCTGTGGACTTTTTCCCTCGTTTGGTTATATTTTAGTGTGCAACTTGTCTTGAGATTGATCATTTTATAAATACACAACTTGTACCCTAGCTTTGGGTGTGTTTAAAATTGTTTCTTATATTTTTAGATTATATCCTTCCCCTATCTTTGGGGCCCATTTTATTCTAATTATATTTTGATCATTGAGAATTAACATGTGTAAACATTGGCTCATCTAGATGTTAAATGTATCATAGGTTAATCTCACTTTCTCTCTCTTTTTGAGATTCCATCGTTATCTTTCATCCTCGTATGTCCTCTTTCCTTCCAAATTCTTCTTGAAAACTATTTTCTTTGAAAATATGTTACTTTGTTGAATGTCTCACTACACCTTTTCAATTAGGGGTAAAATGTAGACGTCTAATTCCTAACACCATTATGTTGAAATTGTCGATCTTACTCAAAATTTGTGAAAATACACAAATTAGGCTAAAATCACTTAAATGTGCTAAATGGTTCAAGCATGTCATATACAAGTGCTGATTTGGGATAATTAATCCCTAAATAAGGTAATGCATTTTATGTGATTAATCACTTTTCTCATATCATTTTGATTCTAAATGATGGAAATGCATTTTGGTGCTCTAGATCGCTCTTTTCTTCTAATTCAGAAACACATGACATGTGCATGTGTTATTTTGTGTCAACAACATCCTAAATGTGGTATTGGTTCATACACAAATAATATTGCCTTCAAATTCCTCCCTAGTCAAATTACAAACCAATAATATGACATTTTGACTAGTTTGATTAATTTAGTGCAACCAATTTCCAAAGAATTGCTTAAAATTGATTAATCTCACTTAGGCAAATTAATCCAAATCAAGATCTTAAGTGGAAAATCCATGGAAATTATTGAATATCTTTTAGTTGGAAATTGATTCCTATTATCTGCATCATTAAATGTCATCATTTATGGGGTGGCATCCATAATCCATAAATGTAAAAAATATTAGGTTTAAGGCCTTTCATGCCTCTTTAATGCCCCTTGGAAATATTTATGAGGGTATTTATGGATCTATTATACAAAATTAGATTAATTAATGGCCATATATCTTGATCTCAAGATAGATGGTCATGGTTGATCCTGATCAAATTCAAAAATCTATAAATAGGAGGGCCAAGACCACCATTTTTAAGATTAATTTGTCTAAACTTATTATGCAAAATTCTCTCCACAAGCTATTTTTGAGTTGTTTTTATTATGCTTAATTTGCAATAGGATAGCTTCAAGATATGCAAAACATTAATTTTCATATCATGATCATAGTTTCATTAGTGAGCAAGAGATGATGGAGTATCTTTGCCTTGCATCATTGATGAATAATTAAGCACCAAATCAAGTAAAATCATGTTTTGAGCTATATTTGGGTGATGTGATTCTTATAGAAGGTATTACGTATGCTTTCTTTTATTTTCTATTAATTGTCATTTACCAAACCTCATTGAAATAGTTGTCTTATCTTTTTATGTTCTTATGCATTTTTTCTTGAGTTTTCATGACTAATGCTTGATCTAACCATCTGTGTAATCCATCTCTACAATAGGAATTAAAACTAATAATTGGGTAGAAGTATTAATGCTTCCCATGTAAGATGTAGCGATAGTAGGATTTGTTTCAAGGAACAAAAGTGTAAACACTTTTCCCATGCCCCCATTATAAGTATGAAGTGGTGAGGTACCCAAGGGGAGGGTCTTTAGTATGGAATTAGTTATAATACCACATAAGGAATCACCATCAATATGTGAGGAAGCCTTATCCTTAGCATGCTTACTAATTTCATCATTTGTAACATACAAAATATATCTATTAGACCCTTGTTGTTATTAAGATGAGTAAATAATGATTATTTATATTCTATTTGAAAATGAGTTTTTTGGATAAAATTTTCCATTGATTATAAATGAAAAACTTGGAATTTTATATAAATTATATAAATTAAAAAAATAGGAAATCATAAGACCGATTAGGGTTTGCATACAAAGTCACAAAGGTCAAGTTCAGTAAATTGTTAACTCTAAATTGAGATGGGTGAATATAGTATAGGGTTAATAATATATAAATCAATAATCACAAGGGTGATAAACATATCTATATTACGTCAATTATATGTAAACTTGAATAAACAATATTTTGAATTTAAATGTTGAGATATGATTTAAAAAATAGAAACTAAAAATATTGATTAATAATGAAATAAATAGAAAACAAGAGTACTTAGTTGGTTTACTATATATGTACAGATCTGATATGGAATAGGATGGAAGTAGACTAGATTTGGATTCTAGAATAGTCATTAGATTTTAAAAAATTAAATTTTATGGTCTTGGATGATTGCATCAGATCTGGCTAGTTGCATTAACACTAGTGTTTGAGTGTTAGGTGAATAATAGGGCCTACTAAAATCACAAAGTATAGTTTACGATCACGTGTGGATTGAACTATTTTGTCTTTTGTATAATATTTTCTATGTATTTGACCTATGTAAGCATAAAGATAGATGATAAAATGAGAAGAGACTCCTTTTGGGCATATCAAAAGGTTAGAATGAGAAGAGAACACTGAGTAAAACTCTATATATAGTGCTCAATTGTAATTAAATATGGTTCTGATGTGATAGAGATTAATACATACTATTTTGAAATGGTTTTCCTATGTGTCTTTTATCATTTTTATGTGCAAAGTGAGTAATTTATTTGCTTTAATCTATTAATTATATGAGTATATGTTGACTGTTAAGATTCTAATAAACCTATGTTGTTTTGTGAATTAATCTATTTGATTTGGTTAATGAATATATTCAATCTAAATATGGTATCAACTATGTCTTTTTATTATTTTTGCATAAGTTATCCTTGAATTAACATGTTATAAATGGTTTCTAAGAACCTTAGCTAATAATGGTGCAGTGAGCATGGAAATTTGTTTAAATATTTTGATATGGTTGCCAGGAAAAAAGGATATAGAGAAATGTCTTGATGAAATAATTCAAATAAAATCTAAAGATGAAGCAAGAATAATAGAGAAAACTACAAAGGAAATTATTGAGGAACATATCTACAACAAAATCTATGAAATATTTTGGTGCAAATTTCCTCATCTATTAGTTGCTTGGTTATCCTGATTGGATTACTATTGTTTCCAGTGAGTGAAGATGAAACTATAACCTAGTTAGAGGAAAATTTAAAAAAACTTTGAAACTTAGACACTAATTGGACCTGACTAGTAGATTATTGGATAAAGACTACCATTGACAAGCATATCACCAAATTTGGAGTATAAGGCTACTTATATTTTGAAGTTGTGTATGATTAGTTTGTCAAGAGAATCTATGGAAAATTACTTCAATGACTACCTACTAAAATTAAGATGTTGATTGTGGAAAATGCCATGGTGCCCATTCTTACCAACATGGAATAATCACTTCGGGCATTATGGGGATGTGTGTGATGTAGGAGTGAATAATGTAAATCTAAGTAGAGAAACTTGAACTTGAATTTATAATATGGATAATGAAAATATCCAAAGTGAAAATAATATTTTGAGATTAGAAAGAGAACTATGACAATAGATAATATGCAATAAAATAAATAATCTAGACTTAATTGTGAGTAGGAGTAAGAATAAGGTAGAAGATTTTGAAGAAAGGAGAGCCTAAAGAGAGGCTTCATAAGGTGAGGGAAATAAAGTAGATTCAGAGTGGGAAGGAAAATGTCCTAGGGAGGAATAAGATAGAGTTTTGAGTAGCGAGGAGATGGACTAGAGTGAAGATGAATAAAAAAGTAGAATAAAATTAGAGTAGCTAAAATATAGAAGTAGTTCGTAGTCAAGAGGAAAGGTGCTTAGAGAAGTGGAAGAATATTCATGAGAAGAGATTATTTAGAAGCACAAAATTATGAAAGGTTTAAGATCATATTTATAATAATATAAGGATAGAGACCACTCCTTTTTTGAGTACACATTCCCTCAACCCAATTTTTATTTAGTTAAAAAACCTAGTGTAAAGGAAGGGATAGGAATAAGTTGGTTTGAGTTATTTATAGATAAGTTTGGAAAATTTATTACAAATTAAAATAAGTCCTTATATAAGAAGAGGATGGAAGAGGTTGGATTTAATTTTGAGGACATATTTAAAATGCCAATAAAAAGTGTACAGAATCCTATAGTCATAGTGACCAGTGGATAGAAACCTATAGTCACAGTCATGAGTGCATAATAGCCAGTGTTAGCCCTAAAAAGTAACTAAATATGTAGTGTAGTCAAGGAATGTTTATTGTGTTGACATAATATGATGGGTCTGCAGACCCTTAGTAGTATCTATTAACCTATGACATGAAGTGGTAGGTTAGGGAAATAAATTTTGATGATGTAAAGAGGTGTGAGCTTGTAGGAGCTTTAGTAGGTCACACTTTTTAATTCATTTTCAATAGATATGTTAAGGATAGTTAGTGTTAAAATTAAAAATTAATATGTGCACAGGCCAAACTATTAAGAACCTAAAGGAGATCTAACAATAGAGTGGAGAATCTTTTTGGGACTATGATTGTAGATTCTCATATGTGATGAATAAATTGATTTTATCATGGAGGATAAGGATAATTCTACTTGGTTCATAGAATAACTATGCTTAAGAATTAGATTTGGTATTTTACAATCTCAGTTCACAACAAAGGTTGATGCTCAATCCACTACACTAAGGGTAGAACAAATTGAAGATTATGGAGATGTTCTAGTCACTGGACCCAAAGTAGAAGTGAAGATAGATGCTTTCATGAAGAAGATAGATGAGATGCATGAAATCAATAAATCTAAATTGGATTTATGGTGCATGGAGTGTGGTTAAGATGTACATGATAAGATTGATTATCATAAACTCAAACTAAAATTATATGAACTTTATAGAGTAGTAAGGCACATATTATAAAATATCATCTACTAAAATAGTACATACAAAAGTCCAAAAGTTTATATTATAGTTTTTTATAAATTGACCAACCATGTTGAAATAGGTATCAAGCCTTGTAGGAATTAAAGGAAGATATTACAAACAATGAATTTGTAGTTTTAAGGAAGGACTCCTAGCTGAAAGGTAGAAATGGCAAGTGTGACGCAAGGTAGTCCTACATTGATACCTTCATCACCTCAATATCAATATCAACCCCAGGGTCTAGAGGGTTAGACACCATCATCATTGTAATACTAGTATCAATCTTCATGGAATAATGTGATCCCATAATATTAGCAATAAAATTAGGGTCCTACATCACCTCAACATCAATATGATGGATACAATGCATAATAATAATAATAATAATAATAATAATAATAATAATAATAATAATAATAGCAAGGATGATTTGTTGGAATACAGTCACATGATTGGGGAAATCAATAGAATAGAGGGGGATACCAAGAAGGATCTCAAGGTGGTTGAAATAATGATTATTGACAAATTCACCAGCTCATCCAATGCTATTTATGTGGTGAGTATAATCATTTTACATAAAATTATCCTACTAATCCTCAGAGATAGGTATATTATATGTATCATAAAGTGCAAGGATAACATAAAATAGAAGATTGTAAGGTATTAAATAAGAAAATAAAATAAAATATAGTGTGTAATGTGAAAATGATTAATGCATAAACTAAAGAAAATGCATTTATACAAGTAGTTACTAGACAATAATGCATAGAGTAAAGACTACCTACATTAGAAATGACACAAGATTAGGGAATCATAAAGGTGAAATGGGACAAATATCATAATCCTAAGATAGAGAATTGATTTATGTATCAATTGTGCATGTCCTCTAAGACATATAATAGTAGATTGCATGAAAATGAGACACTATAGCAATTGAGGTATAGATATATGAGAAAATTATTCAGATCATAAAGCAAGAAGGTATTGTGATAGTACTGACAGATTTGTTATAATTAATAAACATGTTTCATAATTAAAATATCTCCCATAATATTAAAAATATTTTTCATAATCTTTTTAAGTGTGCATAGTTTAGAAAATAGCATACCAAAAAGGTAGTCTGATATGTTAAAACAAAGAAACTATGGGATGTAGACTCATGAATGGATATTGAGCTCATAGGATATGAAATCCTTAATGCAATTTTTAAATTTATAAGTATTGTTAATATGATTTTTAGATCTACATGGGAAGATATTGGTAGGCCACACTTGATCTATAGTCTTATCACCTTTAGTATCATAGACTACATGCAGGTAGAAGCAATTGGTTATCTCAAAGATGTGGAGATTCAAGTTGTCAAGCTAAGTTTGTA
This sequence comes from Torreya grandis, assembly GCA_037957365.1. NCBI lineage: Eukaryota > Viridiplantae > Streptophyta > Pinopsida > Cupressales > Taxaceae > Torreya > Torreya grandis. The sequence continues at coordinate 1,839,079 of JARHVA010000200.1, read as the reverse complement.
TCATGATTTTGAATTCATATACATAAAGATAATTGAGACCTATTATGATGCCTTAATTAGTAATAAATGGGATTATAATGGTGAAACGACTATTAATACAATCCACAATCAACTAGAGGCTCATCAAGGAGATAAGATATTTGTCATCCCTTGGAATAAATCAAATTAGAATCCTTACATGGTTTTGAAGGATCTATAGTCATTGTACAGTGATAATATTTGGTTCAAATTCAGCATAGAGACAAAAAAATGAACTATGATTTGTAGAGTCATTTTTTGAACCCATAATTGGAGAAAACTTAAACAACAAAGTAGTCACTTTATAAGCTAGTACTAACAAATTCTCTAGTGCCCCAATTTTAACTTGAATATTATACCTCTCCATCTTTGTAATCCTAGTGAGTGATAGGTGGATTTATTATATAATAAAGGTGTGACAATAATGGATTATATAGAACCTACTTTATAGGTTGTTTTACCTTGGGAAACAACATCTTTAATAAACATATGTTTAACTGAGCTAGGAGATATCATGAGATATATCCTCTACACATGGTTTTCTCCAAAAAATGCTTATTACATAAATACTTTGCAACAAAGTATCTTAATATATTTATTTTGAGTTTAGAACACCATGTGCCATAGGTGGATCAAATATTCAATGCACTCAGCTATGCACTAAAAATAACAATTGAGACTTGGTGGGCAGTGCATAGAGATCTAAAGATACACTAGGAATAAGCATGTGAATTTTATATGCTTGCAATTTTTAGTTATCACCTACTATGAAATCAGAATTTCCATCCTTTTAGGAAGGCCAATGTCTTGACCTACACAATCATTAATTTCTAAATATATGGTTTATAGAAAGATTTGATCCAAAGTATTGGGTACACATTTTCGATCAAACACTAATGCCACTCTCAACTACTCTATACATGCATCAAGAGCATATGAGAGAGACACATTGGGAACAATTTCAATGAGATTTTATTCAAACTTATGTGTTTTAAGACGATAACCCATTGGTGCATAATGCATTGTATAAATTGTAAATCTTTTTATGTTACGATCGAACAAAAGATTTAGGAGCTGTAACAAAGTCATTATCATAGTAGGAAGCAACTCAATATTTGAATCTTAAACTTAATTATTACAAGGCCATTAAATAAGAACAAGATCTTATTAATCCATGTAATATAATAATAGATGAGCTAACAGACTCTACTGATAGTGATGGAGACCTAGATTTAGAAGGATTCTTTGGATCAAAATAGGAAGCTAAACCAACAACTATTCAAAGTAAAAAAAATAAGTTGAATAGGAAATACCTCACAACATAAACATTCTAGAATGGTAAGGGGAGAACACTCTATGAGAAGCTCTATCCAATGGATCAAACATAGTGTATCAAGAACCACTAAAAAATATTGAAGAAAACATTAGAATAGAGTTTGTGTCGAAACTTGTGACTATGGGAGACAATTGGGGGTAGGATCAAATCTTGAATGCTTTACAACTACTATGTAGAGTAATTTCTTACTCTACACCGTATTCAATTATTTTTTATTCAAGCACTACAATTTTTGTTCCTGTGCACTTTGAGCAAAGCCATAGAGTTTTGGAGAAGAGGATGGGTTCATTTTTGTGCACTTTGAGCAAAGCCATAGAGTTTTGGAGAAGAGGATGGGTTCATTTTTGCCTAAGTGTCAAAGTGCAGCAAAAGCTGCCAAGTGTCATCCTTAGAACACAGTTCCTTTTTTTCTCTCTTGTTCTGTTCATTTCAATTTTGTCCTAAGTATTGGATTCAAGTGGAATCAACCATGTGTTAGCCTTTGGGAGACGAATTTGGGTAGCTGGTGTCCTTTGAACACCTTTTGTAACTTTTTGGAGAACCGTAGAATGTGCCATAGATCCAAGTAGTAGTTAAGCGAAACGCACCACGTGCCAGCATCCATGTCTCATAAGGGCACCCACATTTTATTTTTGACAAAGAATTCTAATGAGCTAAGCAATAGAGAGAGAAGAAGGTACCAAGTGGTAGTAGCGAAGGCCCTAAATTTCCTTTTTGAAGAAGTAGCGAAAGCCACCACGTGTCGACTACCAAGAGCCTTTGTTTCAATGCCTGGGTCCAATGCTTTCCATTCAACACATAAAGGCATAGTTCATTTTGCTAAGTATCAAAGTGCAGTGGAGGCTACCAAGTGTCACCTTCTGGGTCCCTCTCTACTCCATCCCAAAGGAAAGCGAAAGGCACCACATACCCCCGACAGGAGAAGCGAAAGATGCCACGTATCTTCCCAGAAGCAGCAGAGGTCACCATGTATCAACTTTTGAGAGATCACCTTCAAGCCTAATTACCAAACAAAGATTGTGGTGGGTCCCGGATGATATTTCAAAGTACCGATGAAGCACCGAGTGTTAAAAAATGAAGCTTGCCACGTGCACCCATCCTTTCTTAACAGTTGTCAAGACAAAGAATGCACTGAGTTTTGTTTGATAAAGCTGTAAAGTATCAAGGAAGCAGGGTGTGACAGGTGTCAAAGGTAGAGTGTTCCTAAGTAGAATATAGGGAAAGCAAAAGTGGCCAAGTGTCATCCTCTGGTGCCTTCTAGATAATAAGAGGGAAAATTCATAAATTGACTAACTGTCCTCTTCCACTTCAAAGTGCCCGTCTACCTGTTACAATGAAAATGGGGGGAAATTCAGTGAGAGTTACTCCAAGTAGATAGAACAGTGCACTGGGTAGATTTTTGGGGCTCTAAAGCATTGAAAGCACCATCTTTTTGTCCCCTAGTATCAGAGGCAAAAGAGACAGTTGAGCGGCTAAAATAGGGACAGAATGAAGAATTTCAGGTGTAAAGAGAGATACTAGACACAGATCGCCATGTCGCAGTCAGGGCGATTCCTGATAAGACCAAAATGCATCCATGGCATTAAATGCACCATCTATTTTGTCCCTTGAGAGTAAAGGATAGAGTGGAATTATGCGAGAAAGGAAGTAACACCAAGATGCATCTGAAGCTATATAAGTAGAATTGTAAAATCTAAAAGGAAGGGGGGAATTCTGTAGTCTTAGATTTTCTATAATTTTGATCAGTAATATCATTTGCTCTTGTCTTGATTTCCTGAAGTTATAAAGTTGATATAATCATGCATGTTTCTATGCCCTTTATGTGGCTGGATGAATTAAGTAAATTTAAGCTCCATGCCTTGGTTGGTGTTATCTGTGTCATTTACATAGTAGTCTATGCTGCAGATTTTCTAGTGTTGTGATTGGAAATGTGATTTGTTTTTATCTCATTTTTTGGAATCTAAAGCTCTACATAACTGTGTATGACTTTTGTGCCTCTTATGTGAGTAAAGGATTATGTTAAGAAAATTGAACACTATGCCTTTGTTGACAATTCCTGTATCTCAGCAAAAGACTCCCCAGTTTTGAGCCTCTATTTTTGTTATTCCAATATTTTACATTGATCATGCAATGTCTGCTCTTAAATGTAATTGAATCATATAATAGTTTCTCTGTGCTCAAGTTAAGATTAGGATTACACTCGGGCGCATCGCCATAGTTAGGTTTTAATTCCTATATTTTGCATTTCTGTTTAGTCTCCTATCCCTTTTCTCCAATACCCAATACAAAAGAAGAGACTAGCTTCTCTAAAATCTGGAGGTTGTTTCAAGCCGCATCATCCCATAGCTTGAAACTTCCCATTGTTGTTGATTAAAATCAAGCACAATTTTAAGGCATCAACATACTACAAGACTATCAGGATGTCTTTCTAACCAAGTTATCATAAGTAAAAGGAGTAAATCCATTATTGGGGGAGATACACACAAAATTTAAAGAGTGTGTTATACCCATTAAAAATTGCTTGTACATACTAAACCCCAACATAAAGATAAAATTAAAGGTTGAATTGTATCACATGTAAGAATCAAGGATCATTTATCCAGTCAAAAAGGTAGATTGGGCAAGTCCCATAGTTGTGAATCCAAAGAATTTCATGGAGATTTAGGTTATTGGGGACTATCATGTACTCAATGATACCTACATCAAAGATCCATTTCTAATATTTTTCATAGATGAAGTCCTTGAGTCATTTTTAGGTCATGAGGTGTACTCATTCATAGATTGGTCAATAGAATACCATCATAATCTAATCTCAGAAGAGGACCAAGTTAAAACAACCTTTGCAATAGAATGAGGGCCATTCACATATAAAGTAATGCCATTTGGTCTAAAAAATGCATCAATAATTTTCTCTAGGGTTGTAGTAACTACATTTAAATATTTCATCCATGATTTTCTAAAAGTATATTTGGATGACTAGGTTGTCTTTTCTTTGCTTAAAGAGCATCTATCAAAACTATGATTAATACTAGAATAGTGTGAAGCTATGTACATTACTTTGAATGTAAAGAAGTGCTTATTTTTCACAAATTTTAATGTTCTTATAAGCCACATCATATTTAGTGATTACATCTTGGTTGACCAAGATAATATTACAATAATGGTGGGAATGCCACCCAACTAGCTCTACAAAATTGTGCACCTTTCTAGGTCATACACGATACTATAATTTTTTTATCAATGGATACCTATCCATATCTACACCAATGGAAAAACTATTATGAAAAGATATAATGTTTGAGTGGACATCATAATTCCATCTAAATTCTAAAAAAAAATTATTGATCTTAAACAAAGGTTAATAACAACACCTATTTTAGTTTTTTTAACTAAAAGAAGCCATTCCACATACATGTGGATGTTTCTAGTATTAGAGTAGGGGATGTCTTAATACAACCATGGGATTATGGATTGGAACATCCTATAAATTTTTCCAACAAGAATCTATCATAAGTAGTTAAAAATTATATGACTATAGAAAGAGAGGTCTTAGATATGGTGTTTGCATTATAAAAGTTTCAACATTATCTATTGGCCACACCATTTGAGTTTTTCACTGACCACCAAGCATTTTGATATTTGGTTAACAAGTTGATGTTGGGAGGAAAAATATATAGGTGGATAATTTTATTTCAAGAGTTTAAATTTTGAATCAATATGAAGCCAGGTCGAGAAAATATGGGACCAGATCATCTGAGTAGGATTAAAAAATAGATAAAAACTAGAAAAAATAGAGGATGAGTCCCCAAATGTGCACTTGTTTAGGGCTACTATGATTTCTAATAATATGGAAGACATTAAAAACTTATTGTATAAAGGAACTTTCCCTACACATTATGTTAAAAGCGATAAAAATCAAATGGTGACAAGAGCAATTCAATATAGTCTCATCAACAAATTTATATATAATATTGGGAAAGATGATCTGCTACACAAAGTAGCATTAGATCATTAATGACCATAGCTTCTCTAATAATCACATTATGTAGTTTTATTAGGTCACTTCATAGGTGAAGCCACTACAATAAAAATATTATAAATTGGTCTTTTGTGGTCAACTTTATCTTAGGATGCTCACAGGGTCACCAATCATTATGATGTGTGTCAAAGAACGGGAAAGCCCAATCAATGTGATGAGATTAATTTGGTCCAAATGCTATTTAAACGGCCATTTTAAAAATGGGTAATTGAATTTTTAGGATATATAACTCCCCCAAGCAAACACATCTATGCATGATACATTATTACTATGATAGATTACTTCACCAAGTGGGTGGAAGCTACTACAACACCAAATTGTGATGTCAAGGATGCTTCCATGTTATTATATGAAAATATAATTACAAGATTTGTATGCCAAATAAAGTTGGTTAGTGATAGAGTAACTTAATAACACTATTAATACTCTTACATAATAATTTGTGATTTGCACCACAAAAGAATAGTGTATCACCCATAAGTGAATAGGCAAGCCGAAGCCTCAAATAAAATATTGGTAAGATGCTAACTAATATATGAAATGTGAAAATTAATGACTAGGTGGATTGTATTCATATGATACTTTTGTCATATCAAACAAACTCCAAATGAGCAACATGTTTCACTCCCTTTCAACTAGTTTATGGTCTGGAGGTAGTTATGCATATAGAGTACATTGTTCCTAGCCTATGCATTATAATGGTTATGAGGTTGGGAGATTAGGACTCTCAAGAATAAAGATTAATAAATTTTGTTAAAATGGATTAAAATCAACAAAGGGAACAATGGATGAAAGAGATTAATGAGTTAAGTTAGAAGGTATGGAATGATCACAAACTAGAATCTAAGTAATTTCATCCAAAGCAAGTGGTATTATTGTAAGATAAAAAATTTAAGGCATTCTTGAGACAATTGTGTATTATAAGTAAGGGACCCTAAATTATTTATGAAGTATCACAATAAGAAACCATTATGTCAAAAGGTTTTTAGGGAACCATATTTCTAGGATGTATTAATGGTTGTAGGCTTAAGCCTTACCATCGTTAATCTCTATCATTATTTATTGATAATGAGAGAGGGTGATAAGTAGCACCATATAGTTAGGAATTATATTTAATGTTATTTTGTGTTTTTTTCCTTTTTAAGGGTTAGTGTGTTTTTACAGTGTGATTTTCTGGATTACAACATATTGGAATGGAGTTTGAATAGTCAACATTATAGACTATGATTGATTCATAAAGATAGCCTGAAGGAAGAATAACTAGTAATGGCTATATGATGGTCATTAAATAAGATTTATAAGATAGAAATGAAAATATAGGTATGAACAAAGAATAAAAATGGTCATTTGATACCATTGGCAACAAGGCACTTGAATAGATTGCATCTTTCCCAATGAAGATCACATGGCAAAAGGATATGTTGGGTGATAAAATAAATGGAATAGGTGAAAGGATGTTGAGTCATATAATCTACCTTAAAATGCATGAATCAAATAATCTATATCTAAAAGTGTAACCATCATATCAAATATCAACTAGCTAATATTAATTGGGAGGTAAACATGTGCATAACCAGCTAAGTGCATTTAAAATAGTTAGATGGATTTGGGTGTTATAAAATATATAACAATGGGAATGGAAAACACAAAGACATTACATACTCCTAAAACCAAGTGAACTCTAAGCTCTAATTTTAAAACATATTCTTTCACATAGATTACATACCAGAGACAAACCAAGCAAAGTAATTGTTCAACACGAGTCATAACAGTAACCATGAAAAGATATCAATTATTGATCTAACTTTATGATGCATAGAAATAGGAAATGGGGATTGGTCTAGGCTTAAGACAAACCAAATATTAGGATCTAGATCCATTTTACTTCATTGATGTGGTAGAAGCCACTTTTTTATCATAACCACAAGAAGCAACAGGTAGGAGCCCTAGCTCTTCAACATCCACTATGAGGCTTAGATGTAGAATGATTGATCAAAATGCTTACTTTTGGATAACTAGGTGAGTTAATTCTCACTCTAATTAGTATATATAATGAAAGAGTTATTCATTTGTCCTATATGTCACAATTTGTATCACTCCTTAGACCATGACAAGGGCAACGAGCCTCCCAACTCATGGTAAATATCTCCTACTTTATAAATCCATAACTCCCCCAATTCACTCTGAAACTAAGGGATAATATCCTACAAGGGTAGGTAGAAGAATACCCATTTATATGATATAATAATCTTTAGTGTGTTTCCTAATTTATTGCATAACTAAGTGGTTCTCGCAACCAACAAAACATGCACAGTAGGCAAAACAAAGTGTTATCAACATTATGTATCACATGATACTCCTATGCAAAAAATTTAACTATCCTACATTTCTGGCATCTAAGCTAACCATAAACATTGAAAATATTCTTTTCAAAAGCTCATAGACATTCTAATACTAGTTTTTTGTTTTACTTCTCTGCTTTACATAGTTAAAATCATTAAAAGGACCAATTAACCCTGTTTCAAAGTTTTGGCTTATTATTGTGTTTGTAAATATCACATGGATGAAAATAGGGAAATATTATGAGAAATTGGGGATGTTCAATACATAAAGTATATAATTCCTAATCTTTATTAATTCACACCTTAGAATAACCCAATATTTCATGCAATATCTTAGACAACATGCATTAGTTAAAAATATGCACAATGACATCCAAATCAAGGTACATGAGTTTCCCAAATCAATTGTGACTTCACTACCATTATTCATCACTATGTTAAATTCCAAGTTATAAGTTTTGAAACATAAATACATATCTATGATTTCAGTTCCACCATTATTCTCTATTCCCCCAGGTGCACAATAACCAATGTAACCATAAGTGCAACCTCAAACACAATCATAACTATAACCATAATCCAAACCATTGACACCATTGAAAACCATAATAACTCTAACACAATATGACAAAGGAAATATAAAGGCATCAATATGGTGAGCCTCACCACCACTATTTAATAAGATGACACACTAAGTAAAGCCTTGGTTATATAATATATATGTTCCTAAAATAACAATTGACTGTGAATTTACAAAGTTAGGAGTCAAGGAATAGGAAATCTTGAAGTCCATCCTTGAAGATATTGACAATGATGTTTATGATCATGAAGAATTCAAAAAAATATGAAAATTAGTGTGCACTATCATTATCATTATTGACATTTTAGGTCAAGAATCAACTCGGTAAAATTTAAAGGCCAAAATGTTCCATAAAGATCTAGTTACAATATCCTCTATTACATAGAAAGAATAACTACCTGCACAAGAAATAATTTCACAACCATTTTTTTGTAGACCTCAGATGTATGTTATATCTTGTCTATTTCTAATGATCAAGGATAGAATGATGTCCTTTGTAAAACACAATAATAATAAGAGTCTTATCAATAGACATAGGTCCAAATTATGAAGAGGCAAAAGTAGAGCTGTAATCCCCCTCCAACATATAGAAAAAATATTGTTATGTGATGAGTTACTATTGTCAAATCTTCCACTTTGGAATATTCACAATCACTCACAATACTAGATTATACAACCCTCATAGAATAACCTAAAGAAACTAGTTTACCATAGTAGGATTCCCAACAAGAAGTTACATAGGATAGGAAAATCCATCAGAAGAAAAAAAGGAGGTTGAGAGGAGAGTGAAAAAGGAAGAGAAAAAGAGAAGGAGAAAAGAGGCAAACTAAAAGGTAGCTTAGGAATAAGAGCAACCCAAGAAATGTGTAGTTGTGTAAGAGGGTCAATGCCAACAACAAGTTACAGAGGAAGTATGTAGGAAACAAGCTGAAGAATCAGAGGCTCAAATAAAAGAGCTAAAGAAATAAAGGCTAAAAATAAACAAGAAAAGGAAAAAAAGGTTCTCAATAAGTGAGTCAAAGAAGTAGAAGTGAAAAAAAAGGAATAAGAGGAGGTAGCAATAAAAAATCAAGAAGTGCAAGATATGAAACAAAAGGAGGAGGAGGTAGAGGCATTATAAAAGGCTCAAGAGTAAAAGGCCAAAGAGGATCAGTGCATCAAAGAAGAACAATCCAGGTAAGGGGTTGAGGAAAAGGAAACCAGAGACAAAGCCAAGGTTGAAGCTAAATATAAGGTCAAGGTAGGCATAGATTTCAAAACCAAGGCTAAGGCAGAAGCCAAAGCTAAAGTTGAGGCTAATGCTAAGGTAGACATTAAGGCTAAGGCTAAAGCTACATCTAAAGCTATAGAAGACAAAGAGGTAAAATCTAAAAAAAATAAAATCATGCATAATAGTATAAATTGGTTTCATAAGGAGGTATGAAAGAGGAGGCTTCACAACCAAAATCCTACATCACTAACCAGTGGTTTTGGGATGTTCCCCACATTATCCACCCAGCACATAATATTTTCTATTGATTTTACATATTTACATTGGTTCCTATATTAATTTCATCTACATCCATGGTCCTTGCTACCACTATGCATGAAACATCTTTTGATGCTTCCTAGATACCACTAACCAAGAAAATCAAAGGTACAACTACATTCTAGGAGTCAATAGTGCAGAAGGATTCGACCTTAGAGGAAAAAGTTTTCCAGGTACAAGATTAAAATGAAAATTTAAGCTATCAATTTTAAAATATAGGTTAATTTATTGATATAAACTTACCCACACTACTTACACAAGCTATAGGTGACAAGGTTATGTCTAAATAAAAATAGCTCACAACTTTACTAACATGACTCATAAAGGACTTGTTGGTTATTGTAGACACTATAAAATTGTACACTATGACTCTAGATGTTGTATTAACCTTTAAACCACCCCTTGACCCCCTTTGGGCTAGATTATTAACCAATTATCCTTTAAACACACCCTTTCATCCATTTACCCCTTTAGCTAATTTAATTATTTAATAAAATTGGTTAATCCTATTTTCCACCTATCTACCCAAACCCATGGCTAACCTATCAACACCTAGCCTAAAGACCATTTCTATCCCAATATTTAATGTTTTAACTCCCTAAACTTCTTCCTCATGCATACCCATGCTCCCTTTAATAACCTCAAACCATTTCATAACCTCTCAACCACCAGTCTTGAGTGAAAATGGCTAATTTTAGGCATTTTAACCTTTTTCCCTAATTGTCGGTGGTTAACCCTCGACCATTGATGGTTGACCCAAACCATCAATGGTTACATAACACTAGCCCAAGACCTATGCCCAAAAGGTTTAAATGATAGAATATAGAATAGGAATCATGGATAGCAATAACTAACAACTCTTGGTGAACCAGAGCCAAATGATAACTAGTCTAGAGACTTAGAAATCACCTCATCATCCCAACACAAAGGATTTAGGTACTTTCACTCTATCCATATAGTTACAGGCTCCCAAATAGCTTCAACTCCACTTTAGGACCTCTTAAAGCTAGGCAACTACCAATAACAAGCTAAGTGTCTGGTTCTTATTTTAAATTTTTTATTTATTTAGCTTCAATAGTTTTAATCTTGTACCCACTTTCACCTCTCTCTACACATTTTTTATATTGGAGTTTTACATCTCTAGACACTGCCTCTTCCACTAGAACACCCACTGACCATTCTTAGCCATTTGAGTGTCAAACCCCTAACTTGAACATCGTTAAGTCTCCCTCTAGTCTCCACAACCATTAACCAACACCTAGAAACCCATAAAACCCTTTTCCAACTTAATCTAAGTCCATTTTACCTGGAACCAATACCCTTCAAAACCCACAGTGATCTCCAACAGTCATCTTTAATTGTTAATGGTCACATGTCAACCATCAACGATCAGTCATGACCACCAACGGTCATACCCTAACTGATGATGGTTACTATGCAACTTTATTCACCTAAAATAGCAAGCTAAAAACACTTATCCACCTTGACTACAAACCCTATTTCTTCATCCTTGTCACTATACAAAGTTAGAAACAATAACCTAAACCATTATTTGACCATTTAATATTTATTTTAATATTATTTTGTTAAAATTATGTTTTCTTGAAAAGTATTTATTTCATTTTGATAAAGTAGTTTCATTTACTTCATGTAGCCTTCTTTTATCAGCACTTTGCTTAACATTAACTTGTCTTAATGGTGGATTGTCAGTCCCTAAAGAAGTCTTGTACTTAGATCTAGAATTTGCTAGGCAATCCACCCAACCATCTGATAAATCAACCTTTTATATTTTATTCTTATTGTAGGTCATCCTCCAAAGACAAAGAAGAATATCAACAATCTTATGGATTAATGCATGCACAAACCACATCTAGGTTCTACTAATCTCACCCTTTTTTTAAGTTTTACATATTTATAAACAAAATTAAAAGCAAAATTTTAGTGAAACAATTGCATAGTAGCTACAAACACTAAAAACTCAAGGGTATAATATAAAATTATAAATGGATGTAATCTATGAGATTCTATAGAAGTATAAATAGGTTTTGGATACCATTGTGTAGCAATCCAAGCAAATACCATAAGTTATGTTGACTGGAGGTAACACCTTAATAATTAATAAGTTTTTGCTAAACTTAAGTTTGCAATAACAGATAAAAATAAAGTCGTCAAGGATGACCAAATGCGTAATTCTAAATTAATGAGTAATGTCCTCAATCAATTATTGGATTTAAGGGATAATACCATGTAAAAGCTTTAAATTTGGCACAATGAGACTGTGCAATACATTTATTGGCCTCTAAGCTTAAAGACATGTAGATTGATAAGAGGATCTAATATTTACATCCAAATAAAAATATCAAATGCTAAATCACTAACCACCATCACAAAAGATGAGGATGTTTAAAACTTGATGGTGATTCAGATCCTGTTATGCATATTACTCACTATGGTGCAGTAAGTTTTAACTAATTGAAAAATGCTCAAACAAGATCTCACTTAGATTGATCCCTCCATTGCACAACTTGTGCATGAGCCTCAATACATTCCATTTAAATAGTTATAATAGGTCCTATAATAAAATAAGATAACCACAAAGTTGTAACTAGAGAGCCAACAACAACAATAACCTCCACTATTAGATTTATATAAGTGGTTCATCTGTAGCACAATCAAAACTAGTATAATAGCGACCTAACATGGAGCCACTTCAAAGTATACCACCATATACTCAGTAAGTACTATGCACTCCATTTTTTTATTTTTTGTAAGTCTTTTAGGATAGCCTTAATCATTAGGATTAGGGATAGATTGGTTGAAAACCCATAAAGGGATGCCACCTAGTTATGACAGTCTATTAAAAACCTGAAAGTGTGGTAGGATAGTATGTTACTTAGTTGAAAATCCAAAAATATGGATAAGTATTATGCAAAGGGTGAAAATGGTAAATATCACCTAGAGAAATAACTATGATTCTTGTTTATGGTTCATTCCCTCAGCTTCAGAACAAAATATCTTGTTGTAAGTTTGTCTTAGGATGAGATAATAACTTATATCTAGGAAATTATTGGGTGAAGAATAGGGCCTACTAAGATTGTAGACTAAAGTTGATGGACACATGTATGAATTGAATTATTTTGTCTTTTGTATAATATTTTATATGTATTTGACCTATGTAAGCATAATGATATATGATTGAATGTGAAGAGTCACTCCTTTTCGGCATATCAAAATGTTAAAATGTGAAGAGATAGTGTTGAGTAAATATATATATATATATATATATATATATATATAAAGACACTTAAGAAAACCATTTCAAAACAATATGTATTAATATTTATCACATCAAAACCATATATAATTACAATTGAGTGATATATATATATATATATATATATATATATATATATATATATATATATATATATATATATATATATCACTCAATTGTAATTATATATGGTTTTGATGTGATAAATATTGTTTTGAAATGGTTTTCTTATGTGTCTTTTATCATTGTTTTGTACATAGTGAATACTTTGTTTAATTTAATCTATTAATTATGAGTATATAATGACTGTTAAGATTGTAATAAACCTATGGTCCTTTGCATATCAATTTATTTGATTTGTTTAATGAATATTTTTAGTCTGAATGTGATATCGACTATGTCTTTTTATTATTTCTACATAAGTTATCCCTAAATTATAATGTTCTAAAAGGTTTCCAAGAACCTATGCTAACATTGATTTGGATGCAGGTGTATAGTATGAAATATTGACTGGATTTGAGTGTGATCACCTAAACCTTTTAGGTTTTTTTTCACCTTTACTATGGTGTTTTCATATTTCATGCATAGGTTTTTGCTCTATGTCAAATGATTAAACTCTAAATTTCTCATCCTTGGAGTGCCTATGGGAAAAATGAGTTAGTGGGAACATAGTATCGAGTTGTCCCAAGGGCCCCTCTATCAATGGATGCTACCTATATAGATAATACTTTGAAGAGAACCTAATACTTATGAAGTTCTCCCTCATACATTATTTTGTTTGTGTATCAAGATGTAATGTGTGATAAGAAAGTACATAGAGTTACCTAGCTTGTAACCTAAAAAATATGGCTCATGGAATGCTCCTTCAATACATTATACCTATATATGTGTTTTCCCTATGATTGATATTGAAATAGGAAAGAATAGGGAAGATTTTCTCACATAAATGTTAACTAAATGCTTCTAGAAAATTTCCTTGTGAGGTGTTAGGTCTATGTTAGATGAGGAATGTGAATGACCATAAGGGCACATTACAATTAAAAATTTCATGACTTTAAATTTAGTATAGGACACTAGTGTCGACATAAGCATCTAGATGGGACATAAGTGTATGGGAAGCTAGAAAATAGACATGTCCAAAACTTGCAAAGAATGATAATAAGCAAATTGAAAATAATTTTCATAGTATAGAAGTCTTAGTCATCATAATAACATATGGTCAGACTAAGAGATAATAAATAGGCACAAGAGATAGAAAATTCAAACCTTTTAATAGTAGGAAGGTGTGTACATCTAAATTTGCTTGATTAATTTATCATCACTAATATTACTATTAATCCAGATTAATCTCGCTATTTATCTTAATCCCATAACCATAGTCCTAATTAAATAATTAAATCACATCCCCCTCATTCTTCTTCATCCACTAACCTTATATTATCTTGAAAAATCTATTAATTTTTCTAATCATGTATTATATACTAACTAATCCCACTTGTCTATTATCTTGGAATTTTAAATTTCAATCCCTCCTACCCTAGCCTACTCCTAGGTTTTCCTACATCCCTAGTCACTAATAACCTATCTAATCACCCATCCTAATCATTTACTAATATTTATTAGCCCCTAATGGATTATAGAATTATCTAATTCTAAAATCCTCTCTATCTTATCCCCTTTCTCTCTAGAAGCTTTTGTTCTAGAGGCTTCCAAGAATTTTTTAATTCTTTAGATAATCCTCCACCATGGATCCTCTTCACCCAAATTTGAATAGTGTCCATTGATATTCCCTCTTTTTTATTTAAATGCCATCACCCCTCCATGTCCAAACTAACTAAAAAAATCTATGAAATTCCATGCTATCATTCTAGTCTTTAATCCAATTAATCTATGCAATCCAAGTCAATATATCTAGCCAACATCATGCTGAAAATCTAAGTCTTTGGTAAGCAATATTAATCCATAAGCTAATTAATCTTTCTTTGTTTTAATATTGATTGAGAAAAATTAGCTTTAGTTTAGATTACTATTTTGAATGTTTCATTTGATTTCATTTTAATCTAAT
Source organism: Torreya grandis (assembly GCA_037957365.1). NCBI lineage: Eukaryota > Viridiplantae > Streptophyta > Pinopsida > Cupressales > Taxaceae > Torreya > Torreya grandis. The sequence continues at coordinate 1,823,897 of JARHVA010000200.1, read as the reverse complement.
GGTTCTCTATGTCAATGGTAGATTGTAGATTTGGGAATTTTTTATATCAATTTTATAATCAAAATCTAATTGCTCAAATTTTCATCTTACATTTGGTGACGATGGTGGGACCCCTCTTTTTGAACTAACTTAGTGTGTTTGAAGTGTGTTAATCAAGATTACAGGTTAGATTGAAGATAAATTTGAGCTCAAAATTTCAAATGCTTGTGTTTTATATGAAGTACGATATTGCTCTAAAACTTGCAATTTTGGTAGTTTTGCAGGCCCTAGATGCAGTTTTGATTAACCGCCAACTTTAACCACTAACCATCTAACATTTTTGGCAGCTTAAAATATTTTTATAAAATCACATCTCATGAAATGTGGTATTGATTCCTAGATGCATTTTTTTCTTCATGAAATATGATTTTGCTTCATAAATGCATATTACCTTTGTGAAATATAGTTTTGATTATTAAGTGCATTTTTACCTCCCAAAGAGGTAGTTTTGACCCAAATATAAAATCATTGAACTAAATTACCAATTTTTGCTTTCTAAAAATTCTTTTATCTTTGTCTAATTGTGGTTTTCTCATAGGAAGGGGAGGTGTTTTCTAAAAAACTCCAAACATTCCTAAGTACCCCTTTGACTATTTGGCACAATACCAGACATTTAAAGAAGCAATATTGACTAATAAGTTTAGTTTTGTAAGTTGCAAGGGCATTTTCTTAAGGAGACAAATAAAAGTTCCTATTTTTTCTAATCTTAGTCATAGACATCTAGTTTATTGTAAATAGCACTAGAATTTTTATAAATAGTCTCCAAAATTTCTTTATTTTATATATACCTAACCAGGTTTTTAAATTTTTTTCAATATCATATTTTATGAAAGGCATTTTTATATTTGATAGTCAGTTTTGCATATTGATAGGTGATTTGAACTTAAATAGTTTATATAAAATTTACGTATTGGGAATTTAATACAATCTTGTCTTCATCATTCTGAGAACATTCCTACAGAAACCATTATTCATTTTTGAAAACATCTACCACATTTTGATCATTTTATAAAAAACTTAATTTGTTATTGAAATTATCTTTCTACAAAATTTTAGGTCAAAAGGAGTAGTAATGAATACTTAGAGTGGGTTTTGCACATTAATAGTCAATTTTGAGTAAAATAGGTCAAATAATATATTTCCCTAAATATAGTTTTCTCTTAGTCATTATGTACATATTGTTAAATCATCTGTAAATATCTTTAATTTTGTGGATATTTTTCATTTTGTTGTTAAACTTGGTGTGTTTTTTCCAAGGTCATAAAACTACATATCATGATTTATAATATTTTCTTTGACCATGCGGTTAAGGCTAATTGATTGTTAATAAAACCATAGATTGCCAAGTTGTGGTATTGCCTAATAGTTATATTTTTATGCATTATGGAATTAGTTTTGAATATAATTGACTATGTATCAATGGTTTTTATTAATCTAGTTATGATTTTATTCTTTATTTTGTCTTCAATTTGTCTCTTTTAAGTGCATTTTTTAAGATCATTTTTAGTGAATTTTGAGTCTTTCCAAGGGTTTTGTAAGTCCAAAATTCTATTTAGATTTGGGGGCACTACCCCTCGACCCTGACCATTACCCCCAAACTCTGTAAGGGGTACTACCCTTTGAACATATAAGGGGCACTACCCCTTAACCCCATAAGAGGCACAACCCCTAGACCCCATTGGGGGCTGTCATCCTCAGACCCTCACATCATGGCCCCTTGGTCAAAATCATAAATTTTTTAAGTCATATTGGACTATCATTATGTTTTTTAAATCTAGTAGGAATTTTGGCTTGCTAACATCTTCTCTTGCAGGTCATATTTTTGTCTAACGTCTTGTCTTGTAAGATGCCCCTCAAAATTACCAATTGAAACTAATAATCAATGTCTTTATAGGTCAATTGTCAAAGCTATTTTGGTATTTTGATAAATAATATTAGAAATATATTGTATATATTTTATATATATCACATCTAAATTAATTGGTTAGTAAATATTTTTATCTACTTATATGTCACCCAAGGGTTACAATGGTGTATACTCTCCTCCTTGCATCCTTATAGTGATTCTTGGAGGATCAAAAACCACCAATAAACCCTCTCATTTTTATTTTTTTAGATGCAACATGATGTGAAATTAAAACCCACACACTTATCATTGTATTAGATGGATAATAACCATGGATTTCACCACCATGCACTAATCCACACTCCATGATTTGACAAAATATAAATATCAGGGATAATTGTTGTTAGACTAAGTGATTGACCCCATATAGGTTTTATGTGAATGAGAAGAATTAATTCTCTTAATTATGCATTAGACAACAACCTACATATACTTAGGCCCCACTATACCTAGCTTATATTAGGGACTCCCTTAGAGAGCCTGTATAGCCTAGCTTAAGACCTATCGGTCATAACAAGTGACTTACTACCAGAGTCAATATCAACTCCCAAGTGACCATCATGTACACATGAGGTTGAAAGTGGTTTATATATTTCATAATGGGTCATTGACTTACAACCTCATCCACAAATATGTTAGATGGTGTATTCATTGGGTTACACACCCATAATTTTACTAATCTTAGGCTTGTCGATTTTCCTAGTTTGGTGAGTGTTGTTCTAGACCAGTATTGTTTTTAAGCCAAGTCAACCTTTTACCCAAGCATATAAATGTTTATCTAGGTTTATTTCATGTATCATCTTGTATATCTTTGATCATATCATCCTCTGTATATATTTTCCTTGTACATCCTTTTAAACATTGTCTCATCTTGCATCTTATCATATGTCTCATCTTCGTCACATCGTATCCTAGTCTCATCCACCAATCATTGGTCATACCCCCTATCTTTATCATAGTCTAACTTCAAATGAGTCTACATTATCCATAAAACAATCATTTTTTTTGTCTTAGATAGTCACCTTATCCACTATCTTATCAACTTAGTCCTAATCATATTCTAACCCAGCTCAACCCCTTGTCTATACTAGTCCTCTTATTAAGTCTATATTCATACTTTGGTCCTCATCCACATTATAAAACAACTATTTTCATTAGATTCCTCATTATAATATTATTTATTTTTAATAAAGTTTGAATCATACAAAAAATCAAAATCCTAGTAACTTACCAATCCAATCATCTCACCCTATTTAAGTCGATCATCTTAGTCTTGAGCTAGTCTTAATCCAATTAATCCCTAGTTCAAATTAGTCTATTGGGCTAGTCTAGCCACAATAAATTCCTAAATCTTGTCATATATTTATTATTCAAATCAAGTATAGATCATATCCTAATTTGTTTTACTTAATATAGTATTACCTATTCAAACATCACATCATAAGCTTGAGACTAGCCTAAAACAAGCCTTTGTCCAAATTCATTCCACACATCACATCTTCGTCCTTTAGTCTTTCCATGAAATCCCTACACTTAGCGATTAGGATTGGTGAACCATATCATTTATAATTTCTCCCATATTCATCTATGGTATCTAAAACATATTTGGTCAATACCCTGATTGAGCAATGTCTCATAGCCAATAGGGATGTACTCCTTTCTTGCCTCCTTGAGCTGAGCACTCCATGTCCTATAGACTTCAACCCCATCCATCTGACATTACCTCTAGTCCATACCCATCCATGTGAGTCCCATTTAAATCTTCCATCCACTAATCATAGCCAATCATCTACCCCTTTCTATACTAATAAATGGAATCCTATCATGAATGCCTCATCTACTACTAGTCCACCCACTTGGTCATATTAATAACCATTTTATAAAAATTCCAATGCCTTCACATCTGGGTTACAAAGTGAAGAGATGCCTTATACTCATCTTCCTATATCCTTAAAATTCTTCCTCCACTAGTTAGTTACCAATGATATGATGGTTTATTCACCCGTACAACATCTTAATCCTGCCAAGCCTAAGCCCTCTTAGTATAAATCTAACCAACACTATGTATATAACTAAACCTAGGGGCATACTATTAATCAATGTTGTAATTTATAAAACTATGTCTAAGACCTTATCGACCATGGTCACATACAAATAGATAATGAATCAGATGAGAGTACATATATGGTGAACAAGAAGAGGTATGCCAATACTTCATTCCAAATCATGATCAAGTTGTTCCCTCTCTAATCCATGGTTAAGACACAACATCCATCTTCCATGGTCCCCCTATCTTTGACAAATACTTCATTGAAGATGAGCCTATTCCCCATGAACCTAGTCCTCCCATTTCTCATAATTTCTTATTCCATGTACCTATTTTTATCGAATCCATTATCTCCCTATCATCACATTAAAAAACCCATGTTGAAAGGTCATTTGTAGATGATGAATCTTATGATCATAGTATTGTATATTATACATCAAAATCATCATTGAAGTTAATACAAGTTTTATCTTCATTAGGATCATGTTTGACACCAATGTTTGAATTAGATTCCTCATCAAAAACATCATCCCTAATAGATATTATAATAGATGATGACTATGACTGACCTTTTGAATATACCTCTAATCTAGATGATAATCAATCACTAGGCATATATTTTGATCCCAATCAGGATGATGAAGTCATAATAGAGTTCTTACAAGCTTTATCTTTAAAGATTGTCAGAGTGGATATGATCATGCATCAGATATGTGTCTTATAAATAGTATTAGTGATCCTTTTACTGATCTTGAGGAGATATTCTTTGATTTCAAACTAGGTCTCCTAGGAACCCCTATGAAGACCATGTTGCCCTATCACCCCTCATTTACCTCATAATACCATCTCTATTGCCTTTATCCATCATAGGTCCTTTACTTCCCATCAATGATTATTTAATCACCCCCTTCTATAGGGATGAATAGGAACACACATTATTGGACCCTCCTTAGAGTAACATAATAAGTGCCACAACTATAGAGGTCTAAGACCATATTCAAAAAGCCATGCATAATGATAAAATCACCATTGATCTGGTAAGTCAAAATCAAGAAAAGTCAAATTATCAGCCTAATCAAAAAGTGTCTTCCCCTAGTGAAACCTTCTCTGATGTAATAGGGGACTAGCAAAGTCAAACTCATCATCATTTATCAAGTCAAAGATCATTTTCCTCTGATGAGTCCCAAAGTTAGGCCCTAGGAGGTAGTTGAGAGATAATCAATTCTAAAAATCAAAATAATGTTGAAACTAGAATCAAAATGGATGAGAATCCTTCAAATAATCAAATCAAAGATAAACTACAAAGTCAAAATATCTTAGATATCTTAAAGTATTTTGTCATATGACGCCAATCAAATATAGAATGTCCAATATCTCCAATGATATGTGTAACTGTTAGTCCCACTTCCCAATCACCCATCACACCTCCTCATTATGATATTATCATCCATTCAAGTCCAATACACCCCCATCAACATCAAAATCTAATCCAATCCATACCTCACATCACCTTCCTAGGAAATATTGTCTCTCACAAGGGTGATAAAGACACCTAGTCTAAATATCTATAAGGGTCTCAATCAAGAATCAATGAGGGTCACATGGACATTAGTACATTTAATAGTGATAACATGATCCTATCATCAGATAACTAAATGTGCTCACTTCATTTATCATCACTATTATTACTATTATTTGATTTTAATCCCACTATTTATCCTAAATAATCATTTAACCATAACCCTAATTAAATAATTAAATCACATCCCCCTTTATTCTTATTCATCTAATAACCTTATATTAACCCCAAAATTATATTAATTCTTTTAATCATGTTTTATCTACTAACTATTCCCACTTATCTATTATATTAGAGTTTTAAATTCCAATCCCATTAACCTAGCCTACTCCTAGGTTTTCCTACATCTCTATTCCCTAATCACCTATCTAATCACCCATCCTAATCATTCACTAGTCTTGATTAACCCCTAATGGATTATATAATTATCTAATTATAGAATCCTCTCTATATTAGCCCCTTTCTCTCTAGAAGCCTCTATTCTAGAGGCTTATAAGGACTTTTTAATTCCTGGGATAATCCTCCACTATGGATCCTCTTCACCTAAATTTGAAAATGGCCATTGATATTCCCTCTTTATTTCTATTTAAACATCATCAACCCTCTCTGGACAAAATAACTAAAAAAAATTATGATTTTGTATGCTATCATTCCAGTCTTGAATCCAACTAATCTATGCAATCCAAGTTAATCTATCAAGCCAACATCATGTTCAAATATAAGTCTTTGGCAAGAAATCTTAATCCATAATTAAATTAATCTTTCTTTATTTGAATCTTGATTGGGAACACTTAGCTTTAGGTTATAATTCTATTTTGAATGTTTCATTTGATTTCATTTTAATATAATGGTTGTTGATTTTAATTGTAGATTGTAGATTTGGGCATTTTTTATATCAATTACATAATCAAAATCTAATTTCTCAAATTTTCATCCTACATAAGGTAGTAGAATTGAATGGTTAAACCATGAGAAGTACTTGCTAGACTAAGGGGTTATATAATTTAGATTTAATGTCTACACTTATATGATTATCACAAATTTTCGAAGTCATCCTTTTCATGATGTTGTGTACTATTGTTTACTATCAAACCCTAATAACTATCTTCATATCACTTTCTCAAATCATATAATCCTAAACCTTACATTCCTTCATTTCTTTAGCTTTAAAAATTAACTAAATTAATTATTATTTTATACATGTTTATTATTTGTTAATATAGTCAATTATATTATGAATATTTATATTCCATGTTAATGTAAATCTATTTATTCATATGAAATATACATTAAAATAAAAGTTTGAAGATATAAAAGGAATATCATAGGAAATAGATTTAAGGCCAAGGAAAAGACCCAAAATAATTAGAAAATAATAGGTTTTAGACTCTAAAGGATCATGAATTCCTAAGGACTTTGTTTATATGTCAATTGTGAGCATTATCCTAATTAATTTATTTCCACATTTACTATCCCTTTTATTTATTCATTTTTTCTCTAATGTAGCCTTGTTTTTATAGATCCATTTATTATTTAATATTAACTATGGAAAATGAAAACATGCATTAAATATTTGGATGTATTCTTATTTTATCATGAGGGTGTACAAATATTAAAAATACTATGCCAACACCATAAAAAAATAGGATTTGGTAAATCAAATAAAATATAGTTAATTATAGTAAATTAAATCTACCTAAAGATGAATAAAGGAGAATAAAAATACCTTGAACTATAAATGATCAAGAGAAATGACAAAGAGATAAATATTAGTTTTTTATTTCCTTGATCTTGATAATGGTTGATTATACTAAAAAGAAGGCTCTGAAACCATACAAAATGAACTCTAGAAATAAAATTATGTTTTTTTAGTGATCACTTTCAAGCTACTTCAAAAATGGTAAGAACAGTTGTAGAGTGCTTTAAAAATGGCAATCCAATGAAAATCTTGCTCTAAAAATGGATCTCTAGATTTTTATAATTTGAAAATTCCTAGCCCTTTGTCAATAAAAAATTAGGGTTAATTTTAGTGGGTTGTATAATAAAATATTTGAAGGTTCCTAAGCAAATTGGATTTTTAATAGTGGCAAATTAGTTTGGAAGATGTATAGTTGTCTAGGCAAATCATTCGATGCCTTGAAGTAAATTATACAAGGCCAATTAGGTTTTTTTGACCCTCGAGAAAATGCATTATGTAGAGTCCAGATAGGCATCGTCATGCTATAGATGAGTGTCAGTATGGTGTAGAAGAATGTCTAAATGATGGAGATGAAAATTGGTATGATGGAAATGAATGTTGGCATGATGTAGATAAATTTTGACATGATGTATATGAATGTTATTGTGATGTAGACGAACATTGACATAATGCAAATGAATGCCAACATGATGAAAATGAATGTTAGATTGATTTATATGAATGCTAACTTGATGCAAATGAATGTTAGCATGATGTAGATGAATTTTAGTATGATGCAAATGAATTTAAACATGATGCAAATAAACATTAGCATGATGTAGATGAGCATCAGTATGATGTAGATACATACCAACATGAGCCAAATGAGCATTGGCATATTTTAAATGAGTGGTGACATATTATAGGTGAGCATCATCATATTTCAAATGAGAACTAATATATTACTGTTGTGTGTTTGCATGATACCAGTGATCACTAGTACTCTATAAATGAGTGCCTATACATCATATCAATGAGTGTCCACATTATAGGATGCCTCTAGTGAGCACCTATGTCATACAGGCATTCACCCTTATCCCATGAAATGCCTATAAAAATTCTAAATGTAACTCATTTTTCACTGTTTCCCCATTTTTTTCTCTCCATCCATTCTTGATCTTCATCATCCCAACTTCCATAAACCTAATTTTTCATCCTAGTTATACTCACCACCCATGGCTTCCATTTCCCATACCTCATCTGGCATAGGTGCAAGTGGAGGCACAAAAAGAAACCCTAAACTCATTTTCAAAAATTTAATATGCATAGTCATCCAAAGGATTCTATAGTACGAACTCACATACAACAAATGGGTGGAGCCTTACAAGTTAAATGGCATTATCTACATGGCATAATATGATAAAGATATTCATTTGATGAATTTTCTCTTGTAAATCTTTGATACTACGTCCTCCTCATTTCAAATTGGGCTCCTAGAATGTTCTATTTGGAATCCAACCAGAGGATATCTAAAGACTGGGAAGTCTACCTTACAAGGATAGGGACTTAGTCATAACTAAAGTCTTGTTGAATGATAAGGATAAAAAAATATTTGGAGTTTTATTATGCACTATAGCTGGATGGTATGATATTTTTATATTAATAATTAATCAAAAAATTTACTAGTTTTACTTATGTTAGCTCTTACTTGTTAATTACTTTACATATACTCAATATTGTGGCAAAAGGGGGATAAGAGTTGAATGTTTGAAAAATCCTTTTCTTTTGGGGATGTTGGAACTTTTCCAAGAAATAATTATTTTGCAGGGTAGACCATCTAACATTCTATTTTGGGCTCTAATCTATATTCTTTGTACATTGGGTGCTCAATCATTTGATTGGTACACTTTTATTTCAAACATAATTAAAGATGATTCAAAGTATGCTCTATGCAATGAACATTCTCAACTTTCATGTTTTAATATATCATTGTATTGTACCATGAAGTAATTTTAGATTTGCAAGCAACAATTATACCATCTACTCTCAATCATGTAATGTTTGTCAACACACTCTCCCTTGAAGCATAGGAGGTTAGTTGGAGTTGTTGTTTGATGCTTTGAGATTTGTAATATAATTATTTTAAATAATTATATAAACATTGATTTAGTTATTTTTAATATATATATACATATATATATATACATATATATTGTAGAAAAAATAAATGAAACAATTACTAGAAGAAATGCAGCAACTAAGGGATGGCAACCTCTTGAGGCTATGATGGAAACAAACATGGAGAAAAATGCAGAATCAAATCTATAGGTGCAATTGATAAGAAGAAAATGAATACGGAGTTTGATTTCACCTCCATAATAACCCTCCACTCATGTAACCATTATAGCTTCATAAACTAGCTTTGATTTGATTGAATTAACAAAAATGATAATTTTATCATTGTAATATTTAAATATTATTTTATATATACAATTACACAATCTATATTAGAAATAATAGGGGATCTAGTAGACATTTGAGAGTTCAATAGAAATAGAAATAGTAATAGTAATAGCTAGGTGCACTAAATAAAAATAAGTTCTTATTTTTATTTTTACTATATGTTAATTTAATATTAGTTTTATTTTATTTGTCATTTTAGTGATTTTAATTCTCATTTGTAGGTCATTCTTCTGAATGGAAAAATTTCCCACCATCATCACCACCACCCCATCTCAGCCCTATAAATACTAGAATTGTAAAACATTTGTTTATCCTAGCTCAGAGTGGTGGCACTATTCAGGTCACAATGTCAGATTTTCCAAACTTTTTTCTTGGTGGTCTACCCAATGCAATGGGAACCACAATTCTTCTTGAAATTGATCTAGATGAAGAGTATTTGGGAATTGCCAGTGGCATACCCATGGTTTTTAAAACTTGCATGATATGATATAGGTATCTTATCCCATGGATCCTTCACAATGAACTCTTACGCCCAATTCTCCACCTAGTAGTATCGAAGGCAGTCCTTTGTCGAAGATTCCCTAAATAGATGACAAGCATATTTTTTTCCTAATTTATAATTTATTATCAGAGAATACTAAAACTTATGTTAATGATTTTATTCTTCCAAAGCTTGATTATTTGAAAACATGGGAGAACTGAGCAAAGGTACTAATTGTTGATGCAAAAGATTACACCCTTGGTAGGAGGCCGAGCTCCTACCTTCTTCATGCAACAATGGAAACTCCCCTCCCACCTATGGGATCAGTGAAGTTGGAGGAGAGAGTCTCTAGATGAGGGCTAGCTCCCTCTGATGTATCTTTTAGGCCCTAGTTTCTCCTACTGCTAACAAAAAATGTAAAAAGGGGGGATGAAAAGGGAGAGAGAGATGCTGAAAATAGAACCTAAGCCTAAAAAGGGAAAAGAGGTGATACACCAAAAAAATGTGACCCACCCAGCCTGAACATACACTTTTCACCCAAAAGAAGCACCTATACACTTCATCTGACATGAGAGAACCTTCTGTATTAGTGGGTCAGGGGTCCATGGAGATACAAGGAGGAAATAACCACTAGAGGTGTTTTGAGACACACTGCAGCAGCCTATCCACTTCACCTATACTCCTCTAGGGACACTTCTAACAGACCTATAAAAGAAAACTCAAAAAATGCACCAAACATGCTAAAATCATTTTGCAAAAGCATTAAGAAAATGACTTAACACAGAATCAAATGCATAGACACATGCTAAAGATGTAAAACTCAGAATGGAGGTAAAAATGCTAAGTTTTGATTCAAGGTAAAATTCTAGCAGCTCTACCTTACAAGCCTGAGATATTTTTGGGTAGAGTTTTCCTTAAGGCTGAGAGTGGATCCTTCTCAAAATGAGAATATTACAATATATAGGAAGAGGAAGAGAACTTGGCACTACCTGGGAAAGACTTTGGCACTCTTTTTCTGCAAGTGGCCCATGTGCATTGAACCTTGGGAAGAGGAAACCACTGTTACTGGTGTCATCCCTCAAAAAAGGCCTATTGGAACCATGCTACACAACCAACCAAATTCAATTTGGCATTCAAACATTAATGAAAGAACATGGCTGCACCTCTTTCCTACAAATAGACTGTAGTTTGTCCCCTCATAAATGCCAATTGGAGAAAAATAGGTCACACCAGTCATCTGTAATAACTCACCTTCCCTTTGCCACTTGAATGCTTTGTCATTTCTGCTCCTTGTCTTCTTCCTACTCTTTCAACCCTCGGGGGCGATCTTTTGGCAGGTCACTACATTCTTTGGGCTATTTCCATGAATTGGCACTCTTTACAATTCAAAATAAATAGCTACTTTACTGCTTTAAAATTGACATTCACGTAGCCATCACCCAATAGCTAGTTCATTTGCTTAAATTTGATAGCTTTCAAGACATCACCATCCTTGGCAAAATGTCATCAAGCTTTTCTGTGGCTTTTTTGCTTCGGGTCTTCTATTTCAAGATTTTTTCCACGGATAAAAAGTCTGTGAGAATTGGTCGTTTTGCCCTTTTTGTCGGGTCATTTGCTTTGAACACTGTGCTGGCAGCCTTTTGAACCGTGCTTCCCCTTGAATTCCTTCGGGCCTTTTGTCTGAAGGAATTCCTTCAGACAAAAAGTCTGAAGGAATTTGGGACCTTACCTTTAAATTTTTTTTTAAAGTTTAATCGCCTTTTTGTGTGGCCCCTTTGAAGTGTTTCATGCCCTCCACAAGGGCTTTTAGACCTTGAATTGCCCTCCACAAGGGCTTCTAGACCTTAAACTACCCTTTAGCTATAGGGGACACCTTTGAACCAAGCCATTGAACCAACCCATTGAACCAAAATTGGTTCAATGGTTCAATCGGTTCAATGGTTCAACCACTGCGCACCGAGCCCATTAAACCAAGCCTTTAAACTGATTCGTTGAACCTCCTTGATGAACCAACTGAGTGAATTGAGTGATTGAACCATCTAATGAATTCGTTGATAAACTTAAATGTTAAACTAAGCCATTGAACCAAAGCGATTGAACCAACTCATTGAACTGGTTCAATGGTTCAACAAAGTGCACTGAGCCTATTGAAATTTGGCATTGAACCATTCAATGAACCAAGTGTCCAAACCTGCTGATGAACTAAGCACTGAAGTGTTGAACCAACTGAGTTGAACTAAGGCTTGAACCAAAGGTGTTGAACCAACGCATTGAACTGGTTCAACGCTTTAAGCGACTGTTGAAACAAGCCCGTTGAACTCTTTTGTTGAACCAAAAGCCATGAAGCAAGCGATGAACCAAGCCTATAAATTGAAGTGATGGACTTGAAGCAATGAACCAGGCTTTAAAATGGAGTGATTAAACTACCAATTTAACCAAGGCTCAAACCAAGGCTGATTGAACTACCAATTGAACTAGGCATTAAACCAAAGTGATTTAACCGAGTGATGAACCCTGCATTTAAACTAAGCCTGATTGAACCAATGGTTGAACCAACGCATTGAACTTTGACCACTGAACCAAAGCCTTGAACTTTGCCAATGAACTTGTCATTGAACTGGTTTAATGAACTAAGGCTGATTGAAACAAGGCATTAAACTAGGCGATGAACCAAGCAATTGAACTAGGCATTGAACCAAAGCATTAAACTGGTTTAATGGTTCAACCATGCCAATTTTTCTTGATTTTCTTCAGACAAGAGCTTGAAGAAGCCTTGTAAAACCCAAAACTCTCTAAACTAATCCTTCATGTGCCAAAGGACTAACCTATTGAGTCTATATAAATCCAAAACCTACAGAGTCTGTAGATTTAGACCTATAGAGTCTGTAGAAATGAATATATTCATGCAAAATCAAAAAATGAAAAGGCTTAGAATAGCAGGGATAGAAGGGGATTGATTTTTAGCCTATTGGGAAAAAAATGATCAAAAATTTGGCAACTCACAGGGGAAGCATGCCTGCTATGCTTAAAGACCAGTTGCCTTACAGTCCATTAGGCATGGAGTTAGATGTAGTTATGAAGAAAGGCTAGCAATAGCCCCAAAGATCTAAGAATCAAACATGAAGCTTTTTACCCCACATGCAAAGGGAAACACATAAGGCTAAAAATACTACCTGTGCAACTGCACTTAGGAAAAATAAGAAAGGAAAATAAAAGCAAACTACTATATACAACTAACCAGGTACATCTGCTTCCCTCCTGGATCAAAGGGAAATTTTCTTAAGTCCCCTTCCTAGTAAGAAGGGTTATGGTGCCAGGAAAGTAGTTGAATGAAAAGGAGAGCTGGTGACCTACTCTTCTTGCCTGCCACCTAGTTTGGCTTATATCCAAGTGGAGATTCAAACATGATTCCAACATATATGTACTCTGTTGGTTTTTGGAAGCTTGCCTCCTGTTGGTTTTTTAGTTTGGTGTATCTCATCACAAAATCAATGGTTGTTGGCTCATCACCATAAGCCCCTTGATATGCATCATTGACTGGCTTGTTTTCTTCTACCTCATGCTCAAGTTCCATGACATGACCATCCTCCTTGATGATTTCAAAGAAAGTATCTTCAGATTCACCAACCTCTTTAAGGGATAAATCTAAAAGCCTGGAGCCCCTTTGCATACTTATTTGAGTCCCAATGCTACCTTCTCCACTCTTAGCCAACTCATAGCCCCCTTGAAGAATAGTGTAACCTGCTCCAATAACTTCAAACAAATCATTCAAAGCATGGTAAAGAAAGTATCCATGCCCTTCCACAACGTCGTGTAAAATGAGAAAAGGGGCAGAAAATACTTCTTCATCATCAGAGATAAAGGCAAAAGCTTGTGACTTGTCTTCTTGTTCATCAAAGGGGTTACCTATGGTGAACTCCTCCTCATCCACACTCATGAAGTCTCCCTAATCAGTCATGAACTGAGCATACTCCTCTTCACTTACATCCTTCAAGACAAGTTCCTCCTTGAGAAAGGGTGAAGTGGAAGGCTGACGAACAAACTCATGTGGAAGAGGAGGTAGTCCTTAAACTAGAATTGAATGATTCTCCTCCTTCCATTTGGTCAGCACTTCACCTATATCAGGTGTGGCCTGATAACTCTCTTGGGGATGTGTAGGTGGGGTGTGTTTAGACATGGAATGTGCCATTGGGTCTGAACCGTTCATCACACACTGGCTAAGGAATCTCTCTCTAGATTCCAACTCTGTAATCCACCTGTCTATATCCTCTTGGGAGAGCCTTTTCTGGAGGTCACAATCACCATCAAGAGTAGGAGTAGCCTCATCTTCTTCAAAGTCTTGAGCAAAATCTTTCTCCTCCTCTTCCTTTCTATCCCAAGATTCCACTATTTGCTTCCAACTCATGATCTTGGAATTGGAACCTTACTCCTATGAACAGGCAACAACTTTATCCTCTTTAAGGTCCTGAGCTGGTTCATGATGTTCCTTCTTCCAGCTTGGAATTTGGAGGTCATGTTGAAATACTTGAGGAGGTTGGGGAGGATTTGGGAGGGTCTACTCATGTACAGGAAGAGTTGTCTGAAAAGAGGCATGTTGAAAAGCTAGGTGTATGAGATTGAGGGTAAGGTCGATTGATGCATCAGATGAGTTAGAAAGATCAAGTGCCATCTGATAGGAAGGATTTGGCATACAAGAGGGAGTTTTCTCTAGAATAGGAGGGGGCAGACCTAAGGCCAAAATTTCTTTATTTTCATCCCTTCACTTTACCAACATTTTATCAATATTGAAATTAGCTTGTGGATTGGTGGAAGGGGTGTCTTTTGGTGTTGGCTCCTCTACAAGGTCTGAAAACTCCATCTCTCTCTCTCTCTAAGTAGTCTTATCTTAGCCTCTAATTCCTCAATCCACTTAGCTATATTATCCTCATTTTGTACCTCTTGGAGCTCATAGGAGTCATTATAGAGATGGGGAGTACATGAACATTGCCACGAAGTGTAAGAGGCTTCCTAAGGAAGGGTGAGAGGGACTTGAAAAGGACTAACCTCATTTTTTGCCTCACATTCTTGGACAATGCCTTTCTCCTCCCTACTATTCCATGACTCGACCACTTTATTCTAGCACAAGACATTTAGACTGGGCACATCCTTTTGGGGTGGTGGGGCCATAATGTGAGAGGGTAGTGAGGGTTTGGATTCTACTTCCCTCACTACCAAAATAGACTGCTACATCTAAAAAATTTCCAATTCGATCTGTCTATCAAGATTAGCCTTAAACACAAGGTTTCTTGTTTCAGAAATCTCCTCAACATAATTGGGGAAAGGACTTTGACAAGCTTGACTTAGCTTATAAGCAGGGGCTATATATGACTGATATGATGCTTGGGGTAGCGAGTATGTAGGTTGATAGACTTGGTAAGGCTGCCTCTCATGAATACTCAGCTTCTCTTCCAAAGATGCAATCAAACCACCCACATCTATCATCTCACTTGTAATCCTGTGCCAATTGGCTCTTTCAATGGGAGTTCATTCCTTCTTAACCTGATTTAGTGCATTTCTCACTTGATGGATGACATGATCAAGAATTTCTTGGCCACATCCCCTTCTGGTGTCAAGATCTATTAGATTTTTTTTGTATCCCAGTAGTGCTCGCTTGAAGGCAGAAATGGGTTGATTGGAAAAGATACTGGGTTGAGTGGGAGAAGTGACATATTGAGAAGGTTGGGCATAACACTAATATAGCTTATGATAGGGCTGGGACCGGTCATACTGGACTTGGTAAGGATCATCATAAGGTTGGTGATGATCATAACCATGCTGGCCAAGGAAAATAGGGTCCATGGTTCTGAACGATGGAATTATACATACCAGAATGTTGTTTCTTGATGGTATGGTACCAAAACTAATTAACTAGTTGATTTAACTTAGAGTTGTCGTTGGTGTTTGATGCAAAAGCATCCAAAGGCTGGTTGGTCTAAGAACACACCAAAAATTCTTCAACTCTTTGGACACATGTCCTAGTTAGTCCCACCAGGTGTGCCAAAAACTATTGATGCAGAAGATTGCACCCTTGGCAGGAGGCTGAGCTCCTACCTTCTTCATGCAACAAGGAAACTCACCTCTCACCTATGGGACTGGTGAAGCTAGAGGGGAGAGTCTCTAGATGAGGGCTAGCTCCCTCTGATGTATCTTTTAGGCCCTGGTTTCTCCTACTGCTAACAAAAAAGTAAAAAGGGGGGATGAAAAGGGAGAGAGAGATGCTGAAAATAGAACCTAAGCCTAAAAAGGGAAAAGAGGTGATACACCAAAAAAATGTGACCCACCCAGCCTAATCATACACTTTTAACCCAAAATAAGTGCTTATACACTTCATCTGACATGAGATAACCTTATGCATCAGTGGGTCAGGGGTCCGTGGAGATATGGGGAGGAAATAACCACTAGAGGCGTTCTGAGAAACACTGCAGCAGCCTATCCACTTCAGCTATATTCCGCTAGGGACACTTCTAATAGACCTATAAAAGGAAACATAAAAAATGCACCAAACATGCTGAAATCATTCTGCAAAAGCATTAAGAAAATGACTTAACACATAATCAAATGCATAAACACATGCTAAAGATGCAAAACTCAGAATGGAGGTAAAAATGCTAAGTTTTGATTCGAGTTAAAATTTTGGTAGCTCTGCCTTACAAGCCTGAGATATTCTTGGGCAAAGTTTGCCTTAAGGCTGAGAGTGGATCCTTCTCAAAATGAGAAGATTACAATATATAAGAAGAGGAAGAGAACTTGGCACTCCCTGGGAAAGATTTTGGCACTCTTTTTCTGCAAGTGGCCCATGTGTGTTGAACCTTGGGAAGAGGAAACCATTGTTACTAATGTCATCCCTCAAAAAAGGCCTACTAGAACCATGCTGCACAACTACCCAAATTGACTTTGGAATTTAAGCATTAATGAAAGAACATGTTTGTGCCTCTTTCTTGCAAATAGACTGCAATTTGTCCCCTCATAAATGCCAATTAGAGAAAAATAGGTCACACCACTCATTTGCAATAACTCACCTTCCCTTCACCACTTGAATGCTTTATTGTTTTTGCTCCTTGTCTTCTTCCTGCTCTTTTAGCCCTTGGGGGCGATCTTCTAGCAAGTCACTACATTCTTTGGGCTATTTCCATGAATTGGCATTCTTTACAGTTCAAAACAAATGGCTACTTTACTGCATTAAAATTGACGTTCACATGGCTGTCACCTAATGGCTAGTTTGTCTACTTAAATTTGATAGCTTTCAGGATGTCACCATCCCATGCAAAATGTCATTGGGCTTTTTTTGCAATTTTTTTGCTTTGGGTCTTCTATTTCAGGCTTTTTCTCGCAGATAAAAAGTCCACAGGAATTGGTCGCTTTGCCCTTTCTGTCAGGCCATTTGCTTTGAACCCTGTGCTGGCATCCTTTTGAACCATGCTTCCCCCCAAATTCCTTTGGGACTTTTGTCTGAAGGAATTCCTTCAGACAAAAAGTTTGAAGGAATTCGGGACCTTGCCTTAACAAAATTTTTGAAAGTTTAACCGCTTTTTTTTGTGGCCCCTTTGAAGTGTTCCATGCCCTCTGCAAGGGCTTTTAGACCTTGAACTGCCTCTATGAGGGCTTCTAGACCTTGAAAAATCCTTTGACTTTAGGGTGCACCTTTGAACCAAGCCGTTGAACCAACCCATTGAACCAAAATTGGTTCAATGGTTCAATTGGTTCAACAGTTCAACCAATGCATGCCTAGCCCGTTAAACCAAGCCTTTGAACCAATTCGTTGAACCTCCTTGATGAACTAATTGAGTGAACTAAGTGATTGAACCATCTAATGAATTTTTTGATGAACTTAAACATTGAACTAAGCCATTAAACCAAAGCGATTGAACCAACTTGTTAAACTAGTTTAACGGTTCAACAAAGCGCACCAAGCCCGTTAAAATTTGGCATTAAACTATTCAATGAACCAAGTGTTCGAACCCACTAATGAAATAAGCACCGAAGTGTTGAACCAATTGAGTTAAACCAAGGCTTGAACCAAAGGTGTTGAACCAACGCGTTGAACCAGTTCAACGCTTCAATGCTTCAAGCGACTGTTGAAACAAGCCCATTCAACTCTTTTATTTGAACCAAAAGCCATGAAGCAAGCAATGAACCAAGCCTAAAAATTGAAGTGATGAAAAAGGCTTTGAAATGGAGTGATTGAATTATTGATTAAACCAAGGCTGATTGAACTATCGATTGAACCAGGCGTTAAACCAAAATGATTGAATTGAGCGATGAACCCTATGTTTGAACTAAGCTCGATTGAACTGTATGATTGAACCAATGGTTGAACCAGTGCATTGAACTTTGACCACTGAACCAAAGCCTTGAAATTTTTTGATTAACTTGTCATTGAACTGGTTCAATGAAATAAGGCCGATTGAACCAAGGCATTGAACTAGGCGATGAACTAAGCAATTGAACCAGGCGTTGAACCAAAGCATTGAACTGGTTCAATGGTTCAACCATGCCAAATTTTCTTGAATTTCTTTAGACAAGAGCCCAAAGAAGCCTTGTAAAACCTAGAACTCTCTAAATTGATCCTTCATGCACTAAAGGACTAACCTGTTGAGTCTATAGAAATCTAAAACCTGCAAAGTCCGTAGATTTAGACCTGCAGAGTCCATAGAAATTCTGTAGAGTCTGTAAAAATGAACAGATTCATGCAAAATTAGAAAATGAAAAGGCCTAGAATAGCAGGGATAGAAAGGGACTGATTTTTGGCCTATTGGGCAAAAAATGGTCAACACTAATTCAATAAATAAATGCCCATTTTTGCAACCATAGTCAATACAATTAATTATACACAATGGTGGAGCATCAGCCAGCAAAAATTGATGTTTTATTGAACCAAGTAGTTTCTAGAAGTGTTGTGGTAATTAATAGATTTAATTATGGTATTTTTTATATAATTTTTAACTGGATTGAGAACTTAAATTTAAAAGGCCAAGTGTACTATAACAAATGGGCAAAAAACAAAAGCTTTGTGGATCTTGTGAATGCAAAAAAAAATATGTGATAGTTTTCTTTATGGTTTTTTGAAAAAGAAATTATTTTAAAACATTTAACTAATTAAATGTTGTTTGATCATTTGTAGTCAAACTATGCAAATTTAAAGAACCAAGTTGTTGTCCTTGACATGCATATGAAGAATAAGTGTAAAAGTATTTCTATAGAAATTTCTTTCAAGGACAAACTTATTTTATTGAATAAGAAAAATAATACATTTAAGAAAATAATTTGAGAAAATGACTTGGATACATTTAAATAGAAAGTTGAAGTGTACCCATCATTACTTTCATCATGAGATGTTGTTGTAGAAGAATAGACAACTCTTGCCAATATCCATAATGTAGTGATAGATCTTATAGAATCTAGGATCCCGATCCTCATAGACAGCACAACCACTGCTAGCCAACAACAAGTGGAAAGATAATTTGATACACAATGAGTATTGATCTTAAATGTTGTTTTGTAATTACTTATATTTTTTAATTAATGGAAAATAAAGATTGAGCTCAAAGCATTGAGTTGTTTTGTTCTTATGTTTTGTAATCAATGGAAACTTATGTTTTATAATATTTAAAATATATTTTGTAATTATGGATTCCTTACTCATAGTGGGCTATCATGTGTAATAATTTGCTACAATGTTCAATTAGTTTAATTTATTATAAATTTGGTTTCAATAATATTAAAATATTGTTTACCATTTCTTTTGATTTAACAAATTTAATTAAATTTAAAAGGTCAAATAATCTGAAAAAATAGAATGTTGAATATGTACTATTTTTTGTAACTCATAATGTAAAGAATGTTAAAGAATACTATTTCAGAATGATAAAGATAGGATCATATGAATTAATCATTTCATAAATAACTTAACTCAAATCAAATCAATTAAGCATTTCATAAATAATGTAATATATTGATGAATTACATAACATAAATATTGTTTAATAGTTTTCATATACATATTACAATGTTACAAACTAACACTCGCATATCTCAAACAACCCTTTGGTAACCCGTGCTTCATCATTGACAATTGTATGTCCTATTTCATTGACATTTTTAGTTTCACTATCTTCTTTTGTATTTGTATTCATGACACCTCTTCTTTCAGTTACAGTATTCCAAATTGAAATTACTCTATCATATGGAAACATATCCACTTCATAACTTGAAACATATAACCTTAAACATGTCTCAATATTTTTATCCAATCTATTCTGAAGCTTTGATTTTACAAAAGACAATGCACTAAATACCCTTTCATCTTCCACAGACCCCAAAATCATTGATCGACACAATTTATATAATAAAAAATATTCATCAATTTCTTCCTGCATAACACTATTGTGATACAATTTCTTCCATAGCCTTGTAATAGAACATGTTTCTATTGGTTCAATTAACAATAGATATTGTTCAACCATTGTAATTCTAAAAAGGATTGATTGTTTTTCAGTAAATTATTTTGCAAAATACCCCTAACTTCCTCTCCACTAATTTTTACAAACTTACTGAAATATTTGATGAGATTACCCATGTATTTGATAAATAAATTACTTATTCTTTCTTCACCATCTACACTATTCCAAAATGTAGGATTCACCACCCCCATGGCTTCAAACAACTCATCCCTTTAAAAATGATATAGAACCTTTGTTATAGGTACTTCTTCAAATTTTGGTCCAAATAAATTAGTTCATCTTTAGAGAGTATATAATGGTATCTCCTTTCCATTTTAAAAAAATACAAATATGATCATAAATATTGAATTTTAGATAGTTTTGAGGGTCATTTATATTTGTTAAAGTTTCTCAACTCTCAAATATTGATCCCATGAAACTTTCATTCGAGTAGTATAATATATCAAGCGATGGACAAACCTATTTCCTCAACCATATGAACTCAATAGTATATATTGATCTCTCTTGTGCATGTTTCATCAAATAATGCATTTCAATCAACATGGGAAGAATACCACATAATATTAGAAAAGTTTTGAAATATTTCAGATGGTTCAATAAATCTTTTGCCTTGTCAAACTCCATCTTATACTTAAACATAAAACCAGTCAATGATTCATATTCTTTAAATATTCTGCATGCAAGATCATACATTGAAATCCATCTAGTATCAACATCTTTTAATAGTTTTTTCCATTAGTCACTCCAATTGTAAATTTTTAAAACTTAAAAACCTTTTTGGACTGCATGACATGTACACATGCAAATCATGGATAAGCTCTTCCACTTTTATGACATTTTTGAATGTGCTTACAATTTTATTAGAAAGAATCATTCTATGTGCCATGCAATGGATTGGAGTCATATATGGGGAAACTAATGTTTTTAGGCAAATATAAAAACATGTTATAGTCCCCTACATTACTAATACATCATCTGTAGTAACACACACCAACTTAGTACCTATATCATGGTAACTCATCCCAACAATATCCATAAAATTATAAATAACCAATTTTTAAAGGTTTTTAGCATTATAATTTTTAGTCATTTTATGTATAAATAAAAGATGAAGTTGCTTTGAATGATTCTAAAATTTATATGCATGCATGCATACCCATGGTGTGTTGACAACCGTTGTTACCTCATCAATGGACAGTGATATAAACTTTGATGATTTTACTTTTTCTTTCAAATCCTCATTTTCAATCATTGTGAGGCAGTTTTCCATCTCCCAAGCATTGGTATCTGACCAATGTGAATGTGGAATGTTGTGTAATCCAATATGCTAAAATAAAATCTTATAATCTAAAAAATTAGAGATTGATCTTATTTTTAGAATGTGATATAAAGTTAAAAATTATATATTTTTGGCAAGAAAATTAGACTAAGCAACCTTTTTGAATTGAGATTTAATTGTTCCTCCTTTCTCAATGAGGTATCATTGATGTTTTTGATGATTATGATACTCTGTGCCATTTGATGCATCCACTTTTTTTTCATTTTTGCATCTCACTATTCTTTTGATGTTTCCATCTTTGTCTTTTATTGACTCATATATTTTGCCACAATGTTTCTCAAATCTGTCTAGTTTGAGTTGTATTTATGGTCCTTTCCAAGTTTCCAACTTCATAATGTGTATTTTCATTATTTTTATGTCTTATTACTATTTTTTATCTCTACATGTTCAATAAATGGGTATTTAGATGTCCACTCATACTGAAATGACCTTCCAATTGTCTATGTATTTTTTTGTTGCAAGATTTTTTGTGCCATTTTCAATTGAAAATTGTTTTGGTTGCATATTAGTCTCATTTAAAGATAGTGTTGGGTAACTAGATATCTCATTTGGTGTTAGGAACTCATCATCAACACCACTACCTATGATGTCATATCTCCATTTCTTTGAATTCAATGGGACAGTGGATATTTATTTTTGAGTGAATTCTTTTAGGGGAGATATATATTCAAAAGCATTATACAAGTCTTCAATACTTTTATCATTTAATTCTACATGCAAAGAGTTTTTATGACATTAATTTTTAATAAATGCTAAAACTAAATTAAAAATAAATAAAAAACATTAAATCAAATAATATTTATAATTAGTACCTATGTTTGGCATTTCATTCCCAAGTACATCTACCAATTCAGGGATATCTTTGATACCTTGATCAATGGATTTTGCATGAAATATTGTTGTAGACCTTGTCATTATTATTGAATCTTTAAAATAATATTTAATTAATTTAAAAAATGGTAAATTCATATCTAGGTATGTCTTCCTATGGAGATATTTATTCAAAAGAGTTATCAGGGGTTCTACATGCAAAATAGTTTTAGATATTTTAATTATTATTTAACTTTAACACAAGCCAATAAATAAAAATCACTAGTTAATTGAAAATTTAGTGCCTATGTTTAGTATCTAGATAAAATAAGATAATAGGTTATTTTATTTTTTAAATTTCTAGGAGGCCTTAACATTCTTAACAGAAGCTATATAATTAAGCCTACAAAGTCATGGATAAAAAATGATTAATAGAGAAATGAATATGATTGACAAAAAACAAAGACACTTGAAAGATGAATAAGGAATCACAATAGCAATTAAACATGAAGGCATGTAATGGTAGCCTATGAGTGCTCGATGGCATCTTGTGGGTGCTCAATTGTAGCCTATTAATGTTAAACTATAACCTACCTATGTTGGTGTCTAACTATAGCCTATCATCATCCATTGATAACCTACCATCAACCACTATTATCTTGTCATCATCCACCATCATCATGCCATCATCTATTGGTAGACTATAGTCATCCAATAGTAGCCTACTAGCATCTGATGACCACCTATAGCCCTATTACCATTTGATGGTAGACTGAAGTCATTTGATGGTAGTATATGGCCATCTGATGGCATCCTTGGTCATTCAATTGGAGCCTACAATATTTTGACTACAACTTACATTCATGTGATGGCACTTAAAGAGCAATAAATAAAATTATAGTTAAAAATATTAAATAATTATATTGTAGAAAAATCATTGCATACCTTGTTAGAAACTATTGATTCTTAAATCCCTCCTAGGACCTGAAATACAAACCAAAAAAAATTCCTAAAATCATCTGAATCCCTATGACACCTTGTAGTTACATTATTTCCCAGTGGTATATTGTTGTCATTCAATGGTGTGTGACTGAAATAGTAGAATTTGAAAGTTTCTATAATCCAACAGTATGTGGTGAATACCTATGGATTGGATTTCAAGTTACCTATTAATTACATTTATATGAGGACATTTATACTCAAATGTAGGTGAACCTATCCTTGAAATTTACTTTCACCCCAAAAATTTAGGCGATCCCACTCTATTGGCCACTACACAAAAATTACCAAATGCTGACTTCAAAAAATGGAATATTCATAGATTAATAAATATTCACCACTAAAAAAAACCTATAATAGATGAATTGAATATTTTTAACCCTTTTTTAATTAAGGGTATGGTGATATCCTAATCATCTATGGAGTAAGCTATCCTAAAAATAGGCCAATTGAATAATTTAAAATCATGATATTTTGATAGTGTTGAATTATGAAAGTATGTTAAATATAAAAAGTAAAATACCAAATAATATTTTGAATGTAATAACATGAAGAAGAAATAATACTTATCTTATTTATTGATGTGCACAAGGATCTAATAAATGCAAGTATAAGAGAAGATAGGATGATTTTTCTCAGTGATTCATCAAATTCTTAATATTTGCTTTCTATTAGTCAAAATAACCATCAGGAACTATACACTACCATCAATTCTTATGTACTGCATCTAACACTTCTATCTAGTACATAATATAGGTCCTTTTTATCAAATGACTAACTATGACTATTAGGTTTCATTATTGCCTTTCATATTGTCAACTTGGATTGTGCACATAGGTTTTAGATATCAATATTTTGCTCAAAACCCTAGGTCTTCTAACTTGGGCGTGTCACCTTAAAAAATGGAGGTTAATGGGCTCAAATGAAGTAAAGTTGGCCTCAAATAACCCTTTATCATTGAGTGTTTCTTACATAGTCATATACTCTAAAGAGGTTCTAATAGTGATGTATTTCTTCTCCTTATGTGGGCTTATGTGAAAAAAATTGTACAATATGTTTTATGTGAGTGCATGTAATGATCTAGCTAGTAACTTGACAAGTATTTCTCATGAGCTACCCTATGAATTTTTAGACCTATAATAAGATTACTCTTATGATTAATTTGTAAATAGAAAAAAATAAGATAGTAGTAGACACTTAAAATCAGATATTTTTCATTGATTTTAACCTTCTTTGCACTAAATCCCTAATCATCTCTTATCATCCTTAATTTTCCCTAATCTTAATTCATCATCACTATTCATTGTTTACTATTCATTGTTCACTATTCACCATTCCTCATCATTATTAACTATTCATTGTTTATTATCCATAAATTAATTTAAATTTAATTAACTAATCTTTCTCTAATTAAAAATTCCATGGGTTTTGGAAATTCATAATTTTTATAAATCCAAAAATCAAAACTATCCTCACATGCCCTAAGGTTCCTCTTGTCCCCAACCATTCTAATTTAATAATCTCATTGTCCTCCATGATCTAATTTAATAATCCACTTTTAATCCTATTGTCTTCCATTATCTAATTTCCTCCAATTTAATAATCCACCTCTAATCCCATTATCTTCCATGGTTTTATTTCTTCCAATTTAATAATCCACCTCTAATCCCATTGTCTTCCATGATCTGATTTCCTCTAATTTAATAATCCACCTCACATCTACTTACTGATTTTATTTTATATCTTCCTCTCAAATTAGTTTTATATTCATTTGTGGGTTCCGCATGTCCTCAATTCCAATTTATAATTCAAAATTCTCATCTCAAGATGGACAATTCACATCCATTTCTAAATTCTATAAATTAGAGGTTCTTCTTCTACTTTAGACAAGCATCTTCATTGTAGACTTATTATACTGATTTCATAAGAGAGTTTCACAATTTATATCCAAGCACATCCAAACCATCCAAAGTTCATATAATGAAACACTGCCTAATTCACCTTTGTTTTGGAGAAGATTGAGCAATCACATTCAAGAGAGTAAATCAATTCAAAATCGTAATGGAATGAGATTATAAGTTATAATTTTGTATTTTAGTTTCTTGCATTTGTTGCTCTAGTTTTAGTTGATTTAATTTAGAGTAGATCTCACTTAGTTTATTGTTTTCTTAGCATAATTTACATCTATATTTCACTCACACATTTTGGCATGCCCGATGGGACTTTCCCAAATATCTTTTTTTTCATCATTTTCTATTTTTTCTAACTTTTATATTTGTGTTTTCCATTATTTTTACTAACTTTTTGCAGGTTGCCTTAGAATTTCAGCCCAATAAAACTTCTAACAATTTTTTTGTAGGTTGCAAGTCAAAGATTAATTTACAAAAAGTTAAATAATTTCATTTTTCATTTGTATTTACAATGTTTTCTTTGTTCAAGTTTTATGAAATTTTAGTTTTCATTTTTTTTTTGGATTTAATTCATCTTCCCTCTTTTCATAATTTGTGTGCCTTACTTGTATTGCATATGTTCTTCTCGTTTCATCATATTGGTGATGATACTTGAGAATTAAAAATAACATTCTAAGTTGTGTTACCCAAGACAATACCTATTCATATGCTCTTCTCTCGACATCATATTGGTTATGATACTTGAGAATTAGAAGCAAGTGTCACTCTTTTTATTTTTATTTTCCTAGGGCCTTTGGATTTTATCACAACACATTAGGCTAAACTCTATGTACCAATAGAGTATAAATAACAAGATCAGTTATCATTGGGTCATGCAAGAAACCCCATATAGGATCTCGTGAAAGTGAGGAGTTAACTCTCTAAACCAATCATTAGAGATCACCCTATATGTATTTGGGCCTCACTATACCAAAATGTATCTTGAGGACTCCCCTAGCTAAACTTGTAAAAACCTTAAGCCTAAGTAATCCAATTCATCCATTTAATTAATAATGTATCGATTAATGGTTAGTGTTGATAAATTATTTCCCCTGCACCCTTGAAATTGGGATTAGTAGGACATGGGAATGGTAGGATCCTCCATGGTTAGTGCCTTGAAATATTAGGCTATAACTAATGCAACAAACAAACAAGTGACATGGGAAGTATATAGGTTACTCAAATCTTTTTTCCTGTATTTTTCACCTTTTTTGGTAATTACATGAGTTTTTAGCATAAATATTATTTGTTTATTTCCTTGTATTCTACCATGTGTTGAAAACCTTGAGTATAAAGACAAATAATTTTGAGCCTATTATCCACAAAATCATTAAAATCAAAACATTCAAAGCAAAACTCAAAGGCATTTAGTTGTCAGTCAAGTTTTTGGTCACTTTGGTCCATTAATAATTTAGTGTTAAGTTTTTTCTTATGTTAATTCTTTCCCCTAGTGATGTATCCAACTATAAGGTACATTTATATCCTAAAATAAGGGTGGAGCCTTTTGGTAATGATCCTTTCTATTTTGGTAGCCAAAACCATCAAACTCAAAATGTATAAATACATATAATTAATGACCATGAGGAAGAAGAAGGGGGAACATACCAATATGAGAGTATCCCCATACCTACTTTAGCCAATACATCATAACCAATGAATACAAAATTTTGATTCAATCTTTTAACTTAGGGGATAAATTTCCACCTAACTTTGATGTCCAAAACCTATAATATTTTATTGTAAAAAAGAGTCTTTATCCCCTATTCATGAACAATCCATTTCACAAATATCTTTAGAGAGGAGTAATGCTCTCTTAGGATCCTCCAATATTAACCCCTAATCCTCTGAAGACAAGGGAAAATCCATATTTCATGAGGAATCCTCTCAAGTAAACCATGGGTTTTCTATGAATACCCTATTAAGCACGGGATATACTGAGAGGGGGGGTGAATTAGTATATCATATATCTTATAAAACTTTCCTTTAACAAAATTTCACTTAATCAAACATTCAAGATATGCAATAAAACTCAAACAATAAACACCACACAAGATATAGAGAGACACCAAATATAACGTGGAAACCCAATGTGGGAAAAACCATGGAGAACAATCTCAAGTATATGAATGAGCACAAACCCAAAGAATATTTGCAAGCCAAGCTTGCAGGAGCACCATACCCCTTTAATGAGCACCAACCCACAAGAGCACCACACCCATTTTTCAAGCACCAATTCATCTACTATTCATGAGCACCAACCCACAAGAGCACCAACCCCTTTGTCGAGCACCAACCCAACAAAAATTCGTGAGCACCAACCCCTTTGTGTATACCACACACCTATCTCTCAATGTTGCTATCTCAACAAATGATAGATCAATATAACATCTCTTTCCTCTCTCTCACCTTTGCTCTTCTAAGCTAGATATAAAAAATACAAATCATATTCATCTCTCAAAATTTCTCTTCTAAGCTAGATATTACAATATCAAATCAACCTCTATCTTCCATATTACAAATGGCTTCTCAAGCCTTTATTTATAGCTTTCCAAATGACCTTTGGCCTTCTCCCTTTGTGACCCTTCAATCCTCATGGAAAATGGTGCCAAACTTGTATGACCCTTCATATTCAAGTATTTGAAAAAGTCATGTGGTGACCCTTCATGACCAAAAACGTCCTTCCATCTTTTGTCCTCATCTTGGTGACTTTTCGTATTCCTTAAAGTGTCCCTTCGTGAGAAATTGTGCCCTTACTCTTTTGTCTTCACTTGGTGACTCTTGGAATTCCCTAAGATGACTCTTCATGGAAAAATGCATCCATCCTTCTTTTGTCTTTACCCTGTGGCTCTTCGACTTCTCCATAGGCCCTTCTTTTGTCTCATATGCAACCAAAAATATATTCATTAATATTAAAGAAATATTAACTCCTATTAGCCAGGATAAATGACATTAAATGCAATGGGGCCTTTATCACCAATAATACTAAACCTTTGACATCAATGATAATATTTCCAACATACCCATGCTCAATACATTAACCAAGAGATTGAAAATCCCCAATCACCTCAAACACATAATCTTTTGGTTAATAAAAATTTCATAACTCATCCCAATTTGAATGTGAATATCTATTTTCTCTCATTTATCAATCAATCTAATCTAAATTTAAATGTTCATTCAATTTCAACAATCATAAATCAACTAAATCCAAACTTGAATGTTAATTCAAGTTCACCAATGTCAAATATAACCAACCCAAAATTGAATATTCATTCAATTTCACCAATCTCAAATCCATCCAATAAAAAATTGAATATGCATTCAAGTTTACAAATTTACAATCAATCCAATCTAGGATTGAATATACATTCTAGCTCACTAATCAATCTAAATCTGACTCTCCATGGCTCACCAATCAAGAACATCATCAATCCCAATTATAATATTATATCAAACATTTATTCTAGATCACCAATCAATCCAAATCTAAGTCTTCATAGCTCACCCATCAATAACATCATCAATCCAAATCATAATCTGAGCTTGAATAATTATTATATCTCATAAATCAATCCAAATCTAAGTCTTCACAACTCACCAATCAACAACATCATTAGTTTAAGTCATAATATGAGCTTGAATAATTATTTTATCTCACAAATCAATCCAAATCTGAGTCTTCACAACTCATGAATCACCAACATCATCAATCCAAGTCATAATTTGAGCTTGAATAATTATTATAACTCATAAATCAATCCAAATCTCAGTCTTCATGGCTCACCAATTGACAACATCATCAATCCAAGTCATAATTTTAAATTGAATAATTATTTAGGCTCACCAATCAATCTAAATTAGAGTCTTCATATCCCACCAATCAATAACATCATTAATCTAAATCAACATATGATCTTGAATAATTATTCTATCTCATAAATCAACCAATCTATATCAAATCTAAGCTTGGGTATTACTTTAAGTATGTCCACCAATCCAAAATCAAACGGTAGTTTAGGAAATGTAAAAAAATTATATTTCTCATTCTCTTGTAGGATTTAATCCAAATCAAACACCACCTAACACAAATCCATTTAAAAATAATCCAAATCCTAATCATTCATTCAACCCTAATATCCATTATAATCACATGATTAGTTCATATCCAAATTAAAACCTAAAACAAGCTCACTCAACTAAACTTAACTTAAACACAAACCCTAACCCAAATAACCTCAACTTTAAAACCAACCCTAACCCAAACAACCTCAACTTCAACACCAACCCTAACCCAAACAACCCAAACCAATCCAACCCAAACCAATAATATTTTAAATACAACACCAATGCTCACCCAAACCAATAATATTTTAACTACAACACCAATCTAAACCACTTTATGCATCCACAACATGTTAACTTTTCCAACCCACCTCTTAATCACTTCAATAATAATCCACTAATTTTCCCAAACCTACACTAACCCAAACCCATTTATAGGCCAAAACCTATTTAATTATTCAAGCCAAACAAATAAATTACCACTACAATTAATCCAAGAGTTTCAAAACATGAAATATTAAGTCCAAGGCTTGCAATATAGCACCTTTTCTTGGCAAAAATAGCATAAGTTTGAAGAAATTTGTTCTTACCTGTATTATTTAAGTACCACAACAACAAATTTCCCTAAATATTTTGAATTTTCAAAATTTGATAAATATAAACGTAAGGGTGATCATAGAGAGAACCTTAAGTACTTATATCATGCATGTGTGGATGTTTCTTATAGCAAAAATTACATGTTACAAATATTTACATAAATTCTTTGGGTTCAAGCCCTTGAATGGTTTTCACACCTTCCTAAAGGATCAATCTTCACTTTTGAGGACCTTTCTGAGAAATTTGTTCATCACTTTTCATAAAATACCAAAAATTAATTGACCACAATAGACCTTCACAAAGCTAAACAATGCAATGGTGAAACCTTTGCCTCATTTTTATAAAGATGGCAGCATTAGTAAGCTATTTTTTGTGGTCCTTTCCTGAAATTGAACTTATTGATATATGTATGAATAATCTTAACTCAAACTTGGGACATCACTTTTTACTCCTTTTCCTAAGGTCATTTGATAAAATTATTGAAAATGGGATCCAAATTAAATGCACTTTGATTAATAAAGGTATTATCAAGCTATTTAAACCCAATAACATTCCTCAAAACACCCTGAAAAACCAAAGTTTTTTTGCCAAGAATAAGAATGTTGTTGGTGATGGTCTGACCAATGTCAAACAAATTCAAAACCCACTTAGACAACACCAATTCTAAACACAACCCACCAATAATAAATTCCAAACATAACCAAGTAACAATTAATTTCACACATAACCTATTAATGACATTACTATTCCTAGTGGGCAATTAAGAAAAGATAAACCAAAATGTAAGTTTACCTAGTTGGGAACAACTTATGAATTAGTATTTCAAAAATCATCCCAATCAAACATGATAGTTTATATAAACACCAAATAATTTGATGACCATGTTCTTAACCCTGATTAATACAAATAAGATGAATATTTCAAGTACCATAGGATAAAGGGACACTCTACCAATAGGTGTATGCACCTCCAACACTAAGTTTAAGATCTTATAGATCATGGGGACATAGCTATGAAAAACTAGCCATCCATGTAATCCACTAACCAAAAGTTGGGGATATACAAAGACCCATTCCCAAAACATGAGTAAGGAAAAGGTAAACAAAAGCAAGAATAACCCAAAGTAAGTAATATCAACCAAGCCAATCACCCTTTTGAATCCATAGTTAATTATGTTGATTATGCACACAATCATGTTAATGTCATTACTTTACAATATGAATATTACATTGTTACCATATGGTATGTAAAAATTACCATTTCTAGTACATCATCTAATGTTGTATGTAATTACAACATTATCGACCATTCTGAGAAGACACCTACTAACATTTCCATCCTAGAGATTCTCAAAACTTAACCTATATATAAGGACATCATGTATAAATTCCTCCAAGAGTCTATATTCCCATAAGACATTAACCCATTGAACTTTCAAGAATTAATTGGTAATTTATCAACTAATAATCAGGTTATGTTTGACCATTCTGATAATTCTAAGAAAATATGTTTGACCATTCTAAGAAAATATGTTTGACCATTCTGACATAAAATTTCAAAATGTAGCTTATCATATCATTTCAATTTTCATATCACCCTATTATCCCATATAAAACATTCTCAAAATTAGAATTAAAATGGTTATTTCCTTGGTTCTTACGAGTAGAATACGTCTCTTTTCCCTACATCCTCTTGAAAAACTTAGGAAATACTAGCCTATAGCCTAGTTGAGAAGCTTTTCCATGATAGAGTCTCCTCTTACGGTTCCCTCTAAGCATAAAACATTAACATGTTAAAAAAAGAGAGGGTAACTTTACTCACCTGTCTTGGTCTTCGGTGATGAGCCTTTGCATCTTATTAGTTTCATGGGGAAAAAAATTGGGGGTAAAATCCTTATAAATAATAAGACACCCTTATCAAAATCTTATGCAACATCAAATTCAAATTCCACATCTTTCTCCCTTTTCTAATCTTTAGTGTTGAGCCCTCGCATCTCACAAGTTGTGTAGGATTAGCATTAGCGAGAGATGCCCTTAATTTTCTACATCTATCCTTTGGTGATGAGCCCATGTCCTCCTAATCACATGATATTAAGTGTAGGCAGTGACAAAGAAAAGTATTAATTATTAAATCAAAAGTTTTCCAAATAAAAATTTCTTCAAAAATCTTATCTATATGTCTATGCTGAAAAGGGAAACTTTATCCCATTTCTTGATTTTATCAGGGCTAGTTCTCTCTAGATTAAGCCGATAAATTTAATATTTTGTGAGTTTATAAAGAATTAAAATTTTCCCCTTTACTCGTAAGGATTAGGTCACCTTATTTTTCCATGTGAAATTTTGATTTTTGGTTTTCATCTTCATCATTTAATACATATCCTATTCCCCCTTTCATTCATTTTCTATAAATTGAAAGTCATATGTTATCTAAAAATAATAATTAGGTCATCACCTAAGAAATAATTGTTAGCACATTCACAAAGCTTCATGCATATCCATCATGTTACATCATTTTCATACATATTTTTTTTCTCACATATATAAGCATTTTCTATAGCATTATCACAAAAAAAAATAGATATACATGGTATATCATCAATGACTAGTCATCTAAAGTACATAAACCAAAATGCATACATGGAAATGAAACCCATAACACATGAATGATACGTATTGAAATAAACTAGAGGATCTCTATTATCATAATAAATGCCAAGTTTGCACAATAATTTTGTAATAAATTCCACCCCTATAGAGGGCATGTGAGTCAAACATCTCAAAAATCAAACTAAAAAATTAAAAAATTAAAAATGAGAAAAAGAGAAGAGAAAAATAGTTCATCCACAAGTGAAAATAAAATTTGTTGCACCATGCGCATCCCATAATTACCTCTCTCTTCCATCCATCCAAATCAAATTCATGTTGTGATCAATCATCATTAATCCATGTCATTAATTAACTTATTTGTTTATGATTGCACATCAATCATCCACAATCACTTCTTACTCTTTCCACTCAATCTCCCACACCTATCAATTGGGACTGACAACATCATAGTATCCATATTTTATCCATCACTCATTCACTCACTCACTTAATCATTAAATTAGTAAACCAATCCAAGCTTGTAGCTTTTCAACAAGATATATCATTCCCACATCTACTCTTATTAACTCTAATTCATGGGGCACTTCAAAGCATGCAACCTATCTTGGGATAGAACATTCCCAATCCACTCATTACATATATCATTGCTTGGGAGAAAATAAATCCATCATCATAACCAATCATAATGTGAAATAATTAGCTTAAGTGGGTTAGTGACATCCATGGGTCAATATTACACTTGATCCATCAACCCATTTTCTCATCACTTCCTATATTGATTAAACTAAATTGGTTTGAAGTCCATGAACTATGTAGGCACTACTCAATTCCTAAGGGCAACTCAGCCAATAACAAATAATTGTCATCCCCATTCTTCATATTTTCTTCTCACTAATTTTCCATTGATAATAATTCCTTCTTGGTTAGGGAATATTACGTCAAGCAAGATTTGAATTTTTTGTAGCATCCTTATATTTTAGCATTGCTTACTCCTTTGTTTTTCCTTCCATTTTCAAGAGAACTACATCAACGTAAGGTATTTTTGGATTAAGTAGGTAGTGCTCAGCTACTAAGGTTAGCTCGACAACCCCTCTTAATTTATCTTCCTTTTTCACTTGACATTTCTTCCTCTATTTCTCTACCTATTTCTTCACCACCTCATCCCCTCCAACTTGTCAATCTCTTTTAACCACTTTTCTAGCTTGTAAATATCTTTTAACAAGAATATTGATAGCCTTCATCATCTATCTCTCTTATCTCCTACAAAGCCACCATCCACTTCACTTACTATTCACCATATCACCTTTCATTTCATTTCTTGTACATGCTTCATTTCTCACTCCACTTCCCACTTAATATTGTTAACCCTCTCTCCACTACTTCCCAACCTTGCCCTCTATATCCTTCATCTTATTTCACCATCCTCATCATTTTCCCTTGCCCTTGGCTATTTTTTGTAGCCTCTTCATCACTTTCCTTTCCTCACCAATTCCATGTCATCCCATTCCCCTACACAATGATGGACATTTTTATTCCTTCCCCTTTTCAATTGTTGCATCTTTATCTTCTTTGTTACCACCACCTTCCACTCCTTCTAGGCCATTTTCATTCCAATTCTTAGTTCTTTTTTCATCTTTCACATTTTTCATTTTTTTGTTTATTTTGTGTATTATAGCCCCCATTTGTGCACATCTTCTTCTTCTTATCTCGTGTTCCCTCTTATATTTTGCATCCCTCTTTTATTCTTCCTTGTGCCAACATTTATTCTTTGCCATTATTCCCACCTTTTCCATTTTATATTTTTATTTTTTGGTTTATTTTCATCCTTTCCACCTTTTCCATCTTATTTTTGCCTCCATAACTAGATTCCAGATGGGTCTTTATCCTTTGAGAAGGCTTCCATAATTGCCCTTTTCTTCTTATCTATGCAAGCCTTTGCACTGTTATTTCTCCTTTTCCTCTTCCCATCTCTATCCAAACTTACGTTTTGTGTCTTTTTGAGTATTTGTGCTTTGTATCCTTATCAACCCTCTTACTTAGTCATCCCTTTTTCTTATTATCATTCCTTATATTCATATCTTATCTTCATCTTCATCTTCATCCCCTTCATTGTCTTTATATACAATTTCATGTCTTCACTTTCCTATTATTAATTTTCCATTTTTTCTCCAATATTTATTCACCACATCACCCCATTTCAACTTTTCAATCTCTTCTAATCACCCATTCAACTTGTTAATATCTTCTAACAAAATGATTGACACACACCCTATCTCTTTAGCTTCTTGTCCACCCATCCTCCACTTCCCCCCATTTTTATTAACCATTTTCATATATTCCATCTGATTATTGATCTACTTCATTATTCATTTCCTAGTCTATCATCATTTTGCCTATCCATGCTTAGTTGGTCATGATACCACCTACTTCTTCACTCTTTTGTCATCTTTTTTGTCTCCTTCTTCCACTCCATTTCCCTCCCATTTCCCTTTAGTACATGTGTTTCCTTGTTTATCATTTTCATCACCCAGATATTTTTTCCTCAATCTATTTTAGACCTCTTTTTACTCCTTTCATTTCCTACCACATTTCTCATCATCTTGTTCCCCTACGTGCTAGCTAATGTTTTTCATTCACTTTCAATTCCACAATCTAATATTTTTAGCACATTCTTCTTGACCCCATATTGTAAATGTTGTTTTCATTCTCATTTATATATTTCATTTCATTTTTATAATCCTCCCTAATTTCACATGGTGAAATTACTTGTGCTTCATGTTCCTTTTCTTCTTCTTCTCCATGTTAGGATTATTACACCATTGTCCCTCTTCATCATCATCTTTATCAATGACCTCACTATCATATCCATACTCATTAATCCATATCCTTATCATCCTTATCATTATCATCTAATATTGTCTCTCCTTCACATTCATCCATTATCACTCAAGCTCCTCACCAATTAGGGTGCAGTCACTAGTTTGTACTATTCCTATATACCTCTCCATACATGTTTCCTCATGCCTTCCACTCTATTTTTTTAATGTATGAAATATTATTAGGTTCACTACTTAAATTACATCCATTTCTTCCTTCAATGTCTTTGCATGTTATGCATGGGTACTCTTTTGATGCCTTGTTCGTGTCTAATTATGCCCTTCACCTCAAACCCATTGTCTACCTAGTTTCTTTATATTTTTTGAAATCCCATCCACCTCCTACATGCCCTCTCATAGGGGGCATGATCATAGATTATTATACTATTTATTTCATCAACTCTTTAATAATATTTGTATCTTTCATACCTGTTAAACTATAGTGGCTTGAAGTCCATTCTTTGGACTGTGTAGGTAACGCTCAATTTTTTGAGGCCAACTGATCCAAAACTCAAAAGCTTTAGTTGAAAGATAATTCAGAAAATAAGAACAACACAATTCAAATAATGTTATCTCTGAAAAGAGATGTTTTATTTATCAAAATTGCAAACCTAAACATATGCTTATCTTTAAGAAGAGATGTTTGATTTCCATTTCGGGTTACATCTTCATTTATACATGTTTTTAAGGTGTGGGGAGGATATGGAAGGTCACCAATATCAGGGGAGATTAATTGGTTTGACTTCCACAATTTACAACAATACAGAATTTGAGGAATTACTATTTTTAGAAACTTACTATTTTTAGACTGCACTACTAAAATTGAAATTTAGGACACTTATGTTGGGTTTTAGGGGTCAAACTTTATTGAGAAAAGCTCAATGACATCTCATGATGTTCCCTTCATTATTAACTTTCCAACGATTCAAACGGTGAGTCAATTGGAGCTACAGTGCAAAAGTTATGGCTCCCAGAAGTTCTGCCATCAAATGGAGTAGACCCATCACCCGAATTGTCATCTGAATTGTTGTCTGGATCACCAACTTAGCCACCCTTATCCTAATATATTTCCATTTTATGAGAAATTTATTTTTACATACTAATTATTTTTTGAATTGAATCTTGTTATAACCATAGATTAAGTGGATACCATGATTATCTCAGT
Organism: Torreya grandis; assembly: GCA_037957365.1. Taxonomy (NCBI): domain Eukaryota; kingdom Viridiplantae; phylum Streptophyta; class Pinopsida; order Cupressales; family Taxaceae; genus Torreya; species Torreya grandis. The sequence goes on along the minus strand of JARHVA010000200.1, from coordinate 1,786,802 downwards.
CAATATACTAGTGCCCACTCATCTAGTATCTCTCTTGCCTTACATAAAATGGACACTATGATTATCTCATCACTAAATAGGTGAAAACTCATATTTTCTCCCACTCCTATTATATCTCTTTTTATCTCTCCATTAGGCTCTCGCACTTTTGTGAATATTATTATTTATAGGATCTCACCCATTTTTTGATTAATTTACTCCATGCTCTCATAATTTTATGATTAATTTAATATAGTCTCTCATAATTTTATGAGTACAGTTCCATCTTCACCTCCCTCTATATGTTTCATCTTATCGCTTTATCATTAATTGTCCTACTCCCCCTTTTTGGGATAACTACATGTGACCTGAAGTCTATCCCCATTATCATGGGCATTCAAGTTATTTTCAATGGCAAGAGCATTTAGATTATGTAGGTAGCACTTGAGGGCATGTCGCCTTTATGGCCAGTTTGGCCACTATCTCCATCATATCCATTCATCCAAACTATAATTTCACTTTTTCACATTTATATCCGCAATCACATGGTTATGTTTGGGCTTCCTCATCAATCATTTAATGATGTCATAAATGTTGGCTATCAAAAGTCTTAATCTTGATTGTCTTATCATGTGTCTTGTTGGTCTTATCATTTATTTATTTTATCTTAAGATTGTCCTTTTTTTATGTATACTTTTTTATTTTTGTTTGCATTTGTCTTCTTTCCATTTGTTTGTTTTTATTTCTTTTTATTATTTTTTGAGTCAAGATTATTTTTTGTATTACACTATAGTGTGATTATGATTCTTCCATATCATGATGCACTCTATTTTCCACAATTTAAAATATTTTTAGTTCTTATGCATAAAACACAAATATTCATCATGATTATTTTATATCATTAGTGATTATAATTTTATTTTAAAGTAAAAATTAGGTTCCTCAAATATTACTTGCATGTTCATGTTGGAATTCAAATACAAGGCAAAATTAAACACAAGGAAGTTATCTAACAATCCATACAATATCCATCCATGAAATCATTTTGCCTAAAAACCTTTCCAATTCATCCTCCCTCTATTTATAGCCTATCCCCCCACCATTCCAATATTTTTCCCTCCAACCCATCATTTTCATATTTTACAACCATTTTATCCAAATTTTAGGCCACAATTAATTGAAATGATTCAAATCTTTATCAACTACTTGAAACTATAGATTTTGTAAAATCTTTATCTCAAATTGGAAAATATATATTTTTCATTTTCTGACCTGAAGCTTACCCTCGTCAAGATATATCATTCCCACATCCATTCATGTGACCCCTGAGTCTTGAAAACCATCCAAACATGTAGTATATGAGAAAAAATTATTCTTTTTCTGATCTATTCACTATTTTTTACCTAGTGGTAAATCATTTTACATAAAATTTAGTCTTGTAAGTATGATATCTATTTATAGTGCTTGGATTTATTGATGACCTTCATTATCACCACTTATCATTTTTCCTCATAAATAATTTTGAGCATTCATCCACTTTCTTACATGAACACTCGATGGGGCATCATGGGTCGCTTATTTCATTCAAATCCTTATCTTATTCTTCCATCCAAACTCTTACACCTATCGGTTGGGAATGATGAAACGATAACATCCATTATTTCTATATATAATTTTTTATTTCACCATTTCAATGACATTTTCATTCTTTGAAAATTCATTACTTCATTTGTGTCTTGTAATTACTTCTCAAAGAGGGAAAATGTAGACACTTAAAATTAGACACTTTATGTTGATTTTAGCCTTATTTGTACTAAATCCCTAATCATAGTTTATCATCCTTAGTTTCTCCTAGTCCTAATTCATCATCAATTTTCATCATAATATTCATTGTTCACTATTCATCATCACTATTCACTATTTATTATCTCCAAATTAATCCAAAGTTAATTAACTAATCTTTCACTAATTAAAAATTCCATGGATTTTATAAATTAATAATTTTTATAAATCCAAAAATTATAATTATCCTCGCATGCCCTGAAGCTCCACCTATCCCCCACCATTCCAATTAAATAATCATGTTACCCTCTATGATCTAATTTAATAATCCACCTTTAATCTCATTATCTTCCAATGATCTAATGTCCTCTAATTTAATAATCCACCTCTAATCTCATTATCTTCCATAATATAATTTACTCCAATTTAATAATCCACCTCTAATCCCATTGTCTTTCATGATCTGATTTTCTCCAATTTAATAATCCACCTCATATCCCCTTACTAATTTTATATTGTATCTTCCTCACAAATGAATTTATATTCATTTATGGGTTTGGTATGTCCTTCACTCTAATTATTAATTCAAAATTCCCATTATGAATTAAAAATTACCTTTTATTCTCAATCATTTATCTTCATCTCAAGATGGACAGTTCACATCCATTTCAAAATTTTATAAAGTAGATGTTTTTCCTCCAATTTAGACAAGCTTCTTTAGTGCAAAATTATTATGTTAAGTTCATAATGGAGTTGAATAATTTCCATCCAAGCACATCCAATCCATCCAATTTTCATATAACAAAATGTTTCCCAGTTATCCTTTACATTGGATAAGATTGAGCAACCACATCCATGAGATAAAATCAACTCAAAATCAAAATGGAAGGAGATTATAAGGTCTAAATTTGTATTTTAGTTTCTTGCATTTGTTGATCTAGCTTTAGGTGATTGAATTTAGAGTATATCGTACTTAGTTTAGTGTTTTCTTAGCATAATTTGCATCTAGATTTCACTCACACAGTAGTATAACTCATTTTTGAAAATGATTGAGTGATATTGATAGGTGTTTAGTTGGTAATTGCTAAATGGTAATGAATGAACTTTTATTTTATTTTATTTTTATACCACGCCTTTTGAAATGATCTCATGGGAAGGTTAATTAAGATGAGTATGTTGACCCATACATGTTGAAATGTTTTCAAATTTGACTATTTGTAAGGCTCAAATACTAGCATCAAATCTGGGACACTAGCATTGATGCTAGTGTTATAGTTTAGATGGTAATGTCTAGTAGGATATAAATTTATTAAAGATATGCAACTGCCAAAGTAGGATATAAATCAAGTTTTATGTAGACCGTGGGCAACAAGTGATCTATGTAATCATAATATTAGGGTTGGAAAATGGGATAAGTATTTAGACATAGCGAGATGGAGAACATGAATCTTTTAGCAATGGAAAGGTCATGAGCTGAAGTATTGAGCCATGAGTGATATTTTTCAAAGTGTACAAGAATAGTTTATCATATATAATTATATTTTAGTATCTACATTTCCCCCTTTAATTTAGTAATGCATAAGGATTAAATTACTAGTTTAAAGGAAATAAATGTGTACCTTGGCATGTAAATCACACTTTGTCTTTGCTTGAGCCCCATTTGAATTTGTTGTTTATATATTACCTAAAACCAAGAACATGTTATAGTGTGATTAGTGCATATAATGTGAAAGTGAATAATTGAAATACTTAAAGTAAAAGAGAGTAAGTAAGGAGTACACATGTGTTTCAATGAAAATATGTTTCTCTTTGGTAGTTTTCTTTGGTAGTTATGCTTCTTTGCTAAAGCATTAGATAGAGAAATTCACAACTGAACCTTAGAGGTGTGAAGAGTATAATGGAAGGGTGATCATGATCCCCAATAGGTGTAAGGGTTAGTTGTTCCAAGGCCATCTAAATCATTGAATTTCAATCACACAACTCAAGTGTATACATATTCTATCCAATCTTGCCTAGTTCAAATGGTGTAATTGTCTTAACCTATAAAATGGAATTAGTGTCAAGGTTATTAAGGGTATTGAGTCTAAAAAACACTAATAAATGGATTGAACTATTACAAACATATAAAATATCAATTATATCATCTCAATAAGGTTGGTGTATAAATGTGTATATGATCTAAATATGTATTTATGATTTGGTGCATTTGCATGGCATATGCACCTATAATATGTCTCAAACTGAAGTATCTATTAAAATATAACCTATAATCTATAAAATATGTATAATATCTATCACAAATAAAAAAAACTTTATCTCAAATCTATAAAATTGGTTCCAAGTGCATAAGATTCTATCTCAAGTGTATATCTGAATCATGTAAACTATATAAAATTATATCAATTGTGTGTGTGAACTCATGTGTCTATGACATTCCCCCACTAGTATTCCCCCTTTTTAAGATGAGTGAAACCCAGTAGTCACCTTATCTTAAAAGGATAAGATAACCAATATATATATATATATATATATATATATATATATATATATATATATATATATATCCAATCACAATAAGCCCTAAGATACATGATATGGATCATGTCAATGTTTAGAAGCAATAAGCACAAGCTCAATAAATAATCAAGCACATACACAAGATCACTCAATGTCATGAAAAATGGGTCTAAGGAGATCATAAACAAGGGGCATGTTCAAATGTTTCACACTAAAGAGAGGACATGTTCAAATTTCCACACCAAAGAAAACAACACTTGGGGCACTATGGTCAATAAACAAGAAACATATTCAAAATTTCCACAATCAAGACAAAGTATCAAAAAATAAGTACACTCAAGTAAGCCCTGTGATAAGATGAATAGGTTAAATATAAGCAACTAGTATAAGAATATCATACTAGTCCCTACATACATGTGTTAGAAGAATTTCCTATAACATAGCATATTTGGCACATTATGTAAGATTTGAGAATGAGTATAGGCATGTGTAAGAGTTACTATATAATATCAACATGATAATGTAAATTGATCATAAAATAATGTAACATTTATCAATCATGATCAATATAAGCAAATGCCCCCAACATAATGTGTCACATGGGTAGAGGAAACGTCTAACATTGGCATGTTCATATATCATGGATCTAGTGTATGATTGTATCAAACTCAAGTACCCATGAAAAATATGTGTGTATTGAAAGCAAAATAATATTGTATCTACTAACATAAAGTAAGAAATATATGCAAAAGCTAGTAAACATGTAAATGTTGAATATTTTTATATTTTTACTTTATTTCAGTGTTTTTTTTATTTTCTTGATTTTTTGATTTTTTTTTAATGTTTGAATATTTGAATTTAATTTTATAATGTTTGAAAAGGAAAAATATATCCAATTATCTCAATATGAGGACAAAAATATGTGAGGAGTGGTGAATGAATAACATTTCCAAAAGCAAATGTGCCATATGTGTGCATAGCAAAATCAAAAAATGTATAATGTTCTTTTGCGAAGATTATAATTGTTATCTTTACTTAAAAGATATTTTCCTTTGTGTATTCTTGTTATAAAATATGTTTCATCTTTATAAAATGATGTAACCTTGTATTAATGATAAAATTATATGCAACCTTTGTTTCTATCAATCATTATTCTTATTGAGTATAACCATGATTTTTTTAGTATAACATTGTATGCCCTTGGATTGTAAATAAAATGAAAAGGAAGATAACATTATTTTTAAGAAAATAAAACTCTTAATTGAATTTATCCCATGTTTTTTTATTGCATTAGTTTTATTTAGTTATTGATACTTATTTCCAAGAGAGTGAAGAAATGATACAGAACAAAAAATTGTATCTTAATAGTCTATAACCTTGATATCTGTTTGCCATCTATGTGAGAAGTGATAGTGAAAGTGTCATGATGTGAGGAAAGACTTGTAATTTTACCCTTTATAATCACATTTTAAACATTAGCCTTTTCAAGTTTCTTCTAATTTTTCATTTCTTTTGATATAAATCATGCTTTAAGCATGCTTGTTTGATTTTCATGCATTTGATTTGTCAGTTTCAATTTTTGTAACATTACCTTTAGTAATTTTTCATGTTGTGCCTTTTTTTTAATTTTGTTTTTGCATCTTGATATTTTTGTAACATTTATTTCTCTATCTTTTCCTTTTAAGTCATTTATTTCTCTAATTGTGCCTTTTGAATCTTTTCTAGTTCTAAGTCTTGCATTTACAATTATTTTTGCTCTAAATTATCATTTTGTGCCCATACTTGTTATTTTTACACTTGTGATTTAGGAGATACACTCATAAGGTTACTTGATTTATGTATCTATTATAGTATCACCACTATCAATTGTGCTTTGTATTTTCTTCTTCAAAGCCAAATAATAAATTATATGATGCATATGCATTCTATGATATGAACAATAGTATTTTGATCTCCTTAGAGAATGTAGAGTGGGTAGTTTGATCAAATTGTTTTTAAAAATTTCCCTTAGAATCTCATGTGAACTCTTATCATCTTTTTTTTATAATTTTTGAATCACTTTTTGTATATGTATTTTTTTTGTAGCTTCTTGTTAGGCATAACATTGCTAGTTGAAGACAAATACATAATTAACACTAGCATATTCTATTTATATGTGTGACATAATTTTGCAATGATGTGATATTTGAATTGAAATAATTATTTTTATTTTGTAACTCTTCTATTAACTTATTTATAATGATCATTTGATCCTTGAGGGGTTCACAAGCACAAATTGTAGGTACTTCAGATTGAATATGCATACACACACTATCTAGAAGATATGTGGGATGTGAAGGCATTTGAGGAAGGATATGTTGGTTCCATCATTTGGTACTATAGCATGGAATACCTTAACTCTTTAATTAGTGATAACATAGACCACAAAATCCAAGATAATTTATGGGTGAATAATGGGAGTGGGATGGTAGATATCACCCTCCTTAGGGTTGGAAGTAGGAAGAGGTTCCTTTTTATCCATTTTAAATTTTTCAAAGACTAATATGAGAATAGTAAAAATGAGACATATAAATTCTAACAAATAATTTGACAAAATAAGTAAATCAAAATTAAATTTAAAACCCTAGAAGGATAATATCCCTATAAGAAGATAGGGTTGCATAAGAAGACTCAAAGATCAGGTTCACCAAATGTTTAATATTTTTTGGAATTAAGGGTAGGGGAATAGCATAATAACTATGGATTAATTTATTCTAAAATTAAACCAATTAAATAATTCAGATTCATAATATTTTTTATAGTGTTGAATTATGAAAATATATTAATATATAAAAAGTATAGTGCCTAATAGTAATTTGAATGTAGCAACACAAATAAGAAATAATACTTATCATAATTAATAGTATGCAGATAGATACAAAAGATGTAGGTATAGGATGATGCTTCATAGTGATTCATCAAATTCCAAATATTTGCTTTTTTTCAACTTTGACACTACTATCAATGAGTTTATCATGTATCCAACACTTATATTAGGTATAAAATACATTTTATTTTATGAAATGACCAAATATCCTACTATTACTCCTATTACTTATTATAGATAGAAAACAATATATTTGTATAACTCAATTGTGTAAATGATTAAGTGATCTTGATAAGCGTTTGCTTGGTAATTGTTAAATGATAATGAATGACCTTTTCTTTTATATTTATATCACACATTTTGAAATGATCTCATGAGAAGGTTAATTAATAAAAATAGGTTGACCCATACATGTTGAAAGAGTTTCAAATTTAGCTATTTGTAAGGCTAAAATGCTAGCATTAGATATGGGACACTAGCATCAATGCTAGTGTCCTAGTTTGGATGGTAATGTCTAGAAGGATAGAAAGTTATTAAAGATCTATAACTATCAGAGTATGATATAAATAAATTTTCATGTGGACTATGTGCTGCAAGTGATAATGGTAATTAAAATATCAAGTTCATACTATGGGATAAGTATTTAGGCATGGTAAGCTAGTGAACATAAGGATTTTAGTAGTGGTAAGGTCATTAACTAAAGGGTTGAGCTATGGGTGATACCTTACAAGTGTAAAAGATTAATTTATCATATGTAATCATATTTGAGTATCTATAAAAGACTCTCTCAACTTTATAATTAATTTTCCATAGATGTCAAGATCTTTTTTGATTTAATATAACCTTAATTTTGTCTCAACACATAAGAAAACATCTATGATAAAAGGAAATGTGTGGGTTATTATCCTGAGTTTCCTTGAGGTTTATCAGCTACAAATCAACTATTATCATGTCTTGATGTAGTTCTAGTGCATGAGTTTCCATTACCATTAAGTGAGATAATATTCCACCTTCTTTCCCTCTAATAATGAATTCAACTATATGAACTTTCACTTAGTCCTTCTCTTATTATAAGTATGTAGAAAATAAAATCAATATAATTGATATCTAAATTTCATCCTTGAAAACATAGAATATAATCAATGTCAACTCATGATAATTCTTTTGTAAATGCCTTATGATGAGGTTTATATATAAAAACTTCTCAAAATCAAATTAGGAACTTAATGGTTAACACAAGAAAAAAGGTAAAATCTTACAAAAATTGGCCCAAACAATAGAAAAAAGGAACAAGGATGAAATGGCCTATAAATACAAAGCAACCACTTTCATATGACTCCAAAATAGGTCTAACCACATTGGGAATAGTCTAAAAATAGTTTAAAACTATAAATAATATAATAAGAGAAAGGATGAGGATCCCCAATCATAGACAAACATAAAGGAGAGAGATAACAAAAGAAAGAGAAAAGTACATGGCCATACAGAGAGGAAATGAGAAGTGAAAACACAATAAAAAATATTAAGCATTAATTTTAATGAACAATAAATATGCATAAAATCACTCTAATAACATTATGATTATAAAACTTGTACCAAAATTAGGTGTAACTATAAGAAATTGAAACTAAATTCTCAAAAATATACAAGGAAAATTCTCAGTAGAGTAATAATTATTTAGCCATTTTGAGAATTAGGTTAACCTCACATTGGTAAAAATTGTGAGAATAGAGTGATTTATAAATAACCATGTGTTCTAAATGTTTTGCCAATAATAAAATAGGCTAAAGGGTGAGAATCCTAAAATGGTATATTATATTCACTATCACAAGGGAAAGTTTTGTCAAAATAATGATTAATCATGAAGATCATCTTAAGATGACTTAAACATACACTAATAAAATTCTAAAAATAATTAATAATTAAATTAAATTTAGTGTGTTATAATATGGAAAAATACCATTAGGGTAAAATTAATTATGGATGTCAATTATCAATTATGGAGATAATATTGAGATAATTTAAATAGTATAAGTAAAATCTTAAAAAAAATAGATCCTTAAGATGACTTAAAAATTAATAGTCTAATTAAACTCACTAAAAAAATATTAATATAGTGTGTGTGTGTGCGCGCGCGCACGCGCGCACGCATGCGCGTGCGTGCGTGAGTGTGTGTGTGCATGCATGTGTGCATGTGCGTGTGCGTGCGTGCGTGTGCGTGTGCATGTGTGTGTGCGTGTGTGTGTGTGTGTGTGCGTGTGTGTGTGTGTGTGTGTGTGTGTGTGTGTGTGTGTGTGTGTGTGTGTGTGTGTGTGTGTGTGTGTGTGTGTGTGTGTGTGTGTGTGTGTGTGTGAGTGAGAGAGATAATAAAATTATGTAAAATATGTTACTAGATATCATTCTCAAGGTGCCTATTGCACATAAAGCATAAATCCACTCTAAGCACCTATATCTCTTAACATTTTTTATATATTTTTCTAATATATATATGAGGATCCCCAATCATAAACAAACACAATGGAGATAGAACAAAATAAAAAGAGAAGCACAAGGCCATAAGGAGAGGAAATGAGAAGTGAAAACATAAGAAAAATTATTAAGTATCTAATTTGAATGAACAATTAATATGCATAAAATCATGCTAAGATTATTACGATTATAAAACTTGTAGTAAAATTAGGTGTAACTATAAGAAATTGAAACTAAATTCTCAAAAATATACAAGAAAAAAATATTAGTAGAGGAAGAATTATTTATCCATTTTGAGAATTAGGTTAACCTCACATTTGTAAAAATTATGAGAATAGGGTGACTTATAAAGAACTATGCATTCTAAAAGTTTTTCTATTAATAAAAGAAGCTAAATGGTGAGAATCCTAAAATGGTGGATTATATTCACTGTCACAAGGAAAATTTTCATCAAGATAATGACTAATCATGAAGGTCATTTGAGATGACTTAAACAAACACTAATTAAAATTCTAAAAATAATTAATAATTCAAGTAAATATAGTGTGGTATAATATGGAAAAATACCATTAGAGTAAAATTAATTATGGACTCAATGACTAATTATGGATATAATCCTGAGATAATTTAAATAACATAAATAAAATATTTAAAAAATAGATTCTTAAGATGACTTAAAAATTAATAGTCTAATTAAATTCACTAAAAACTTGTTAATATAATATAATATTATATATATAATAAAATTTTATGTAAAATACATTACTATATATCATTCTCGAGGCACCTATTCCACGTATATCACAAATCCAACATAAATATCATATCTCTTAACATTTTTTTTTTTTTTTTCTAAAATATATATATTGGTTGTTATATTTGTATGTTTATGACCCATATTCCACTTTGACCTCTTTATTAAATTTATTATAAATATATAATTATTAACACAGTTATATAATAAATAATGAAAAAGTTAAGAATAATATACTTTAAATTTATATCACATGACAATTGTTGCCTCGAGAATTATATCTCGGTGCCTTTGACATGATTTTTATAAAATATGTATGTTAGTTTTAAAATATTTTGATAAACACTATAAAATAACCTAAACATAAATTAGTAAAATATGTTAACACATCAATTTAGTTTAAAGGACATTAAAAATATTATTATTGTATTTTAATATCCATCACTCTGTTTTTAAACATAATATTTATTTTTCACATAAAAACCTTATCTTATAAAATGTTTTTTATATATAATTATTGAATTACTTTGTTGCTCAATGCATTGTATAAATAAATATATTTAAAATACAAAAAAAATTATAATGTAAAATTAAATAGATTTACATATAATAAATCAACATGAAAACTTTCAAAATTTTTAAAAAATAATTAAAATCAAATAAAACAACATTTTATTATGCCAGAGGCATTTTATTGAGGATTCATCATAGATTTGTCTTACACATTGTATTTGTTGATTTGTGACTTCTAATTGGTCTATATTTGTGTTTCATATAAGATCTACACCAGATATGCCCTACTTTCTTACAGTTTTATCCTTAAATCATATAGTGTCATGTGTACACTGCAAATCACACGATCTTAGAAATAACTAGAAATGTGAGGCCCATACTGTGGACTTAATTGGCACCTCCTACTATCTTATTATCTGCCATGTTTGAATTATGTGGTGTAGAGGCCCAAATGCTTTGCTCTATTTCACTATTCAATGTAGATTCATGGTACCTTATAGACCATGGACCTACAATGCACAAATATTTACACTCTCCAATATATAACCAAGATACAAACTTTGAAATCATTATCAAAAAAAATGTGCATATTTACACTTTGAAAAAAAGTAACCAAGATACATTAATGGCAATGTAAGATAGCTTAAAATAAATTAAGATAAATTTGTTATTCAATATAGAGCATGCCTCTTGCAAAATTTGGCTCTTCTTTTTTTAGTTTCGACTTTCTTCATAGGTTTCTTGTACGTATGTATAGGAAAATATTTGATCTTTTTTAATTATATTATCTCCCTAAAAGTAAAGCTCTAAATCTAGATATAAAGCTGACGTGCTTCTCGATACATGTCTTTTTGAGTGTGCTCAAGGAATAAGAATTGTCCCTTTTCATATTTAAAGATCTAAAATACATCTAGTTAAACCAAAAACTATTATCAGAATGATAAAATCATGGCATGATGGTATGCCACTACTAGAATCAAATTAAAACTAAAAAATAAAAACCAAATTACTTTTAGATACATCATAACCATTGATCTGTAGAATACGAAATCCCAAAGTAGTAGTGTTGAGATTTCCAATAGCAATGATGCATGGACTATGCATGTTGCTTCTCTATAAAATGCTCTCAGAAACGATTCATCTTAGTAAATATGGCTTGTATATTTTATATGCATATTTATGCATTACCACATTTTATTTTTGCTAAATTGACACATAATACTAACAGGGGCCAACAACATATATTATTGTGTGTGTGTGTGTGTGTGTGTGTGTGTGTGTGTGTGTGTGTGTGTGTGTGTGTGTGTGTGTGTGTGTGTGTGTGTGTGTGTGTGTGTGTGTGTGTGTGTGTGTGTGTGTGTGTGTGTGTGTAATTGAGTTGAAATCATTATCAATACAAATGTGCAAATTTACACTTTGGAAAAAAGCAACCAAGATACATCAATGGCATTTCAAGATAGCTTAAAATAAATTAAGAGAAAAATTTTATTCAATATAAAGCATGCCTCTTGAAAAATTTGGTTCTTCTTTTTCAAGTTTTGGCTTTCTTCACAGGGTTTTGTAAGTATTTACAGGAAAATATTTAAGCATCTTTAATTATCATATCTCCCTGAAAGGAAATCTCTAAAGTTAGATATAAATTCAACAAGTTTATTAATTCCTATCTTGTTGAGTGTGCTCAGGGAAGAAGAATTGTCCCTTTTCACATGGTTAAAACAATAACTATTAATAAAATGATAAAAAGCATGGCATGATGGTATGAAACTATTAGAATTAAAAAAAAATACAAAATAGAAACAAATTACCTGTAGATACATCATATTCATTGATGTGTAGAATATGAAATCCCAAAGTAGTAGTGTTGAGATTGCCAATAGAAATGATGCATGGAGTATACATGTCGATTATTTGTAAAATGCTCTTAGAAATGATTCATCTTAGTAAGTATGGCTTATATATTTTGCATGCAGAGTTATGCATTACCACATTTTATTTTTGATAAATTACCACATAATATGAACAGGGGCCCAACAACATATATTGTGATTTTTATTTTAATTTTATTTTTATTTATGTATTTTAATAATAATAATTATTATTATTATTATTATTACTTCTTTTTTTTGGTGTGTGTGTGCGCGCACGTGTGCGTGTGTGTGTGCGCGCATGTGTGTGTGTGTGTGTACGCGCGCGCGCGTGTGTGTGTGTAGGTAATTGAGGGTTGAAATCATTATCAATAGAAATGTGCATATTTAAACTCTAAAAAAAAGTAACCAAGATAAATCAATGGCATTGTAAGATAGATTAAAATAAATTAAGAGAAAATTGTTATTCAATATAGAGCATGCCTCTTGTAAAATTTGGCTCTTTTTTTTTCGAGTTTTAGCTTTCTTCATAGGCTTCTTTTAGGTATTTACAAGAAAATATTTGAGCATCTTTTATTATCTTATCTCGCTAAAAGGAAAACTCTGAAGTAAGATATAAATTTAACATGTTTATAAATTTTTTTATTGTTTAGTGTGCTCAGAGAAGAAGAATTATCCCTTTTAATATTTGAAGATCTCGTAATACATTTGGTTATACCAACAACTATTATCAGTCTAATAAAAATCATGGTATGATGGTATGCACTGTCATAATAAAATAAAAACTATAAAATGGAAACCAAATTACCTATAGATACATCATACCCATTGATGTGCAGAATATGAAATCCTAAAGTAATAGTGTTTAGGTCATTAATAGAAATGATACATGGACTATGCACACTAATTCTCTATAAAATTCTCTCAGAAATGATTCATCTTAGTAAATATGGCTCGTATCTTTTGCATGCAAAGTTATGAATTACCACATTTTATTTTTTTTAAATTGCCACGTAATAGAAATAGGGGCCCAACAACATATATTATGATTTTGTGTGTGTGTGTGTGTAAGTAATTAATGGTTTATGGTTCCCTCACAGTTCATTAAAAACAATGAGATTACAAGAAACTTTGACTATATTGTAATAAACCTATGATATGCCAAAAATTAGAATAAATCCACAAAACCACAATAAATTGAGACCTACTAAAAGAATCCCTCAACCTAACCAATAACCAAATAGACCCAAGGAACACACCCCAACCCATAGGAAATAAATATCATATACGATATAACCCAAAATCCACCCAAGTAGATCCAATAAACCACACACCCTACCATTATCACACCTAAATACCAGTAAAAAAACCCTTGCACCCCTCCCTCACCATCTCCATTATGGGATTGAAGTGTCATGGAGGATGGTTTAGGGATACTTTACCCTTTATTCTTCCTCCTCAATACCATTGGATCCTCTCGATCATGCGAGCTCCCTGAATCTTCACCGGAAGGAGTAAAAATTTTGATTTAAGGACATCCAAAATAAACTTCCATTTTGGTTAAAACCACATTAGAAACCATTTATTGAGTCATAAGGGCCTTTTAATCAACTTTTATTAAAGTTTCTACCACTTCTCTATTAGACTCCAAATTTTGTCTAAGTCCTTTTTAGAATAACTAGCACAGAAGAAGCATAGTGCAAAAGAGTCACGATGCATAATATCATGTCATGAAATTCCATGGTGAAATAGGACCGAGTTAGAGTAAATATGCATAATAAATAAAGAACCTAAGAATGGAAGACTTAGAATACTAGAAGAATACTTGGGGAGCATGTAGGAAGTTAGAGACAGTTAGGGAGTAATTCATAGCGATGAAAGAGACTAAGTCAAGCATGAATCTAACACTGGCCCATGGTAAGATAGGTACTTGGTGATGAGGATAACATCATGAATATAACATTAAGATAAATATGATTGAGTTGCATTATACACTTGATTATGTAATCTTTGAATCACTTATCATTATGATGAATGGAACTTGTGTTGCCTAAATATTGTTGTTTTGACAATGAAAATAATGGTGTTGGTTATCTTATATGTTTTTATTCAGTTAATTAATTTTAGGTCCATAGTTAATATATATTTCTTTTTCTAAATAATCATTGAGTAATGTGTATGTATTTGATCACCCTTGTATGTTAGTAAACCCTCGTATGACAAAACCAATAGGAATTGGTCCTTTGTTTCATGCTTTGGGTGAGTACACAAGAACTTATTCTTACATGAAATACCAGTGCCCCAACACATTAGTTTTTTAGTTACTTCAGCATGTGCCTAAGGGAAGTTATTATTAAGTAGAGAAAACAATTCCAACATTTTGGTTTCGATGATGAGACCCATAGTGCTTGCCTACATGATGGTGGAAGATGCTCAAATAAATTTCACTTGAGAATATTAAGAGATGGATTACTAATATTGAGGATAATCTTTCATTGCCATTTATCAAACATAGAATCTCTACAAATTCATGGATAATCTTTCATTTCCATTGGCATTCTTTATGGAGGTACCAATTCATCTACATGCTTGGACCGTGGCCTATGATCAAGACCAATCTATAAATCATAGATGGAAGATAGGTTTGACACTAGAGTGTCAAACGGATCTAGCATAGTTATGAAAATGCCTTATATGTGTGATGTTTATGTTTCATGGCACAAGGTGTTTAATACTTACATCTTAGAGTATGTAAATTTGAATTATTCTTGTCCATAGGAAGCTCACTTCCACTTTCTTTGAGAACTATATGTTCAATATATCAGACACTTTATGTTAGAGGTGAAGAAACACTTTATCCATTTTGGACTTGAGTCTTTTCCCATGGAATTTTAAACTCTTTCTTGTATGAGTAACATGATTGGTGGTAGAATGAAGGGGTAATTATCAAGTAGAATTATTGGTTTGGTATTGTAGATAGTCAGCAAAAAATGTGGAAACATAAATATGACAAAGCTCGATGAAAGATAATGGGTAGAAGTGATCTAGAAAGGGGAAAAGAGGACTCAAAAGGTGTTGTAAGGGTCTGTAGGGAAGTATAAGAGGATAATGAAGACTCCTCAACCATTGGATTAAAACCAATGCCAGTTCTCGTAT
Source organism: Torreya grandis (assembly GCA_037957365.1). NCBI lineage: Eukaryota > Viridiplantae > Streptophyta > Pinopsida > Cupressales > Taxaceae > Torreya > Torreya grandis. The sequence goes on along the minus strand of JARHVA010000200.1, from coordinate 1,770,901 downwards.
ATGTAAGAGAAGCAAGCCAGGAAATGGTGACTGAAGAGCTTGAGTTGGACAAACCCAGTTCCCCACCCATAGTGTGAGCTCATGTTTTTAATTTAGATGATATAATTATACATAACTAGGACACAAAGAATATAGAGTCAAAAACTAAACATGTGATAGAAACCTTAGTAGAACATATTTTGGATATTGATTTATTGGCTATTTATTTTCCTTTGAAAAGTAGTTCTATGGCCCAACTTGGAATGCCTAGTAGAAACAACATAAATAGTGGGAAAATTATTGGCCCAACTATATATACTCAACTTTCCTTAGTTCCTAATGTCTTGGGTGCTTTTATTATTATGGGAGGCATGGGAGGAGGATTTGTTGGTGGTTCAACCAAGGGACTTAGAGGATGTGCAAGAGGTAGTAGTGGACTTCCCCCCAAGGAATAAAAGGGATCAAAAATGTTACTCAATAGCCACCATTTTAATCACCCCATATACCCACTATTTACTATGAAATTATGTTCCAGTTGCCTAAGTATCACATTATGGAGAATGTCATAGAGCATGTTCACAAGTGTGAACTTATCTAGTGAGCATGCAACATAACTTATTCTGAATAGAAAGTGACCTAGTTTGTAACCACCCTTTTAGACCATGCATATAAGTGGTACTAGAAGTATAATCCTCATCAATATGTAGTAGATTATGATCAACTTATGAAAACATTCCTCTAGGAATTTGGCATCCCAAAGTTTGAGCAATAGTGTAAAACTACACTAAAGGTATCAAGAAGGAACTCACTTAGAGCATGAGTGAGTATGATGCATATTTAAAAACACTTATCTTTAAACTCTCATTTTATATAAATTTTTTTCAACACTCCCAATGGTTCTTGGGAGGTTTTTTTCCCCCTTCAGTTGAACCTTGTCTTAAAAAACTTTAACCAACCCGTGTGAGGCCTTAGAAGTTATCATTCGCACCAAAGTTGTTAGCAGTATTGATACACAGATCAATTCCTTCCTAGAGGCTTAGATCACTAAAATGGCATATAAAGTATAAAATATTACTACACATAATTCTCATAACACTTGTAGTGGCTTATGGTGTGTCAATTATGAGTATAGAGGCCATAACTAAAATAATTATCCTCATAAGAACATACATGCCATGTTGAAGTAATCTAATGAGATCTTCCAAGAAGAGCATGAAATCCAAGATTATTCTCTGATATAATAAACCATTAATTCAAATTTATTAACCTATTATAATATATGTGATGCATACACTCATGATACCAATGACTGTCATCTCATTAGTGAAATTCATAAGGTGCACATGTGTGGTATGCATCAAAACTATGTTGTAAATAATCAAGAAAATGAAGGTGGTTATCATGGGAAAGGTCAGGGTTGAATACATGGAGGTGGACACTTTACACCATGAAATTATTATAAGTATAATTTCCCTGAGCACTACCAATGTGATTGTGTGGTCTATCCTAGTGTGTTTTTTGTAAAAACATGCACCTTATAGAAGAATGCCCTGACTTGTACATTGATATTATAAAGGAATGAAATGAGAAGGGTACTAATATGATACATATTTAAAAACCATAATGGATACCTTACCCTATCACATTGAGGGGTCTGAAATTTAATATTACAATGTGAAGTGGTAGTCAATCCTAGTCTATGTTTAATACACCTATTGAGAAAGTAAAACATGAAGAGCCATGTGTTACTCAATATATTGATGCTTAATAGTAAAAGGAGGTGCTCCATGACACTATGAACTTGGTAATATAATTATATGGAGATATCCAATTCCTTAAGGATCATGATGCTACTTAATGTATTGATATGTAGAGAGCTACAAACATTTATGACACAATGTAGGATGAGGACATTTTACTATTATTTCACAACTAGATTGGGCATCATATCCCAAGGCCTACTAAATATCATCATTTAAACCATGTATTATGGTAAGATAATCCCATATATCCATCCCCAAAGAGGACAAGGAGATATTGGTTAATGTCACCATAGATGGATGGGTTGTCCACGATATCTTAGTTGACATTGGTGTTGAATTCAATGTTCCCAAAAAGGATGCTTGTGGGAAAATGGCCAACCTAATTTTTCAACCTTTTCCCCATGTGTTATTTATGACTAACAAGATTCATGTTTTTCCCATTGATGTACTTAAATATGACACCATAGATATCCTACATGTCACATTCAAAGCTGACTTAGAAGTCATATAGTTAGTCAAGGATGATGACTTCCTAACTTTATTCTATCATCTATGGTGTTACACCAATAATATTTATTTGATATTTAAGAGTAGTATATAAAATTTTAAAATGATGAGCAGTGCATTGTAGTTACATTGGACCATGCTCATGGGCCTCCCTATGTTGAACTAGTCAATGTTGATGAGGACATCAACCACATTTATAATGTATCAACTCAAGGAAATGAATGCCATAAACTTACCCCTAATGGTATTTTATGATGGATGGATGCATAATTTATATCTAACACCAGTAGTAATGCCTATGACTATTGGGCTTAGGGTGACTATGTTCTTATAAGGAGAATATGTGGCACTATAGGTATTCACAATGATACTTAGCATAAGTATCACAAATGCCATAAATATTTTTGTCTCCTTTATGAACAAATCATGGTTGCACCAACTACAAGGCTCATTGAAAATTTGAGGTTCCATGGTCAAATAGAGGTCCATAAATTTTTACAGTAGTTGGAATCCTTTTAAAATTTTGATGTTGATCGTGCAAAATCAATTATTCATATTTTTTATGGCACAACTGCTCGATAGTGGAAAACTCATCAAGAGCATTTGCTTACTTTGTACCATCATTTTCACCATGATAATTGTATACATAGCACTATTAGTTGTAGCGGTATTTGATCTCTATAACCTCATTTTTAAGCTTGTGATATAATGTGGATAATATATGAAACCTTCTTGCTTGAGTACCTTTAGGTTCATGCATTTTATGGTACTCTCTACACTTAGGCTAGAGCGTGGTATGTACATAAATAAAACCATCTAGATATAATATTGACATTTATTTAAGAGTAATATGATTGTGGTGCTCTCATATTCATCCCCTTAGATGGATTTATGCCTTACACTACAAGCCATGCATCAATCTATCATAGGTACTCTACCCTAGTTGAATATCGAATTCAAAGCATACATGGCACATGGGAGGAAGGCTTGACTATTTTTCATGAACCTAATGATCAGGAATCCTCTCCACCTCCTAAAACTATACTAAACCATGCCCTAAGATAAAAATACTCAAGGGTAAGTAGAAGACCATGTTTTAAGTTGATGAATGTGTTGAAATCAATCTACCTAACCTATCAACTGATAATTTAGCTATACATACTAAGTATGGTGCTCAAAATGTTCACAAAACCATTTATGATGAATAAAACCCATACATGGAGCCACTCCAAACCATTCAATGTAATATTATCATTGAAGAAGCACCCAATATGGCTTTGGTTGAAAATTACTAGTCTGAGACCGAGATCACTAAGGTATTTGAAATATTAAATGAGTATCAAGATGTCTTACTATGGAACTATATTGAGATGAATGGTGTGCATTTTTATTTAGGTAAAATGCACATAAATATGGTAGAAGGTGTTTGGCTAGTCAAAAAGAAGCATTACCATATAAATCCTAATTTGCATGCTCGAGTCTAAGAAGAGATCGATAGCATGTTGCATGTGGGAGTCATTAATCCTATCAATGAGTGGGTGAGTCTTATGGTTATAAGTATCAATAAATATGGCCACATATGGATTTATGTCAGTTATAGAGTACTTAATGTTGTTTGTGTTACTGAACTCTTCTTTACACCTTTTACTAAAGAGATCCTCAAATGCATACTTGGATGTGAAATTTATACATTTATGGATGGCTTCTCTAGATATCATCAAGACTAGATCACAAAATAAGATAATCCCATTATGACATTTACAACTGAGTGGGGATATTATGCTTATAATGTCATGTCATTCAGATCAAAGAATGCCCCTACTGTATTCTCCTAGATCATAGTTGAAGCTTTCTAGGACTTTATCCATAAGTTCATTTAAGTCTATCTTGATGACTATAAAATATATGGCTTAGTATGGGACCATTGTTCAAATCTCCAGGTCATGCTTGAGCAATGTTGAAATATTTAAATTTCTTTATATTTGAAGAAATGCCTTTTTGTTACCCCATTCAACATTCTCCTCGGTCATGACATATGTTGAGATGGACTTTTAATAGGCCTATCCAAAATCATTATCATCCTTAAACTTGTAGAACCAACCACCTAATGAGAGGTTTATACGTTCTTAGGGTGTACTGGATATTATAGAAATTTTATTCATGGGTATGCTAGGATTGTCACACCTCTAGAGGAGTTATTGAAATAAAATGGTCATTTCATATGGATGATTACTTACCAATAATTTGAACTAAAGGATAATCTTATCACCGTACCCATTTTCTAGTTTATAGACTAGATGATTCCTTTCCACATCCATGTTGATGCTTATAACATAGAATTTAGTGATATACTTTATCAACTTAGTAAGGGTAACTTGGATCACCCTATATACTTTGTAATTAGAAAGCATACTCTAGTTAAATGGTACTATACAACTACCAAGCATGAAGCATTGTCTGTGGTCTATGCTCTCCAAAAGTTTCATCAGTACCTGCTAGAAACTCCATTTGTATTCTTCACGGACTATGAGGCACTCAAGTACTTAGTAAACAAACCAATATTACATGGGCACATTTGTTAATGGATTATGATGTTACAAGAATTCCAATTTTAGTAATGGTCAAGCCTAGTAAGGATAATTGCATTCTAAACCATCTTTCACATATTGAATCTAGTGAACCAATGCACTCCATAGAAGACAATTTGCCTAACATGAAATTTTTCCACATCTCACATGTTTTTAAGGAATTAGAAGAGATCACCACCTTTTTAAATACTATATCAACACCACCTCGCCTCAACACTCTAGAAAATAAGTAACTATTTGTTCAAGCCACTCCATTCTAGCTTATAGGGGAGACCTTTATAAGCTTGGCTAGGATGAAGTGTTATGATGTTACATTATGAAATAAGAGTGCATTGAGGTACTCTAAAAATTCTATGAAGGTGTCATTAGAAGACACTATGCTAGTGAATCTATCACATGAAGTGTCATGTTAGTTATATTATGGTGGCTTACCTTATTTAAGGATGATAATATTTATGCACATTAGTGTGATATTTTCCAGTGCATGGGAAATCCAAATAGGAGGGATGAGATGCCCCTTCATCTTATATTATCTCATGAACTTTTTGAAAAATGGGACATTGAATTTGATTGGCCCCATCAACCTAATAGGGAGGCATATTACTACATGTCATATTATCACTACTACTAACTACCTAATTCATTAGGTCGAAGTGACACCAACACCATATTCCTTTGGGAGAATATCATTAATAGGTTTATATATCCATTGAGTTTCACTAGTGACTAAGGTACCCACTTCTTCAATGATATTATCCATGTCTTATTAGTAGAGTTTATGATTACTCATTATAAGACCACATCGTATAGTCCCCAGGCCAATGGTATAATAGAGGAATTTAATAAGATCTTGGGCATTACATTGACCAAGATATGTAATATTGGATGCACTAATTGGGAAGATTGAGTGTCTACATTATTATGGGTTTATCAAACCACTTACAATAATTTAAACAAGAGCACACCATTCCATCTTATGTTTAGTAGTGAATTAGTTTTTATAGTAGAATTCCTTGTTTCTTGTTTTCACTTTATGTATGTGGGATGACTAGATGATGATGTATCTTTGAAATCATGCCTCAATGCTTTATTTTAATTGGATGAAACTAGATTTATTGCACACTGGAGTTAAGGAGTGGAGAAATGAAAATAGAAAGCATGGCATGATCACCATCTAAAGAATGTGAATTTTAATCCTAACATGTAAGTCTTAGTATATGACTCCAAGTTCTGTGCCACTCTAGAAATATTTGTGTACATTGGGATGGCCCCTTCATTATACATAGTATCCATCCCACTTGTGCATCTAGGTTAAAGTGGTTAGATGGCCAATTCCTTCCTATTCATTTTAATGGTAGTCAGTTGAGATGATACTTCTCTAAATAATCTTTCCTTTTTGTACTAATAAGGTATATGCCATTACATTAGTTTAGGATTTCCTTTGTTTTCAATAAATCACGGCACTATGTGCACACCCTTGAGTATTTTTAGAGTTAACACATAGATTTTTTACTTGTTTATATTCTCATGGAGGACCATGAACAAATTTTAGTGTGGGGTAGGGGTGTTACATCTATGTAGTGCTAGGATATGGTCTATATGAATTCACACGGAAGCAAAGGCATGTAATTAGAAGTGCATAAGGATAAAAGGGTATGTAGGATGTGGTGAATAATTAGTTGAGGTAAATAATTATTTCTGCCCTTGGAATGGAAAACATTCAAATTATTTAGAGTTGTCATGTACTTCAAGAAAAGTGCAAGAAGGGACATGCAATTAATACAAAGAGAATAGTGGTAATGGAAAGTGTGCCAAAATAGCATCGTGGAAATACTATTATTCATATTTATTGTGCAAAGTTATGGTTGAGAAGGAGGGGTAGTAAATCTAAGTTTCCCTTCAAGCCTATAAAAAGATAAATAGGGGTCATTTCACTTTTTACTATTACTCTGATTGTGAACTTACAGAGTTGTAGGAGCAAATTTGAGTTATTACAGAATAATTTCTTTCAATTCTAAGGTTCTTGAGGAGTGCAGAGTGATGGATTCAAGTTATTTTCATGTCTTGCAATGTATATTAGTTGAGAGGAATAGACATGGCCAAGATAATTGTAAATATGTGTAGAATTTATAGAGGTTGACATCCACCATTGTAGGGCATTGAATCAAAAAAGTTAAAGTAGTTACACAAGGAAACACATATTAATTTGGGAACATTGGACAATCATGCCTCAACCTTCAAGATCCAAAAAGGGTGATGAAGACAAATAAAAAGGCTCAAGAAATGAACCATTGCCTATGATTTTAGAGGAAAAAGAGTTGAGTGTGGGTAGAGAGATGGTATCGATCAGCGAATAACCACCTGAAGAATTTGGAGTACATGCAAGAGACATAGAGACATAAATGGTGTACCAGGCAAAAAAGAAAGTTTTTTTTCCCCCTCCACCACCTTTAATGATTGAATAGATGTAGTAACTAGAGGTAGCACTACATGCTAAAAATAGGTGTCTAACATGCCAACCTACAATGTATTTGATTAAAACCAATTTTATTATGGGAATGAAGTAAAGTTATAGCATGACTATAGGGTAAAGTGCCAGAACACCAAGAGTGAGTTAGTTTATTACCTAAAAAATTTCAATGCTTTGGATATTAGTGGCCTTCTCCAACTTTTCAATCTTCTATACTTTTTAAATCTAATTGAAGCAGTGAAGTTCTTGATATTACAAGTGTACAAGGATTATATCTATTTTTTTGGGCACCAGATGAGGATTATGGAAAAATGAATTAGAAAATTCATAAGATTATAATACTTGTGTGTGGAATTTGCATATGAATTATTATACCAAGATGAGATAAACAATATAGTCATGGTCCTTGAGTACCAAAAAGCAAGGTCATGCCATGCACATCCTAAGTCTTCAAGATCCCACCCTCATAGTGGTTTTATGGATCATAATGACAAAGGTTAGAGGTGGAAATAGGTGGATATAGCCTACCAATACATTATAAAAAAATTTACTAAGGGGATAAATTATAATTGGGTGGAGTAATTCACTACCAAAATCATAAAAGATGCTAAAAAACCCCAGTGAGTACCCAATGATAGGTTTGTATGGTGTGCATTTCTATTATTGATGGTGTTCAATGAGATTGGTGTACCCAACCTATGGAGAGATAAAATGGACATACCCGCTTGAAAATAAATCCCTTGTGGAGTGGTATAAGGCATTCACCTACCCTGTCCCAATCACTCCATCCCATAAAATCAAGAGAAATTATGGTATAATGGGATAAAATAAGACTTTGGGAATGAGTGGTATGTTCCAAATGACTTACCTACATAAGTTGGAGACTATGAAATTTGTTTTGTTAAACAACATTTATCCCTCATGTGCATTTGGATGGATCCCTCTAGAGATTTATCTACATGGATTAAGTTTCAATATGCTTTCATGGTATGATACTTCATGAATGTCATTAATCAGATATACGATGCATAACCTATGAATATTACTACAAAATAGATTGATTCAGAGACTCACGCCCTATACCATCTATATGTATATCCCAAGAATAAATTATATAGGTAAAGGATGGATTTGAATATAACCAACATAAAATTTCAACAAACTTTGGTGGGAAATTCCATTTATTCTTTATTTGATATGTTAAAACCTAAGAAGAAATCTTCAAGGAGTGTGGAGCATGAAAGAGAGAGAGACTCCCTCCAAAACTAACATAAGAAAATAAGAATTTCCTTGGGCATGATTATAGTACAAACACTTATGAAAAACCTTCAAAAAGTTAAAAGACTACCCAGGTACCACTGAAGAAAGATCCACTAGCTAGTCACCATGAAGGCTCAGATCCAGCAACACCGACTATTCCTTTGGAATAGGAGAAAATGGAACCTAAGGACAGTGACAAAGAAACATAAGTAGAGATTCTAGAAGGGACACCAAAAAGAGTGATTATTGAAGAAAGGAAAGTCACTCCTAAATCTAAAAATCCACCTTCACTAGCATGATAAGAAGAGACCACCCTCAAGGAGGCATAGAAGGAGATTGAAGATATATTTGGTGAAGAGAGGGATGGTTCTAAAATGGATTTTGGATTGAGTGGACTTGACATTAGGGTTATATACAAAGAGTAAAACATATAGGTTGAGGTACTTTAGTGATATCCCTTGAAAGGGAAGGAGTCATTTGACAACTTTGTTTTGAGAATAGAAAAGCCTAATGTAACCACAAACCTTCATGCCCAGTATTAGAAGGGAATACCTAATAAGTTGTATATGTATTCTCATTTTACATACGAGGATGCATCTGACCAGACCCAATGATAAATTCCATTCTTCCTTGATATGTATAACAAATAATGTCAATTTGAGATGCCCTCTGATAGTCTTGTATGGGATCTGTAAGATGAAAATTTGAGAAATTGAATTTTGATTATGCAAATTCTATCAAAAATGCCCAAATATATAACCTACTATTAAAATCAAGAACCATTAGACTAAAATGAAATATAATGAATCATTCAACACAAAATCATAATCTAAATGTAAATGTTCCCAATCAAGATTAAAACAAAAATAAGAGTTAATACTATAGATGGAGATTGGATTTCTTACAAGTAGACTCATATTTTTGGCATGATGTTAGCTTGATCTTCGATTGCATGGATTCATGAATAGATTGATAAAAAGATGATTTGATGTAGGATGGATTTTTTGCACACTCCTTCATTAGTTGGAATGGAGGGAGATGATGTGTTTAAATAAGACATGGAGGGAAGATCAATGGCCAATATTCAAAGTTTGGATGAAGAGGATCAATGGTAGAGGATTATCCAAGGAATTAAAAATTCATTGAAAGCCTCTAGAATAGAGGCTTCTAGAGAGGAAGGGCTAAGATAGATAGGATTATAGAATTTGATAATTCTAGAATCCATTATGGAGTATAAATAAGATTATTAAATGATTAGATGGGTGATTAGATAGGTGATTAGGGACTAGGGATGTAAGAGAACCTAAGAATAGGATAGGTAGGTAGGATCAGAATTTAAAATTATAATATAATGGATAAGTGGGATTAGTTAGTGGATAATAGGGAATTAGGTGAATTGATTAATTTTTGGGGTAATAATAAGGTTGGTGGATGAATAATAATGAAGGTGGGTATTGTATAAATGACTATAAGGGGTGATATTAGGATGAAATTAGAAGAGATAAGAAAAATTAGTGTCGACTAATAGTAATATTAGTGATGATAAATGAAGCAAGAAAATTTAGAAGTATATATTTTTATCCTCTTCAAAAAGGCATTCTAAGTGCATGAAGTGGAAGTAGTAAGGGTCTTTCAAATAAAAACCATTTCATGGATGCATGATAGTGGACACATGATGTTTTTGGGAATGATGCCCCTTGTCGAGGGGACATGTAGGGAAGAATGAGATAGATGGCCACTAAAAATAGGAAATGAGGGATAGGATGTGATGAATAGTTAAGGGGATGGGATGAAATATGTTGGATAGAGGATGATGAGGAGATTGACATTAGTAGTGAGCTAAAATGTGTTGATGTCTATAGAAAATACCTATGCACAAGGAGGGTAAATTACTATGTCACAGTTGTTGACACATCCCAAGGGGGAATCAACAATAACATGATAATAAATAAGATTAAAAGGCCACAAGATTTTGACATCCCAAACAAGGATGCATGAAAATGAGAGTTGGAGGCTAGGATAGATAATTATTTGATAAGATTAATGATGAGTGTAGCTCAAATCAAAAGTTAATAGATATGATGAAGGAGATGACATAGAATAAATGATATGATCAAGTGACCTGAAGATAAAGGGGAAGAATTAGACTATAATACATTGACTCAATGAGCCATAATGTGATTAATAGTGATGATTCCCCTAACAAGGACACATGCAAGGGAGCAAGAGATGATAATAGAATTATGGTCTTGGTCATGCCCCAATTGAGGGAGGAAGCCATAAACTTTAAATGGTGAGTTGATAAATCAATTATAATGAATGATTGATGTAAGAAAAGATGGATGTGATTTATAGGGCCTAATCATCATGCGTGGATGATTGAAAAAAATATTAGGGAGATGATTGTGGCGATGGTGATTGATAAATATACTAATTGATGAATTATTTATTTTATATCTCAAATACTTTATTGATCCAATATGTGAAGAAGGAAAAGAAATATGTGATGATGAATGATGTGGAAAGATGTGAGAGTGGTTGAGATGACCTTAGACATGTTATGTGACTAATAATTACCTACATATTCTAAAAAATACCTCGGGCAAATGTAGTTTAGACTAGATGATAAATGACAAGATAGACTAGAGGAGGGGGATGACAATGACTACTAGACATGTTAGTTTTTAGATAGAGGATATGACTCAGAGGTTAGACATGAAGTTAGAGGACTAGGAGAAATGATGTGTGTAGTCCTTTATCAAGCCATCATTGATGTAATAAGGCTCGTCATAGTCTAAGTAATTTTATGTAAATGTAACACTAAGAATTATGCCATGTGATATAAGTATGATCAAAAGGAGATTGTGCCAAAGTGCATAAGGATAAAAGGGAAAAATAGAAAACCATACATCATCAAGGGCATTTAAAAGCATCATTATGGCCTTTTGGTGTCATCACAACATCTTCAATCATTGTTTAAAAAAATAAATGGCATAGACAAATAAATAAACCATAATACAATCAAATATATACATGATAAAAGCCATACAAATAAATCAAATAACAAAGAATAGACAAGTAAAACACACAAGTATCTAAATACAATGTCATTATGTATTGTCTAATTATTTTGATGAGAGTTGACAAGATGATTGATCATGTTATGAATTAGACTAAGTTGGCCATGATGATGTGAATGTGGATAAAGGACATTGATTTGTGTCAAGATCCTATTCCTCAATAAGAGTATATATGATTACCTCTTGTATTAGCAACTAAACATGGAATTTAACCAGAATGATAAGTAACTAGAAATATGAAACAACATAAGATATGAGAGACAATACATAATTGTATTAATAATCACTCAGAAGAAAATACAATAAAGAAGATGCCACTTCTTCTTCCACCTCTAAGGCTTGCCACACCTCAAGGACTTCTTCCCTCTCTCTCTTACGGTCCCAACACACAACTCAAATATAGATTTGTTGTTCACCTCCACTAGTCAGTAACAACTCTTCCAGTACACCAAGTACACAACCATACTCCAAGTAGATCTCCCTTTCCTTGTTGCCACCTGCAAATCAATAGACCTTACTTACCATTTAGATGTCTCTACACCCTGAAGAACCCTTGTCCTTGCCTCACCAAGTCCTTATGATTCTTCAACCAGTACCCCAGTGGATCTCCTAGTAGAACTTGCACAACCTGCAACTCTCCCTGATCATACACACTCAACACCCCTTTGGAACTAGGAGGAGTTACTCTAGCTCTCTCTTCAAGCTCAATGGCTTTCTAGCACACTTTTACAATACAGCCTATGAGTCTATTATATAGATCTCATGCATATAATAATTAGACTTTATTAATTACAATAATTAGACACGCAACTCAAGACTATAATTAGCCTTTACATGCAAAATCTTTGTACAATGAACTAACTGTCCATGCAACGAACAGTTCTAGAACTGCCACAGGTGACCAACATTGGTCCCTATCTGCTTGGAGGTGACCGACGTCTGCTGATCACCTACCGATGTCAATTGTCTTTCAGTTCACACCTGCCAATGTCAGTTGATCTCTGCACTGTACTCTGTCGATGCCGGTCTCCCTAGAACTCAACAACCTCCTCCATGTTTGCAACAGTTGAAGCTTTTAGCTCCACAACTTAACAATCTCCCACTTGGAGATAAATAGCTACAACTATACCTGTACCTATACACTATCTAATTCATTTCCTAGCTTGTATCCCTCTTCAAGCTCCATCTTGAAGACCACCCACCACACATCCTGTGATGCCTTTCTTGTCATCCAAGTAACCTGCCACATCCGAACCTACATATCCATGTAGTGAAGTCCTTGACCCTGCATAACATGTTAACCTGCTGCTAGTCCCTCTCAAATACCTGAGAATCCACCTTCCCCGAATTGGCTCCAAACTCTCTGACAACTCCCACTACTTGGGAAAACTCAGGTCTACACCAGACCTTATGTGATTTTGAACCCTGTTCTAAGCTCAGCTTGAACTGTCCAGCCCTTGGTGTGCTTTTTGATTTTGCATCTTGCATATTGAACCCCGCCAACACCGTCTTCACATCAGCTCCCACTGGAGACCAAAAAATATCCATGTCTCTCATGCCAAAGAATTTCACTGCTCCCAAATTCTTCTTAACATACCTCTGAACTAACCTTACCCTTAGCTCAGCAAATCCCTGCATGTACAAACTTGCTACAAGCATACCATCCACATACACTAACAGGATAATGTCATGACTCATCATCCACCTAGTAAGATAAATACAATAGTTACACTGACATTGACTAAAGTCCTACTTTGTCATCCACCTGTCAAACCTGTACCACTGTCCTACAGCTTCCTTAAGACCTTATACCCTAGCCTTTTGTCTCACGTATTCATCCACTCTCTTCTTTAACTTGGGAATCCATTCATCTTTCAGTGCTTTCTTCCAGCTGACAACTCCACCAACAAACTCCTATTTGGTTCTTCTCCAAGGACTCACACCCCTCATCCATGCCAAGCTCCCACTATTTTTGGATTCTACCTGCATTACCTCTTCACATCTTCCTAGTTCTCAACCATTAGTAAGCAACTAGTAAGAAGGTGAACAATGAATATGAGGTCCACTTACCCTTTCAGTCCTCCATATGGGCGTTTGAGACTCCTTGATAGCTTGTTATCTGCCCAACATCCATTCCAGTGACCGATCTCGGTTATCTCCCAATCTGCACCTGACCGACATTGGTTCCCTACGATTAACCCTATCTATCGACGTCAGTTTCTTGACCAACACTGGTGTATCATCTACCGATGTCAGTCACTATATGACCGATGTCGATTCCTACTGCCTGACATCACTGACTCTGCTGATCTGCACATGACTGACGTTGGTGCATGTCTATTCAACGTTGGTTCCTCTTGACCGATGCCGGTACCTGTGTTCACCTGTGAGTGATGACTTTTTACCCATGAGCTCCTTTTGGATCAAAACCCTGTTTAAATCAGTACAGCCCTGCTCAAAATAATTCAGTTCCCTCAGCTGATCTCTGTCCATCATCTCCTCCATGAACACCAAGGCTTTCCAGTTCTTAAGTTTATCAAAGATATATGTCTTCCACTTAAGAACATGCATTCCCATCCTACATATATAACCAAGCCTACAAAGCCACATCTCTCCAACAGAAGGTGAATTAGTAATATATGTAGATAGATAAAGGATACCTACTTTCTTACCACTGTCTAATTCAAGTGCATCCGCTGTGAGAGTTACTGTGCATCTCTCATCACCCAACTTTCCTAAATAAATTAGACTCATCTCCAAGACTAGGACCTGCATGACCTCCTTTAACACCCGTGTGTTATCTATCTGCAATTTCAGCTTCACTTCCCCTTTGCCAATAATCTGACAAGGCTCACCAACCACTAAATAAATCTCTCCAAAGTCTCCATGGACATACTCTTGAAAAGATGCTCTATTTGGGGTTGCATGGAAAGAGGCAAAAGAATCTGTAAACCAAGATTCTACTTTATCTAGAGCAACCTGTGAAACAACACCTGTAACATCTGCTTCTACATGTTGATCTTCTACTGACCAATAATCTTCCTTTACCTGCTCTTTCTTTCCATCAATCAGACCATTCGTGTTATTCAGTTTCTCCATTCGTAGCTTACTTTCTTCTACCATTTCTATACTCCCACTCAATCAGAAACCCCTGTGAGTAACCTGTAATCAACAAACACTAACTAGATCTGAACCACCTATTAGTCAACCCAACCAAAAGCTCTGATACCACTTGTCAGGCACCTAAAACAATAAACATGCTCTGATACCAACTTGTTAGAATCCTACTCCTCAATAAGAGTATATATGATTACCTCTTGTATTAGCAACTAAACATGGAATTTAACCAGAATGATAAGTAACTAGAAATATGAAACAACACAGGATATGAGAGACAATACACAATTGTATTAATAATCACTCAGAAGAAAATACAATAAAGAAGATGCCACTTCTTCTTCCACCTCTAAGGCTTGCCACACCTCAAGGACTTCTTCCCTCTCTCTCTTACGGTCCCAACACACAACTCAAATATAGAGTTGTTGTTCACCTCCACCAGTCAGTAACAACTCTGCCAGTACACCAAGTACACAACCGTACTCCAAGTAGATCTCCCTTTCCTTGCTGCCACCTGCAAATCAATAGACCTTACTTACCATGTAGATGTCTCTACACCCTGAAGAAACCTTGTCCTTGCCTCACCAAGTCCTTATGATTCTTCAACCAGTACCCTAGTGGATCTCCTAGTAGAACTTGCACAACCTGCAACTCTCCTTGATCATACACACTCAGCACCCCTTTGGAACTAGGAGGAGCTACTCTAGCTCTCTCTTCAAGCTCAATGGCTTTCTAGCACACTTTTACAATACAGCCTATGAGTCTATTATATAGATCTCATGCATATAATAATTAGACTTTCTTAATTACAATAATTAGACATGCAACTCAAGACTATAATTAGCCTTTACATGCAAACTCTCGATTAAACAAACTAACTATTACATGCAAACTCTCGGTTCAACAAACTAACTGTTTGTGCAACGAATAGTTCTAGAACTGCCACAGGCGACCGACATCGATCCCTGTCTGCCTAGAGGTGACCGATGTCGACCGATCACCTACCAATGTGGATTGTCTTTCAGTTCACACCTGCTGATGTCGGTTGATCTCTACACTATACTCTGTCGATGTCGGTCTCCCTAAAACTCAGCAACCTCCTCCATGTTTGCAACAGTTGAAGCTTTTAGCTCCACAACCTAACAATTTAGATAGGGTGTGGACTTTGATTAGACTAGTGACTATGATATTTTAGGATAAGGATGTAGAAGATATAAGGTAAGATGACTAGGATGGTTTTAGATTTTATGATTTTTAGGTTTTCTAGAATGTTTCAATTTTTAGGGATTTTAGGAATATGTATGTACACTATACAAATAGGGTTACTAGAAAATGGAATACCAAGCCTAGAAGCCAAGATAAGGATGGATGGAATAATGTAAAGGATGACAAAATAATGAGGGTGGTGTTTAAAAAGGGATGAGGACCAAGGAAGAATGGACCAAGGATTGTCAATTACCACATTGTGAAGGAATCAAATATATAGTTTCCTGAGTGTCAAGTGGAGGATATGCCAAGATGATTTCAGAACATTTCTCAAGACATCTTCCACTCCCTTAAAAAGGTTAATATAATAGGATATACAATATAATAGCATATGATTGTTAAGAGCAATAGGTTAGAGATATGAGAGACAATTGGATGACATGGATGGGATTAATAAGGCATATTATGTGGATGGATTTGCCCTCAAGTGTTGAGGTAAAATGTGGATATTAGATTATTTTACCTTGATGCCAAAAAAAAAATTCATCGTCATACTTGCCCAATATGCCAAAATATTAGTTTTCACCATTGGATGAATTATTTTTATTTTGTTTTTTTTTTTTTTTTTTTTTTTTAGTTTTTTGACTTTTTGAATTTTTTTATTTTTTGACTTTTGGCATATTAATTTATTAGAGTGGGAAAGATGCAGGATGTAGATATTTTCATGATCCTTAGCCAACACCCATTCTAGAGATATGTGATGCTAGGATCATGTTATCAATTTTGGATGTATTAATGTTTGTGTGACCTTTGTTGATTCCTAATTGAGACCTCTCTAAAAATCTAGACCAGGTGTCTTCATCACCCTTATGAGAGACAACACTACCTAGAAAGGTAATGTGAGGTATGGATTGGATTAGATCTTGATTTTGATGGGGATGTAGTGGACTTAATTAGTTGATAGGATCATGATGGGGAGGTGTGATGGGTGATTGGGAATTAGGAGTAGCATTCATGAATATTATTGAAGATATTAGACATTTCATATTTAATTAGTTTCATATAACAAAAGATTTCAAGAGATACAAGACTTTTGGACTATGTGATTCTTCTTTGATCTTATGATTTGAATGATTATTAGCCATACTGATAGTGCTTTTAATATTGTTTTGATTTTAAGACTTGATTATATCTTGATTGTCCCCTAGTGCCTAACTTGGGGCTTCACCAAAGGAGATTGATAGATGATGATTATTTTGATTTTGATGGTCCCTTGATGTATCAAAGTGATTTTCTCTAAGGGAAGATTCAAATTTTTGAATTGGTTGAGTACTTGACTTATCTTGATTTTAACTTGTTGGATCCAAGGTGATTTGATCATTATGAATGACTTTTTGAATATGGTCTTGGACTTTTGTATTTATGTCACATGTTATAGTACTTAAGGAAGAGTCCAATGATGTATGTTCATGTTTGTCCCTATGGAGGGAGGTGATTAAATGATCATTTATAGGAATAAAGGGGTCTATAATGGATGAAGGTAGGGGAGATGGTATGATGAGGTCAATGAGTGGTGATGGGGCAGCATGGTCCTCATAGGGGTTCCTAGGGTACCTAATTTCAACATCAGAGAATATCTCCTTAATATAAGTGAAAGGGTCACTAAGAATAGTTTTAGTATACACATCTAAGGTAGGATAAGATTCATTCATGTAATCTTTGATAGATAAAGCTTGTAAGAAATTGGTTATGAATTCATCATCCTCATTGGGATCAAAATATATACCTTATGATTAATTGTCATATAAATTGGAGTTATCCTCAAAAATATAGGCATAATGATCATTTATTTCAATATCTTTGATGGATTGTGTTTGTAACAAAGAATCTAATTTAGATATTATTATTGAACATGGTCCTAATTTAAATAAGACTTGTATTGACTCCAATGTTGATTCTAATGCAAGGTTGATAGTAAAGGATTCATTATCCATAAGTGACCTCTTAATGTGGGGTCTTTGATGTGATGATGGAGATATAATGGCTTCAACAATGATAGGCCCATGGATGAACTCATGAGAGAATGAAGGACTAGGTTCATGGGGAACTAGCTCATCTTTTATGGAGGATTTATCAAAGATGGGGGGACCGTGGAATATAGATGTGGTGTCCTAAAATTAGCTCAAAAAGGGAAGGCCTTCATCATGATCAGGAATGGAATCTTGGCATTCCTCTTCTTGTTCACCCAAGAATGTAAACTCATCTTATTCATTCTTGATTTTAATGTCACCATAGTTGATGAGGTTTTGGACATATTTTGATAAATTACGACATAAATTAATGGTACGACCCCAAATTGAATGATATATCGTAGTGTTTTGTTTTATACCAAGAGGTCTTAGGATTTGTGGGATTAAGATGTTATATGGGTGGATAGAGAATCATGTTGTTAGAAACAAGCTAGTGGAAGAGGGCTTCTAAGGATATAAGAAGATGAGTATAGGTCCTCTCTTCACTTTAGGACCTAGATATGGAAGCATTGAACTTTGGATCATATGTTTGTTGATGTGACTAGGTGGGTGGACTAGTAGTAGATGAGGTGGCTAGGATAGTATTACCTTTTCTAGTGTATAAAAAGGTAGGTGACTAGCTATAACTAGTAGATGGAGGGTTTAAATGGGATTGAGTGGTGTGAATACTAAGATTTGTCTTATGTGGATGGGTACAAACTAGAGTTAATGCTGGGTGGATGGGGTCAAAGTCTGTAGGACATAGAGTGCTCATCTCAAGGAGGTGATAACAGAGCATATTCCTATTGGCAATAAGGCCTTGCTTAATCAAGGTATTGACCAAATATTTTTTGGATGCTATGGATAAGGAAGGGAGAAAGTACATATGATGTGGTTTTTCAACCATAATTAGTAGGTATAGGAGATTGAATGGAAATATTAAGGGATGAAGATGGTATATATGGATCAAATTTAGACAAAGGCTTACTTTAATTTGGTCTCAAGTTTTGAATCGATGAAATGAGGTGTTGGATGGGATAAGATAATATTTATGTTGACTAATTTAATACAGTAACTAAAATTTGATGGTTTTGATTGGATTTAAATGTGATATCTATGAAAATCTCTAATATTTGATGATGATGGGTTATACTAGCCCAAGAGACCGATTTCGACTAGGGATTTATTGGATTAATACTAGCTC
Source organism: Torreya grandis (assembly GCA_037957365.1). NCBI lineage: Eukaryota > Viridiplantae > Streptophyta > Pinopsida > Cupressales > Taxaceae > Torreya > Torreya grandis. Next base: position 1,751,718 of record JARHVA010000200.1, on the reverse strand, counting down.
AAAACTAAGATGATTGACTCAAATAGGATGGGATGATTTGATTGATAGGTTGATAGGATTGTGATTATGATGCAAACTTGATTAGACACAAACAAGATGATGATGAGGACCTTGACATGTAAATAATGTTTTGTCAATGTGGATGAGGACTAATGTATGAATACAAATTTGATGGGATGACTAGTATAGATGAGGTGGATTATGATTGTACTAGGTTGATAGATGGTGGATAAGGTAAATAGATAAGACAAGGCCAAGATAAATAACCAATTTAGACTAGGGGACTAATTAAGTCTAGGTAATGCGTTATTGGTTATGGATAAGGTGGAATTTAGTCTTATGACACTAGGTATGATTACTACTAAGGATAAGTGAAGATAAGATTTGATTAGTATATGTACGTGATAGGGTATGACTAATGATAGGTGGATTACACTAGACTAGGATGTGAGTTAAGATAAGAGGGTGGTGAGAGATAGGATAAGATCTAATATGATATAGGATTAACAGTATGTACACAAATATTTGAAGAGAATATGTATAAGAGTATAGTGATAAGGGTATATAGAATGATATGATGATGATATAAGGATATACAAGATGGTATGTGAAAGACATAGATAGGTATATATAGGTTTGTTTAAAAGGTTGACTCAGTGTACAAATAACACTAGTCTATCACAACACTTATCAAATCAATAAAACCACAAACCTAAGATTAGTAAATTGATTGGGAGTGTAACTCCATAACTGCACCATCTAACAGCTTTGCAGGTGAGGCTATAAGCTAGTGACCCATTATAGAATCTATCAAACTCTATCAACCTTGTCTACACATGATAGTCACTTGGGAGTTGATACTGACTCTGACAATCAGTCATGTGTTATGACTGATGGTCCTAATCTAGGTTTAATAGGCTCTTTAGGGGTATCCCCAATATACAAAAGGTATAGAGGGGCCCAAGTCTATATAGGGTGATGTCTAATGCTTGGTTAAAATAATTAACTCTTCCCCTTCATGAAAGACCTATATGGAGTCAACCACTTAGCCTAATGATAGTTGTCCCTAATATTTATACTCCATCAAAATACAGAGTGTGTATTAGTGCATAGTAATAAAATCCATGGTCACTGTCCCCTTAAGACTATGGTAAGTGTGTGGGTTTGAATTCCACATCATGTTTCCCCTAAAAATAAAAATGGGATGATTTTATAGTGGTTTTTTATCCTCCAAGACTCATTGTTAGGATACAAGAAGGAGATCATACACCACTGTAGCCCTCAGGTGACACATAAGTAAACAAAAAGATTTATTAACCAATTAATTAAGTGTGATATACATAAAATATATACAATTTGTTTTCAAAATGCTAAAAATATTTTACAAGTGTCTTGAAAAACAAGTGATTAGTAGTTTCAATTATAAATATTGATGGGCAACTTGTAAGACAAGATGTTAGACAAAAATATGACCTACAAGAGAAGATGTTAGCAACCCAAAATTGACACTAGATTCACCCATATAAGAAACAAAATGTTAGTCCAATAAGTATTAATAAAACTAATAAAAAAATCATGATTGTGCACTATAATTTTTTTGGATGAGGGGCCACAATGTGGGGGTCTGGGGGTGACATCCCCCAATAGGGTCAAGGGGTAGCACCCCTTGTGAGGTCTGGGGATCACACCTAGGTAATAATTTAGGACTTGCATAAACCTTAGAATGACTCAAAATTCCCTAAAAATAATCTTAAAAATTCACTCAAGAAAGGATAATTTGAAGGCAAAAATTAATGCAAAATCACTACTAGATTGATCAAAACCATAGATGCATAGTCAGTTATATGTAAAATTGCTTCCTAAAAAGCATTACCATTACTAACAAGATAAAACTGCAACTTAAGATATGTAATTTTTTAGAGAGTTAGGATGATGCTGATCATATAGTTAGGCAAAACCACCTATGGTTAGTGAAATACCATAGGTTAAAATCAATACCAAAACTTGTGACATGTAGTTTTGAACACAATCAACAAACTGTAACAATGTGACTAGACAAAACTGCTTATGGTCAGTGTAATATTGTAACTCAAAGTCAATATCATAGATTGCGAGATGAAATATTGTTATTTATAGAAAAGATAATAGTTTTTAAAAGTAGAATAAAATATTTATAGAATACCTAGAATATTTATAGGATGTTAAAAAAATTTAAAGATTTACAGAGTATTAAAATATTTATAGAAAATTAGAAAGAGGTTAAAAATGTAATATTTATAGAAAAATGTATTATTGACTTTCTTAACTCAAAATTGACTATACATATTCAAAATTGACTATCATAATCAAAAATTCCTATTGAGAAATGTGATTTTCCACTAGATAGTTTAAAAGGGTATTTAGAGATGTTTGATTTTAATCTGGGCAACACCTCCCCTTTTTTGTAATGAAATGACAATCAAACAAATATAATAAATATGTTAGAAATCAAAAGTTAGCAATTAAAGTTAATGATTTTAAATCCTAAGTCAAAATTGCCTCTTATAGAGGTAAAATTGCCACTGATAATCAATACCATGACTGATGTCAAGATCCCCGCTCTAGAAGAGCACACATGATTACCTTTGTATAAGCAACTAAACACAAAATTTAACCAGAAGTAATAAGTAACTAGAAATCAGAAACAGCACAGAATATGAGAGACAACACAATCTTGTATTAATACTCTTCCAGAAGGAAATACAATGAAGAGATGCCACACTCTTCCCACACCTCTTAGGCTTCCCACACCTTTGGGCGTACAGTAATTCACCTTCAAGAGTTCACTCTCCTCAGTTATGGTCACAATAAACAACTCAAACATAGAGTTGTTGTTGACCTCCACTAGTCAGTAGCAATACTGCCAGTCCACCAATCAGTAACAATACTGCTAGTCCACCAGTAAGTGACAACTGGCTCAACCATTGTTGCCTACTTCCAATCCACCAAGTACTCAACACACTCCAAGTAGATCTCTATGATCTTGCTCCTTGTTGTGTTGTAGATCTCCTTTGATCTTGCTGCCACATAGATCTCCTTTGACCTTACACACACACACACCTACAAATCAACTGATCTTACTTACACATGTAGATCTTACCTGATCTTGCACACCTGCAAATCAATCAATCTTACACACCATGTAGATCTAACCTGATCTTGCACACCTATAGATCAACCTAGTCTTGCACACTTGCAGACTTAGATCTTACACACCTGGAAGAACCCTTGTCCTTACCTTACCAAGTCCTTATGATTCTTCCTTTTGGAGATCCCTACTTTGATCCCTCTCCTTACAATACAGCCCATGGGTCTCTTAAATAGATCCCATACAAACAATAATTAGACTTTCTAATTACAATAATTAGAAATGCAGACTCAAGACTTAAATTAGTCTTTTACATGCAAACTAACTATCCGTCCAAAATAGACCAATTTCAGAGACGCATGTAAATGGATGCACACACAGGCTGTCGACGTCGGTTCCTGTCTGATCGATGTTGGTTGACCCCTAATCGACATTGGTCACTGCATACACTAGATATAACTGACATCAGTTGATCAGATCGATGTTGATTGCCTAAACACTTAGCAACCTCCTCCATTTGCATCATAAAGCTTTTAGCTCCACAACCTAACAATCTCCCACTTAGAGATAAATAGTTGCATTTGTACCTGTACCTATACATTATCTAATTTTGTTTCCTGGGTTGTATCCCTCTTCAAGTTCAACCTTGAAGACCAACCACCACATAACTTGTGGTGCTACTCATGTCATCCAAGTAACCTGCCGCATCCGAATCTACATACCCATGTAGAGAAGTGCTTGACCCTACATAGCATGTTACCTTGTTGTTGGTCCCTCTCAGATACCTGAGAATCCACTGAACTAATTTCCAGTGATCCTTTCCTAGATTGGCTACAAACTTGCTGACAACTCCCATTAAATGGGCAAATTTAGGTCTAGTACACATGTACTTAACCTCATCATGTGAATTAGGACACTGTTCATAGAACTGTCTAACCATCAGTGTGTTAACCGGTTCTGCATCCTACATCTTGAACCATGCCACTACCTCATTCACACAATCATCTGGAGACAAAATCAACCTATGATCTTCCATGTCTTTAGACATACTCATGCCAAGGATTTTCGCTCCTAAATCCTTCCTAGCACACATATGAGCTACCTTTACCTTTAGCTCAGCAAAACCCTACATGTGTGACCCTAAAACAAGCATACACAAAACATACGTAACAGGACGATGTTGCAATCATCACCCAACTTGGTAAATTAAAAACAATGGTTACATTGACATTGACTAAAGCCATGCTTTGTCATACACCTCTCAAACCTGTACCACTGTCCTGGAGCTTCCTCAAGACCATATGACCTAGCCTTTCGTCTCACCCTATTCTCGCATTTTTTTAACCAAGGAATCCATTCATCTTTCAGTGCTTTCTTTCTAACTAGCAACTCTACCAAATCTCTTGTTTGGTTCTTCTCCAAGGAATCAAATTCTTGATTCATGCCATGCTCCCATTGTTTCTTAGATTCTACCTGTATCACCTCTTTAAAACTTCCTAGTTCTTGACCATCAGTGAGCAACAAGTAGTATAAAGAAAGGGAATAATGAATTTGAGGCTTACTTACCCTTTTATTCCTCCACTTGGGTGTTTGAGACTCCTTGACAGCATGTTGTCTGCCCAAAATTTGTCTCAGTGACCGATGATGGTCATCTCTCAGTCTGCACTCGACCGACATTAGTTCCATGGGACCGAACTCATCGCCGACGTCGGTTCCCTGACCGATGCTAGTGTTTACCTACCTGACATCACCAAGATCAATCTGCACATAGTTGACGTCAGTTCTTACCTGAATGTCAATGTTGGTTTTCTGACTGACGTCAGTTTCTATGTTTTCTTGTGAGTGATGACTTTTACCCGTGAGCACACTTTGGATCAAAAATTTGTTTAAATCACCCTTGCTCTGCTCAGAATTATTTATCCCCTTGAGTTGATCTCTATCCATCATCTTCTCCAAGAAAACCAAGGCTTTCTAGTTCTTAAGTTTGTCATAAACATCAGATTTCCTCTTCAGGCAATACTGTGATCCTCCAATAGAAGCTCCCTTCTTTCTTGACCCAGTTATAGAAAACCTCACATTCTTTTATTGCTTACAGGAATCTTGATCTATGCTTTTCAAATCTGAAAGCATACCTTCTGACTTAAGAACCTGCATCCCCTTCTTATTCATGTGACCAAGCCTACAAAGCCACATCTTTGCATCTACATCTGAAGTAGATAAACCAGAAGGAGAATCAGTAATACAAGTAGATAGATAAAGAGTACCTACTTTCTTACCACATGTTAATTCAAGTGCACCCTTGGAAACTTTCCAAGAATCCACTGTGAGAGTTATTGTGAAACCCTCATCACCCAACCTTCCTACAGAAATTAGACTCCTCTTCAGGACTGGGACAAGCATGACATCCTTCAACACCCATGTGTTGCTTGTCTGCAATTTCAGCTGCACTTCCCCTTTTCCAACAATTTGACAAGGCTCACCAACCCCTAAATAAATCTTTTCAAAGTCTCCAAAGACATAATCATGGAAAAATACTCTATTCAAGGCTACATGGAAAGAGGCAATAGAATCTAAAACACAAGATTCTACTTTATCCAAGGAACATATAAGAGCATCCCATGCATCAATACCTGCAACAATACCTACTTCTTTATTTCTTTCATGCTGATCTTCTACCAACCAGCAATCTTTCTTTACCTACCCTTTCTTTCCATAATTCAGTAATTGATTATTCTTGCTATCCTCCATTTTTAGCTTACTTTCTTCTGCCATTGTTATACTCCCACTCCAATAGAAACCCCTATGAGTGACCTGTAATCAAAAAACACTTAACACACTCTGAAACCAAGGTGTTAGTGACCCAAGCTCTAAACCAAGCTCAGATGAACCTGATGCTCTGATACCAATTGTTAGGATCCCTGCTCTAGAAGAGCACACATGATTACCTTTCTATAAGCAACTAAACACAGAATTTAACTAGAAGTAATAAGTAACTGAAATCAAAAATAGCACAGAATATGAGAGACAACATAATCTTGTATTAATACTCTTCCAAAAGGAAATACAATGAAGAGATGCCACACTCTTCCCACACCTCTTAGGCTTCCCACACCTTTGGGCATACAGTAATTCACCTTCAAGAGTTCACTCTCCTTAATTACAGTCACAACAAACAACTCAAACACAGAGTTGTTATTCACCTCCAACAGTCAGTAGCAATACTGCTAGTCCACCAGTCAGTAACAATACTATCAGTCCACTAGTAAGTGACAACCAGCTCAACCGTTGTTGCCTACTTCTAGTTCACCAAGTACTCAATATACTCCAAGTAGATCTATGTGATCTTGCTCCTTTTTGTGTTGCAGATCTCCTTTGATCTTGCCGCCATGTAGATCTCCTTTGACCTTGCACGCGCGCGTGCACACACACACACACACCTACAAATCAACTAATCTTACTTACACATGTAGATCTTACCTGATCTTACACACCTGCAGATCAACTGATCTTACACACCATGTAGATCTAACCTAATCTTGCACACCTGCAGATCAACCTGGTCTTGCACACTTGCAGACCTAGATCTTACACACCTAGAAGAACCCTTGTCCTTGCCTTACCAAGTCTTTATGATTCTTCCTTCTGGAGATCCCTACTTTGATCCCTCTCCTTACAATATAGCCCATGGGTATCTTAAATAGATCCCATACAAACAATAATTAGACTTTCTAATTACAATAATTAGAAATGCAGACTCAAGACTTAAATTAGTCTTTTACATCCAAACTAACTGTCTGTCCAAAAATAGACTAGTTCTGGAGACGCATGCACACACAGGCTACCGACATCGATTCATGTCTGATCGATGTCGGCCGACCCCTAACCGATGTCAGTTACTGTGTACACTGGAGATGACCGATGTTGGTTGATCAGACTGATGTCAGTTGCTTGAACACTCAGCAACCTCCTCCATTTGCATCTGTAAAGCTTTTAGCTCCACAACCTAACAACTAAGAAGATGCAGTTTTGATTAGGATAGAAATCTTGCTAATGTTGAGAGTAAAAAAACTTTAATTTACTCTTATAAGATAATTAGGTTATCCCAAAGAACAAAAACCAACAAGAAGACAAAAAAATGGTGAATATTTGACCTTAACACCATATCATGTCAAAATTACATTTAGACTTGTGAAACTACATTTAGGAATCAAAACCATATATTGTGAGATGAAATTTTTTAGAAAGACCAAAAACCACCAAAAAGGTTAGACAGTTATCGGTTAGTTAAAACCTTATCTATTGTGTGTAAAACTACCTTTATAAAATCATAAGTTGTAGAACAATACCGCCTTTCACTTAGAGGATGAGATTTTTGAAATTTTGAGCCACAATCCACCTTCAATCTGATCTTCAAGCTTGATTAACACACTTAAACCATAAGAGTTCATTTAAAGAGGAGGGCTCCCACTATGGTCGCCAAAATGTAGGATGAAAATTTGAGTAATTGGATTTTGATTATGCATATTATATCAAAAATACCCAAATCTACAATCTAATATTAAAATCAAGAATCATTAGATTAAAATGTAATACAATGAATAATTCAACACATCATCCTAATATAAACCTAAATGTTCCCAATAAATATTCAAACAAATAGAATACTCAATACTATAGATGGAGATTGGTTTGCTTACAAGTAGACTCATATTCTTGGCATGATGTTAGCTTGATATTGGATTGTATGGATTATAGATAGGTTGATAAAAAGATGAATTAATGTAGCATGAATTTATTACGCATTATTTAGTTAGTTGTAATGGAGGGAGATGGTTTGTTTAAATAGGCCATGGAGGGAAGATCAATGGCCAATACTTAAATTTGGATGAAAAGGATCAATGGTGGAAGATTATCTAAGGAATTAAAAATTCTTTGGAAACCTTTGGAATAGATGCTTCTAGAGTGGAAGGGTTAAGATAGAAAGGATTATAGAATTAGAGAATTCTAGAATCCATTAGAGGGGATAAAAATTATTATTAGTTGATTAAATGTGTGATTAGATAGGTGATTAGGGACTAGGGATGTAGGAGATCCTAGGAATAGGCTAGGGCATGTAGGATTGGAATTTAAAATTCTTATATAATGGATAAATAGGATTAGTTAGTGGAGAATAGGGAACTAGGTGAATTAATTAATTTTTGGGGTAGGAATAAGGTTGGTGGATGAATAATAATGGAGGATGTTAGATAAATGACTAGAGGGGTGATATTAGGACAAAATTAGAAGAGATAATCAAAATTATTATTGAATAATAATAATATTAGTGATAATAAATGAAGTGAGAAAATTTAGATGTCCATAGGATCCAGAAAAAGTGGTGCTACTCGATCCCCTTTGGGTAGATCCATGGTAGTTTACGCTTATATAAGCTACCATGACACTCATGAAATTGGCATTTTAGGTTGCAAGGCCAAATGATTTTATAGAGTTTGATGCACAGCAGGCCTAGAAGAAACACGTCAAGATGGTGGTGATGTATAAGAATGAGGTCACAACTAGGATGAAGTTGGAAGACTCATTAGATAAGATTAAGTGCCAATTAGAGGTATAAAAACTACCAAAATTAAAACATTTAATATTTATAAGGTAATTTTGAGCAAATAACCATCACTCGTAGATGACATACCCCTATTTGGTAAGGTGATAGATAAGTTGAATACCTTGGTAGCACTACTTTTTAAATGATGCAAAGAACATCCTGGCCCCTAGGATGTTAAAGTTTTGGTGATAGAATAATTTATGGAAGCTATAAAGGTATGCAAAAGAGCCTTGCATAAATTTGGAGTACTATTCCCATCTTAGATGGGGTTTTTGAGAAGTTGGCACAACCCAGCAAGATTTTGGAAGGTCAACTTTAGGCAAAAGAGCTTTAATGATAGCAGTTGCCTAATAAAGTCTTATTAATAAAATACCACTTAGAGCATGCCAAAATAGTTAAGGTTGTGGAGGCCATGGAGGAAATAATAAGAACTTACATACAAGAAATAAACTCAAACTTTATGGCACTTTGAACCTAGATTTTTATCGAGGTGGCCACACTTGAGGGCATTCATAAAGATGCTTCTACATCCCTTGAACATTTGGAAAATAAAGTAGGTGAGTGTCTCGACCAACCCGAGAAGACCAAGAAGCTAAAAGTGACAATTGAATAAATGACAACCAAGCTATTGAACACCTTGTTGCATTGGTAAGGTGTCAATAATCAAATTGATTAGGTTGGCCTTACATTTTTGGAGCTTGAGACTGATGCCTAGTCCAAGATGGACTAATGGCATAGTGTGGGTTAATGTTGGACCCCAAATTTTGGGTAAGTCATTTTTTGAATAATTAACATAGAAGAAACATGATACAAAAGATCATGGCATGAGAGTCCATGGTATAAGAGGACCAAATCAGAGTAAAGTTTATCAATGATGAGTATCCATCACCGAAGAGATAATATAGGGGCATAAGTCTTGAGTCCTTAGTAAATCAATGTAATTTTCAGCCATGACTCAAGTGTGTTGATGATTTTTGGTAAGTCATTATGAGTGTGATTATGATTATAACTACTTGGTCTGGAAAAACCAAGTATAAGTACCCTTGATTAGAATTTTGTAATGGTTTTGGTTATTGTTATGTTGATGTGATTGAGGATAGTGTTGTGATATTATTATTGTATTTAGATAAATAACATTCATAACTATATGATTGAGTTTCACTATACACTTGATTATGTAATCCTTGAATCACTTATCATTATGATGAATGGAACCTATGTTACTTAAATGTTTTTATTTTGATGATGGAAACAATGATCTTTGTTATCTTATATGTTATTCAATTAACTAAGTTTATGTCCACATTTATTGTTTATTTCTTTTTTTAAATAACCATTGAGTAATGTGTATGTGTATGACCACCCTTGTATGTTAGTACACCCTTGTGCAACAAAACTAATGGGAACCAATCCTTCATTGGGTGATTTAGGTGAGTGTATGAGAAATCATTCTTGCTTGAAATGCTAGCATGCCATCATGTTGGGTTTTTAATCACTTTGCCATGCACCTAAGGGAAGTTATGTTTAAGTAAAGGAAATAATTACAAAATTATTTCATTAGCATGCCTATGCTAGAATTGATAGTAATCTTCACCTCAAAATAGTTTATAAAAGGTAAGGAAATCCCACCATGCATCTCATGGCCTTGAGATTAGTTTCCAATCTAGTTTCTACCTCATCTCTCATGGACATAGTAGGATTACAAACATCCAAAACTATAACATGATCGAGAAGGGTGTCCTTCCACCAAGAGGATATCACCTTTTTCTTAGAACTATGGTATTTCCCATCCAAATGGCCTACATCAAAAAACCTATGATAATGAAATGGTAACCCGTCGTAATCTAGGGATTGATACAAACTACATTTCTTGACTTTTAGCTTGATGGTACCTAGAAGAGCAAGAGAATTATCCAAGTAGATGAGAATATGAGCAAAAGTGGTATGCAAAATAATTTTGGTAGATACATCCACCACCATCATCTCACCTAAATTATTATCAATTATCGAGAGGCACAAATCTAACATGAATTAGAGGGGAAAGTGCAGCAGTCAAACCCAAATGGCCTCAGTGTTGAGAAATTTTGAGAGAGGGTTGAAATAATGGAAATAGGGTTTTAAGAACAAAAGATGTTGATCATAACTCTAGGTCTTATCTTAAAAAACTTTGTTCCAATATTTGGGAAGTTTAAAAACTAGAATGAAAAAACCTTTAGCACAAGTTTAAATCTCTGAACTATCCTCTAATAATCTCTACCATTAATCATAAATCCATTTATATAAATTAGGAAGGCTTGGCCAGAAGTGGTCAAACCTGTAAATCACTCCCTATGTGACAAACCAGTCCTCATTTTTTAGCACCTTCTCAAGTGTCTTGACCTCAAAGGATACAAAGACATTAGTCTTTGATGCACCTAGTGGCTTTACCACTATGATCTCTATCCTCCACAATTAGGTAACCACTTTAATGAAATATTACAAGCCTTTCTCCACCTCTACAATCCTTTTCTTGCCTATCAAACTCAAGAAAGAACCAGAAAACATAGATTGAGAACCATCATCATCTCTAGCATCCATAGTAAACCCTACCACCCAAAGGGTTTTATTCTTCCCATTTAGTTTTTCTATCCCCATCATTTAAAAAAAATTTATTGGCTCCCTCTGAGTAACACCATAATCTTCTTTACATCATTCATTACCACAGATTCCTTTGGTGCCACCAAACCAACATTCATCACTACAAGTAACCACTACCTTATAAACACACAGTGTTTCATACATAACTCTTAATCCCTATCGATGAACCCACTATTGTGACCTTCACCCATGTCTTCAAACCTAGCATGCTTCCACTTGACCATAAAAATGATTCAAACCCCTAGCCTCTAAAGTTTCAAGTGAAATCTTACAATCCTTTAAAATTAATTAGTCAATCCTAATCAATTTATTTTGATATGTGATTATTTATTATATTAATACAATATAATATTATAATTAATTACATATAATATTATATATAAATTAATATATATTATATATAATTCCATAACCTTAATATTTAATTAATTAATTTTACATATAACGTAATATAGTATGTTGGCATGTTGTTGTCATTGATGTAAAAAGGGTGCATCTTGTGAAGGTGCATGGTGAGTAATCATTGAGGTATGTGACAAGGTGAGTTTGTAGTTGTCATTAATGTCATTTATATTATCATTGATGTCATTGATATTATTTTAATGGTGTGAGAGTGTTTTTCGAAGAGTGTTCTTGTTTGATATCATTGAGGCCAGCATGTTTGAGTTCTAGTTCTTGAGTACAAGGTGTCTTGAGAAGCCTAGTCTAGACCCTATGAGAAGGTGTGCATAGTGAATATTGGTGAAGTAAGTGAGAAAAATATTTTGAGAGGTTGTTTGTCATTGTGTGATCATGTAAGTAAAGTGTAGATACTTTTAGAATGTTTTAAGGTTATTTGCCGAATTTCAAGTGCTTAAGAAGCCTAGTCATGGAATGTAAAGTCCTTGTGAGAAGGTATGAGTATGGTGACTTGGTAATATGGATGAAAAAAGGCATGAGAGGTTGTTTGAGCATGTGTATGAGGTGTAGAGTGCTTTGATAGTGAAATGAGGGTATGTTTCTAGGTCTAATATAGCATGAAGACCATGATGTAGATAGAGAGTATGGCCTGATGGGGTATGAGGATTTGTTTTCAAGGAAAGTATGGATAGGCAAGTTTTTTTAGAAGTGTGTCATGTTGTTTCAAGTTTTCTCATGCATTTTAAGGTCATATTTTGAAGTAAAAGGCATGAAAATTTGTTTGGAAGTCTCTCGAGTGGTTAGAATGAAAGATTCTCAACCCGAGAAGGATTTTCTTCTGCTCATCATCTCATCAAACCTTTACATGGGAACCTAAGTAGTTCATGGTAGATGGGGAAGGTTCCTAGATCAAAATTATAGGCATTAGTTTTTGGATTAAGGGGCTATGCTTTATGAATGATCATTAAGAGTGGAAACAAGTTTAAACCCTCCTAGAACCCTAATAAGGACCCGATGTTGAATAAGTTGATCAAAAGTTCCTAGAATAGATTGGTATGCTTAGGTAAGATAATTTATATTTTAGTGGAGTTTTCAAGGTACCTCTAGGTGGTATTGTTTAGAGAAAGGAGAGATAAAATGTTGATTTATAGGCTTATTCTTGAAGAAGTTATTTAGTTGTCAAAAAATGTATTAAACATAGTAAACAAATGGATAGAATAACAAATTATATACTAATTTTCATGTCCATGAAGGTTTGTAGATAGGTTTTATCCCTAAATTGTGATAAATTGATCATCTAAATTAGCCAGTCGCTAACAAGCCAAATGGTGTAAATAGTGAAAAACTCAAGAAATAGTGAGGAGATAAATATGAATGTGTTGTATGGGAATTTTATGTCTTATTAATTATTTTTATAAATCCTGAAAGTCAATTATAGTGGTGAAAAGAATGAAGCCAAAATGACTTGTCTGACTCAATGAGGTCTATGTATAGTGAGGTCAATAATTTGGTCTGTAAGACCAATAGTTACCAATAGACCATATGATGTTTATGTTTTAAGATGGTATGGAGATGTCATAGAATATTTTTAATGCATCAGGAGTCTTTGAATGTGTCTACACAAGTTTTGGAGTTCAAAGTCACCATGACTAGTCTTTGAAAACAATTGGCAGTTTTGAGTGAGCAAGTTATAGTGATGAGTTTGAGGCTCTATGCCCTGAGTTGAAGTGTCTAATGCATATGGTGATTTTTTTTGTGAATTTAAAATATTTTTCATACTTTTTAAAATCTTGGAATCAGTGTAAGAGGTTGAAATGTTGAATCCAAAATGACTTGTCTAGTTCAAGCAATATTATATGAGATAAAGTCAAGAGATTAGAGATTATGGTTTTTTTATTTACATTATTATAAAATTATTATAGAATATTTTTAGTGCATTGATAATCATATAAAGTGTCTTATTAGGTATTTTATGTCAAGTAGTTTCATGACTAGATTTTGACAATCCTAACAATTCTAAGTGAGCATATTGAAGAGATGAGTTTAAGCCTTTTTCCCCTAAGTTGAAGTGTTTCAATCATATGGTGATGACCCTAAAGTTATAAAAAATCTATCTATGCACTTAGTTGATCATGTTTGAGTGGATTAAGTGAGTTTGATCTTCAGTATTGAAAGGCAAATTTTTGGTGTACACAAGCCTAATATGACTGAGTACTAATGAGGGGTTTCAAGTAGTGATTTGATTTAAAATGTACTTTTGAACATAGAAGACATTAATGGGGGTATATTTTATTTTTAGATGACATTTTTCTACCATTTGTGTATTTTCAAAGTGTTTCAAGGAAGGCAAAGTGTAACATATGTCTAAGAAGGCCCAATAAGTCTCCATAAGACCTAAAAAGAAAATGAGGCCTAATTGAATCATGACAAACCAAAAAGGACTCAAATCTTAGTTGATTCATGTCTATAAGATGTCCTAAGACCTATTATATGGCTGACCTAAAAGGTTAAGATTGTTTGGCTGACTAAGTGGTATATGAATAAGGAATGGTATATACATAAGGTAGTTTTGGGCCTATTTGTTAAAGTAGAGAGTATGAGAATGAAATAGCATATTATTGAGTAAAAGGAAGTATTTTAGAAAATTAGAGGAGTTTATAGGATCTATAATGAATATTTAATAGTGTGTCTAAATATGAAGATCAAGGTCATATAACCTAATCAATATTGAAGAGACCTAGTTGAGCAAAGAGGCCTAAAAGCCTGTTTGAGAGGGATAAGAGTGTGAAGAGATAAATAAGGTGATCATCATATGTGTTGGGTAAATATTTTATCACCAGTTGACTGATGGAAAAATAGGTGCATCAACCATAGTATAAGGATATTTATATAGTAAAATGTGTAGGTCTAACACATCATAAGCAGATAAATCTCCTTATGATGTGGTTGATGCACTTATTTTATTGTCAGCCAGTTGGTGAAAAAATATTCACCCAATAGTTTTTGGTGACTTTGATGGGGAAAAAAAAGAATTTTGAAGCCTCAAGCTTCAAATTGAAGCATTTCCAATTCCTTCCCATGTCCATTTTACACTCTGGCAGACCCACCACACACTTGAAGCCAGATAGCTCAAGGTATTGTTGACCCTATATTTGAGTTTATGTGGTAGAACAATTTTGATCTTTCCCCTCCACAAACTCACCTTTAGCAAACCTAGAGTTTTCCTCCTACAAACATCAGGTACCCAATACCAGGCAAAGTTGTTCTTTCCTCTGCTAGCAGAGCTTTGTCCATACATATCCCACAGAGATTTATTATCCCTCCTTTCAACAGCCATATCATGGTAGTCCAAGGCCCCTAGGGTAATAATTTTGGTCCCCTAAATCTAACCCAACATCTACATGATCTATCCCATAGCTCAAGAAAAAATTTCCCTAAGTTTTATGGTGACAGGAAGGTTCATCCTGATGAACATATTGCAGCCTTTTACATAGCATGTGGGGTAATAGGCATTGAATATGAAGACATTGCAGTCAAACTATTTGTGGAGACACTACAAAGAGTAGCTATAGACTATTTTTATCATCTATAAGCACAAATAGTGACTGACTGGAACACTCTCAAATCCAAATTTTAGGTCAAGTTCAAGCCTGTAGAAGATGCACATGCCTTGCTAGCTCAGCTTACACAAATGAAGAAGGAGCCTCATGAACCCATGAGAGACTTCATTGCCAAGTTTGAAAAGATGATGAATAGGATTCCTATAATTTCTCAGCCGACACCTGAGAATCTCAAATGTTTCTTCATCAGTTCTTAACTTCCTGAAGTAAGTTTCCTATTGAGACGAGCTGGCCAAATAGATCTTGCTACAGCTCAAATTTTTATGACTGAGGTTGAAGATGATATTATCTTGGTAGGAAAGATAAGAAGAGATCCTAATAGAGGTAAAGATTCTTCATCTTCTGAATTCTCTTCTATAGGCACCACTGATCCTATGGTGAAAAAGCTAGCAAATGAATTGCTAGCTCTCAAAAAACAAATGGCACAAGGGATGTCTGTTCCTCCTTCATATTGGGACATACCAAGGAGGACATTTCCCAATTAGTCATATCATGGAAATGCTACCCAAAATCAAGGGCAACCAAATTTCCTTCCTCTCCCACCAGGGAAGCTTTTTATTGAAGCAACACTAGCTAACTCATCAGTTGGTTATCTTGAAACTAAATCTAATTTTGTGTTTCAACTTGAGTTGAACCAAGAAGATGACATTGATCTCTTTGCAGAAGGCCAAGAAGAATCAGCTGGTGACTCCAACATTGGATTCCTAAATTACCAGGATGAATCTAGAGCCAAAGGTGAAACATTTGATGGATCATACATAGTATTTACTTGGTCCCAAAATCAGTCAACTCAACAAGCTGATAAAGGAAAAATAGGGGAAGAGCCATGCCCAGTAATTTCAATTGTTAAATGAGGCACTTCATAGCCTTTCCAATCAAAGGATCTAGTGAGTAACAAAAATTTAAGTACCTCAAATGTTCCTTCACCTTCTGATTCAAATTCATAGACCAATCCTACACCCAACAAAAACCAGATTGATGGACTGCCTTCCTCTATTTTGAATTCATTTCAGTCATTTGATATAATTCACCATATTAAAAAGACCAAAATTCAAATGTCTAAGTTTGAATTCTTGCAATCCAACCTTGATCAGTTGGATAAGTTAGTTCAATACATCAAGAATAAAGGCATCCCTATAGGATAAGAAATTTTGAAAGTAAATTGTGATCCCCCAGAGAAAACACATACCCAAAATAACCTTGTGATCACTCCTCCAGCTACCCCTAAAAAGGTATAACCATTTTATGTCTCCCTGTTGATACATGGTCATTAGCTGAATAATTACATTGTAGATTCTGGCGCATCTGATAATGTCATGCCTGCCAAGGTGGCATAACCTCTTGGTCTGACATTGACTAAGACCTTTGGTAGATGTTTCTATATGGAAAAAAATAGGTGCCTCTACTGGGATAAATTAGAGATGCTTAATTTGCATTTACGGCCTTCCCAAATAAGAGAATTAAAATGACAGTCCTGGTGGCCAATGTCCCAGCCTCCTACAGCATTCTTCTTGGGTGAAATTTTTGCAAGGACGTTAGTGGAGAATTAAGCATGGGCCTATCTGAGGTGAGGATCCTTGTCAAGGGCATCATGAAAAGCCTAATTCCTATGAAGGAGGCAAAGTATATTGTCACCCAAACATCATCCTCTGAAGCTCAAATTTTGTTTGAGTCTTCAAGCATGGGTAATTACTTTTTGACTACTAAAGATGTTTCTATTTCAGAAGATGAAAGATTACTAAGTGATAATCTAAAGAATTCAAATGAAACATCAAAAAAATTGGTAGGGTGCATTACACATGAAAAAGGATCTTCTCTTCTTGATGCAAAAAAATTTGAAAGAAGATCAAATTTTGATGATATTTGGATACTAGAATTCGATGGCAGAAATGCTTCAACTGGTTCTAGAGCTGGAGTTATTTTAATATCTCCTCAAGGAGATATCTTCCCCTATGCATATAAGTTACAATTTAGCAACACCAATAATACTATTGAATATGAATCACTACTGCTCGGATTAAAGGCTGCTCAGGATAAAGGTGTTAAAATTTATCATGCCAAAGGAAATGTTGAGCTAGTGGTTTGTCAGGTGATGAACCTATACCAAACCAAGAACAAAATATTACAACATTATCACAATCTGGTGTGAGACTACATTGAAAACTTTGATGCTTTTAGTATCTCTGTTGTGCCCAGGGAATTCAACAGTCATGCTGATGCATTGGCCATCTCTATAACTCTCTTGGTCCCTCACCAAGATTTCAAAGAAGATAGGTACACTACTGATTTGGTCTTTCAACCAAGTGTACCTAATAATGTTGACCATTGGTAGGTATTCAATGGTGATAACCAAATCATTACTTTTTTGGAACAAAGAGACAGCTTTGAAAAGCTTTAATTTAAAGGCAATGAGTCTCCACCAAGGGAATCAACTCCAAAAACAAATTCAAAAGTTGAGGAAGAGTTCCTTCAGCTCAAAGGGAATAAAATACCCAAAGAGTTAGTTTCTCTTGAGAAACTATTTGACAAGCTTGATGGGTTTGTCAAATAATAGCAAATGGATTCAAAATCCTCCAAAGATTTTTATCAAATCAATTTGAGTACAAAAGACAATCCAAAAATGGTCAACATTGAGAATTGTTGCACTCCTGATGAGAAACTCAAATTCATTACACTTCTTCGCCATTACATTGATGTTTTGGCATATTCATATAATGATCTAAAACCTCTCAGACCTGAAGAAATCAAGCATGAAATTCCTCTCAAGATTGGGTCATTGCCTCATAACTAAAAGTAAAGGCAGTATAACCTCAAGATATCAGGCATGATTTTGTCTAAAATATAGAAAATGTTGAATGCAAGGATTATTTTTCAAATCCATCATTCCACCTAGATTGCAAATATAGTCCCTATAAGAAAGAAGAATGGAGAAATTTTCCTGTGTGTTGATTTTAGAAATCTAAATTAGTCATCTTTAAAAGACAACTATCCCCTGCCCATCATGGATCAATTGTTGAAGACAGTGACTGGCACTTAGATGTTATCAATGCTAGATGGCTTTTTAGGATATAATCAAGTGTAAGTTGGTGAAGCAGACCAACATAATACCACCTTCACAACACCTTAGGGCACTTTTGCATATCAGAGAATGTCATTTGGCTTGATCAATGCTGGTGCCACTTTCTAAAGAGCAATGGATCTTGCTTTTAGAAATGAAATGGGTAAGTTCATTGTGGTATACCTTGACAACCTGATAGTCTTTTCTAAGCATCATCTTGATCATGTGCATCATCTACAACAAGTGCTGGAGCAATGTAGGAAAAATGGTATTTCTCTTAATCCTAAGAAGTCAATTTTTGAGGTTATTGAAGGGAAACTTCTTAGTCACACCGTGTCTCAAAAAGGCAAAAAAATTGACCCAAAAAAGGTCAAATCAATTCAAGAGCTTGCTCTTCCTATCAGTAAGACTACAGTTCACTCTTTCTTTAGAAAGGTGAACTTTTTGTGAAGGTTCATTCCTAAATTTACAGAGAAGACTTGCCACATTGTCAATATGATGAAAGGCAAAGCTACTTTTAGCTGGACTAAAGAAGGCAAATCAGTGTTTAAAGACATCAAGGAAGCTATTGCCTACGCCCCAATTCTGGATTGTCCTGATTACACCAAAGACTTCATGATGTACAGGTATGTTTTTAAACATACACTTTTAGCTATCTTCGTTTAGTAGAATAAAGAAGGTGTGAAATCTCCCATCTCTTTTATGAGTTGTCCTCTTAAAGATCATAAGCTAAAGTATTCAATCATGGAGAAGCATGCCTATGTTGTAGTAAAGGTAGTAAAACACTTCCATTTTTACATCTTGAACTCACACACTATTGCTCTTATTCCTAACATAATAGTCAAGTCCATACTAACTCAATAGGAGTTTAGGACCAAAAGGGGCAATTGGATTGCCAAAATCTAGGAGTTTGATCTTGTTATCAAACTAACTAAGCTTTTGCAAGGAAGGGGCCTCTATCAATTAATTGTTGATAACATACTAGAAGAAGCAGAATATGAAGAAACAGGAGTTGAAGACATGCCAATAGTTCTCTTTGTCACCATTGTGAATGAGTGGTATTAAAATGTTGCTCATTTCCTTACCTATGGTGAGTGTCCTACTCACCTATCTCGTAAAGAAAATAGGACTGTTAATTTGAAATCTTCTAATTTTGCCCTGTGGGATAATGGTCTATATAAGAGGAATCTTGATGGGGTATTCCTTCACTACGTGGATAAAGCGTAGTAGAACAAACTTTTGGAGTCCTTCCACAATTTGGCTTGTGGAGGACATTTTTTTGCCCCTATGACTACCCACAAGATTTTGTGAGCCAAGTATTATTGGCCTACTCTATTTTGAGATTCATACACTTGGGTGCATATATGTGAGTTGTGTCAATAATTAGTTGGCAAACCCAAGTTGGTTGTGTTACCTCTCAAGCATGTGGTGATAGAAGAGTCATTTTAGGAATGGGGAATTGATTTCATCGGCACTATAAATCCTTCCTCAAGTGTTGGACATGATTATGTCCTTACAGCCACATACTATTTCACCAAATGGGTGGAAGCCATTCTAGTCAAGCATGCTACTTCAAAAATAGTGTGTAATTTCCTCAAGAAAAACATCATTTCTAAGTTTGGAGTCCCAACCAAGATTATAATAGATAATGTAGCCTATTTCTCTTCTCGTGAGATTACTCATTTCTATTACTTTTATGGGATAATTATCTCCCATTCTTTTGACTGTTATCTTCAAGGAAATGGTCAAGCAGAGTCAAGCAATAATAACTTGGTGACCATTATCAGGAAGCTGGTAGATAAAAATCAAAGAACCTGGTATAAAGCATTACTTGATGCTTTATGGGTAGATAGGATTACACCTAAGAGAGCAATTGGTATGTCCCCTTTCCAACTTCTTTACGGTTTGAATGCAGAGATACCAATCACCCTATAATTACCAACATTAAAATTAGCAAAGGCAGTGGAAGATTAAATGTTTAAAAGTTCCATCGACAAAAAGTTCATGTGTTTGACTGAACTTAATGAGCAAATAACTATGGTGGTGGACCGAATTGTTGCACATCAAAATCTGGTGAAGAGACTCTTCGATCAAAAGGCAAAGATCCATGATTTTTAGATTAGAGATCAAGTCTTGTTGTGGGACAAGAGGAGACAACCAAAAGGAATGCATGGAAAATTTGATTCCTTGTGGAGAGGCCCATTTGCCATTCATCATTTAAAAGGTGAAAATAATTTCTTGCTAAGATATCAAGATGGAATGCCATTTATTCTACCTCACAGTGGGCAACATCTAAAGCACTTCAATCCTTAAAGTATCAGATAAGGCTAGTTATATATATATATATATATAGTCTTTCTTTTTTTGTGTTTTTTGTTTATTTTTGGCACCATTTGGTTTTTGGCACCTTTCTTTCTATGTGAGCATGACTCCATAGCCCAACGGCATAGATGAAGGCATTGAGTTTTTGGTTTCTACTCCCTTCGACTATTTCTATTTTCAATCAATGGAAGTTCCCCAACTAGAGCTAGTCATTGTTCCCAAAATCTATCACTTGTTTTTATGGACAACCTACTAATCAATTTGGTCTTATAGACCAAAACTATTTCTTTTCTTTCTCAGGAATGTTCTGAGTAGTTAAGTTTTCTAAATATCCAAGCCTTTTCTTCTAAACAAGCCACAAGTTCAACAGGCAAGCCTTCTTTAAAGGAAGTTCAAAACACTTAAGGCTTTTTTTAATGTTTTGAGGATGCTTCAACACCCAGGTTTAATCAAAAGACTTAACGACAGGCTTCAAACAAATTAGAATGAACCACTTTGAACCGTTGAACCATTGAACCCCACCTCCACAAGGTTCAAAAGTTTAACGAGTTCAAAGGTTCAATGACTTCGATGGACTTAAAGAAAATAAGGCTTTGAAGAGATAAGGTTGAACCATTGAACCGATGAACCTTGAACCAAAATGGTCCAAAGGTTCAAGGTTTAACGAGTTCAATAAGTTTGAAAAACTTAAAGAAAATAAAGAATCAAAGAGCAAAGATTAAAATGTTGAACCATTAAACCTCGAACCAAAAGGGTTTGAAGGTTAAATGAGTTCAAAGGTTCAAATGACTTAGACAGACTTAGAAAATCCAGAGAGTTTGAAGCTTTAAATAAATCAAAAAAATAAGATTGAATCGTTGAACCATTGAAACTTAAACCAAAAGAGTTCAAAGGTTCAACGAGTTCAATAAGTTTGATGGACTTAGAGAATAAAAGGCTTCAAAGAAAGAGAATGAATCATTGAACCGTTGAACCTTAAACCCAAAAGGTTCAAAAGGTTCAAATGTTCAATGGGTTCAAAAAGTTCATAAGTTCAAAAGGAAGCTTTGAGTGAATAGATGAAGCAGAAGATTCTAGAAAGAAGTTCAAAGAAATGGTTCAGTCGAAGAAGAAAAGAAAGCGAACACAGCCTTTCACAAAATGATTGAACTAATGAACCATTGAACCTTCAAACCAAAAAAGTTTAAAGTTCAAGGTTCAAATAGGTTAAAGGTGACCAATGATGTCTCCATAGATGTCAATTTTAGGGTAATGGAATAATCATTGGTTTTCAAAAGAACTAAGAACAAGCTTAGTGACCAGCCCAGAAAGGAGTCGATAGAGCCAGCAAAAAGCGAGAAGATAGCCCTGAGAGTTCAGATTGCTAAGGAAAGACAAAACATGGAAAGGAAGGGGGAAATGACTACAAGAAATTCAAAAATATCTATAGGGGAGTTATTTCTAGTAGGTGGAATAGTCCACTAGGTAGACATCAGGGAACACCAATATTCAAGTATGTGGCCTATTTTTATTTATTAAGTAAAGGCGAATGGAAAGTTGTGTAAACATTATTAAGAAGACTAGACAAACCATGTTGAGGAAGGGACATTTGAGATAATTTAGAATGACAAAGTCAAGGCCAATGCCCTATTCCAGCATGGCTCTTTGATAGATAATTATGGCATTTGTAGAGTAAATTCCTACTCTACGTCGTATTTAACTTATTTTTTATTCGAGCACTACAATTTTGGTCCCTGCATATCTTGGATGTCGCAGTAGAGTTTTAGAGCAGAGGGTGGGTTCATTTTTGACTAAGTGTCAAAGTGTAGTGGAAGCTACCAAGTGTCACATGTTTCTATGCTAATTCGCTTTCTACATTCAAAAGATAGAGAAATGAGAAACTTAAAGAAAATGGATGAGGGTTTGTACGTACCCAGATTGTAGACGTGTGCACCAACATTCAGACATTGTGAGAACTCCTCTTTGGTTGTGGAGGAATGACACCTGAAAGAGAAAAGACACTAAACACGAAAAATGTTAGATGACAAAAGGGTGGACTGCCAAGCAAGAGCTTGGTCCTAGAAGCGCAAAGGCTTCTTGGAGGATGTCAGTCCAATGTTAAAAATAGAATGCTAATCAGAAATAGAAAGTGATAAATGATAAAAGATAGAAAGGAAGAACTTAAGACAAATGCATACCTGTTTAGAAGCTATCTACCTTTGCACAATCGCTGAAGTTAGTGATATTGCCGGCGTCAGTCAAGAAGGTCGCCGACATTGGTTATGATGCCGACGTCGATAGGGGTACTGGTCGAGGTCGATCGGGGCAGTAATCAGGGATGAGTCTTGTCGGGTCACAGGTTGGTTTTTGGGCTGCAGAATGGAGTATGGTCTTGTCTAAGGGTTAAGGAGGTCTATTTAGAGGTCTGAGGGATTGCTTGGAGGTCTAAGGGACTTGTCTTGGGTTTGAGGGACTGAGAATGTTGTCTGGGACTAGACTGAAAGGGTGACAGGGCAAAAGGAAGATGGACAGGAGACAGGGGTCTGAGAAGGCTTTTCAACCTCTCAGGGAAGGACAAGGCAAGTGGTATACAGTGGATAGGATAGATAAATGAAATCAAATGAAATAATGAAATTGCTTACCTCCTGCTTATTGATTAAAGAATGGAGGAGCCTGTTGTTGGAGCTGCAAAAGACCTGTTGTAAGAAGAAATGACTGATGTAGAGTGCCTGTACCTGCTACTATTGCTGTACGAGGTGGAGAGAAAGGAGAATACGAATGCCAAAGCATCCAAAGAGTTCTATTTGTGGGGGGGAGAATGGTTGTAGGAAAATGTTTTGAAGGATGCCAACGCTGGTAGAACCGCCGACGTCAGCCGAATAATGACCGAC
The DNA here is from genome assembly GCA_037957365.1 of Torreya grandis. Classification (NCBI taxonomy): domain Eukaryota; kingdom Viridiplantae; phylum Streptophyta; class Pinopsida; order Cupressales; family Taxaceae; genus Torreya; species Torreya grandis. Next base: position 1,728,086 of record JARHVA010000200.1, on the reverse strand, counting down.
GTCGGTGAAAGCAGAATGGGCACAGAGGCTAAAATTAGCCTATGTTCGTTCTTGCATGCTGCCGGGTCAAGGGGCCATGGGAAAACGGTCGAGGAAGACATAAATGGACGCGGGAGGAAGGATAAAGGGGAGATTTTGGCAATAAAAGCTAGGAGAGAGGTGGGGGGATCCAAGGAGGGGATCCAAGGTGGCATGGGTGAGGTGGAAAGGGGGAATAAATTAAAATGTTTATTTATTTTAATTTAAAAAAAAGAGGGGACTAAGACAAGGGTTAGGACATAGACCAAGGGGGTTAAGGGTGAAGACGACCAAGGTGCAAACACATTTTCAGTGTCTACATTTGCCCCTTTTTGTCTTGTTGGTTATTCTCGATGAACTGCAAGACAAAAATAGGAGTTGGTTGCCCCAGGAATGGGATGAGGTGTTCCCCCCTCAAAGTGAGAGTCGAGAGAAGGGAACCTGAGATCGAGTGTCAATTTGATAGAGAGATGGATAGAGAGAGGGTGAGTGAAAATGTTGCAATAGTTGTGATTGTGCGTATACCACTTCACGGGATGGTCAGGTCAAATTGCCGTAGGTCGAGGGTCGAGGAGTGCCAAAATTGAAATAATCGGGCCCCAGCATTTAGTCATCTACTGATCGGGTTATTCAATCTAAGCTGAAGCTCTAATGGTCATCATGTTCTAGGTATCTTGGGCTCAAGAAGTGCTCCTAGAAACATGAAAACGTCACAAGTAGTGTGGATCAATTGGCTTGCGATCCTATACTTGTGAAGGTCACAAAAATATGATCTGCAAACAATTTGCTAACCAATCGTGGGGTAGCATACATGCAAAAACAACCAAGGCAACATTGTCTTTGAAGTGGTCATGGTCGAAAGAGATGGGCATGATCTCCAATGGTCATTGGTCGAGATAGGTCGAGATAGATGATCTCAAATGTGCCCCGTGAGGAGTCAGAAATGACTTTGACATGGGTAGGGCTGGTTGATTGGTCATGATGGAAGATGAAAGGTCAACGTCTTGAGAGAGATGAATGAGCAAATGGATGGATGAAAGAATGGCTGAGCTATCCTCAAAAAATTGAGTGTTGCCTATATAGCCTTTGTCATAGGGCCTCAGGCCAATGTAGTTCTCCCTAAAAGGGAGGAAGGGTCAAAGGGATGGATTGGACTTGGTCGAGGGCAAGGTCATGGTCAAAAGGAGGAAAGAAAGTTTGTCCATTAGAGAGATGAATAAACGAGGGTGGTCGAGCTCACCTCAGAGGACATCGTGTCATCTGAGTGTTGCCTACATAACCCCGGTCATAGGGCCTCAGACCAATGTAGTTTGAGTTATGGGACAAGAGGTCGATGATTGGTTTAGAATGATGAGGAGAAAAAGATGCTACAACCTTTTCCAAATGGTGTATTCTGCAACATTGGTTGAGGGGTCTTTCATTCCTAGCAATTTTCCATAGTCGTGATGGACGTATGCTAAAAATGAATTGAGGTCTATTTATGCTTCAGCAAGTATTGGTTTATGCTTAACATAAATTGTGTCTAGTTGATAGTTTTCATGTGTATTGGTGTCCATAGAAACTATGTGAATAGGCTATGGAAGTGGCCTGAAAAAAGAGTTGAGTTGAGTTGATTAGGTTTGACAAGTGATGAATTTGAATGTGACCAAAGTGTAGAAAAAGTGAAAGGCATATTGCTCTTTCATTGACAAAGACCAGAATGATAGCATAGATAGGGGTTGTTAGAACCAAGAGCCCCATTCATGCATGACGTCGTTGACCATATGTTGTGTTAGAGAGGTAATCGAATCACTTTGACATTAAAGTGAGCTCGAAGTCCCTTGAGCAAGTGATAGGAGGAGGATGGGGTAACCTGCTTTAAGAGCAGGGATAACCTTGCCCCTTTTTATAGGAGACCCTGAGACAACTACAAGCCAAGTCCATGACCCGTTTTTTTTTTTTTTTTTTTTGGTGCAGACTGATCAATGTGGGAAGTCTACATAGAGATGTCATTTGCTTGGTGGTCATTTGTGAAGCTGATCAATGTGGGAAGCTTCTAAGAAAGATTGCTATTTGTAGCAAGAGTTAATCATAGCCATCTTTTGAGGGAGTGGTCTATATTTTGCTTTATATATAAGGGCTTTGAATAGCTGTCCTTTGAGGGAGCAGTCTATTAGCTACAGCAATGATAGTACAGCTACCCTTCGAGGGAACAGTCTGCCTTTTGATTTTGATTTGGTGACCTTAGATATTTTGACATCTTGTTTTTTTTTGACAGAATTTGGAATTATGGACAAGACTATAGAAGTTCAAGGGCTCCCTTTTATTAGGACAAAGCATCCATGCATCATAAAAGGGTTTATAGAGGTTTTGTTGAGGGGAATAGGGTTGAAAGGAATGAGGATTAGAAGGATGGGGATTGCTCAACGGACGAGCTCAAGTTAAATGTCAAGTGGGTGAGTACTCAACTAACAGAAGAATGGTCGCAGATGCAACGCATTAAGAGGCTTAGGTTCTGGCCATCCGTCGAGAGAGGACAGACGATAAGTCCTTTACCCATACTTGTGCGTGATGATGAAAGGTCTGAGCCAATTAGGGGCAAATTTGCCTCATTTACTTCACTCCATATTGGTCACGTGCTGATTCTCTTTGAGGACGAGGTCTCTGATGTTGAAATCTCATTCTCACAGATTTTTGTCATAGGCTCGCTTTATGTGATTATGATAGACATGGAGATGATTGAGGGCAGCAAGACGACGCTCATCAAGTAACTCAAGTTGAGCTAAGCGATCTTGATGAAAGTCATTGTTGGATAGAATGTCATGTAGAGAGATGCAAAGAGACGAGATCTATACTTTAAGAGGTAGGATAGCCTCTGTTTCGTACACTAGAGAGAAAGGGGTAACACCCGTAGAGGTTTGGATGCTAGTGTGGTAGGCCCACAAAGCGAAAGGAATGTGAATGTGCCAATCCCTTCTTGTGTCGTTGACCACCTTCATGAAAATTTAAGTTAGAATTTTGTTGGAAGCCTCGGCCTGCCCATTTGCTTGTGGGTAGTAAGGTGAAGAGAAGCTGAGCTTGATGCCGAATGAGTCGCATAGCTTTTAGACGGTCTTGTTTTTGAAGGACTTGTCATTGTCAGTGATGATTTTGTAAGGGACACCGAAATGACAGATGATGTGGCTACTGATGAAGGCATCCATACTCTTGTGGAGTTTGGAACATGTCTAAGGCTAGCAAGCGATATTCCCTCAGTGAAAGTTATTGGAAGATGTCTTCCATGGGGTCTTTGGTCGTTGCTTGCAGAGGAGGGGTAAGGGCGACCACTGGTTGCGAACAAGTCAAAGCTTCTACAGATGGAGGCGGCATCGAAGTTGATGGCTTGATAGGAATGAGGACATCATTTGGATGGTAGGTTGTGTTACAAGTTTTGAAGGGTGATGGGTCAGTGGGAATGGTGTGGACTTGCCTGTTGTGCTCAAATTTTACACAACAGTGCAGGGTGGAGGAGACACAGGCCATGGCACGGATCCAGGGTCAGCCTAGCAACATGTTGTATTGAAACTCTCCTTCGATGATATAGAAGAGCTCTGGGACTGTGCATGGACCAATGCGAATGTGAAGAATGACTGTGCCAATGGTTGTGGCAGTGGTGTCATTGAAGGAGCGCAAGATTGTGTCAATTTTGGAGACGCAATTCTTGGGAAGAGCCAACTGATCAAAGGCATGGGTGGAGATAATGTTGATGTTGGCACTTCTGTCAACCATAACGCATTTAATGCATGTCTGATCAACATAGGCAATGATGAAGAGGGTAGCGTCCTGATCTTCTATGTTGGATGTGGGAATCTCAGAATCGTTGAATGTGATGGAGGTAATAGGAGATAAAGAATGGACGAGGGCAACGAGTGGTTGGGGGTCCTTGGGTTAGACCTCTACTGCCTGTAGGGCTCTAATGAGAGCTTGATGATGCTGAGGTGAGGTTTGGATGAGGTCTTAAAGGGACATCTTCACAGGCATCTGGTGAAGCTGTTTCAACATGGAGTCATGAATCAACCCAGAAGAGGAAGAGGAAGAAGGTTGAGATGCGCCAAGGATAGAAATTTTAGGCTTAGGCACTAGAGGTGGCTTGACGAAAGGGTAGGTCCAAGGAATGGTAGCTTTTTCCTTCGCCTTGTCCTTTTGCGACCTAGTGGTTATATGGATAGCATTGATTTCAAAGACAGGAGGTGAAGAAGGGGTCATGGCCTGCTGGTGAGATGTTGATGTGGTTGAAGAGGTTGGATGGGAAGGTGTCGAGGTTTGGTCAATGGTGTCCTCAAGGAGAAGAGTGTCCTTCTCCATATAGCGGTGAATGATGGCCTTGAGGGCACAGCAAGTCTCGATATCGTGTCCTGGCGTACGATGGTATAAGCAAATCTTTGTGTCATCGAACCAGGAGGGCTTGGACTCAAGAGGTTGGAAAGGCCTAATGGGTGGAAGGGTTATGCTGGAAGTCTGCAAAAGTTAGTGTAATATCAATGAGTATGAGCCCACTAAAGGGGCCGTGTTAGTTGATGTGTTCGATGTCAGTGACTTTTGCTTAGGCAGAGTTGGAGGAGGCTTCCATACCACCTTTTGGGTTGCTGGTGTGGTGACAGGCAGAGATGGCACTTTTTTGTGAGAGGTACCACCTTTTTAGGAGAGGGTAGGCTGGAGGTATGCAGAGGAAGCAAAGGAGGCAATTGGTTTTGATTAGAGATCAGAGTGGGAAGGACTTTGGTCAGGGTCGAAGGATGGGGGCCCAAAATGAAAGGCAATGGTGACGGGGGAAAAGGCATTCGCTTTTATGGTCTGGCAGTCTTCTTTGACTTGGTTGGAAGACTACTATTGGTTAAGGTCTGGTCTAAGTCCACCTTCACTTGTGGGTGAGTGAGGGTAGAGACAGGGTGAATGCCAAGTGACTTGATAGGTTTAGATGGGGTAGATGCGGGTTTAAAAGCAGGAGTCTGGTCTTTACTGAGAGTCTTAGGAGATTCTGCCTTGGGAGGATTGGCAGCATGAGACGAGAGGGCACGGGCATGTTGAAGAGCTTTAAGATGCTCTCACAATCCCTGATGCTCCACTTTCCTTAAAGGGAAAAGTTTGATTTTTCCCACTAGTCAGGAAAATGGTTGAGAAGATGTTGAATGAGGTTTGGGTCCTTGAGAAGATGTTGATGGTTGTGGGGCCAAAGATGAGATAGGTGTAGCAGTCTCAGACCCATGGCATGATGAAGTCGTGATAGATTCATCTTTGGTTGGAGACGAAGGAGAGGCAGGTTCTTCCCTAGGTGGAGAAAAAATCGGAGAATGAGGCTCCTCAAGTGGGTAAAGGGCAGGGATGATGGTGCCCTCCACTTGTGGTCAAGGAGTAGGAAGGGTCGGGTCCTCCATAGGTAGCAGGAAGGAGGATGGTGAGACCGGTGGTGCCGGTAAGGTTAAGGCATCCTCCAAGATGAGAGAGGTCGACGGAGAACTAATCGGGGAAAGAGGTTCATCCACACGTGATGGACTGATAGATGGACTAACCTCTTGAGGTTGGTCGGGGATGAAGGGCGAGGCCGTATTGACTGTTCGAATGTTGTGTTCATAAGTGTCGTCAATCAAGGTTCAGACATTGTTTTGGGTCGGTAGATGATTGGAGAATGGTTGCTTGAAGATATCGATGCCCTGATTAGGGGGTGCATTGGGATTGTCTAGGATGAGGTCACCCTTTTCAAGCATGTCTTGGATTATGTTTTTAAGGGTTTTGCAGTTTCTCGTGTCATGTCCTTTAACACGGTGGTAGTTGCAAAATTCCTTTTCCCTATACCATGCAGGGATGGCATGTGAGGGATCAAATTATGGAGGTGGTCAGATCTGGGGGAGATTGAGAACCCCCTGTTTAACAAGTTTTTCTAGCACAGATGCATATGATTCTCCGAGAGGAGTATACTGTCATTGTATGTATCTCTACTGGAATTGGCGGGTGGCGCTCTGAGATGTAGATGGCTCAGGCCGATTAGTTGAAGGCAAAGAGGATGAAGGTCTAATGACCACAGCGTTAGCTGAAGCTTTAGACCTAGGATTGGATGATGAAGGTTTAGAAGAAGAGAAGTCATTGGTCTTAGAGTTGAGATTCTTGCTCCGCAACTTGACTTTATTCTACTTGATGGCATGTAATTCAAGTTTGTAGGCCATCGTGAAAGCTTCGTCGAAGGTGCAGAAGGTCTGAACCCGTAAGGTGGAAGAAATATGTCTGGCGCAGGCTTGGGAGAAAATTTCAATAAGTTCAAGCTGGGGTAAGGAAAAGGAGTGTTGATTGATGAGGCCTCTCCATCGAGCAACGAAGTCAGCTATGGATTCGTCCTCGAATTAGTGGATAAAATAGAGGTCTATAATCGAGACCTTTTTGGTGATGTTGATGGAGAAGTGATCAAGAAAGAGCTGGGCTAGCTGTGTGAATGTGAAGAGGGAATGGCTGGCAAGAGAGCTATACCAATCAAGCGCAGCACCAGAGAGAGACATAGGAAACGTGCGTAAAAGTAACGCATCATCATGGGCAATGAGATAACAGGCATGTCTGAATGCCCGTAAGTGTTGTTGTGGGTCTTCCTTGCTTTGAAAGTGAGAAAACTTAGGAAGTTCCCACTGGCTGGGATATGGCTTGATCGAGACAGAAGGATGAATGGGCTCATTGCAAATTTGCTCGTATGAGAGAGCATTACGAGAGCCAAAAATGGAGGTCTCTAGGCTAGACATCTTGTCCATCAGCATTTTGATGATATCTATTAACGGATTAGCGGGTGGAGCACCCCCTAGATTGTAGGGTGCTTGGAAGAGGCTAGAGGAGGCATACGACGTAGTTGGTTGTGCCTGTAAGGGCACAACATAGGGATAACTAGTCGTAGGGATAGAAGAGAAGACTAAGGGTGGTTGGGTAGAAGGCATAGCTAGGCTCGATGTTGCCACGAGAGGTTGGATTGTGGTAATAGGGGCCAATGGATAGGAAGCCACCCTGGTGTTGATAGGAGCAAGGGTAGGCAAAATAGAGACGACTAAATTCTGGAAGGGAGTAGAGAGTGGTTGAGTGGGCTGAGGTTGATAGGGGGCCAAAACCCCAGTGGAAGTGGGCCCAAAGATGGAGGGAGAAGCCACATTTGGAAGGTTGGTCAAAGTCTGGTCATTGGTTGAGGTGATAGCTTGGGTGTCTAAAGGTTAAACTACGGACGCTGTCGATACGGCCGTAGTCGCAACAAGAGAGGTCAGCATTTTGTAAATCGGATTACCCAGGGAGTCTCGTGTTTGGCTATGTGTGAGATAGTGTTGCAAGGCTTTGACGTTGAGGTCCAAGAATCATGCAAAATCTTGGTCCCCTTCTAGGACAATAGGAGTCTGGGGCAGGGTTGGGTGAGTAGGAGTTTTTCAGTCTTTGAGTGGAACTCCATTATAGGACTGGTTATGGACGAGGTAAATGGAAGTGGTTGATGCCTCGCGTGGTTGACTAGATCCTTGGCTTGACTATGAGTCAGAACCATTCAAGGCAAGAAAGGTCATCCTCATAAGCTCAAACAAGCAGATAAGAATAGAAAAGATGAAGAGCACAAGCAAATCCTAAGCGTTAAATCCCTAGAAATTTATTAGGATCATGGTGGCTTATGCCTTAGAAATGTGTGTAGGAAGATTGGCTTTTGAGTCAGGTCCTAGAAGAGGTAGTCTATGGATGGTTTCAAGTTTTGTTTAGGCACTCAAGAAGTCTGGTTTAGGTTTCGTACATGGCCTGGTGCTAAGGAGCAAGCTCCCCTCACTTCACGAGCCCAATGTTAAACTGGTCTCGCTTAGCCAAAATATACTTTCCCTAGAGATTAGACTCTGCCAGAGAACAGAGTGGGCTTTCCCCTTGGTGATGAAATCCAAGTAGGATCGCCAGGATGGGTAAGGTATCCATTGGGGGATGAAATCCCAGTCGGGCCTTGTCTCAGGTAAGTTTGATGTTTGATTTGTGCACGTGGTTTAGGTTGTGTAACATCAAGTGATCTATGATTAATTCAATATGCATTTTGTTAATTACTAAGTGTGGACTAGGAAATGCAAGCACAAGCAGAAATGGAATGCAAAGTGTTTTAAGCCCCAAGTCAAAATGTTAAGTTCGGATGAAAAACAAGTTGAGAAAGGGTTGAAGGATATGATTTTTGACTAGTCTAGAAATGCAAGAAAAGAAAAGAAAAGTTCTTTTTATTCCTGCTTATGATATCGTTTAGAAGAGAAGAAAGAGGTAAAAAGGGAGGATCCTAATGCATCCTATATGAAAAGAAGTTAAGAAACCCAAGGGAGACCCTAGGGTCCCACCGGGCGTGCCAGAATGTTTTTACGCTAATTCGCTTTCTACATTCAAAAGATAGAGAAATGAGAAACTTAAAGAAAATGGACGAGGGTTTGTACATACTCGGATTGTAGACGTGTGCACCAAAATTCAGATGTTGTGAGAACTCCTCTTTGGTTGTGGAGGAATGACACCTGAAAGAGAAAAGACACTAAACACGAAAAATGTTAGATGACAAAAGGGTGGACTGCCAAGCAAGAGCTTGGTCCTAGAAGTGCAAAGGCTTCTTGGAGGATGTCAGTCCACTATTAAAAATAGAATGCTGATTAGAAATAGAAAGTGATAAATGATAAAATATAGAAAGGAAGAACTTAAGACAAATGCGTACCTATTTAGAAGCTATCTGCCTTTGCACAGTCACCGACGTCGGTGATATTGCCAGCGTCGGTCAGGAAGGTCACCGACGTCGGTTATGATGCCAACATCGGTAGGGGTACTGGCCGAGGTCGGTCGGGGTAGTAGTCAGGGATGAGTCTTGTCGGGTCATAGGTCAATTTTTGGGCTGCAAAATGGACTGTGGTCTTGTCTGTGGGTCAAGGAGGTCTATTTAGAGGTCTGAGGGATTGCTTAGAGGTCTGAGGGACTTGTCTTGGGTCTGAGGGACTGAGAATGTTGTCTGGGACTAGACTGAAAGGGTGACAGGGCAAAAGGAAGATGGACGGGAGACAGGGGTCTGAGAAAGCTTTTCAGCCTCTCAGGGAAGGACAAGGCAAGTGGTAGACAGTGGATACGATAGATAAATGAAATCAAATGAAATAATGAAATGAAACAATGAAATTGCTTACCTCCTGCTTGTTGATTAAAGAATGGAGCCTGTTGTTGGAGCTATAGAAGACCTGTTGCAAGAAGAAATGACTGATGTAGAGTGCATGTACCTGCTGTTGTTGTTGTACTAGGTGGAGAGAAAGGAGAATACGAATGCCAAAGCATCCAAAGAGTTCTGTTCATGGGGGGTGAGAATGGTTGCAGGAAAATGTTTTGAAGGATGCCGACGCCGGCAGAACCACCGACGTCGGCCGAATAATGACCGACGTCGGTGAAGGTAGAATGGGCACAAAGGCTAAAATTAGCCTCTGTCCATTCTTGCACGCTGTCGGGTCAAGGGGCCATGGGAAAATAGTTGAGGAAGACATAAATGGACGCAGGAGGAAGGATAAAGGGGAGATTTGGGCAATAAAAGCTAGGAGAGAGGTGGGGGGATCCAAGGAGGGGATCCAAGGTGGCATGGGTGAGGTGGAAAGGGGGAATAAATTAAAATGTTTATTTATTTTAATTTAAAAAAAGGAGGGGACTAGGACAAGGGTTAGGACATAGACCAAGGGGGTTAAGGGTGAAGACGACCAAGGTGCAGATATGTTTTCGGTGTCTACATCACCCTCTGGTTGCAAGTCTCTTTTTCCCTTTTTGTTTCCTTTGTCTCATTTTTTCCCAAGTATCAAAATCAAGCAGAAGTCACCAAATGTCACTTTCTAAATCATGGAGCCAGCTAGCTGGCATGTTTTGAGCTTTTTTTATGACTTTCAAGAAGGCCACGAAATGTGCCATGTATCCAGTAGCAGTTAGATGGAATGTACCATGTGTCAGCATCCATGTATCATAGAGGCACTCGCATTTCATTCTACCTTTTTTATGAAGACTTTCGATGGGCTAAGCAGCAGCAGAGTGGAAAGCACCAAGTGGCAGTTGTGGAGGCCCTAAACTACCTTTTTGAAGAAGCAGTGGAAGTCACCACGTGTCGGCATTCGAGAGACTTCATTCAATGCATGCACCCAATGCTTTCGTTCAATGCATGAAGGATTCATTTCATTTTACTAAGTGTTGAGGTGCAACGGAGGCTACCAAGTGTCACTCTCTAGGTCCCTTTCTACCCCATCCCTAGAGAAAATGAAAGATGCCACATACCCCTGGTAGGAGAAGCGAAAGATGCCATGTATATTCCCAAGAGCAGTGGAGGTCACCAGGTGTCAACTTCTGAGAAACCATCTTCAAACCTAATTGTCGAATGAAGATTGTGGTGGGTCCCAGATGTTATTTCAAGGGACTATGGAAGCGTCGAGTGTCAACAAGCGAAGACTGCCATGTGCATCCATCCTTTCCTAAAAGTTGCCCAAGCAAGGAATGCAGTGAGTCTTGTTTTGATAAAATTACAAAGTATCGAGGAAGTGGATTGCGATAGGTGTCAAAAGTGGAGCATCCCTAGGTAGAATATAGAGAGAGCAGAAATGGCCAAGAGTCATTCTCTTATGCTTTCTAAACAAAAGAGAATTTTCATATATTGACCAAGTGTCCTCTTTCATTTCAATAGAATAAAGTGTTTGTCTACCTGTTATGACCAAGATGGAGGGAAAGCTCAGTGAGAGTTATTCTGGGTAGATAGAATAGTGCACTAGGTAGATTTTTGGGGCTTGCAAGAATTGAAGATGTTTCCTATTTGTCTCCTAAACATTAGAGGTAGAGTAGACAGTTGAGCGGCCAAGCAGGCGATGGGATGAGGAAATACAGGTGCTAAAGGAGGTACTAGACATGGATTGCCATGCCACAGTCAGGGTTGTTCTTGATAAAACCAAGATACATCCAAAGCATTAGAGTCACCATCTATTTTTTCCCCTGCGAGTGAATCACAGAGTAGAATTGCATGGGAAAGATGGTGTTGAAAAGAGACATTCGAGTCTATATAAGAAGGATTGTAAAATTAAAGAGGGGGGAGCTTTTCTCATAGTTTTAGACATTCTTTAAATTTTGACCAGTAATATCATTTGCTCTTATCTCAATTTTTTTGACTTGTAAATTTGATATAACCATGCATGTTTTTGTGCCCTTTATGTGGCTGAATGAATTAAGAAAATTTGAGCTCCATGCCTTGGTTGGAGTTTTTTGTGTCATTTGCAAAGTAGTCTATGTTGTAGATTCTCTAGAGTTGTGATTAAGAATGTCATTTTCTTGTCTCATTTTCTTGAATCGAAAGGTTTATATAACTGTACATGACTTATACGCCTCTTATGTGATTAGAAGATTCTGTTAAGAAGATTGAACACTATGCCTGGGTTGACATTCTCTATATGTCAGCTAAAGAACTCCTTATTATGAGCCTCTATTTATGTTATTCTAAGCCTTTTACATTGATCATGCACTTGTCTGCTCTTAAATGTAATTGATTCATATAATAGTCTCATTATGCTCAGGTTAGGATTAGGATTACACTCAGGCACATCGTCATAGTTAGGTTTCATTTCCTTCATTTGCATTTTTGTTTAATCTCCTATCCCTTTTCCCAACACCCAATACAAAATAAGAGACCAGCTTCTCTAAAATCTGGAGATTGTTTCAAGCTGCATTGTTCCACAGCTTGAAACTTCCCATTGTTGATTGGTTAAAATCTAGCATAATTTTAAGACATCAACAATTTTTGGCATGCCCGGTGTGACTACTCTTGAATTTTTCTTTCAAGACTGCATGAACCAGAGAGCTACAAGGAGTTAGAGCTGTGGACTAGTCACCAGATCACAATCTGCTACAAATCTAGGTATTCTTTTACCACCTCTAGTAATTAGTCCAAGAAGAAGAAATAACCAGTTTGTACTAGTACCAAACATGGGAGCCCATGTACCCCCAAGAAATTACGTGAGCTAGAACACTGGTAGTCCCTTAATCCTCCCAACACCACCAACTGTTTGGGACCCTATCCCAGTAAATGCTCTAAAAGCTCTACCCAAATTCAGTGGGCAAGACTCAAAGACACCTGTGGAACATCTTCAAGATGTATCAGATGTTTGTGCCATACATGGTGTCATGGAGCAAAATGTGGCCCTAAGGTTGTTAGTAGCCTCATTCAAAGGGAAGGCCTTAGAATGGTATCAGTCTTTAACCCCAAATACCATATCTATGTGGGACCAGCTCAGAGATTAGTTCTTTGAAAGATTTACAGAGAAAGGTGACAAATCTTCTTTATTACAACAGTTGATCACCATTCAAAGGGGACCATAAGAGGACATGATGGACTTCAACACCAGATTCTAGAAAACATGGGACAGAATCCCTGTTGCAGCTAAACCACCACCTGGTATGGCCATAGTATTCTATCTCAAGGCTTTAAATTTAGATATATCTATTATGATTCAGTCACTAGGACACACTTTGCTAGTGGCTTATGACCTTGCAGTCAGAGCTGAGAATCATTTAATTGATGCCGGGAAGTTACCTCCAAAGCCTCCCATGCCTGTATTCCCAAAAATTACCTTATCCCTAATGCAAGAGGTTCCTAAAGCTATAAACCCACCTGTGTCTATGTATACTTACCCTCCATCATTTGTGAAGCAACCGGTCCCTGCTTAGTCATCTGAGATGGATGATATCAAGATCATGCTAAGGACATTCTCCAATGAGCTGATTAATATAAAGAGGCAACAGAATAATCTTCCTAAGCCTCCTTACCATATCAAGGAAATAGGTTTCTGTCCCAACCAAACTAATATCAAGGCCCTCCAAGGCAAACCAATCATCAACCAGCAAATCAATTAGTTGCAGTTCCCATACCCTCACAGACCCTTCCTCCCAACTCAAATAGGGAGATGGTCCCAAGCTAGAATAATTATGTGGATGATACTAATGCTTGGTGTTTCCCTTGCAATGATGCTCACATGCCCAGAGATTGCCCTAGAGGTAATCTACAATAAAGGGTGGCTGAGCAAAGAAGAATGGACTGTCAGTTTGCCAGTACCAGTAACAGTCAAGCCTACCAGTCTCTCGGTATGCACAATTTAGTCCTAGTGGCTAAGATGCAAGGAATGTCCTTGCAACAAGAAGAAGAGATAGCCCTGGAACATGCTTTGTTCTCATGGGTTGAGGACAAAGAAACAATTTTCTTCAATAAAGCATCTACCTCCCAAAGGCCAGTAGTACAATTTGATTATTACACCTGATCAAAGAGGAGGATGGTGGAGTAACCTGAGATTGCAAGTAGTCAAGTCAAGAATAATCTTCCACCTCAAGGGCAAAGGAAAGTAGCTATCAGATAAGAGGTGTCATAGCTGCTACAAGATCAAGGGATCCCTGTCCAAATTCAAGAAAGAATGAGGTATTCTTATTTTCAAAAAACTCAGTCTTTGGGATCAATCAACATAGTGGACCAATTAAAGAAGACTCCAGCGCAAGTATCTATATGGGAAATCTTGGATATTCTTAAACAAAAGATGCTACTTCAAGAAGCTCTGTAGGGACAAGCAGTGCTCAAAGATGTTGTTACCAAGGAAAGACCTACTAGAAAAGAAAAGCTTGAAGATATGGTTCCTCCAAAGACCACAACTTTCGTGAATGATGAAACACAAGTAAGTAAATCTATGCCAGAGCCTTTCTATTTGACTCTAATAGTTGGAAAGAAACTTTTGCATAATGCATTGATAGATTCAGGAGCTAGCACAACTGTGAGGCCTAAGCAAATAGATGATGCTTTAAAGATAAAATATGAACCCCTTGTAAAGGGAGTTATGTAGCTAGATGGCAAAATGGTGTAAACCATAGGGAGAATTAAACAACTCCCCTTGCAGTTATACACATGTCCCAACATAATTGTCACCCAAGATATAGCTATCATAGATATTCCTCTTGTCTTTGGTTTATGTTTATCCAGAGACTATATGGCAAAAATAGAAGAATATATGTCTCTTGATTGGTCTCACCTCATCCTGAGAACTAGATACAATTCAAAGATGAAAATTCTATTTGAACCACTATCTAAAGACCACATTGAACCTCTCTAACACCTTATTCACATAATCCTCTTGAGACAAAATCAAACTATGATTTTTTCTGTCTCTCTTAATACTCATGCCAAGGATTTTCTTTGCTACTCCTAAATCCTTCATGGTAAATGTGTGAGCTAATTTTACCTTAAGCTCAGTAATTTCTTGCATGTGTGAACCTGTAACAAGCATATCATCTACATAAAATAACAAGATAATATAACTACCATTATCCAATCTGTTAAAATAAACACAATGGTCAGATTGATATTTACTAAAGCCATGCTCTGTCATAAACCTATCAAACCTCAAATACCATTGTCTTGGAGCTTGCTTAAGACCATATAAGTTTTTTTTCAACCTACACACAAGTTTCTCCTTACCTTTGACCTCAAAACCTTCCGAGTGATCCATATATATCTCTTCATCCAAATCTCCATGAAGAAATGTTGTCTTAACATCAAGATGCTCAAGATGCAAATCCTTAATAGCAACTAAAGACAATACAGTTCAAATAGAAGTCATCTTTACTACAGGAGAAAAAAATTCACCAAAATCATTACCTGGTTTCTGTGCAAATCCCTTTACTACCAACCTGGCCTTATGTCTCATTTGTCCATTTTCTCCTTCCTATAACCTGTATACCCATTTGTTTTTCAGTGCTTTCTTTCTAGCTAGCAACTCAACCAAATCCCACATATGGTTCTCTTCCAAGGAATCAATTTCCTCATTCATGTCATGCTCCCACTGTTTCCTAGATTCTACCTACATTGCCTCATCAAAACTTTTTGGTTCTCCACCATCAGTGAGCAACAAGTAGTATAAAGAAGGGGAATAATGAATTGGAGGTTTACTTACCCTTTCATACCTCATTATGGGCATTTGAGACTCATTTACAGCTTGTTGTCTGCCCAAATTTTCTTTTGACAGTGATTGATCCCGATCATCTCTGATCGCTGTCAATCTGCACCTGATCGATGTCGATTCCTCCTAATTAACACCGATTTCCACCTAACTGACATCGATTTCCACTTGACTAACATCAATTTTCACTTGACCGACGTCGGTCTCTGTGTTTTTCTGTGAGTGATGATTTTTACCTATGAGCTCATTTTAGATGATAACCTCTTCCAAATCAAGATTGCCCTGCTTAGAATTATTCAGCCTCTTAAGCTGATCGCTATACATCACCTTCTCATTGAAAACTACATCACGACTTCTAATAATCTTGTTAGTTTCTAAATTCCACAACTAAAATCCAAAATCTCCAAAACCATAACCAATAAAAGTGCACCGCATAGATTTAGCATCCAGCTTCTTTCTATTTTCTTTATCAATGTGCACAAAAGCTTCAGAATCAAAAACTCTGAGAAATGCAAAATCTACCTTTTTACCTGTCCAAACCTCTTTTGAAATTCCACCATCTAGTGCAGTAGAAGGTCCTCTGTTAATCAGGTAAACCCTTGTATCTATAGCTTCTGCCCAAAACTATAAGGGCAAACCAGCATGCAACCTCATACTCTGTGCACGCTCCATTATTGTTCTATTCATCCTTTCAGCAACTCCATTTTACTGAGGTGTCCTTGAAACCATCCTTTCCCTACGTATTCCACTCATAGATTAGTAACTGTTGAATTTATTGCTGCAGTACTCACCACCATTGTCAGATCTAAGGCACTTCAATCTCAAACCTGTTTCATTCTCAACCAAAGCTTTCCATTTCTTAAATATGTCAAAAACATCAAATTTCCTCTTTATGCAATAAACCCATACCTTTCTTGTAGCATCATCAATAAAAGAAACATAATAATGTGATCCTCTAATAGAAGCTACCTGAGCTAGTCTCCACACGTCTGTGTAAACAAGCTCTAACTTGTGCTTCTTCTTTGTTGACCCAGTTTTGAGAAACCTCACTTTCTTTTGTTTCCCAAAAATACAATGCTCACAAAAATATAGATCTATGCTTTTCAAATCTGAAAGCTTACCTTTTGACTTAAGAACATTCATTCCCTTCTCACTCATGTGACCAAGCCTACAGTGCCACAACTTTGCATCTACATATAAAGTAGATAAAATAGAAGAAGAATAATCAGTAATACAAGTAGATAGATAAAGTGTACCTACTCTCTTACCTTTTGCTAATACAAGTGCACCCTTGAAAACTTTCCAAGATTCAACTGTGAGAGTTACTTTGCAACCCTCATCACCCAACGTTCCTGCAGAAATCATATTCCTCTTTAGGATGGGTACATCCATGACATCCTTCAACACCCATGTGTTGTCATTCTATAATTTCAGCTGCACTTTTCCTTTGCCAACAATTTTACAAGGCTCATCATCCCCTAAATAAACTTTTCCAAAATCTCCATGGACATAATCATTGAAAAATTTTCTCTTTGGGGTTGCATGGAAAGAGGCACCAGAATCTAAAACCCATGATTCTACTTTATTATCCAAAGAAAATATAAGAGCATCATGTGTAACAATACCTGCAAGTTTTGCTTCTTTATTACCTTCATGATGATTTTCTTTATTATCCTTCAACCAATAATCTTTCTTTGCATGCCCTTTCTTTCCACAATTCCAGCAGGTTATTTTTTCATTTCTAGATTTGGATTTACTTCCCATCTTTGACCTTGATTTCCCTTGCTTGCCCTTCTCTCTTTGCCTTCCCCTACTTTCAACACTTAAAGCATTACCTGATGTTTCCCTTATGCTTTTCCTACAAATTTCTTCATTCAAGATTACACTAACAACATCATCAAATTTCAAGATATTTGAACCAAATGCAGTATTACTAACTGTCATTACCAAACTATGCCAACTTTCAGGATAAGAGCATAAGATTAAGAGAGCCTTAATTTTATCATTAAAAATTATTTTGACTGAATTTAATTGATTTACTATTGTATGGAAATCATTAAGATGACTAGATATAGATCCACCTTCCTGCATTTGTAAATTAAATAATTCCTTCATAAGATATACCTTATTCGAAGCTGAGGGTTTTTCATATAAATTTACCAAAGTATCCATTAACTCTACCGTTGTCTTTGCCTGTGATAAGTTGGAAAACACAGAAGCTGCCAGGCTCAACCTTATAGATCCAAGAGCCTTTCTATCAAGAACATTCCATTTTTCATCTTCCATATATGTGGGATTCCTTGAAACCCCACCCAACGGTAAATACAAATCCTTCTGATACAGATAATCTTTAATCTACATCTTCTATAATTGATAATTCTTGCCATTGAATTTCTCTATTCTTAGTTTACTTTCTTCTGTCATTACTTTCCTCCCACTCAATCAAAAACCCTTGTGAGTGAATTATGTAATCAAAAAACACTAACATGCTCTGATACCAGTTGTTAGGATCTTAGAGTATAATTGATTACTTTTGTATAAGCAACTAAACACGAAATTGAAACCAAAAGTAATAAGTAATTAAAAATTAGAAATAGCAAATAATAAGAGATACAAGAAATAACTAATCTGTATTAAACTCTTCCAAAAAGAAATACAATGAATAAATCTCTCTCTCCTCACACCTCATAGATGTACAATTATTCTTCCTCAAGAGTTCTCTCTCTCTCTCTCAATCAATTACAATCAACTCAATTACTAAAAATTGTACATGCTATGAGGATCTAACCCTATTATATAGAATACTACAACACTAGGGTTCATGAGCCATGCATTTGCCACCCTTAGATCCACCTCTTAAATCAAAGGCTCAAATTTGTTCTGCTAAAAATAGTAATTTTGGAAATGCACAGAAGTCGGTGTTGGTCTAAAGATGACTGATGTTGGCCAACTCCTAACCGATGTTAGTCGAACCCTAACCAATGCCAGTCGACACCTAACCAATGTCAGTTGACCCCTAACTGATGTCAATCGATTCTGACCGATGACGGTTACTGTGTAAGCCTAGCAACCTCTACATTAGCTCATTAGTGAAGCTTTTAGCTCCACAACTCAATAAAGAGTGAATATTAAACCATTGAACCTTGAACCAAAAAGAGTTCAAAGGTTCAAAGGTTCAACAAGTTTAAAGACTTCGATGGACTTAGAAAAGGAAAGGATCTAAAAATTTCAAAGCTTCAAAGGATTCAAAAAAATAGAATGAAACGTTGAACCATTAAACCTTTAACCAAAATGGTTCAAAAAGTTCAAAGGTTCAAAGGGTTCAAAGAGTTCAAAGTTCAAGCAGAAGCTTTGAGCGAATGGAGGAAGCAGAAGATTCTAGAAAAAAGTTCAACTAAATGGTTCAAAGAAATGGTTCAATCAAAGAAGAAAAATAGAGCAAACGCAACCCTTTACAAAACATTCAATCATCAAATAGTTGAACCTTTGAACCATTGAAATTTTGAACCAAAAGAGTTCAAGGTTCAAGGTTCAAGCAACTGGTGACGTCCCTACAGATGCCAAATTTAAGGTGATGGAATAACTGTTAGTTTGTAAGAGACCTAAGAACAAGCTCAGTGACTAGCCCAGAAAGGAGCCAAAGAAGCTAGCATAAAGTGAGAAGATAGCTCCAAGAGCTCAGATCACCAAGAAGAGACAAAATGTGGCGAGGAAGGAGGGAATAACTACAAGAAATCTAGAAATATCTATAGGAGAGTTATTCCAGTAGGTAGAACAGTCCACTAGGTGGACATCAGAGAGCGCAAATATTCAAAGGTGTGGCCTATTTTTTTACACTAAGTAAAGGCAAATGGATAGCCATGTAAGCATCATAGAGGAGATCAGACAACCCATGCTTAGGAGGAGACATTTGAGATGATTTAGAATGTCAAAGTCAAGGCTGATGACCTATTCCAACATGGCCCTTTCACAGATATTCAATGCATTCAATTCAGCATGGGCCATTTTCATGAAAACAAGCACCCAAGTCTTTCTTGTAATGCTATATATATATATATATATATATATATATATATATATATATATATTGTAACCTCTCATTTTGTATAAGGAAGATCTCTCTGTTATCAAAATCAAAGCTCTACCCAAATTGAAAGGCATTCCTAAGACTTTGAGCTTAGACTATTAATCATATTTTGTTAAGTGAATGAGAAAGCAAGTGACCTTTCAAACTCTGTGTTAAAATAGCTTGTGTCATTTATAAAAATTTTCTTATGTCTTTTTCCTAAATATAATCTTGTCCATTTAATCAAACAAGCAAAACAAGTGGAAATAACCTAGAAAATGTCCTAAAGGTGACTGTGGGAGACTTTGTGCTACCATAATTATCTTTAGTCTGTGTTTTATGTAGAGGATACTGGAGAGACTTTGATCTCCCCTTATCCTTCGTAACCTTTTACTCTGTTGTAGTTGAAGTGGAGACTTTGGGATATGCTTCAAACTACTATGTTCCTTTGTCCTAAACAATGGGAGGAACAATGAAAGACTTTGTGCTATCATGGGTTTCTTTTGGTTTTTGTTACTACCCGGGAAGAATCTTGCTATTGGCTGAATATCACTTCTGAAAGAAGAGAAGTGCCTTTAGTAATTACACCAAAATTATCCTCTATTATGTGAACGTCATCATCTCTAGAAAAGAGAGATGGATGGTATGATTTCACCCCTGTGTATATTTTTAGCTTATATATATATATATAGGAAACCTCCCCTTGCTGAGAGGAGAGATTTATCTCATTCTGGATATGGTCACCACACCCATTTTGCCACATAAATCTATTTATGTTGTGGTTGATGTAACCATTTTATCGTCAATCAGTTGGTGACAAAATATTCACCCAACAGTTTTTGGTGACTCCACTGGGGAAGAACAAGCAGCTTGAAGCCTCAAGCTTTAAATTGAAGTAGTTCCAATTCTTTTCCATTTTCATTTTACACTCTCACAAATCCACCGTACACATGAAGGTAGAGAGCTCAAGGTATTGTTGACCCTATATTTGATTTGATGTAGTTAAGTAATTTTAATATTTTTCCTCCACCATCTCACCTTCAGTGAACCAAGAGTTTTCCTCCTACAAACATCAGGTCCCCAATACCAGGAAAAGATTTTCTTTCTTCTGCTAGTAGAGCTTTATCTATACATATCCCATAGAGGTTTATTATCCCTCCTTTCAACAGCCATATCATGGCAACTCAAGGCCCCTGGGGTAATACTTTTGGTTCCCTGAATCTAACCCTACCTCTACATGAGCTACCTCGTAGCTCAATAAAAAATTTCCCTAAGTTCTATAGTGATGGCAAGGTTCATCCTGATGAACATATAGCAGCCTTTTGCATATCCTGTGGTGTAATAGGCATTGAATATGAAGACATTACAGTTAGACTATTTGTGGAAACATTGCAAGGTGATGTTGCAGACTGGTTTTATCATCTGCAAACACAAATAGTGACTAACTAAAACACTCTCAAAGCCAAATTTGAGGCGAGGTTTAAACTTGCATAAGATGCACACGCCCTATTATCCTAACTTGCACAAATGAAGAAGGATCCTCATGAACCCATGAGAGACTTCATTTCCAAATTTGACAAGCTGAGGAACAGGATTCCTACAATTGCTCAACTAACACCTGAGAATCTCAAATGCTTCTTCATCAATTCTTAGCTTCCTAAAGTGAGTTTTCTATTGAGGTGGGCTGGCCACATAGATCTTGATGCAGCTCAAATTTTGGCCACTAAGGTTGAATATGATCTTATCTTGGTAGGAAAGATAAGAAGAGGTCCTAACAGAGGTAAATCTTCTTCATCTTCTGAATATTCTTCTACAAGCACCACTAATCTTATGGTGCAAAAGCTAACAAATGAATTGCTAGCTCTGAAAAATAAAATGGTGCAAGGGATGTCTACTCCTCCTTCTTATCGAGATATACCAAGGAGGATGTTTCCCAACTAGCTGTATCAGGTAAATACTACCAAAAATCAAGGGCAACCAAATTGCCTTCCTCCCCCACCAGGGAAGCTTGCCATTGAAGCAGCACCAACTAACTTAGCAGTTGGTTATCTTGAAACTGAATCTAATTTTTCTTTTTAACCTGAGTTGAACCAAGAATATGATGTCGATCTCTTTGCAGAAGGCCAAGAAGAATCAACTGACGACTCCAACATCAGTTTCTTAAATTACTAGAATGAACCCAAAAGTAAAGGAGAAGTGTTTGATGGATCATACGTTGTATTTACTAGGTTCCACAACCAGTCAGCTCAACAAGAAAATAAATAAAAAATAGGGGAAGAATCTCGACCAGCATTTTTAATTGCCAAATGAGGGGCTTCTCTACCTTTCTCATTAAAGGACCCGGTGATCACTAAAAAAGTAAGTACCTCAAAAATTTCTTCACCTTCTACTTCAAATTCACATACCAGTCTTACACCCAGTAAAACCAAGATTGATGGACTATCTTCCTCTATTTTGAATTCATTTTAGTCATTTGATATAATTGACCATGCTAGGAAGACCAAAATTCAAATATCTGAGTTTAAATTCTTCCAATCCCACCTTGAGCAGTTGGATAGGTTAGTTCAATGTGTCAAGAATAAAACTATCCTTACAAGACAAGATATTTTGAAAGTAACTCCTAGTCCCCCCAAGAACACATCCACCTAAAATACTCTTGTGATTACCCCTCCAGCTGCCCCTAGGAAGACAAAGCCATTTTATGTTTCCCTGCTGATAAACAGTCATCAACTGAAATATTCTATTATCGACTCAGGAGCTTTTTACAATGTGATGCCAACCAAGGTGGAAAAATCTCTTAGTCTTTATTGGGAGATGTTTCTCTATGGAAAACAAATAAGTACCTCTGTTGGGACAAATTGAAGATACTCAATTTGCATTTTTGGCATTCCCAGATAAAAAAATTAAAATGACAGTCCTAGTGGCTAACGTTCCAACCTCCTACGACATTCTTCTTGCATGAAATTTTTGCAAGGATGTTGGTCGAGAATTGAGCATGAACCTATCTAAGGTGAGGATCCTTGTCAAGGGCATCATGTAAAGGCTACTTCTTGAGAATAAATTGAAGTACATTGTCACTCAAACATCAACCCCTGAAACTCAAATTATGTTTAAGTCTTTAGGCATGGGTAATTACTTTTTGCTTACTGAAGATGTTCCTATTTTAGTAGATGAAAGCTTACTGAGTGACAATCTAAAAAATTTAGATGAGACATCACAAGAATTAGTAGGGTGTTGTACACATGAAAAAGGATCTTCCCTTCATGTTGAAGAAAAACTTGAAAGAAGATCAAATTTTGATGATGTCTAAATTTTGGAATTCGACAGCAGTAATTCTTTTACCGATTTTGGAGCTAGAGTTGTTTTGATATCTTCTCAAAGAGATATTTTTCCCTATGCATACAAGTTGCAGTTCAACAACACCAACAACACCACTGAGAATGAATCGTTGCTACTCGGATTAAAGGCTACTCAAGATAAAAGTGTTAAACTCCTTCATGTCAAAGGAGACGTTGAGCTGGTAGTTTGTCAAGTGAAAAACATGTATCAAACCAAGAATGAGATATTGTGACATTATCACAATCTACTGTGAGATTGCATTAAAATCTTTGATGCTTTTAGCATTTCTACCATGCCTAGATAATTCAACAGTCGTGCAGATTCATTGGCCATCTCTACAACTCTCTTGGTCCCTCACCAAGATTTCAGAGAAGACAAGTACATTATTGAGTTGGTCTTTCGACCAAGTATACCTGATAGTGTTGACCATTGGAAAGTGTTCAATGGTGACAACCAAATTAGTACTTTTTTGGAACAAATAGGTAGCTTTAAAAAGCTTCAATTTGAAGGCAGTGAATCTCCACCATGAGAATCAGCTCCAGAGACAAATTCAAATGCTGATGAAGAGTTCCTTTAGGTCAAAAGGAATAAAATTCCCAAAGGATTAGTTTCTCTTGAGAAACTTTTTGACAAGCATGATAGGTTTATCAAATAATAGCAAATGGATTCAAAATCTTCCAAGGATTTTGATCAAATCAATTTGAGTACAGAAGATAGTCCAAAAATGGTCAACATTGAAAATTGTTGTACCCCTGATGAAAAAATCAAATTTATCACTCTAATTTACCATTACATTGATGTTTTGGCATAATCTTATGATGATCTAAAATCTCTCAGACTTGAATAAATCTAGCATGAAATTCCTCTCAAGATTGGGTCATTGCCTCATAAGTAGAAACAAAGGCAGTACAACCCCAGGATATCAAGCATGATTCTTTCTGAGATACAAAAAATGATGAATGCAAGAATTATTTTCCCAATCCATCATTTCACCTGGATTATGAACATAGTCCTTGTGAGAAAGAAGAATGGATAAATTTACTTGTGTGTTGATTTCAAAAATCTGAATCAGTCATCTTTAAAAGATAACTATCCCCTGCCCATCATGGATCAGCTGCTGCAGACAGTGACTGGAGCTGAGATGTTATCAATGCTAGATAGTTTTTTGGAATATAATCAAGTGGAATTTGGTGAAGCAGACCAACATAAGACCACTTTCACAACACCTTGGGGCACCTTTGTATATCATAGAATGCCTTTTGGCTTGATCAATGCTGGTGCCACCTTCCAAAGAGCAATGGATCGTGCTTTCAAAAATGAAATGGAGAGGATCATTATGGTATACCTTGATGACTTAAAAGTCTTTTCTAAGCATCATCCTAATCATGTGCATCATTTACAACAAGTGTTGGAGTGATGTAGGCATAATGGTATTTCTCTTAATCCTAAGAAATTGATTTCTTAGTCAAATTGTATCTTGAGAAGGCATAAATATTGACCTAGAAAGGGTCAAATCCATTCAAGAGCTTGCTCTTCCTACCAGTAAGACTGCAGTCCACTCTTTCTTTAGAAAGGTAAATGTTTTGCAAAGGTTCATTCCTGAATTCACAGAAAAGACTCACCACATTGTCAATATGATGAAAGACAAAGCCACTTTCAATTGGACTAAAGAAGGCAAGTAATCATTTCAAGACATCAAGGAAGCTATCACCCATGCCTCAATTTTGGTTTGTCCTAGTTACACCAAAGACTTCATGATCTATAGCTATACTTTTGAACATACACTTTCAGCCATCTTGGTTCAACAAAATAAAGAAGGTGTAGAATCTCCCATATCCTTTATGAGTTTTCCTCTTAAATATCATGAGTTGAAGTATTCAAATATGTAGAAGCATGCTTATGATGTGGTAAATGCGGTAAAGCACTTCCATTTTTACATCTTGAACTCACACATTGTTTCTCTAGTTCTTGACACAACAGTCAAGTCTATTATAACTCAGCAGGAGTTTGCGACTAAAAGAGGCAATTAGATTGCCAAAATTTAAGAGTTTGATCTTGTTATCAAACTTATGAAGCTTGTGTGGGGAAGAGGTCTATGCCAATTAATTGATGATAACATACTAGGAGAAGCAGGGCATGAAGAAACAAAAGTTGAAGACACGCCAACAGTTCTCTTTGCCATCACTATGAATGAGTGGTATTCAAATATTGCTCATTTTCTTACCTATGGTGAGTGTCCTACTCACCTATCTCATAAATAAAAGAGGATTTTTAAGTTGAAAGCTACCAACTTTGTCTTATGGGACAATGGTTTGTATAAGAGGATAAAGCACAGTAGAACAAAATTTTAGAGTCCTTCCATAATTTGGCTTATAAAGGACATTTTTTTGTACCTATGACTACCCATAAGATTCTATGAGCCAAGTATTATTGGCCTAATATGTTTTGAAATTCATATGCTTGAGTGTGTAGATGAGAGTTGTGTCAATAGTTTATTGGAAAACCCAAGTTCGCTGTGTTACCTCTCAAGCATGTGGTGATAGAAGAGTTGTTTCAGCAATGGGGAATTGATTTCATTAGCGCTATAAATCCATCCTCGAGTGCTAGACATGATTATGTCCTCATAGCCACAGACTACTTTACCAAGTGGGTGGAAGCCATTCTAGTCAAGCATGCTACTTCAAAAGTAGTATGTAATTTCTTCAAGGAAAACATCATTTCCAAGTTTGGGGTCCCAACCAAGATTATAATAGATAATGCAACCTATTTCTCTTCTCATGAGATTACCCAGTTCTACTAATATTATGGGATTATTCTCTCCCACTCTTCTAACTATTATCTGCAAGGAAACGGTCAAGCAAAATCAAGCAACAAGAACTTGGTGACCATTATCAAGAAGCTGGTAGATGACAATAAAAGAACCTGGCATAAAGCATTGCCTGATGCTTTATGGGTAGACAGAATTACACCCAAGAGGGTGATAGGTATGTCACTATTCCAACTTTTGTATGGTCTCAATGCAGAGATACCAATCACCTTAAAATTACCAACATTATAGTTAGCAAATGCAGTAGAAGATTCAACTTTTGAAAGTTCCATTGACAAGAGGATCATGTGCTTGACTAAACTAAATGAGAAATGAACTATGGTGGTGGACCAAATTGATGTGCATCAAAGTCTGGTAAAGAGAATCTTTGACCAAAAAGTAAGGATCTGTGATTTTCAGATTAGAGATCAAGTCTTGTTGTGGGACAAGAGGAGAGAACCAAAAGGAATGCATGAAAACTTGGATTCCTTATGGAGAGGCCCATTTGCCAATCATCATTTAAATGGTAAAAATAATTTCTTGCTGAAATATCAAGATGGAATGCCATTTAATCTACCTCATAGTGGGCAGCATCTGAAGCACTTCAATCTTTGAAGTATCAGAGAAGTCCAATTGTACATATGTACATTTGTATAGTCTTTTTTTGTCTTGTGTTTTTCATTTGTTTTTGGTGCCATTTGTTTTTTGTTACCTTTATTTTTGGGTAGCATGACTCCATAGCCCAATAGCATAGATAAAGGCACTAAGATTCTAGTTTTTACTCCCTTTGATTGCTTCAATTTTCAATCGATGGAAGTTCCCCAACTGGAGCCAGCTATTGTTCTCAAAATATGTCACTTGTTTTTGTGGAAAATATGCCAATTATTTTGGTTTTATAGGCCAAAATGGTCTCTTTATTTCTTTAAAAATGTTCTGAGCAGTTAAGTTCTTTAAATATTCAAGTTTTTCAGCTAAGGAAGTCACAGGTTTAACAGGGGGCTTTCTTCAAAGGAATTTCAAAACACTTAAGGCATTTCCTTAGTGTTTTGAGGATGGTTCAATGCAAAGGTTCGATCAAAATACTTAATGGCAGGCTTTAAACAATTGAACCATTGAACTGTTGAACCATTGAACACCACCTTTGCAAGGTTTAAAGGTTCAATGAGTTCAAAGGTTTAACGGCTTCGACGGACATAAAGAATAAAAGGATTCAAAGAGTGAAGATTGAACCGTTGAACTGTTGAACCTTGAACCAAAAAGAGTTCAAAGGCTCAAAGGTTCAATAATTTCAAAGACTTTGATAGACTTAGAAAAGGAAAGGACTCAAAAAGTTCAAAGCTTCAAAGGATTCAAATAAATAGAATGAACTATTGAACCGTTGAACCTTGAACTGAAATGGTTCAAAAGGTTCAAAGGTTCAAAGGGTTCATAGAGTTCAAAGTTCAAGTGGAAGCTTCGATCGAATAGAGCAAGTGTAAATTTCCAAAATGAAGTTCAACTAAATGGTTCAAATAAATGGTCCAATTGAAGAAGAAAAAGAGAGCAAATGCGGCCCTTTATAAAGCATTCAATTGCCGAACAGTTGAACCTTTGAACCATTGAATCTTTAAACCAAAAGAGTTCAAGGTTCAAAGAGGTTCAAGAAACTGGTGACGTCCTTGTGGACGTCAAATTTAGGGTGATGAAATAACCATTGGTTTTCAAAAGACTTGAGAACAAGCTTAGCGACCAGCCTAGAAAGGAGCCGAAGAAGCCAACAAAAAGCGAGAAGAAGGCCCTGAGAGCTCAGATCACCAGGAAAAGAGAAAATATGGCAAGGAATGAGGGAAAAAATATAAGAAATCTATAAATATATGTAGGAGATTTACTCCAATAGGTGGAATAGTCTACCAAGTGGACATCAGAGAGTGCAAACATTCAAAGTTGTGACCTATTTTTTCGCATTAAGTAAAGGCGAATAGATAGTCATGTAAGCACCATAAAGGAGACCAAACAACCCATGCTTAGGAGGAGACATTTGGGATGATTCAGAATGCCAAAGTCAAGGCTGACAACCTACTC
The DNA here is from genome assembly GCA_037957365.1 of Torreya grandis. NCBI lineage: Eukaryota > Viridiplantae > Streptophyta > Pinopsida > Cupressales > Taxaceae > Torreya > Torreya grandis. The sequence goes on along the minus strand of JARHVA010000200.1, from coordinate 1,700,833 downwards.
TAGCATGGCTCTTTCACAGATATTCAATGCATTCAATTCAGCATGGGCCATTTTCATGAAATCAAGTGCCCAAGTCTTTCTTGTAATGCTATATATATTTTAGCCTCCCATTTTGTATAAGGTAGATCTCTCTATTATTAGAAGTGAAGATCTACCCAAATTAAAAGGCATTCTTAAGACTTTGAGCTCAGACTATTAATAATATTTTTTTAAGTGAATGAGAGAGCAAGTGACCTTTCAAACTTTGTGTTGAAATAGCTTGTGTCATTTAGGAAATTGTTCTTATGTCTTTTTCCTAAATACAGTCTTATCCATTTAATCAAACAAGCAGAACAAGTGGAAATAAGCTGGAAGATGTCCTGAAGCCTACTGTGGGAGACTTTGTGCTACCATAATTGTCTTTAGTCTGTGTTTTGTGTAAAAGATATTGAAGAGACTTTGAGCTCCCCTTATCCTTCATAAATTTTTACTCTATTGTAGGTGAAGTGGATACTTTGGACTATGCTTCAAACTACTGTGTTCCTTTGTCCCAATCAGTGGTAGGAACAATGAAAGACTTTATGCTGTCATGGGTTTATTTTTGTTTATGTTACTACCCAGGAAGAATGTTGTTGTTGGTTGAATATCACTTCCAAAAGAAGAGAAGTTCCTTCAGTAATTACACCAAAATTCTTTTATGTTCTATGAACATCATCTCTGAAAAAAGAGAGATGGATGGTATGATTTCACCCCTATGTGTATTTTTAGCTTATATATATATATATTATAGGGAACCTCCCCTTGCTGAGAGGAGAGATTTATCTCATTCTGGCTATGGTCACCACACCCATTTTATCGCATAAATATCCTTATGTTGTGGTAGATGTAACCATTTTGTCATCAGTCAACTGGTGACAAAATATTCACCCAACAATATCAGTAGTGAGCTACAAAGTGATGATCCCCTAGAAAAGACCTATGTATAGGGAGGGTAAATTACTATGTCACAGTTCTCGATACATCTTAAGGTGGAATTAATTATAACATGATTATGATAAGATTAAAAGTCCACAAGATTTTGACATATCCTAAGTAAGGATGCATGCAAGGGAGAGATATAGTCCAAGATAGATAATGATTTGATAAGATTAATGATAAGTGTATCTCAAAGATAAAATCAAGAGATATGATGAAGGAGATGAGAGAGAAGAAATGATATGATCGAATAACCAGAAGATAAAGGGGAAGAATTAGACTATAATGCATCGAATCAATGAGCCACAATGTGATTGATAGTGATGATTCCCATATCAAAGACACATGCAAGGGATCAAGAGATGATAATATAGTTACTATCCTAGTCATTCCCCAATCGAGGGAGGAAGACATAAACTTTAAATGGTGAATTTATCAATCAATAATAATTAATGATTGATGGAAGAAAAGATGGATGTTGTGATTTTTTAATCCCAATCGTTAGGTGTGAATGATTGATGAAAATATTAGGGAGATGATTATGTTGGATGATGGAGCATAATCTAATTATAATTCCAAGTTCTCAACAAGGGGGCATGGGGGGGGTAACACCCCGCTTGATTGCCATAAAAAAAATTGTTAAAAATGCATTGTAAAATATTATAATTTTATAGTAAATATGGATCATTCACTATTAGGTGGTATATCTAATGATATAAATTATGTGAATTTTTTTCCCTAATATGTAACCCTCCTTTGATAAGAGGGCATTGTAATCACAATGGCATATAGTGTGTGAGTGAAGAGGATATTGTAGTGGTTGTATTATAGGTTTTTTCACTTTATTTATTGGATTGAATAATAAGGACTGGTTATTTTTGTGTGGATATATCCCATTGTAGACATTGGAAATCCACACATGATTATTCCTAATTTTGCAATCCCCCTATACCACTTGAAGAACCCCTTATGCCCATATTAGGTTGTTCAACCCCAAACTAGACTTAACACTAGTCAATTAGACCTACTAACTAAACCCACCTTTTAACCCAACTTTACCTTGACCCTTAACCACTGACAATCACCCTAATGTCGATAGTCACCCTGAATTGATAGTCAAGTTCCACCATCTGAACCAACTTAATTGAACCTTCAACCCTAACTTAATTTTTCATAATTAGCTTGTCTAGTTCATGTGCATGTCAATACATGCATGAGTTATATTTAGATAGCAAGTTGGGCCCCTTGTTAATGTCTTGTTGCACCTCTCCTTCCTTGATTATAATAAGAGAGGAGAAAAAGGTGAAATCCATCCACAACTATCAAGGAATTTTTCATCCATAGTTTCTCTTGCAGGTATTCTTCCAGCAATCCATCGATTTAGCCATCATGATAGAGAGCTAGATTTCTACTACCCCTTGGTCAACAGCCAAGAACTATTTATCTACTACAATCATGTCAGACTCTATTAATGAGCCAATCACCTCAACCATTCATCTGACCAACCTCTGACAAGATAAGTATATGGTTTTATTATATCATTTACTTTGTTTCCATTTTGCAATCAGCCCAATACAAACCAATCTCCTAGAATTGTCTTCTGTGATCCTATCAATCTAACTTTTATCAACCCAGACCTAATATATAGTAACTGTAGATGGTCATCCTGACCATCGATGGTATATCCAACTACTAATGGTTACCTTAACCATTAATGGTCACCTCAACCATCGATGGTCACATCAATCACCGATGATCACTGTGGTATAAAATAATAGAAAGATATTTCACCCACTTAACCTTGACCAAATCCAAATTTCTCTTCATCTGCCTATTCATAGACTCCTAGCCTATTTTTTAAACCACACCCAAACTATTTAGCACTAGTATTAACCTATTTATTGCTATATTAATCATTTTAGTCATTTTATTTATCAATCATTTCTTGTATTCAATTTCAATACCTTTTGATTATTGATACAAGTGCTTTATCTTCTATTTTATAAACTTAATTTTTTTAAACATGTGGAATGATATCCCTCAAGGAAGCTCTTACTTCTGAGATCTAGCTAGTGCTAGGAAATCTACCTAACTATCTATTTAACCAATCATTTGCTTTAGTGTTGTCTAATTTACAGGTCATCCTCCCAAGCCAAAGAGAATCTCTTTAAAATCATCTAATTCAACACACGTAAAACTAAAAAAAAAATCAACCATATCCATATCTATTTTTTTCTTATTCCTTTCTCAAAATATAAGTTGAAATATATTGAAACATTCTAGCACACCTAGTGAGACCCTTGAATTTCTATTTGGGTTTATTTTGTTTTCATCTACATGGTCTTCTCCCTAATCTATAATCATAAAATAAATTAAAATTTATTTTTGGTTTAAAATAAAATACATACATTGATTTCTTGCAAGTTTAGCTCACATAATTTAAATTAAAGCAAAGTAATTCAATCTTAACATCACTTTCGTTACACACACTAAACCAAACCACCAACATCAATTTGACATCAAACAAATTGAGATAAGGATTGACTAGGATTTCATCACCTAGCGGTCACCTTACCATTTCTCGATGATCCTACTTGGATATTATTACCAAGGGGAGAACCAACTTAGCTCTCTGGTTGAGTATAAACTCTAGAAATCAGTATATATTGGCTAAGCACCCAACACCCTTATCACTATGATGTGTGAAGTGAGGGGGTAGAAACCAATACCAAGCCATGTATTGATTCTCAATATAAATCCTTTTGAGAGACTAAACACAACTTGAAACCATCCATAAATTTATTTTCTAGTACCTATTTTATCAGCGCAAGTGGAGTCACATAATTTCTTGAAATATTAAGGCATAAGCTAAAAGAGAGACTAAAAACAACTATAGGACTTAATGTACTTTTTAGTGTGTGCTTGATTTCCTTGATCATTTATTATCTTCTCTTTGTTTGAGTGGTGATATTATTTTTGTATTCTCTCTCTCTTATCTTGTATGGTTCTAACTCACTAGCAGTGAAAGAATTTAGTAGAAAAAAACACATCACTAGGCCAATCAACCTCTTCTACCTCTTCACCCATAGAGTACATTTCCAAACCAGAGAACTCTCCTTATCCTTTAGGAATTCCTTTCCCTTGAAAATTTCCACAGGGTGATGCAAACTTTGCCACCTCCTTAGATAACAATCATGTGGCCCTTCAACATTATCTTAACACCATGCCTCACCGTACCCCTACTTTAATTCCACCTATGGACCCACCTTATGGCATGTCTTCCCATTTTATGGGAAACACTTATATTGCCATAATTACCACCTAACCATTAACTACCCAAGCTTCTTCATCTACCAATAATCCATTTGATACTAATATGGAAAACCAACCCACCCAACCTACAAATACCCTTATACCTTCCACCCCCACCAACAACTCCTCTACCTTAGGAGTAACCCAACCACTAGCCACCTATACTTCCCTCACCATGGGAGTACCTACCACTAACATTTTCAACCTTATTTTGGCTACCCCTAATATACTAACCACTACCCCACTTCAAAATCTTGTGGTGTCTATACCTTTTACCCTACCACCAATCAGTACAAAGTTCACTACCCTTCCTTTTATTACCAACCCAACCACAGCTTCTACCCAATAGGTTCCCATTACACCAAATCTGGGTTACATCCCTAACCCACAAGGGCATGTACCTCTACCTACTAAAAAACCATCCACATCCACCTACCCCTACATAACTTCCACCCAACCACTAGTTCCCATATACCAATATGTGGTAGCTTCTTAACCTCCCACCAATTATCAATATGTCACCCAACCACAACAATAATATGCACCTTATAACCTTTCAGGTGCCCAACCCCAAATAGATCTAATTAAAATGATAATAAATAAAATGACCACTCTAGATTCATCCATTTTTGGGGCTCATAACATTCTATCATATCACCAGATCTGTAATGAACCTATCCACCCATCTGTGCCTATCAGACCATATCCTCCTCAGTGGAAGCTTCCTAAGTTTTCTAAGTTTCAAAGTAAGGAGGACACCCAATATCACCTCAGGGCATTTAGGCATTCATGTTATTTGATTGCCTATCATGATTCCCTCCTTATTCATACCTTCCCCATGTCCCTATCTAGTCCAACATTAGACTAGATAGTGCCATAACCAAACACTCTCTCTTCTCCTTCACCCAGTTGGCCCAAACTTTCTTGGATCACTTTTTAATAAACATATCTAAGAAAGTTTTCATCACTGACCTTTAATCTATCCATAAATTTTATGAAGAATCTATTATTAATTTTATAGCTCATTATAAAGGCCTAATCAATCAACATTTCTTTTCTTTACCCCAACCCGAACTGATAGAAATTTTTGTTTAGCCATGTGCCAAGCACATCTCTTCTACATTATGTGTTCAAAGCTTCAATACCTTTGATGAATATTTTACCACAACCCATAAACTATAAAATAGGTCCATCGATGAATGAAAGTTAAAGTTGAAAAACAAAAACTCTACCTACAAAACCAATGAGTCATCTTCCTCTAAACCAAGAAACCAAACCAATACCAATACCAAAATCAAGGGAATTACGAATACGGTTGTCCTTAAGACCACTCCTCCACCATCTATCAATCAACCAAACTCCTCCAAACAAAACATGAGGAACCAAAACCAAAATAGTTAGAATCAATTTACTCCACTTAAGGAATATTATGCTTCAGTCCTAGAGAAGTTGTGAAAATATACTATCATACAACTTCCTCCTATCAAACCCCCTCAACAATTTGATTCCTCTCATCCTGCACCTAGCTATACAATGAGAATAACCTATGCGCTTTCCATTGAGTAGTTGGGCATGAGGTTATTATGTTTAATACCTTCAAAAGTGTTTCCCAAACCCTCATTGATAAGGGGGATCTTGTGTTGGACAACCCTAATGTACCTTTGAACCAAGCCCTCGGTATTTTTAAACAACCTTGTCCTAATCATGCACCCACTAAAGATGAGAGCAAAAAAGTTGAGTGTTCTCATGATGCCCATACCATAAATATGGCTCTTTACATGCTCATTACTAAATAACCTATCACCTAATCTACCTATTTTTTTCCCTTTCCACTTATTGAGGTAGTGGAGTTACCTTCTCCTCTTTTAGAGACCCAAACTGAAGAAGTAACATTTTCTTGTCCTCCACTTATTGAGGTAGTGGAGTTACCTTCTACTCTTTTGAAAACCCAAGCCAAGGAAGCAACCTTTTCCCCTCCTCCACTCATTGAGGTAGTAGAGTCACCAACCCCTCTTTCAACTATCATAATCAAACAACCATCACCACTTTACCTTCTCCTTCAACTATCGAGTAATTCACTTCCCCTTTGGAGATCATTCCCAAGGAAGAAACCACCACATCTATACCTCCCATAGGGGAACCACCCATCCAAACCTTGCATCCTTTGATCAAGGAAAAGGATGAGGTCACCACTCCCCATTCTCAACCCATAGGTTTATCTTTTGATCCGACTATCAAGGGAACAAGCCAGGTTTATAAACTATTCTCTAGAGTAGTTCAGAGATTAGAGTTTATCTCCAAACTGGACATGGACCAAGACACATTTTGGCAACAATTGGGGCTCCCCTTATATCACCAAATAGGAACCTTCAACCACCTCATCGATAGACCAACCCACCACTTCTATTATCCAACCCCCTATCTTATCAACCAAACCAATAAAAATATCTACCAGCCCAACCATTTTTCAACCACTCAAAGCAATCAAATCCTAAATAACCAAATCATCCTCTATCACTCCAACCAAACCAACTAAAAACCTTAGCATCTTCCCTACGTAGATCCTTAATTATCCATCCTTGAAATTGGAGCTAACCTCACTAAACCCACCAACCAAACACCAAACCAAATCAACCAAGGAGGTGAAGCCACCAAAAGGCCAAAAGTCCAAACTTCTACCTCCCTTAACCTTGCCCTCTATTTTGGGTCCTCAACCCTTTACTTTGATTAGAAAGCTAACTATCTAAACCAAAATCCAACCACCACTTTTGTTTATGCCATCACTCTTTCTTTCTAACATGCCCATCTTCATCGAGCCATTCATAACCAGACTACCTTCCCTAAAACCTCCTACCTCCAACTTATCAACTTTAACCTTACCAAAACCAAAACCATCAACTAAGAACACTACCCTACCCAAACCTTCTATCACAAAACCCATTTCCAAAAGGACTTCCATCTCACCAACCAAGACCAAAACTTTTGAACCCCCATCACCTCTAGTATAGTCTTACTCAACTATTTTTCAAAGGTTAATACAAGCCTCTTGCTTAACCTTACCTCCTATTAGACCATTTGACCCTTCAGGTCCAAAACCTACCTATTATAACAACTACCAAATATTCTCCTATCATAAGACACCCAAGTATGACACAGAGAACTGCAAAGCTCTCCAAACCATAATCCATAGGCTCTATGATGAGGATGATATACTAATAGATGAACCTCCTATGAGCCTGCTAACAATCCAACAATCAACAACAACTACCTAATGCTTACATACTCCCCCGCTCTCACCTTAGAGTGATAAAGAACCAAACCACTCTCCTACCCCAACTCTTCCCTCTATACATACTATTCATGTGGTCACAAAAACACATTAAAAGGATAAGGGGAAGTAGAAAGTGTCCAGCCCATGGACATACCCATCTTCCACCTCCAAATTAAGTCAAATTCAAGCACCTTCACCTTCATCCAAACCCAAGGTATCTATCTTGGGTACCTCTCAATCTAACCCCTCTAAATCAATCAAGAGAGTGGTTCTCAAACAACTTCACCAAAGCTCAACAAAGATGAGCCTATACGAGTTGATTTCTACCTCACCTCATCATTACCAAGAAATGATAGAGGTAGTGTAATCAATAGAGGTCTAACCTAAGGACCCTCAACATCTAGCAGCCTTTGTTGGTGCTCTCCAAATTTCCTACCTTGTCACCTTCAATGATTCATAAATACCTTCTATCCATCTTAATGACCCAAATCCCCCTCTTTCCATCATTGCCTACATCAACCAAACTTGCATCAAATAGTTTATGATTGATGGGGGACCTAGCATTAATATCATCTCCTCCCATGCCTATGATCAACTCAAACTACCAAATAATGTCATTTTCAAAACCTTATCCATCCTTTGATCCTTAAACATAACCATGGTAACTACTCTAAGAACTATTGTCCTCTATATCTATTTAGGACCTCGCACACTCCCCAAATTCTTCTATGTAGTGGAAGGAAAATTCTATTACAATGTTTTGTTGAGATGACCTTAGATCCACTCCATGGGTTGTGTACCCTTTACCCTTCATCATTGTATCAAGTTTGAACATAAAGGCCAGCTTAACACTATACAAGATAACATGAGTCCCTTCTCATTATGAAACATGACTTATCGACCCAATGGCATCCTCTTACCTACATCTAGCACACCCTCATCAACCAAAGACAAGCCCTTAACCATGAAATATGAACCCATATCTTATTCTACAGATGAGGAATCTACTAGCTCATCCATACCTCACACCAAATCCCCACCAGAGACCATTTGGAATCCACATTCTAACATATTTCACTGGGGGAATATCACCTCCTCAGCCTTGATGGTTTTCCTACTCCCTAAGAGTCTAGGAAACTTGACCACTAACCTAGACATAACCACAATATTGGAACCATTATTCCCTTTAGACCTTCACACTGTCAAACCCATTTCATCTATGAAGGACTTGAAAAACCACTTGATACTTCTAAAAACTCCTCTTCACCTCAACCATTCACCTCTAGCTTCTCCCATTTGGACAACCTAGACTTTGCCAAGACATACCTCCATAGGTGCACTTGGAAAGGATTTGGTCTTGGATGATATGAGCATGGTCTGCACAAATTGATTTCAATTGAGACTAGAAAGCCTCATGAGAAACATGACCTCATTTTCATTCTTTCTAATTAGGAGCACACCAAACCATTTACCACCACCATTATTGAGGAAGACATCCCTTCTTCACCACCCCTTTCTCCACCAGAGTGTGTGAATGATGACATCACCCCACTTAATTTTTTTTCTCATCAACATGATCAGCCTCAAACCCCTAACTTATCAAAAGGAAGAGGAAATCCTAACCATCCCTATGACCCATCCTAAGATGATAGGAGATGAATTTCATACCATTAATACCATTTAGTATCAAGATGATGATTCTATTCTCACCTATCAAGGTGCCCTGAATCCTTCCATACATAAATCTCTTCCTCTAGAGACTTCAACCATGTTGAACAAATCCACCATGTATATCAACTTGGGAACTCTAGATAACCCCTACATTGTCAAACTTGGCCAATCACTAAATTCCAAGGAACTTCAAGACTTCCCCTCTTTCCTCCAATATCATAGCATAGTATTTGTTTGGTCTTATAGTGACATGCCAAGAATTAACCCTACCATTTCCACCCATAACATAGTCACCAACTGTGATGCCAATCCCATCAAGCAAAAAATAAGATGAATGCACCCTTGCATATCCTTTCTCATCAAAGAAGAGCTTTGGTATCTCTTATCTTTTGTCTTCACCTATCCTCACCCCTCCCAAGGATGATCAACCTTTCCACCTTTACCACCAACCACTCCCTATAGGAAATGATTGATCATGGAGATGAACAACATAGAGAGAAAGCAGACTACTATATTAGTCATATGCTTTTAGAGTAAGAGACTTGGTACACCCATACTGATAAACTTTGTGTAGCATTAGTCTTTGTGGCCAGCAAACTTTTCCACTACCTTCCTAACCACAAGACCTATATCATAACCAATATTGACCCACTCAAGTATATGCACTCCAAACCATACCAAAACCAATGCATGACCAAATGGCTCATGATTTTAGTTGAGTTTGACCTTAAGTTCCTTTAGAAAAATTCAATTAAAGGGTAATTGATCACTGAACAATTGTTCAAATCACCATTAACAAAGTATCAACCTCCTCTTCTTGAGTTTCCTGATGAATCCATCGTGACCCTCTCTCGGGAAGACTTCACCTATCAAGTGACCATGTTAATTGATGGATAAAAGTGTCAACATGGTGGGTAAGCTAGAATTATCCTTATTCCCCTTAATGGTGAACCTCTCTCTTTATCTTTCAAGCTTGATTTTGAATGTACCAATAATATGGTTGAGTATGAAGCCCTAGTCATAGGTTTCCAAACTGCTTTAGCCTTGGGAGTCAAAATGATCAACATCTTTAGCGACTCTCAACTTGTGGTCAATCAAATCAAGGTATATTCCCATTGTAAGAATGATGTTTTGAAATAGTATAAATAACTAGTTGACAAGATCTTAACATCATTTAAACACTACCATATCCAATCAACCCCACAATCTACCAACAAGTTTTCTAACACCATGGCTTTCCTTACCTCTCAGATCCCCTCTACACCCTCTAATTCTAAGCTATTTGTTTTTATATATAGACTTACCCAGCCTTCTTTTTTCAAACCAAACTTTCCCACCATATTTAATGTAGAGGAGACCCAACCTAATCTTTGGTATCAGCAGACCTTTGACTATCTCAACCTTGCCATCATTCTCTCTGGTCTTTCTAGAAATGCTCAAAGAGTATTTATTCAAAGTACCTCACATTATATCATTGTGGGGGGAATTATTTATAAATGCAAATTTGATGGTCTCCTCTTCTACTTCCTATGTAGTCATGAAGCCTTTCATGCTATCAAGGAAATGCATGATGGGATCTATGGGGGACACTTTAGTGGCCTCACCATTGCTAAATGCATCCTTTGCCTTGGATATTATTGGCCTAACCTTAACCAAGATTGTTGTGACTATGTGAAAAAGTGTGTTAAGTGTCAACAACATGCCAATCTACATCACGCACCTAGCCATAATATTTATGTATCCATTGATATTTAGCCCTTATTACAATGGGGTTTGGACCTTATTGGTGATATTAACCCCCATTCTTCACAATAACACCATTATGTCATCACTACAACTGATTATTTTACCAAATGGATAGATGTTATTCCTTTAGTCTTGACTAAACCTAAAATAATTTTTGACTTCATCAGTCATCACATCATTTACCATTTTGGTGATCCTCACAAAATTATCACTAACAATGGAAAATCATTTACTAACAAGTAAGTCCAAGGTCTTTGTGATATGTTTGGGATTAATTTAAGTTTCTCCTCACCCTATCATCCTCAAGAAAATGGATAGGTGGAACCCTCTAACAAAACTCTCAACAACATGCTCACTAAAATGGTCAATGCATCTAGTCAAGATTGGTATTTTCACATCCCTTTCACCTTATGGGCATACTATACTAGCATCCAAACTCCTACGGGTCCTACCCCATTCTCTCTTATGTTTGGAGTGGAGGTTGTCTTACCTCTTGAAGTCCAAATTCCTTCTCTTCGAATATCTATGTAAGATCTCATTTTTTAATATGATTATCATCAACACTATTTAACCCAGCTTTAGCTACTTAATGAGCATCATTTAGCCACCCTTACCCATATTTATGTCTATCAAGAGTGTGTCAAATGTGCCTATAATAAACACATTAGATTGTGAGAATTCAACATAGGAGACCTCATCTTAAAGTAAAATCAACATGTCACCAATATGGAGAAAAGTAAACATGGCAAGTTTTCTTTCAATTATCTTATACCTTATATCATAACTGATAAGTATAGATCAAGAGCTTAAAGATTGTCCTCTCTTAAAGGCAACCCAAAACCTGATCCCCTCAATACTACACATATGCATCCTGTATTTTGTTAAAAAGGATTAAATTCACCTTATATATAATTTAAGATCATCCCTTGCTTTTAAACCACATTCATCTCCCCATTTTAGGGGTAACTAATTAAAATTGAATCATGTGATTATCTGTCACAATCAGAGCCTAATCTTGAACAATGGGTACCATGGCTCTACCCATCAGATGATTTTCATGGTACTTTTTCCCCTTTTCATAAGGATGGATTCCCATGGTCATTGTCACCTAAGCCTCTTTACACCTAATAAATTTTTTTGTGATTTTATGTTTACCTTCATAAAGGTGAATCCTTAAGCCTATATAAGCAAGTCTATGTCAAGAAAAATCCAACAAAGCAAAAAGCAAAATCAAAGCCAAATAGAATCATGGGTCATTCCCAGCATTCATAGACTATTCCCTTGAAGGAAAACTATTTAAAACATATTCAAAATTTCTAAACATAAGGTGGATTACTCCATTAAAGGACAACAATCAAAGGCATTAAGCAAAGCACATAAACTTAGAGCACTCCTTTGAAGGATGGCTGAGTAAAGCATTTGTTAGAGCAAGTAATTTCTTAGAATCCTCCCATATCAATTAGCTTCCGTAACCCTCCAAGTAATAACAAAATAATCAAAATTCCCATTCTCAATCAAAATCAAAAATAAAAGAACTTTGAAAGCCATAATCGGCTCTCATAAGCATAATAATTTTGAAAGCCACAATCAGCTCTCATGCTTAGAATTACTACATCAATTAGTCTACACCTTATATGACATAGACTTATTTATACTAACTCTTTGGTAACCGAAAGAGGCATGATAATCTCATAATAAGGTTCCATTTTCATCCATCTCCCCTCCATATACTATAAAGCAAGGGATTTCGAGCTCACTTGACATTATGTGATTAAGACACCTTTTAATGAACTAACGAATGCTATGTGAAGCATTCAAAGGGATTATGTTCCTTAAGCCAATCCAGATTTGGTTTTGTATTATTATTTGGCAAAGAAGAAGCATTGTGTCCTCTTCATATCCTGTTATGACTAGTTGATACATTCACTAAGACGTTTGTCTCTTGATTATATTCTTTATCTCACATCTGGTGTTGTTATTCAAATTTATGTGTTTTACCTTAAAAAAATAGCTGTAACCATAATCATAACATCATATTAACATAAATCATAATCATAAACAAGCATCATCAGTATATCCATCATCATATGACAATCATAGCATCCATGATCAATAATAAATCAACCATTTTCACCACATGTCTAAATCTAAATAAGGAATCATATACTTATTAAATTTTCACATAAACATCATCATCATAACCATAAGCATCATCATCAACATAAATAAAAGGCATCACATGCCTAGCTAGGTGAGTCTACAACAGTATACAATATCCATAACATAAGCATAATCATAATAGGATTGCCATAATCAACATCACATCATAAACATCAAAATCAAGCCATGAATGATAAGAAATAAACCAAGATTATATATATATATATATATATATATATATATATATATATATATATATATCATGATTTAATAGCATCATAATGTATAAAATAATATACATGTCTCTCTCACTCAAAATGTACATCTCACCACATTAGTTCATAAGCTGATATCAAAATGATATACAGTAACATATAGTATGTCATAAGATATGTCATAACTATACCCTTAGGGCACCATTTTCTCTTAGAGTACCGCTACTTCCTATTGCTTATCTTCCCAAGGTATCTGCCTGCCCACCTACAAAAACAACCCAGTAGCCTGGTGTCACTATGCTAGCACCACCTACCAAACTAGCTCTATACTCACCCCATCAGGGTTCATCATGGTAATATCTTAGGACTATAGCCTCTTACTAGCATAAATCTTCCATTGTGGCTGGTATCATGTCGTGGGGATGGTGTTTGGTGGTCCTGTAGGTGATACAGTTCCTCTTCCCAACTATCTAAAGGAATCTCTCTCATGGGTAACCAAGGCTAGTAAATCTCTAACCTGGTCCCTCTCACCTATAAAGAGAGCCACCTAACCCTGTAAAGTTGTCAACTAACCCTATAATGCTACAACATATGCCTATGTATAAGCTAGCATTTCTCCTACCTAAGCATATGGGGTAACCCCCTAAACTTGTGCCCACTAACCTCTACTGACTAGGTCTACATTTGTAGGATTTCTACCACCATCATCCCAACCAAAGTCTAATACCACTTAATGAGCCTGGTACCATGCAGGGTAACCATCTAAAAAACCTGCATCATTTATCACTAGTCATGATAGCAACTCCTTGAGATCCAATAAGGTCCATACTATATGTGGCTCAGGTAGTAGTATCTCTACATCCTCTTCCCTATATCTAGGAAATGGGCCTAGGATATCATGTACTAAGCTAAATTATCTTTGTACCTTGTCAAATGGGATAAGATCTACCTCCCCATTCCTCCTATCAAAGATCCACCTGTAAATCATCAAGGATAAGATGTGTCTCCTATATCCAAACCACTCTATAAACCTGACATAGGACCTCTAGATAACATTATTGATGACCAAAGTATTCAATGCATCTTTGAACCAATCAGTACATATAGCCCTCTTCCTACACTTGTGACATCAAAGTCATCTCTCCACCTTATAAAATTGATTAGGAAATCTATCTGAATATACCCTACCCATGAGATCCCCATACCCTTAGCAATCAGATGTGCTCATAGGCCTAGTAGTGTATAATAAACCCCATGTTGATGCCATACCTCCTATGGGGCTATATATCTGCACAAGTAGAATAGGCACCTAACCAAATACTATATGACCTAGTAGCATCTTGACCAATACCCCTAGTATAAAGTACAACAACCTCCCACTGCTTAAGTCAAAAATAGTGAAACATGAGATTGCCATCATCATCATGGTCATTAGCCTCCTATCATCTCTCACCCTTTGATAAAACATAGTTTAGTTGAAGCCTTTGGTATGCCACCTCACTTGGTCATGATCATCCACATATATTAGCTTCAAGATCTCATCTCTCTCATCTCACTTTATGTGATAAACCAAGTCACCCCATATGGGTAATAGAGTGATCTTATGAACATTGTTTGGTAAGATCATCATCTCACTAGTGGGTAGTAGGAAGGTGTTTGTGGCCAGATCCCATCTCTTGATGCGGGTCACAATCATCACTACATCATACAACATGTGATGATAATGCCTCATCACTCCAAGGCCTAACTCCTCTATGTGAGCCTAGTCTATAGTAGTCATAACCTAGTGGATCTCTGTAAAAATGCATAGTACCTGATCATACATCTAAATTCACTCCCATGCCTACAAATGTTCAATAACAAACAACTTAGTTCCCTATACTATTTTGCCTATGAAATTATCCTCTTAAACCTATCTTATCTACCCTTAACACGTAAACGATGGCCTATTACACTATACCCTCATCATCAATTATTTGCCCCTTCCCCTATATTTAAAAACCATAACCACCCCTTGACCTCCACCATCGTTACAACCTTAAAAGCTACTACTTATGGTTTTATACTTGACACCCCATTTACCAAAATTTATAACATTCAAATCTACAAATATTTTTATTAAAAATCTCAACCACTTGGTTGATTATTGATGATCTCTTTGACCACTAATGGTTAGCTAACCCTTTGGTCAATGATCATCGACTTTTGATGATCAGGATGACCACTGACAGTCACTATGTATGACTATCAACGGAAATCCCCCAAACCTTATCCACCTAAAAACTTCATCACACACCCCAATCTAACAACTAATTATTCTACCTCTATCCTCTACCCTACCCCCCACCTACCTACCCTCCCAA
This sequence comes from Torreya grandis, assembly GCA_037957365.1. Taxonomy (NCBI): domain Eukaryota; kingdom Viridiplantae; phylum Streptophyta; class Pinopsida; order Cupressales; family Taxaceae; genus Torreya; species Torreya grandis. Next base: position 1,685,141 of record JARHVA010000200.1, on the reverse strand, counting down.
TTCCATTTTTTGCCTACCAATTTTAACTAGACACCATCAAAACACTAAAACTAGGTTAAACTAACTATATCCTTCCATAGTAATAATCAACCAAGCATACACCCAATTCAAATGTAGTAAAATAAATCTATTCTACCAATTTAATGTAGCCCCTACCTCATTCCTTGACCATCATCAAAGAGGAATTTGAGGACCCACTTCCCAATCATGTGCCCTACCTTTCCCACCCTATATCCTCATCAGTCTGCTCAATAAACACACCCACTTATCAATCATCCTCATCAATAATTCTTGCATAAAATGCCAAATAAGCACAATCTCTCACTATGAATAGTCAAAAGTAATAAATGAGCAAATGAAACAAGTAGATTCACTTTTTATCTCCATACATTTTAGGGTTTGGACCTTGATCATCGATGATTAGAGTGACCATTGATGGTTTCCCCTTAGACCCCTAACCATTGATGGTCAAGATCTTAATAGTTTGCCTTTACCTCTTCACCCAAACCTTTTGAAACCCATACTAAGACCCCACTCATGGAATTTGTCTTCTCTACCCACCCCAACAACCACCTCATCACTTCACCATTGGTCCATTTTGGCCCACACTAGCATGCATTTTGTGATGACTTTTGCCTAGTCCTTTTAACTATAATTACAATAATTACCATGTTGAATTATTTTTGAGTTTGTGCTACCTTACGTATACTAGACCCACTTGTGTCTTCTTAAGAGCACTTCCTACCTTGGATACCGATGAAAACACATCCCTTACCTAAGAGACTTGTGTTTATGAGTGAACCCATCTACCACACCTAAATATGGCATGCGATCTACTTATCACTCATCCTTCTAACATCAACTTTTATTTTTACCAGCTATGGCAACCTAGTCAATGCATGATCTTGGATATCATACTTTGTGTGCATATTTTCACTTCAGTACCTGATCTATCATTAATTTATTTTTTTCAACTACCTACTTATCAAACCCACACCCAATTCTATTTTATGTCATCGACTCCTAGTTTGAGAGGAAACACTTCCTCCCATACCTAGGATAATCAAACCTTCGACTAATAATCCATTTTTGTTTTAAAGCTTATTGATATAAACTAAATAATAAAGGGGACAAAAATTAGACATCATAAATCTACATATGATGGTTCTAAATGTTGTAATCCCCCTGGACCACCTCAACACCCCCTTGGGCCCAGTGTAGGCCATTCAACCCCAAACTAGAAATAACATTAGTCAATTTGACCTACTATTTAAACCCAACTTTACTTTGACCCTCAACTATTGATGGTCACCCTAACCATTGATGGTCCCTAACTGTCAACGATCAGGTTCCACCATTTGAACCAAATTAACTAACCCTTCAACCTCAACTTGATTTTTTATAATTAGCTTGTCTAATTCATGTGCATGTCAATGCATGCATGAGTTATATTTAGATATAAAATTTGGCCCCTTGTTAACATCTTGTTTCACCTTTCCTTCCTTGCCTATAAGAAGAGAGGAGCAAGAGGTGAAATCCATCCATAATTATCAAGAGCTTTTTGCATCCAGAGTTTCTCTTACAGGTATTCTTCTAATAATCTAGTGATCCAACCATCATGATAGAGAGTCATATTTTTGATGCCCTTTGGTCAACATATAAGTACCATTACTCTATTGGAATCATGCCAAACTCTATCAATGAGTTAACTACCTCAACCATTCATCTGACTAATCTATGGCAAGCTAAGTATTTGTTTGCAGTCTATCAATTACTTTGTTTCCATTTCATAACCAACCCAGTACAAACCAATCTCCCAGAATCATCTTATGTGATCCCATTAATATAAATTTTATCAACCCATACCCAACACACAATAACCATTGCTAGTCATCTTGACCATCAATTGTCTATCTAATCACCAACATTTGCCTCAAGCGTTGATGGTCACCTCAACTACCGATGATCACATCAACCACTAATAGTCACTATGGCAGAAAATAACACCAAGCTATTTTCACCCACCTACCCTTAACCAAATACAAATTTCTCTTCATCTACCTGTTCATGAATTCCCAACCTATTTTTTGAACCACACCCAAACTATTTAGCACTAGTATTAACCTGTTTATTATTATATTAGTCATTTTCTTTATCAAGTATTTCTTGTATTTGATTTCAATATATTTTGATTATATATGTAAGTATTTTATCATCTATTTTATAAACTTAATTATTTAAAATATGTGGATTGATAGCCACCGAGGAAGCTCTTGCTTTTAGGATCTAGCAATGCTAGGCAATCTAACCAACTATCTATTTAACCAACCATTTGCTTTAGTGTTGTCTTATTTGTAGTTCATCCTCCCAAGCTAAAGAGGAGCTCTCTATAATCATCTGATTCAATGTTTGCACAACTAAATAAGTTTTTTAACCATACTCGTATCTAGTTTTTTCTTCTTCTTTTCTCGAAATATAATCTAAAATTCACTAAAACCCATATTGGGTGAACCACATTAAACTTTTGTCTCTATTGCATTGTATTTTTTTCATTTTATTTTTGTCTTTAATTCATTAATATTTCTCTATATTCTATATTCCTAATAGATTATGGGGATGGTGATTGATCAATAAATTGATTGATGAATAATTGATATTATAGCTCAAAGATTTGATTGATGCAATATGCAATGAAGGACAAGATAGATGTGATGATGAATGATGGGGAAAGATGTGAGAGTGGTCAATCCAACCTTAGACATGTTATGTGACTAAGTGTTGCCTATATAGAATGAAAAATACCTCAGGCTAATGTAGTTCGGACTAGATGATAGATGAAAAGATAGACTAAAGGAGGGAGATGAAAATGATTTTTAGACATGTTAGTTGTTAGATAGATGATGCAAATCAGATGTTAGACATGAAGATAAAGGAATAGGAGAAATGATGGGTGTAGTCCATTATCAAGTCATCATTGTTGTAATAAGGCTCATCATAGTTTAATAAATCTAATGTAAATATTGCACTAGGAAGTATGCCCCATGATATAAGTAAGACTGAGAGGATGTTGTGCCAAAGTGCATAAGGATAAAATGGGAAAATTGTGAAATCTGCATCATTGAGGGTACCTAAAAGCATCATTATATCCTTTTGGTTTCATCATAGCATCCACATTCATTACCTAAAAAAAGACATGACATAGACAAATAAATTAAGCATAAGAAAATCATATATATACATGATAAAAGACATGCAAACAAGTCAAATAACAAAGAATAGACAAGTAACACACACAAGTATCTACATGCAATGTCATTGTGTCTTGTCTAATTATCTTAATGAGAGTCAATGAGATGATTGACCAGGTGATGAATTGGACTAAGTTGGTCATGATGATGTGAATGTGGATTAAGGATATGGATTTGGATAGGGTATGGTCTTGGATTATACTAGTGATTATGATAATTTAGGATAAGGATGTGGAAGGCATAAGACAAGATGACTAGGATATTTTTTAATTTTGTGGATTTTATGATTTTTAGGTTTTTTGGAATATTTCAATTTTTAGGGCTTTTGGGAATATGTATGTACACTATGCAAATGGGGTTACTAACAAAGGGAATATCAATCCTAGAAACCAAGATAAAGATGGATGGAATAATGTATAGGATGACAAAATAATGAGGGTTATGTTGAAAATGGGATGAGGACCAAGAAAGAATGGACTAGGGATTACCAATGACCACATCGTGAAGGAACCAAATATATAGTTGTCTGAGTTTCAAGTAGAGGATATGCCAAGATGATTCCAAAATAATTCTCAATACATATTCCACTCCCTTAAAAGGTCAAGACAATAAGATATACGATATGATGGCAGATGATGGGTAGGAGTGATGGACTGAGGGATATGAGAGACAATTAGATGACAAGGATGGGATTAATAAGGGATATTATATAGATGGATTTAACCCCAAGTGTTGAGGTACAATGTGGAGAATATATTATTTTACCATGATGCTAGAAATTGGTTACCATCATGATACTTGCCTAAGGCACTAGAAGACTAGTTTTCACCATTGGATGAATGAATTTTATTTCTTTTTTTTGACTTTTTGGATTTTTTGACTTTTTTTATTTATGACTTATTTTTTGACTTTTTTATTTTTTAAATTTTTTTAATTTTTTAACTTTTGGCATCTTGATTTATTAGAGGTGGGCAAGATACAAGATGTAGATATTTTTATGATCTTCAAAAAATACCTATTTTATAGGTATGTGATGCTATAAACATGTTGTCAATGCTAGATGTACTATTTTTTATGTGACCTTCATTGATTCTTGATTGAGACCTCTCTATACATCTAGACCAAGTGTCTTTGTCACCCCTATGAGAGATAATACTACTCAGGAAGGTAATGTGAGGTGTGGATTGGATTATATCTTGATGTTGATGGGGGTGTAGTGGACTTAAATGGATGATAGGATCATGATGGGGAGATGTGATGGGTGATTTGGAATTAGGACGAAGATTTTCACACATTGTTGGAGATATTGGACATTTCATTTTTTAATTGGTGCCATATGACAAAGGATTTAAAAATGTCTAATACTTTTAGACCATGTAATTTTTATTTGATCTAATAATTTGAAGGATTATCTACCATACTGATAGTGCCTTTGACATTGTTTTGATTTTCATACTTAATTATATCTTAATTGTCACCTAGTGCCTAACTTGAGGCTTCACTAAAGGATATTGATAGATGATGATTATTTTGACTTTAATGGTCCCTTAATGTCTCAAAGTTATTTTCACTAAGGTAAGATTTTGATTTTTGACTTGGCAAAGTATTTGACTTATTTGATCCAAGGTGATTTGATCATTATGAATGACTTTTTGAATATGGTCTTAGACTTTTATATCTGTGGCACATGTTATATTACTCAAGGAAAAGCCCAACAATGTATGTTCATGTTTGTCCCTATGGATGGAGATGATTAAATGATCATTGATAGCGAGAAAGGGGTCTATGATGGATGAAGGTGGGGGAGATGGTATGATGAGGTCAATGAGTGGTGATGGGGAAGCATGGTCCTTATAATTGTTCCTATGGGACCCAATTTTGACATCAAAGAATGTCTCCTCAAGATTAGTAAAAGGATCACTAATACTAGTTATAGTACATGCATCTAAGGTAGGATCAGATTCATTCTAACAATCTTTGATAGATAAAGCTTGAAAATAACTCAGTTATGACTAGATCATCCTGAATGGGATGAAAATATATACTTTGTGATTGGTTATCATCTAAATTAGAGTTATCCTCAAAAATATAGGCATAGTCATCATTTGTTGTAATATATTTGAGGGATGATGTTTCTGACAAGGAATCTAATTCAAATACTTCTATTGAACATGATCATGATGCAAATAAGACTTTTATTGACTCCAATGTTGATTCGAATACAAGACTACTAGTAGAGGGTTCATTGTCCATAAGTGACCTCTCAATGCGGGGTCTTTGATGTGATGATTCAGATATAATGGATTCAACAAAGATAGGCCCATGGAAGGACTCATGAGAGATTGGAAGAATATGTTCATGGGGAACTGACTCATCTTTGATGTAGGATTTTTCAAATATGGGGGGACCATGTAAGATGGATGTGGTGTCTTGACCTAAGCTTGGAAAGGAAAGTCTAGATCATGATTGGGAATGGAATATTGGCATTCCTCTTCTTATTCATCCAAGGATGTAGACTCATCTGATTCATTCTCAATTTCAATGTCAATATGGTTGATGAGGTATTGAATGTAGTTTTGTAAATTACAACATCGATTAATGGTATGTCCCCAAGCTCGATGATATATACAATACTGGTTTACTTTATCCAAGAGGGCTTAGGCTTGGTGGGATTAAGATGTCATATGTGTGGATATATCATCATGTTATTGGTAACAATTTGGTGGAAGAGGGCTTATATGGATATAATAAGATGAGTATAAGGCCTCTCTTCACTTTGAGACCCAGATGTGGAAGCATTAGACTTTGGATTAGATGATTATTGACATGACTAGGTGGGTGGACTAGTAGTAGATGAGGTGGAAAAGATAGGATTCCCTTTGCTAGTGTAAAAAGGGGTAGATGACTGGATATGACTCATGGATAGAGGGTTTGAATGGGATTGGGTGGTGTGAAGACTAAGATTTGTCTGATGTTGATGGGTATGGACTAGAGGTAATGTTAAGTGGATGGGGTCAAAGTCTATAGGACATGGAGTGCTCATCTCAAGGAGGCAAGAAAGGAACATATCCCTATTGGAGATGAGGCATTTCTCAATCAAGGTATTGACCAAATATATTTTGGATGCCATAAATAAGGACAGGAGAAAGTATGGATGATGTGGTTCATCGGCCCCAATCGATAGGTATGGGGGATTGAATGGAAAGATTGAGGGATGAAGATGGAATATGTGGAAAAATTTTGGAAAAAGGCTTGTTTTAGTCTATTATCAAGTTTTGACTTGATGATATGATATGTTGGATGGGATAAGACAATATTTATGTTGACTAATTTGAGACGTGAGATAGGCTTTGATGATTTTGATTGGATTTAATTGAATGGGCTACGACAAGCTCTAAGATTTGATGATGATGGGTTAGACTAGACCAAGAGATTAATAATACTATCTCAAGACTAAGATGATTGACTCAAATAGGATGGGATGATTTGATTGACATATTCATAGGATCATGATTATGTTGCAAACTTGATTAGACACAAGTAAGCTGATGATGAGGACCCTGATATGTAAATAATATTTTGTCAATGTGAATGATGAATAACGTATGACTACAAACTTAATATAATTACTAGTATATATGAGGTAGATCATGATTGGACTAGGTTGATAAGATGGTGGATAAGGTGACTAGATAAGACAAGGTTGAGATAAATAACTAATTTAGACTAGGAAAATGAGTAAGTCTAGGTGATGTGTATTTGGTTATGGATATGGTCAAATTTAATCTTATAACACTATGGATGATTAATGCTAAGGCTAAGTGAAGATATGACTTGATTGAGATATGTAGGTGATGGGGGTATTACTAATAATAGGTGGATTACACTAGACTAGGATGTGACTAAGATAAGAGAGTGGTGAGAGATAAGATAAGATGCAATATGATATAGGCCTTAAAGGAAGTACATAAAGGTACAAATAGAATATGTATATGAGTATAGTGATAAGGATATACAGAATGATATGATGATAAAAGGCTAAGGTGGCTCAAAAATAGCATTATTCTATCACAACACTCACCAAATCAAGAAAACCATAAACCTAAAATTAGTAAATTGATTGGGAGTGTAACTTGATGACTACATAATCTAATGGTTTTTCCAATGAGACTGGAGGCTGGTGACCCATTACAAAATATCTTGAACCCTCTCAACCCCATCTGTACATGACAGTCACTTGGGAGCTGATACTGACTCTGGTAGCAAGTCCCTTGTTATGGTCGATGGTCTTAATCTAGGTTTAATGGGATCTCTAGGGGCATCCCTAATATATTCAAGGTATAGTGGGTCCCAAGTCCATATATGATATTTTTTAATGCTTGGTTTAGATATTTAACTCTTCCCCTTCATAGAAGACCTGTATAGAGTCAACCACTTAGTCTAATGATAGTTATCCCTGATATTTATAATATACCAGATTACAAACTGTGGAGTAGTGTATGGTAGTGAAATCCATAACCACTATCCCTCTAAGACTATAAAAAATGCATGGGTTTAATTCCATGTCATGTTTCCCCTAAAAAATAAAAATGAGAGGGTTTATTAGTGGTTTTTGATACTCCAAGACTCACCGTTAGGACACAGGGAGGAGATCATACACCATTATAGCTCTCAGGTGACACACAAGCTAACAAAAATATTTATTAATTGATTAATTAAGTGTGATATATACAAGATTATTTTCAAAATACCAAAAAAATTAACATGTGTCTTACAAAGAAAGTGATTAATAGTTTTAATTGGTAATCTTGAGGGGAAACCTACAAGACAAGATGTTAGACAAAAATATGATCTGTAAGAGAATACGTTAGCAAGCAAAAATTTCCACTAGATTCCCCATTTTAAGAAATAAAACATTAGTCCAATAAGCCTTAATAAAAACACTAAAAAAATCACAATTTTACACTATAAATTTTTTGGATGAGAGGCCACAACGTAGGGGTCTAGGAGAGGTAGCCCCTAACAGGGTCAAGGGATAGTACCCCTTACGGGGTCTCAAGGTAGTGCCCCATGTGCACTCTTAAGTGAGTTCAAGGGGTAGGGCCCCTTCTGAGATCTAAGGGTAGCACCCTAGGTATACTGTCGATCGTGATCAAGGGGAAATGCCCCTGATGCCAAACATAATTTAGGACTTATAGACCCTTTGGAATGACTTAAAATTCAAAAGAAATGGTTCTAAAAATGCACTCAAGAAGGGATGATTTGAAAGAAAAAAACTAATGCAAAATTTCTATTAGATTGATCAAAACCATAGATACATAGTCAATTATATGTAAAATCACTTCTAAAGAAACAATCCATAACTAATAGGTCAAAACCACAACTTAAGATATGTATTTTTGCATATATTTAAGCTGATAGTGGTTGTGTATTTAGGCAAAACCACCTATGGTCAGTGCAATACCACAAGTCAAAATCAATACTGCAACCTATGATATGCGGTTTTGAACATAGTCAACATACTATAACCGTGCAAATAGATAAAACTACTTATAGTTAGTGTAATATCACAACTTAAAGTTAATATTATAGATTGTGAGATGTAGTTTTGCTATTTAGAAAAAAGACAATAGTTTTTTAAGGCAAAATAAAATATTTACAAAATACCTAGAATATTTATAGAATGTCAAAAATGTTTAAAGATTTACAAAGTATTAAAATATTTACAGAAAGTTGGAAAAAGGTTAAAAATGTAATATTTATAGAAAAATGTATTATTTGACTGTTTAACTCAAAACTGACTATATGTATTCAAAATTGATAGTCAAAATTAAAATGCCTTTTGTAAAATGTGATATTACACCAGATAGTTCAAAGGGGTATTTAGAGATGTTTGATGTTAATTTGGGTAGGACCTCCCCTTCTCTATAAGCAAATGACAATCAGATAAAGACAATAAATCTATTAAAAAGCAAAAGTTAGTAGTTGAAGTTAATGATTTTAAATCCTAAGTCAAAATTGCCTCTTGTAAAGGCAAAACTGCCACTGATAATCAATACCATGCCTAAGAAGATGCGGTTTTGATTAGGATAGAAATATTTATAATGTTAAGAGTAACAAAACTTTAATTTACTCCTGCAAGACCCCTAGGTTAGCCCAAAGTATAGAAACTAACAAGAAGACAAAAAATGGCTAATATTTTACCTTAACACAATATCATGTCAAAACTGTATTCAAACTTACAAAACTGCATTTAGGAATCAAAACCATATATTGTGAGATGCGGTTTTGTAGAAAGACCAAAAATACCAAAAATGTTACATGGTTAGTGGTTAAGGTTGGTGGCTAGTCAAAACTGCATCTAGTCATTGCAAAACTACCTTTGTAAAATTATAAGTTGGAAAGCAATATCGCCTTTTGCCTGAAAGACAAGATTTTTGAAAAATTGAGCCACAATCCACCTTTAATCTGACTTGTAATATTGATTAACATGTTTAAACCATAAGAGGTCAGTTCAAGAGGAGTGCTCTCATTATGGTCCCCAAAATGTAGGATGAAAATTTGAGCAATTAGATTTTAATTATGCAAATTATATCAAAAATGCCTAAATCTACAATCTACTATTAAAATTGAGAACCATTAAATTAAAATGCAATACAATGAATCATTCAACACAACATCCTAATCTAAAGCAAAATGTTGCCAATCAAGATTCAAACAAAAAGAATAGTAAAGACTATTTTATGGAGATTGGATTGCTTACAAGTAGACCAATATTTTTGGCATGATGTTAGCTTGATCTTGGATTGCATGGATTCATGGATAGCTTGATAGAAGGATAAATTTATGTAGCATGGATTTCTTGCATATTCTTTAGTTAGTTGGAATGGAGGGAGATGGTGTGTTTAAATAGGCCATGCAGGGAAGATCAATGGCCAATATTCAAAGTTGGTATGAAGAGGATCAATGGTGGAGGATTATCCAAGGAATTAAAAATTCTTTGAAAGCCTATAAAATAGAGGCATCTAGAGAGAAAGGGCTAAGATAGAGAGGATTGTAGAATTGGATAAATCTAGAATCCATTAGGGGGATAAGCAAGATTATTTGGTGATTATATGGGTGATTAGATAGGTGATTATGGACTAGGGATGTAGGAGAGCCTAGGAATAGGCTAGGGTAGGTAGGATTGGAATTTAAAATTCCAATATAATGGATAAGTGGGATTAGTTAGTGGATAATAGGAAACTAGGTGAATTAATTAATTTTTGGGGTAGGAATAAGGTTGGCGTATGAAGAATAATGAAGGGGTATGTTAGATAAATGACTATAAGGGGTGATATTAGGACAAAATTAGAAGAGATAAGCAAAATTATTATCAACTAATAGTAATATTAATGATGATAAATAAAGAGATAAAATTTATATGTATATAGGATCCATAAGAAGTGTTACTCGATCCCCTTTGGGTAGATCTGCAGTAGCTTACCCCTATACATGTTAATGCAACACTCATGAAATTGGCATTTGAGGTTGCAAGGTAGAATGCTTTTGTAGAGTCTGATGCACGATGAGCCTATGGGAAACACAATGATATGGTGATGATGTATAATAACGAAGTCATAGCTAGTATAAGGCTAGAAGAATAGCTAACTAAGCTTAAGTGTCAATTAGATGTGGAAATAGCTACCAAAATTAAAACATTGAATATCTATAAAGCAATTTTGATCCAAGAACCAACACTTGTGAATAACATACCCCTATCTGGTGAGGTGATAGATAAGTTGGAGACCCTAGTAGAACTACTTTTGAAATGATGCAAAGAACAACACGGCCCCCAGGATGAGAAAATTTGGGTGATAAAATAATTTTAAGAAGTTGTGGAGGTGTGCAAGAGAGCCTTACATAGAGTTGGAGATATTACTCCCATCTTAGATAGGGTTTTTGAGAAGCTGACATAGCCCAAAAATATTTTGGAAGCTTGAATTTAGGTAGAAGAGCTTTGGTGATAGCAATTGGTTGATAAAGTCATCTTAATAAAAGATCGCTTAGACTGCACTAAAGCATTTAAGGAAGTGGAAGCCATGGAGGAAATAATAAACATGCATAGATAAGAAATAAACTCAACCTTCATGACACACTGAGGATAGGTTATTACCAAGGTCACCACACTTAAGGGCATTCATAAGGATGCTTCCAAATCCCTTGAACATTTGGTAAATAAAACAAGTGAGTGTCTCAACCAACTTGAGGAGACCAAAAGCTAAAAGTGATAATTGAATAAATAATAACCAAGTTATTGAACACCCTATCACATTGGTAAGGTGGTAATAAGTAGATCAAGCAGGTTAACCCCAAGTTTTTTGTGGATCTTGAGACTGATGCTTATTTTAGGATGAACTAATGGCATAGTGTGGGGTGACATTGGACCCCAAATTTTGGCTAAGTCCTTTTTAGAATAATTGACATAAAAGAAAAATGATGTAGAAGAGTCACAGTGAAGAAGATCATGGCATGGGAGTCCATGGCTCAAGAGGACCAAGTCAGAGTAAATATGCTTAATAAATAGAGAACCCAAGAATAAAAGACTCAAAACACTAGCAAAAGATTTGGGAAGCACGCAAGAATCAAGAGATGGTTAGGGAGTGATTCATATGGATGAAAGGCTAGCACCATCGCATATAAAGATGGTGCTTAGTGATGAGGATCCATCACTGAAGAGAGAATATAGGGGCACAAAGGCCTAGGTTCTTAGAAAATTAATTTAATAGGCCGCCATGACTCAAGTGTGTTGATGATCTTTGGCAAGTCACTAGGAGTCTGATTATGATTGTAACTACTTGGTAAGGGAAAACCAAGTATGAATACCAGTAGATAGAACTTTGTAAGGTTGTTGATAATTTTTATGTTGATGTGATTGAGGATAGAGTTGTGATATTGTTTTTTTTGTACTTAGTTGGTTGACATTGAGAGTTATATGATTGAGTTTCATTATACACTTGATTATGTAATCTTTTAATCACTTATCATTATGATGAATGGAACCTATGTTGCTTAAATGTCGCTATTTTGATGATGGAAATAATGATGTTATTTATATTATATGTTAATGTTCAATTAATTGAGTTTAGGTCTACACTTAATATTTATTTCTTTTTCTAGATAATCGTTGACTAATGTGTATGTGTTAGAGTGTCCTTGTATGTTAGTATACCCTTACAAAATAAAACTAACGAGAATCGTTCCTTTGTTGCATGATTCAGGTGAGTACGCAAGAACTCATTCTTGTGTGAAATGCCAACATGCTAGCAGATTGGGTTTTTAGTCATTTTGGCATGTGCCTAAGGGAAGTTATGTTTAAGTAGAGAAAATAATCACAATATTCTCTCATGAGCACGCCTACACCAACATCGATTGTAATCTGCACCTTAGAATAGTTTGGAGAAGGTAAGGAAATCCCATCATGCATCTTAAGGGCCTTAAGACTAGTGTTTAATGTAGTTTCTACCTCATCTCTCACAATCATAGTAGGATTGCAAGCATCTAGAACTATAAAATGATCAAGACGGGTGTCCTTCCACCAAAAGGATTCCACCTTTCGCTTAGAATGTGGCAATTCCTAACCAAACGGCCTACATCAAAAAACTTATGATAATGGAATGATAACCCCTCATAATCTAGGGCTCAAGACCAACTAAGATCCCTGACTTTTAGCTCGATGGTAGATAGATGATCAAGAGAAGTATCCAAGCATACTAGAATATAAGCAAAAGTGGTATGACAAATAATTTTGGCAGATGTGTCCACCACCAACATCTTTCCTAAAGCATTACCAATTATCGAGAGGTATGAATTCGACCAGAATTGGAGGGGAAGGTGTAATAGTCGAGCCCAAATGGGTCTAGTGTCGAGAAATTTTGAGAGAGGATTGAAAAAAGGGAACCAGAGTTTCATGAGCAAAAGATATTAATTGTAAATCTAGGTCTTATTTTTAAAAAGACCTTATTCCGATCTTCGGGGAGTTCAAAAACCACAATGAAAAAACCTTTAACACATGGATAAATCTCCAAACTGTCCTCCATTAATGGTTGCCAACCACAATGAAATCCATTTATGTAGAGTAGGAAGGCTTGCCCAGAAATGGTCAAACTTGTAAATCACTCCCTATGTCACAAACTAGCCCTCATTTTTTAACACCTCCTCAAGTGACTTGACCTCAAAGGATACTGAGAGATTAGTCTTTAATGCACCTAGTGACTTTACCACTTATGCTCTATGTCCTCCCCAACCAGGGAAACACTTTAATGAAATATTTTGAGCCTTTCTCCACCTTTGCAGTCATTTTCTTGCTTGTCAAACTCAAGAAAGAACTAGAAGATGTAGATTGAGAACCATCGTCATCGTTAACATCCATAGCAAACGCTACTAGATATGTCACCTTAATTCACCCATGTCTCCCCACCTAACATGCTTCCACATGACCATTGAAACGATTTGAAACCCTAACTTCTAAAGTTTTGAGCAACATCTTCCAATCGTTTAAAATTAATTGGTCAATCCTAATCAATTTATTTTGATATGTGATTATGTATTATATTAACACAATATAATATTATAAATAATTTAATACAATATTGTATATACAATAATATATATAATTACATAACCTTAATATTTAATTAATTAATTTTACATATATAATGTAATATAGTATAATATTGGTATAATATGAAAATAGAATATTATTTTATATATGTATATATAGACATTAAATATATATTATAATAATATAATATATAGTATATCATCATCATCATTATTCTTATTTATCAATAAAAGTATATTATTTTATATAATTGTTCCTTAACATTTCATATATAAAGGTGAGACAAGATTAGTGCAATATAAGTGCGAATTTATATTCTTTTGCTTTACAAAACCTTCTTTTACCAAAATAAAAGTTACATCATTTCCAATGTAACTTGCACTTTGAGACAACTCTTAATATTAATTTTTATGAAAGATTAAAACTAGTTTATAAAATTTCAAAAGATATGATATAAAAAAGACAAGAATGCACTACAAATCTAAAAAAATATAAAAGAGAAAACTAAATTTAAAATAAATAATTGAAAAGCAACATTCCAATAAAATAAAATAAGTAAAAAATATCAAAAAGAGAAAGATTCCCAATTATTGATATGAAACTTATCGTTTTCGAGAAACACTTTTGATATTTGAAATAGTAAAGAAGTGTGTGATAAATGTGAGGTCATATGAATTATTTTTATATGAAATTGTCAAAAATAAAATGTAATTATCTTGGAACAAATTTTCATCTAGATTTATTTTTAAAAAATCTTTAATGACAGTGAAACATTTCTTAAAAGAAAAGAAGTAAATATCTATAATTTTCATAAATCATAGTATTTCAAAAAAAATAAAAAAATTTAAAAAAAAATTAATAAAATTATATATTTATAGAAATCTTCAATAATATCAAGTGAGTCGTAATTCAATGATGAAAATGATGATATAAAAGGTGATCCCTAACCATCCACCAAAATACAAATAACAGTAGATACAAAAAAGAGATGAGACCCAAATTATATCCCAAACGAATTTAACAAAATAAATACTACTCGATCCTTGATACCTAAACCAAAGAATAAAAACAAAATTTCAATTAAAAAATCCAAAAAAAAATAAAAAATCATTTATACATTCAAATAAAAATAGTTATGCACCCAACCAAACAAATACAATTTAAATATATAAAAAGTTTAGGGTAAATTGAGCTTATTGAGAAAAAAGATAAAAAGATCCGTCTTTTCAAGGGCAGCTTCACAAGGATGGCCGTTTACACGTATCTGTCGTTTTTTTATGTAAAATATGTGCAATATTATATTAATTCATTGACCCTTATCATTGGAATTTGTTTAATTTTAAAGTTTTTTTTTTTTTTTTTTTTTTTCCTCTTCAAAAATTGGTTTTACATAGTTGTTTTCTTGAGGTTGTTTTAGATTTTTTTTTGTGAGTTGTCCGTTATTATCTAGTATTTAAGTTTGAGTTTTTTAAATATGTTGTTATATACGAATTGAGTGATCATAAAAAATTTGATGTTTTCATAGTTCATACATTCAGATTAAAAAAAAAATTATAATTTTTAACATAATTTTTATTTTGTAAATTATTTGATTAATCATATCAAAACCCTTTTTTTTACTATATCAAATTAAAAAATTAATTTAAAATATAAATATATTTAATTATTTAAAAATAATAATTTTAATTAATTATTTTATTTAAATATTATTTATATTTAAAACTTTATAAATATATTTAAGAAATTTTAAATTAAAACACAATTAGAAAATATTCGACTATCACATAAAAAGGCATAAATTTACCTCTAGTCTCAAATATTATGAGAGAATATTAAATTAAATGTATATTTATTCTTTGATGATTACTTTAAGAGGAATTGTCCTAAACTTACTTGATGGGCAATGGGAGTGGAAAAGAGTCCCTAGATTATTATTTATTTATTTATTTATTTATTTATTTATTTTTACATAAAAGGGGTTTTAAAGTGCAATAATTAAAGTATTGGTACATGAAGGTTTATATTTGAAATATCGAAGTTAAGTGAATTTATATATATTAAATTTAATGTTTGGTATTGGTGTTCAAAATGGTAACAGGGTTTGCTGTTTATTTTGTTTGTAGTTTTGATGATATTTTTCAGGGTATGTTTAGTTTGGTTGATCTATGTAATCTTATTTATTATAAATTTTATATTTTTTAATATAGGGCAAGGGACCATTAAACTTTGGTATTTATCTTTTTTTTTTAAATGTTTCTTAAATATATGTAATAATTTTATTTTTATTATTTTTAAAATATTTTAAAAAAATCAATATTTTTTTTATTTTATAAAAATGAATGAAATATTTTATAACGTTTATAAATTAATAAAAACAATTAATAGCATTTATAGACCAACATTATAAGATTCGTTTGTGCAAGAATAATTATTTGAAACAAAAGCAATCCGTTAAATTTGTAAAACGTATATTTCATTTTTGATGTTGGCATTTTTATTATAAGTTTTGATAAAAAAAATATTTTTTTATGATCTTGTCTCTTCAAAAAAGATAGTCAAATTATTTATGTTGAAGATGTTCTTGTAATTGATTTGAATATCATTATAAATTGGGCATTATATGATGTAGTATGATTCTACTTCTATTGTCCTCATGGTACAAAATATACATGTTCTCTTTTCTCATTCTTTTTTGGAGTTGTTTCCCACGTTGTGTCATATCTAAATTGATGCAAACTAATTGTTATTAAGCTATCAAAATTTTCACCTTCCACTTGATTTTTACTCTTATGTAGAGTTATTTGCCATGAAGGAATTAAATTCTTTAATAAAATACTCTTTCTTCGACTCATTTTTCCTCTCATATATCTTTTTATTTCTTCATTTGTATTTGGGCATTCTTATATGTTAACATCTTATTTGTGAGTTTCATCTACATGTACTATAAGGTAGTCAAATTGTCTATTTTCAAGGTGTCCTCATAATCGATTTGAATGTCCTTATAAGTTGGGCACTCTATAATATAATGTGATTCTATCTCCATTATTCTCATGGTACAGAATATACATGTTCTTTTCCCCACCTCTTTTTTGGGAGTTATTTCCCAAACAACTCCACATTTAAGATGATTGAAACTTATTGTTAGTTAAACTATCAAAAATTTTGCCTTCCACTTAATTTTTATTTTTATGTTGAGTTATTTGTCATGAAAGGATTAAATTCTTTAATATAGAACTCTTTGTTCTGCTCAAACTTCTTTGACTACTAGTTACTATATTTTATTCATTGATGTATCTTTTTATTTATTCATGTGTATTTCGGCACTCCTATATGTTAACATCTTATTTGTTCAAGCCAGAATGCATTTGCAGAGTCCAATGCACAGTAGGCCTAGAAGAAACACACTAAGATGGTGGTGGTGTATAAGAATGACGAAGTTGGAGGAAGAACTGGTTGAACTTAATTCCCAGTGCCAATTAGAGGTGGAAATAATTACCAAAGTTAAAACATTGAATATCTGTAAGGTAATTTTGAGGCAAGAACCAGTGCTCACGAATGGCATACCCCTAGTAGGAGAAAATTTGGGTGATAGAACAATTTATGGAAGATGTGGAGGTGTGCAAGAGAGCCTTACATAGATTTGGAGATACTATTCCCATCTTAGATGGGGTTTTTGAGAAGCTGGCACATCCCAACAAGATTTTAGAAGATCGACTTCAGGCAGAAGAGTTTTAGCAATAGCAATTGGTTGATAAAGTCTTTTTAATAAAAGATCGCTCAGAGCACGCCAAAGAATTTAAGGATGTGGAGGCCATAGAGGAAATAATAATCATGCATAGATAAGAAATAAACTCAAACTTTGTAGTACTCTGAGGATAGGTTATTGCCGAGGTCACCACACTTGAGGGAATTTATTAGCATGCTTCCACATCCCTTAAACATTTGGTAAATAAAACAAGTAAGTGTCTCAACTAACCCAAGGATACCAAGAAGATAAAAGTGGCAATTGAAGATATAACAAGCAAGTTGTTGAACACCTTATCATATTGGTAAGGTGTCAAGAAGCAGATCAAGCAGGTTGGCCTTGAATTTTTAGTGGAGCTTGAGACCAGTGCTTAGTCTTGGATGGATGAATGGCATAGTGTGGGGTGATGTTGGACCCCAAATTTTGGCTAAGTCCTTTTTAGAATAATTGGCGTAGAAGAAGCATGATGCAGAAGAGTCACAATGCAAAAGATCATGGCATGGAAGTTCATGACATGAGAGAACTAACTCAGATTAAATATACATAATAAATAGAGAACCCAAGAATGGAGGACTCAAAATATTAGCAGAAGACTTGGGGAGTGCACGGGCAGTAAGAGATGGTTAGGGAGTGATTCATATGGATGAAAGAAATTAAGTCAAGCATAAATCTAGCACCAGCCTATAGGAAGAGAGGCGCTTGGTGATGAGGATCCATCAATAAAAATAAAATATAGGGGCACAAAGGCCCGAGTCCTTAAGAAATCAATGTAATTAGTCACCATGACTCAAGTGTGTTGATGATCATTGGCGAGACACTATGAGTGTGATTATGATTGTAACTACTTGGTCAGGGAAAACAAAGTATAAATACCCCTGGATAGAACTTTGTAAGGTTGTTGGTTATTATTGTGTTGATGTAATTGAGGATAATGTTTTGATATTATTGTTATTATACTTAGTTGAATAACATTGAGAGTTATACGATTGAGATTCACTATACACTTGATGATGTAATCTTTGAATCACTTATCATTATGATGAATGGAACCTATATTGCTTAAATGTTGTTGTTTTGATGATGGAAACAATTATGTTGGTTATATTATATGTTGTTAGGTTGTGGAGCTAAAAGCTTCACTGATGCAAACATGGAGGAGGTTGCAGAAGGGTTGCAGAGTGTTACTATCACCGGCGTCGGTCAAGCCAACTGACGTCGGCAGGGAGGAGACAGGAAGGCAACCGACGTCGGTCAGAAGTCGGCCGACGTCGACACCCCCCAGGCAGACAAGGACCGACATCGGTCACCTGTGGTTTGGACTGCGAGTGTTTTACGAACAGTTAGCTAACGAACCAAGTGTTTGCATGTTTAGAGCCAATTTTAGACTAGAAGCTGCGGATCTAATTATTGTAATTAGGTGTCTAATTATTGTTTGGATGAGATCATATAATAGACTCATGGATTGTATTGTAAACTTGTGCTAGAGAGTAAGAGAGCAATATTATAAGCTCCTTCTGTGTGTGAGGTGAGCAATGGTGTGTTCCTCCTAGTGCCACAGTACCAAGTGTGGGTGCTGGATTGGAGATTCAGCAGGGTTCTTCATGTATGTATGATCTTGGTCATCAGGTGAGCATGGCTACGATAGGA
This sequence comes from Torreya grandis, assembly GCA_037957365.1. Taxonomy (NCBI): domain Eukaryota; kingdom Viridiplantae; phylum Streptophyta; class Pinopsida; order Cupressales; family Taxaceae; genus Torreya; species Torreya grandis. The sequence goes on along the minus strand of JARHVA010000200.1, from coordinate 1,665,898 downwards.
GATCTGCATGGTAAGTAAAATCATTGATTTGCAGGTGTATGTGTGTGCAAGGTCAAGGTTCACAGTTGTGCAAAACCAGATTGATTTACACGTGTGCAAGATCAGATAAGACAGCAACACAATAGGGAGCAGAATCAGGTGGGATCTACTTGAAGTACATTGAGTACTTGTGGAGTGCGTGGAGCACTTGTGGAGTGCGTGGAGCACAGGTGTAAGGTGAACACCAACTCTGTGTTTGAGTTGGGTGTTGGGACCTAAGGGAGAGAGCTTTGAGGGAAGATCTACTGTTTATGCCCTAGAGGTGTGGGAGCCCTAGAGGTGTGTAAGGAAGAAGAACTGTGGCAGCCTTCTTTATTGTATTTCCTTCTGAAAGAGTTTTAATACAAGTTGTGTATTGTCTCTCATATCATGTGTTATTTTTGGATTCTAGTTACTTGTTTATTTTGGTTAATTCTGCATATTAAGTTGCTTGTATTTGGTAATCAATTGTGTGCTTTCGATTATATTTATATTCCAACACGTGGTATCAGAGCTAAGGTTGTAGGGCGCAGGTTTTGTGTTTGGTTACAGGTCACTCTCAGGGGTTTCTGATTGAGTGGGAGTAGAGCAATGGCAGATCAAAGTAAGCTAAGAATGGAGGAGTTGAAAAGCACAGATGGTCACTTACGGTCCTATGGAAAGAAAGAGCAGGTAAAAGAAGATTGTTGGTTGGTAGCAGATCAGCATGAAAGAACTGAAGATGCAGATGTTGTAGGGGTTGTTGCACAGGATGCTTTGAGAGGTTTCTTGGATAAAGTTGAATCTTGGATAACAGATTCTGTTGCCTCTTTCCATGCAACCCCAGGGAGAGGAGCTGGTGAGCCTTGCCAAAGAATTGGCAAAGGGGAAGTGAAGCTAAAATTATAGGTGGTCAACACATGGGTGTTGAAGGAGGTCATGCAGGTCCTAGGTTTGGAGATGTGGCTAATTTTTTCATAAAAGTTGGGTGATGAGAGATGCACAAGAACTCTCACAGCGGATGCACTTGAATTAGCTGGTGGTAAGAAAACAGGTACTCTTTATCTACTTGTTTATATTACTGATTCTTCTTCTATTGCGGAGACGTGGCTTCATAGGCTTGGTCACATGAGTAGGAAGGAGATGCATGTTCTTAAGCAGAAGACAGATATATTTGACAGGCTTAAGAACTGGAAAGCCTTGGTGTTCTTGGAGGAGATGGCGGACAGAGACCAGTGGATGGGGCTGGATACTTCTGAGCAGGGCAGTTTAGACATGGGATTGATTCAAAGGAGCTCACGGGTAAAAAGTCATCACTCACAGGAAAACACAATTACCGACGTCAGCAGGAAAATCAACGTCGAGAGTAGGTAAGACCGACGTCGGTCACGAGGACCGACGTCGGCAGCAGGGAGACATCGACGTCGACAGGGTTGGTAGTCAGGACAGGCGTAGGAACTGACGTCGATCGGATGCAGACTATGTGGTGATCAAGGTCGGTCACTGTAACAAATTTTGGGTGAACAGCAAGCTGTCAAGGAGTCTCAAATGCCCATATGAAGGACTGAAGGTGGTAAGTAAGCCTCAAATTCATTATTCCTCTTCTTTATACTAGTTGTTGATTACAGAGCAGGAAGGATCTAGGAAACAATGGGAGCATGGCAGGTATATGATGCAAAACCAAGCAGAGATTTGGTAGGGTTGCCAACCAGTATGAAAGCATAGAGACGAATGGATACCTTAGTTGAAGAATAGAGAGAACATACACGTGAGACGAAAGACCAGGTCATATGGTCTTGAGGAAGCTGCAGGACAGTGGTACAGGTTTTGACAGGTGGATGACAAAGCATGACTTTAGTCAATGTCAGGGTATCTACTGTGGTTTGTCTTACCAGGTGGATGATGATTCATGACATCATTCTGTTACTGTATGTGGATGGTTTGCTAGCAGGGTTTGTACATACAGGGTTTTGCTGAGCTAAGGGTAAGATTAGTTCAGTGGTTTGCTATGAAGAATTTGGAGTAGTGAAATTCTTTGGCATGGGAGACATGGAGGATCATAGGTTGATTTTGTCTCCAGTGGGAGCTGATGTGAATCAGGTGTTGGCGAGGTTCATTACGCAGGATGCAGAATCGGAGCACACTAAGGGCTGGACAGTTTAGCATTCGAAATCACATGAGGTCTAATATAGACCTGAGTTTGCCCAAGTAGTGGGTGTTGTCAGAGAGTTAAGAGCCAATTCAGAGAAGTGGGTTCTCAGGGATTTGAGAGGGACCAGCAACAGGGATTTATGCTATTCAAGGTCAGGACTTCACTACATGGTTTTGTAGGTTCGGATGTGGCAGGGTACTCAGATGATAGGAGGTACACCACAGGTTGTGTGGTGGGTTGTCTTCAAGATTCATCTTGCAGAGGGATACAAGCCAAGAAATAGATTAGATAGGGTACAAGTACAGGTACAGTGCAGCTATTTATCTCCAAGTGGGAGATTGTTAGGTTGTGGAGCTAAAAGCTTCACTGATGCAGACATGGAGGAGGTTACAAAAGGGTTGCAGAGTGTTACTGTTGTTGGGGGATCAATCCAACAATAGATTACAATTGTGAAAGCAATAAATGCAGAATTAAATTAGATTGACAAGTAATTAGAATGATAATAACAAGAACAAGAGATACAAGAAAACACCCTAAAAACTTGTATTAACAAACTCTTTACAAAAGGAATACAATTGAAGAAAGCTTCTTTCTTCCACACCTCTCCTAGATGTATAGATCTCTCAATAGATCTCTATTCCTCAAGAGCTCTCTCTCTCAAGAACAATCAACTCCAACAAGCCTGAATTGATTCAATTCTGTACTGTTCTTCTCATACAATGAATTACAATAATTCACAATAACTCTAACAACTACAATAATCTGCTACAAAGCTAAGAAGATCTAATTCTACATATAGAATTAAGAGACTTGAGCATGTACTTCCAACAAGCAGTTAAGCCACTTGAACAAGGGCTCTAAAAATAGAATTGCTAACAATAGAGACGCGAGCTTGAGACTACAACTCAAACTCATCATGCAAACACTCACTTCTGTCCACGAAAATAGCTTTCTGGACACGCAGATAACTGACATCGGTTCCTACTGCTTGTCTATGACCGCCGTCGGCTGACACTCTGCCGACGTCAGTGCCTCTGTAACTGTCTGTGACCGACGTCGGTCGCTCCTGACCAACGTCGGTGTCTGTGTTGACCTGAACCTACTAAAGTATGCTCCTTGGTGAAGCTTTTAGCTCCACACCCTAACAATCTCCCACTTGGAGATAAACAGCTGCACCAGTACCTGTACAGCAACATCTTCTAGCTCCTCCATCTTCAACTCAATCATGAAGACCAACAGAAGTTGAATGAAGATTCAACTTCTCCTTTTTAACCGGCTTGGTTAACATATCAGCAGGATTCCTATCTGTATGGATCTTTTCCAGCTTCAACTCACCATCTTCCAATACCTGTCGTATGAAGTGATACCTTAGCTGTATGTGCTTTGTTCTTGAATGAAAGGCTGAATTCTTAGCCAAATGGATTGCACTCTGACTGTCACTATATAATCTGCAACTCTCATGCTCCCTACCAAGCTCATCCATGAACCGTATCATCCATATCATCTCCTTGCTAGCTTCTGTGACTGCAATATACTCTGCTTCTGTAGTTGACAAGGCAACAACCTTCTGCAACTTAGATATCCAGCTAACTGCCGTTCCACCTACGGTGAAAACGTAACTTGTAGTGCTCCTCCTACCATCCAAATCACCTGCCATATCTGAATCTACATAACCATGTAGAGAAGTATCTGAACCTCCATAGCACAAGTGCCTACTGTTGGTTCCTCTCAGATATCTAAGGATCCATTGAACTGCTTTCCAATGGTCCTTACCTGGATTGGCCATATACTTACTTACCACTCCCACTGCTTGGGCAATATCCGGTCTAGTACACACCATTGCATACATCAAACTCCCTACTGTGGAAGAATATGGAACCTTACTCATGTACTCTACCTCATCATATGAATTAGGACATTGTTCTTTACTCAACTTAAAATGTCCAGCCAAAGGTGTGCTTACCAGTTTAGCATCTTGCCTATTGAACTGTTTTAACACCTTGTCCACATAATCTTCTTGAGACAATATCAACCTGTGATTTTTCCTGTCTCTCTTAATGCTCATGCCAAGGATTTTCTTTGCTGCTCCCAAATCCTTCATAGCAAACGTTTGAGCTAATTTCACCTTAAGCTCTGAGATATCCTGCATGTGAGATCTTGCAACCAGCGTATCATCTACATACAACAATAGAATAATATATCTACCATTATCAAATCTCTTGAAATACACACAATGGTCTGATTGACACCTACTGTAGCCATGCTCAGTCATAAACCTGTCAAATTTTAAGTACCATTGCCTAGGAGCTTGCTTGAGGCCATACAAGCTTTTCTTCAATCTACACACAAACTTCTCCTTACCCTTGACCTCGAATCCTTCCGGCTATTCCATATAAATTTCCTCATCCAAATCTCCATGAAGAAACGCTATCTTAACATCTAGCTGCTCAAGATGCAAATCCTCAAAAGCAACCAAAGACAATACAACCCTTATTGAAGTCATTTTAACAACAGGAGAAAAAATCTCACCAAAGTCAATACCTGGCTTTTGTGCAAATCCTTTCACTACTAATCTGGCCTTATATCTCATCTGTCCATTCTCGCCTTCCTTCAACCTATAGGTCCATCTATTCTTGAGTGTTCTCTTACCAGTTGGCAATTCAACCAAATCCCATGTTTGGTTCTCTCTTAAAGACTCCAACTCCTCAACCATGCCACGCTCCCACTCACTCTTGGACTCCATCTGTATTGCTTCTTCAAAACTCTTTGGTTCTCCACCATCAGTTAGCAATAAATAAAATAAAGAAGGAGAATATCTAATTGGGGGCTTACTCACCCTTTCTGACCTCCTGATGGGTGTCTGAGACTCGTTCACAACACGCTGTCCACCCAAATTCTCTGACAGTGACCGACCTCGGTCACCTCTAGACCTGTTACTGGCTGACGTCGATTCTGCCTGACCGACCTCGGTACCTGTACGGCCGACATCGGTCTCTGTATGGCCGACACCGGTTTCTGTCCTGCCGACGCCAGTTCCTAATCTGCCGACGTTGGTCTTTGTGTTTTCCTGCAAGTGATTATTTCTTTTTCCCACGAGCTCATCTTGGACTTTTACCTCGTCTAATTCACCATTGCTCTACTCAGATTGATTCAGCTTCCTTAGCTAATCACAATACATCACTCTTTCATTGAAAACAACATCACGGCTCCTGATTACCTTGTTAGCTTCTAGATTCCACAATCTGTAACCAAAATCATCTGAGCCATAGCCAATAAACGTGCATCTCATAGACTTAGCATCAAGCTTCTTTCTATTTTCTTTATCTATGTGCACAAAGGCTTCACAACCAAAAACTTTGAGATATGAGAGATCAACCTTTTTACCTGTCCATGCCTCTTCTGGAATACCACCATCCAGCGCTGTAGAGGGTCCTCTGTTAATCAGGTACACTGCAGTGTCAATAGCTTGTGCCCAAAACTGTAAGGGCAACTCGGCATGCAATCTCATACATCTTGCACGCTCCATTATTGTCCTGTTCATCCTTTCAGCAATTCCATTCTGCTGAGGTGTCCTTGGAACCGTCCTTTGCCTACGGATTCCATGCATGTAACAATAATCTCTGAACTTATGACTGCAAAATTCACCACCATTGTCTGATCTCAGGCACTTTAATCTTTTACCTGTTTCATTCTCAACCATAGCTTTCCAAACTTTAAAAGTATCAAATACATCAAATTTTCTCCTAATACAATAGATCCATACCTTCCTTGTAGCATCATCTATGAAAGATACATAGTACTGTGATCCTCCAATGGAAGCAACCTGAGCTGGGCCCCACACATCTGTGTGAACAAGCTCCAACTTGTGCCTCTTCTTAGTAGACCCAGTTTTGAGAAAACTAACCCTTTTCTGTTTTCCAAATACACAGTGCTCACAAAACTCTAGATCTATGCCTTTTAAATCTGAAAGCATACCTTTGGACTTAAGAATTGACATGCCCTTCTCACTCATGTGGCCAAGCCTTGAGTGCCACAATTTAGCGTCCACATCTGAAGTAGATAATACAGAAGGAGATTTCTTAGTAACACAATTACACAAATAGAGAGTACCTTCTCTCTTACCTCTGGCCATAACAAGTGCACCCTTGGTCACCTTCCAAGATTCTGCTGTGAGAGTTACTGTACAACCCTCATCCCCTAACTTTTCTGCAGAAATCAAATTTCTCTTCAAGCTAGGAACATGCATCACATCCCTCAACACCCATGTGTTGCTATTCTGCATCTTCAGCTGCACTTTACCTTTGCCAATTATTTTACAGGACTCATCATCCCCTAGATACACTATTCCAAAATCTCCATGGATATAGTCACTGAAATATTCCCTGTTAGGAGTAGCATGAAAAGATGCACCAAAATCTAATACCCAAGATTCTATATTATTATGCAGAGAGAAAATTAAAGCATCTTGTGCAATACCTGCAATCTTGGCTTCTTCCTTTCCTTCGTGCTGATTGTCCTCCTTAGGCTCTGACCAACAATCTCTGTTTATGTGCCCCATCTTTCCACAATTCCAGCATTGTGGCCTTCTACCATTTATGGATTTAGATCTGCCTTTCCCCTTTAACTTGGATCTTGATCTGCCTTTCTTGCTCTTCTCTTTCTGCCTTCCCCTGCTCTCAAAACTTAAAGCGTTCTCAGATGCCTCTTCTGTGCTTTTCTTGCGTATTTCCTCATTCAAGATAACACTAACAACATCCTCTACTTTCAAAATATTTGATGCAGATGCAGTATTACTTACTGTCATTACTAAGCCATGCCAACTTTCAGGCAAAGAACATAATATCAAAAGAGCTTTTATTTCATCATCAAACACTATATTCACTGAACTTAATTGATTCACAATTCCATTGAAATCATTCAGATGAGTAGAAACAGATCCACCTTCATTCATATGCAAATTAAATAACTGCTTCATAAGATATACCTTATTAGAAGCTGAGGGTTTTTCATACAAATTTGCTAACGTAGTCATCAACTCTACCGTAGACTTTGCCTGTGATAAATTGGATATCACAGTGGATGCTAGACTCAGTCTTATAGACCCCAGAGCCTTTCTGTCGAGAACTTCCCATTCTTCATCCTCCATGTCTTTGGGCTTCTTTGCAACCCCACCTAACGGTAAGTAGAGATCTTTCTGATACAGATAATCCTCTATCTGCATTCTCCAGTGTTGGTAATTTTTGCCATTGAACTTTTTCATTCTCAATTTACTTTCATCTGCCATTGCTTCTCCCACTCAGACAGAAATCCCTGCAGAAACTCCTATAAGAACCTGTAATCAATACACACTACACAGATCTGAACCACCTGTTAGTGAACTTGAACTTTGATACCAATTATTGGATATCAATCTCTGAACCTGTAACCAAGGCTCTAATACCACTTGTTGGGGGATCAATCCAACAATAGATTACAATTGTGAAAGCAATAAACGCAGAATTAAATCAGATTGACAAGTAATTAGAATGATAATAGCAAGAACAAGAGATACAAGAAAACACCCTGAAAACTTGTATTAACAAACTCTTTACAAAAGGAATACAATTGAAGAAAGCTTCTTTCTTCCACACCTCTCCTAGATGTATAGATCTCTCAATAGATCTCTATTCCTCAAGAGCTCTCTCTCTCTCAAGAACAATCAACTCCAACAAGCCTGGATTGATTCAATTCTGTACTGTTCTTCTCATACAATGAATTACAATAATTCACAATAACTCCAACAACTACAATAATCTGCTACAAAGCTAAGAAGATCTAATTCTACATATAGAATTAGGAGACTTGAACATGTACTTCCAACAAGCAGTTAAGCCACTTGAACAAGGGCTCTAAAAATAGAATTGCTAACAATAGAGAGACGAGCTTGAGACTACAACTCAAACTCATCATGCAAACACTCGCTTCTGTCCACGGAAATAGCTTTCTGGACACGCAGGTAACCAACGTCGGTTCCTGCTGCTTGTCTATGACCGTCGTCGATCGACACTCTGCCAACGTCGGTGCCTCTGTAACTGCCCGTGACCGATGTCGGTCACTCCTGACTGACGCCAGTGTCTATGTTGACCTGAACCTACTAAAGTATGCTCCTTGGTGAAGCTTTTAGCTCCACACCCTAACAACTATCGCCGGCGTTGGTCAGGCCAACCGACGTCGACAGGGAGGAGACAAGAAGGCAATCGATGTCGGTCAAAATTTGGCCGGTGTCGGCACCCCCCAAGCAAACAGGGACCGACGTCGGTCACCTGTGGTTCAGACTACGAGTGTTTTACGGGCAGTTAGCTAACGAACCAAGTGTTTGCATGTTTAGAGCCAATTTTAGACTAGAAGTTGCGGATCTAATTATTGTAATTAAGTGTCTAATTATTGTTTGGATGAGATCTATATAATAGACTCATGGATTGTATTGTAAACTTGTGCTAGAGAGTAAGAGAGCAATATTATAAGCTCCTTCTGTGTGTGAGGTGAGCAATGGTGTGTTCCTCCTAGTGCCACAGTACCAAGTGTGGGTGCTGGATTGGAGAATCAGCAGGGTAATTCATGTATGTATGATCTTGGTCATCAGGTGAGCATGGCTACGATAGGAGATCTACATGGTAAGTAAGATCATTGATTTGTAGGTGTATGTGTGTGCAAGGTCAAGGTTCATAGGTGTGCAGAACCAAATTGATTTGTAGGTGTGCAAGATCAGATAGGATAGCAACACAACAGGGAGCAGAATCAGGTGGGATCTACTTGGAGTACGTTGAGTACTTGTGGAGTGCATGGAGCACTTGTGGAGTGCGTGGAGCACAGGTGTAAGGTGAACACCAACTCTGTGTTTGAGTTGGGTGTTGGGACCTAAGGGAGAGAGCTTTGAGGGAAGATCTACTGTTTATGCCCTAGAGGTGTGGGAGCCCTAGAGGTGTGTAAGGAAGAAGAACTATGGCAGCCTTCTTTGTTGTATTTCTTTCTGAAAGAGTTTTAATACAAGTTGTGTATTGTCTCTCATATCATGTGTTATTTCTGGATTCTAGTTACTTGTTGATTCTAGTTAATTCTGCATATTAAATTGCTTGTATTTGGTAATCAATTGTGTGCTTCCAGTTATATTTATATCCCAACAGTTGTTATTCAGTTAAATGAGTTTAGGTCCCCAATTACTATTTTTTTCATTTTTTTAGATAATCATTGAGTAATATGTATGCATTCAAGCACCCTTGTATGGGAGTACACCCTTGTACAACAAAACCAACAGGAACCGATCCTTTGTTGCGTGCTGCAGGTGAACACATGAGAAATCATTTTTGTGTGAAATGCTATCATGACATCACATTGGGTTTTTAGTCACTTTACCACATGCCTAAAGGAAGTTATGTTTAATTAGATAAAATAATCATAAGATTCTCTCATAGGCATGCCTACACCAATATCGATAGTAATCTTCACCTCATAAAAGTTTGGAGAAGGTAAGTAAATCCCAGCATGCATCTCAAGGGCCTTAAGATTAATTTCCAATGTAGTTTCTAACTCATCTCTCACGGACATAGTAGGATATCAAGCATCCAAAACTATAAGATGATTAGGAAGGGTGTCCTTCTACCAAGAGTATTCCTTCTTTTGCTTAGAATTATGTCAGTTTTTAACCAAATGGCCTACATCAAAAAACCTATGATAATGGAATGGTAACCCCTCTTAATCTAGGGCTTGGGACCAACTACGATCCTTGACTTTTAGCTCGATGGTAGTTGGAAGATCAAGAGAAGTATCCAAGCATAATAGAATATGAGCAAAATTAGTATGAGAAATAATTTTGACATATGCGTCCACCATGAACATCTTGCCTAAAGCATTACCAATTGTCGAGAGGCATGAATCCGACTAGAACTGGAGGGGAAGGTGCAGTAGTCAAATCCAAATGGGCTGAGTGTTGGGAAAGTTTGAGAGAGGGTTGAAAGAAGGGAACCAAGGTTTCATGAACAAAAGATGTTGATCATAGCTCTAGGTCTTATCTTAAAAAACCTTGTTCTGATCTTCAGGGAGTTCAAAAACAACAATGAAAAAACCTTTAGCATAGGGGTAAAATCTAAATTATCCTCCATTAATGGTTGACACAAATCAGAAATCCATTTATGTATAGTAAGAAGGCTTGGCTAGAAGTGGTCAAACCTGCAAATCACTCCCTGTGTCACAAACTAGTCTTGATTTTTAACACCTCAAGCTCCTTGACCTCAAAGGATACTGAGAGATTAGTCTTTGATGTACCTAGTTGCTTTACCACTATGTTCTCTGACTTTCTTGACTAGGTAACCACTTCGATGAATATTTTGAGCCTTTCTCCACCTCTGTAGTCCTTTTTTTGCCTGCCAAACTCAAAAAAGCACCAGAAAACACAAATTGAGAACTATCATCATCGCTAGCATCCACAACAAACCCCACCTCCCTAGGTTTTTTTTCCTCCCCTTCAGTTGCTTTATCCCCATTGTTTCCAACTCCACTATTGGCTCCCTATGAGTTGCACCTGTAAGCTTCCTTGCCTCAGTCACCACCATAGATTCCTTTGGCATCGCCAAACCAACATCCATCCCTAGCAAGTAACCACTGCCTTACAAATGCACAGCCTTTCCTGCATATCTCTTGAGACCTATCGATGTACTAGCTACCATCACCTTCACCTATGTCTCCCTGTGTAGCATGCTTCCACATGACCATTTAAATGATTTGAAATCCTAGCCTTTGAAGTTTCAAGCAACAACTTGCAATCATTTAAAATTAATTGATTGATACTAATTAATTTATTTTGATATGTGATTATCTATTATATTGATATAATATAATATTATAATTAACTTAATACAATAATATATATTGTATATAATATTGCATAACCTTAATATGTAATTAATTAATTTTATATATAATTTAATATAGTATAATATTATTATAATAATAAAGTATAATATTATTTAATTATTATATATATTAAATATAATATATAATATAAATATATTTTATATATAAAAAATAGTATATACAATTAAATATTAAATATATATTATAATAATATAATATATAGTATATCATCATCATCATCATTATTTATCAATAAAAGTATATTACTTTATATAATTATTTCTTAACATTCCATGTACAAAGGTGAGATAAGGTAAGTGATAGGTTTCAAGTGCAATACAACTGATCTTATTTTATCAAAATAAAAGTTACATCCTTTCCAACGTAACTTATACTTTGGGACGACTATTACTATTAATTTTTATGAAAGATTAAAATTAGTTTATAAAATATCAAAAAATATGATATAAAAAAGACAAGAATGCACTAATCCATCTTACAAAATACAAAAGAGAAAACTACGTTTAAAATAAATAATTAAAAAGCAACATTCCAATAAAACAAAATAAGTAAAAAATATCAAAAAGAAAAAGATTCCCAATTATTGAGATGAAACTTATTCTTATAGAGAAACACTTTTAATATTTGAAATGGTAAAGAAGTGTGTGATAGATGTGAGGTCATATGAATTGTTGTGTTCTTGATGTTTCACTAGTTTATTATATAATCTTGGAAGATAGTCAGAGGATCTTTATATAAAATCGCTAAAAATAAAATGTAATTATCTTGGGACAAATTTCTTCTAAATTTATTTCTTTTCTAAAAAATCATTAATGACAGTGAAACATATCTTAAAAGAAAAGCATTAAATATCTATATTTTTCATAAACCATAATATCTCCAAAAAAAAGTTAACAAAATTATATATTTATCAAAATCTTCAATAATATTAAGTGGGTTGTAATCTAATGATGAGAATGATGGTATAAAAGTCTTCCCTGACCATCCATCAAAATACAAATCTCATGAAATACCAAAAAAAACCAAACTAATATTACAAATTTAACAGAATAAATACTACTCAATCCTTAATTCGTAAACCATAACTATAATCCATATAAAAACAAAATTTTAATTAAAAATTTTTATAATAAAAATAAATAAATCTAAAAAATCATTTATACATTCAAATAAGTATTACCCAACCACCCAAAGAAGTCCAGAACCAGTAGTGAAAAATACAATTTAAATATATAAATAAACCAAACAAGAAACATATTCCTAAGAAGTTTAGAGTAAATTGAAGTTATTGAGAAAAAAGACAAAAAGATCCGTCTTTTAAAGGGCGGCTTCACAATGACAACACATGAGAGACCCATCAAAACGACAAACGTTTAAAAGGATGGCCGTTTACACGTATTTTTTCGATGTAAAATATGTTTAATATTATATTAAAACGAATGAGATATTTTATAACATTTATAAATCAATAAAAAAAAATTAATAACATTTATATAGACTAAATAATTTATGAGATCAACAATATAAGATTAGTTTGTGCAAAAATAATTATTTGAAACAAAAACAACCCATTAAATTTATAAAATTTATATTTGATTTTTGATGTTGGCATTTTTATTATAAATTTTGATAATTTTTTTTAAAAATAATCTTCCTTCTTAAAATAAAATGATCAATATATTTCATTTTTGATATTGTCATTTTTATTATAAATTTTGATATATATATTTTTTTAATAATTTTGACTTTTCAAATAAAATGGTCAAATTATCTATGTTCAAGGTGTTCTCGTAATTGATTCTATCTCTATTATTCCTATGGTATAAAATATATATGTTCTCTTTTCTCCTTTTTTTTTTGGAGTTGTTTATTAAATCGTGTCACATTTAAGTTGATGCAAATTAATTGTTATTAAGCTATCAAAATTTTCACCTTCCACTTGATTTTCTCTTATGTAGAGTTATTTGTCATGAAGGAATCAAATTCTTTAATAAAATATTTTTTCCTTTACTCAAACTTCTTTACTTATATGATTATTGTGATTTTTTCTCTCATATATCTTTTTATTTCTTCATTTATATTTGGACACTCTTACATGTTAACATCTTATTTGTGAGTTTCATCTACATGTACTACAAGGTAATCAAATTGTCTATTTTCAAAGTGTCTTCATAATTGATTTGAATGTTCTTGTAAGTTGGCCACTCTATGATATAATGTGATTCTATCTCCATTGTTCCCATAATACAAAATATACATGTTTTTTCCCCCCCTCTTTTTTAGGAGTTATTTCCAAAACAATTCCAATTATATCCCAAACAACTCTATATTTAAGATGATTGAAACTAATTGTTAGTTAAACTATCAAAAAATTTGCCTTCCACCTAATTTTTACTCCTCTCTTGAATTATTTGTCATGAAAGGATTAAATTATTTAATATAAAACTCTTTCTTCGCTCAAACTTCTTTGACTACATGGTTACTATAATTTTTTCATTGATGTATCTTTTTATTTCTTCATTTGCATTAGGGCACTCTTACATGTTAACATCTTATTTGTGAGTTTCATCTAAATGTACTACAAGGTAGTCAAATTGTCTATTTTCAAGGTTTCCTCATAATTGATTTGAATGTCCTTATAAGTTGGGCACTCTATGATATGATGTGATTCTATCTCCATAGTTCCCATGGTACAAAATATACATGTTCTTTCCCCCCCTTCTTTTTTGGGAGTTATTTCCCAAACAACTCCACATTTAAGATGATTGAAACTAATTGTTAGTTAAATTATCAAAAAAAATTCCTTCCACTTAATTTTTGCTATTATGTTGAGTTATTTGTCATGAAAGGATTAAATTCTTTAATATAAAACTCTTTCTTCTCTCAAACTTCTTTGACTACATAGTTACTATAATTTTTTCATTGATGTATTTTTTTATTTATTCATTTGTATTTGGGCACTCCTATGTGTTAACATCCTATTTGTTCAAAGGATTTCATCTACATGTTCTAATTGTGATTAACTTTTTTTTTATTATCATTTTAATTTGAATTATAATTAATACCTCTAACGAAAAAGTACGTAAAATTTGGGTACCCTAACTTCTTGATCAGGTATATTTTGTAGTGGTATCACATTAGACTTTTAAAATATTACCTATTTTTAATATGTCGTCTTAACTACTTATAACTAAAATTATACATTTTATGATATAATCAATTTATCACGAGATGTCATTATTTTTAAATCTATGATCAAAACTTAACCTTTGAATACCAATATTTTATCTTTAAAATATCAATATTTCACTTTTATATGATGTGTCACGTGCTCAACATCATCTAATACAAAATATTATATCATCAATAAACCACACCTTAACAATGAACTATTCTATTTTACCCTTGATTTTCAAGTGGTAGGGTTTGAGTACTTTATCAGCGCCCACTTAGATTCAATACTCTTTAAACAGAGAGGATTGATTATCCTTACATTTACATAGTAGACTGAATAAAAAGTACTCGTCTTATATGTTGAATAAGCTTCAATTCCCTAAACCATACTTTGACCCCAGAATTAAGGAAGGAAGGAATCGAAACTGTAACATAACAAGTCCATAAAACCGCATCCATAACTGTTCCAACAACAATTCTCAAAATCTGTTGAAACTGTAAAATACCAATACTTCATTTTTATATAATAATGTCACATACTCAACATTTATTATACAATAATATATCTCCGTACCAATATATTCCAACAATAAACCACACCTTAACAATGCACTCTTCAATTTTACCCCTGGTTGTAATTAATTGCTAAGATTTGATAGGAAGGGACGAAATTGGCACTGTAACCACTCCATAAAACCGCATCCATCGCTGATCCCAAGACAATTCTCAAGGTCTGTTGAATAGGGAAGGCCAATGTCCGATCAAAACAATAAAAATAGCAATTGGCGTTTTGGAACTGTAAAAAAGACAACGAAAAAGCTATTTTAAGGCCCCTATAACAGCCGTCTTTAATTCCAAAATCGTTATCTCCCATTAGTGGGGACACCTTAATAACGTTTAGTCCGCATTCCAAGGCATTGATTTTGGTCCTGAATGCTCATTCCACCCCCACAGCTTTTGCCTTCGCCGTCGTTTATTGCCAACGAGATCCAGGAAAATTAATTACGATACGATTAAACCCAGATCTAGTAACATAATTACAGTATCATGAAACCCAGATCAGTTGCATTGCAGGCGAAGTAGAAGTATAGGCTAATTATTAGAAAATATGACGATGAAGGCGTATTTCACTTTGTGGAAATATTTCTATGCATGCTCGTGCGGAATTCTGGTTTTGTTCGTTTGTTTCAGTCACCTCACTTCAAACTATCTCTTCCTCGCTCAAACCAGGTTCAGCGTTGCCAACTATATTTACAGCAATTGGGAGTTCAATATCCCCGGGAAGGATGTCTGCGAGGGGAAGAAGATCTACATGTACGATTTGCCGGAGAAATTCAACACTCTGTTGCTGAAAAACTGCAGCGGGCAGATCGTTCCGTGGCTAGATTTCTGCACCCATGTCGAAAATGGCGGGTTCGGGAGGGCCATAGGCAACGGGACGGGATGGTTCGCGACGGATTTGTACATGGCCGAGGTGGTTTTTCATAAGCGGATGATGGGGTACTCTTGCCTGGTGGAGTCCATGGAGGAGGCGGATGCGTTTTTTTTGCCGTATTACAGCGGGCTGGACGCGTTGCGGTTCTTGTACGGGCGGGACAAGAACCGGGCGGGCGAGCACGGGTCGGAGGTCGTGGCGTGGCTGGAGGAAAACGGCGGGTGGAGGTGGAAGAGAAAGGGCGGGGCGGATCATTTTCTTGTGACGGGTCGGACCTCGTGGGATCTGTGCACGGTGGCCCGCGGGTGGGGGACGGGTCTGCTGGAGCACCCGGCTCTGGAAAACGTGACGCTGCTCTGCGTGGAGGGCAGGACGTGGGTGACCCGCGAGCAGGCGGTTCCGTACCTGACATCGTTCCACCCGGCTTCCAGGAACCATCTCAGGGAATGGACGGATCGGGTCGCGGCTTCGGAGAGGGATTTTCTGTTCACTTTTGTCGGCGCGGAGCGCAGAGAAGTGGGCCTCAGACAGGAAATCATACAGCAGTGTAAAAATTCTTCACAGTGCGATTTCTTGGATTGCAGGGCAATTAAATGCAGCCATGAACCGATGGCGATTGTTACAAAATTGCTGAAAGCGGAGTTCTGTCTGCAACCGCCCGGGGACTCTCCCACCCGGCGGTCGACATTCGATGGGCTTATTGCCGGGTGTATACCGGTTTTTTTCAGGAACGACTCTGCGTATCAGCAGTATACGTGGCATCTCCCACCTGAAACAGACTCGTATTCTGTATTCATACCAGAAGAAACAGTGGTTTCTAAACAAGTCAGAATTGAGGAGGTTTTGAGTTCTTATTCGAGTGAGAGAAAGAGGAGGATGAGACAAAACATTGTTGGGATTATTCCCCAGCTAATTTATATGGACATTGGAGCAGCTGATGATCTTGATCCTGTTAAGGATGCTTTCGATCTGAGTATAGAGGGCGTCCTTACCACAGCTAGGAAAGCGAATTCATTAGCTTAAATTTAGTTATTCTTAGTTTTAATATATACACAGCTTAATCTCAATCTCAGACTAACTGGTTATGGAATAGAAACAGTTAGATTTGAAGCGAATAGGAAATTTTTTATTTAACCACTGGTTTTAATAGTGGATTGACCACAGCAATATTTTGCTATGTGGTGACGCAAATAAATAACAAATCCGCATTTTTTTTGGCAAATCCTCTCCAGCGGCGAAAACACCGAACTCTACAGAATCAATGTTTTATATATATATATAGTTTTACCAATTCTGTATATCTTTCTGGTTTCATTAGCAATTCTGTACATTTTATATATAAATAAAATCTGTGAATTGCAATTTTTTCTTGGTATGAAGATTTTCAGAAGAATTTCTAAGGGTTAAGGTTGAAAACAGGTTTTTCTCTTTTTTAATTAAAAGACTGGGTGAGGATTTTAGGGTTGCAGAATTAATTTTGATTTTTAGAATGTTATGAGGTGTACTAAAATTTTAACATTCTTAGAAGCAATTTTAAGATGTACTGATTGAAAATAAATTATTATTATTATTTATTTTATTTTTTCATATATGAGGATTTATTATTCAAAAGGCTTTTTTTTTTTTTTTTAAGTTTAATCATTAATGAATTTTCATGGTATTAAAATTTTAATATTTTTAGAATCAATTTTAAAATGTAAAAGTTAAAATTAATTTTTAAATTATTATTTTTTATAAATGTAAATATTTTAATGTTACAGAAATAATTTTGATATTTAAAATATTATTGAAGTTATTTTTATTATTTTATTATTGATAAAATTTTAAGGTATAAAAGATTTTAAAATTTTTTAAAAGCAATTTTAAGTAGTATATATGGTGAAATGAGATTATAAATTATTATTTTTGTGGATGTACAAATTTTAGTGTTTTTTGTTAATGATAAAAGGATTGGTGAAGTGGTTTGGTTGTGCCTAATCCTATCCAAATTTAATTTTTATAAGATATTTATAATTAGATGTGATCATTGTGACCGTTTATTTGATGATTTGAATCACAAAGTTATATCCCAAAATCAATTATAATGTTAATGTTCAAATATAATTTTAATTTTTAAATTATTTTTTATTATTCTATCATTTATTAATTTTTATGATGCCGAGTTAAAAATGATAGTAGAATTCTTATTAAGAAGGCGGCCTTCTCATTTATTAATTTTTGTGGTCCCCTTTTTTTCAATGTTCAATTTTTGTGGTCCCTTTTTTAGAATGTGAAGGCCCACTTTCACTGTTGTATTATTTGTATGAGTTTTTTTTTTAGTATAGTGTACAAGTTGAAAAGATATTACAAATTATTATTTTTTATGAGTACTAGAATTTTAATATTAGAAAAGTAATTCTCATTTTTAAATTATTACAAGAATCACTTTTATTGATGTAGTATTTATTATTTTTTATGGTACCAAAATTCTAAGATTCTTAGAAATAATACTAAGACTTTCAGGGTAAAAATGTTATTAAGAAGGTTGCTTTTTTTATTTATTAATTTTTTTGTTATCAAAAATTTAAAGATTTTTTAGAATATTATTTGAAAGGTCATTTTCATTGTTCTATCATTTATGAATTTATTTAATATTAAGATTAAATAATTTCAAGATGTATAGGTGAAGAAGAGAGTCTAAATTATTATTATTTTTGTAGATGTGAGAATTTTAGTGTTAGATAAGGAAGGTTGCTTTTTTATTTATTAATTTTTTTGGTATCAAAAATTTAAAGATTTTGTAGAATATTATTTGAAAGGTCATTTTCATTGTTCTATCATTTATGAATTTATTTAGTGTTAAGATTAAACAATTTCAAAATGTATAGGTGGAGAAGAGAGTCTAAATTATTATTATTTTTGTAGATGTGAGAATTTTAGTGTTAGATAAGTAACTCTAATTTTTTAATTGTTATTTAGAGGGTCACTATCATGGCTATGTCATCTATTAATTTATTTAGTAATAAGATTTGAAAAAAAATAGAAGTAATTCTAAGACTTACAAGATAAAAACATTATTTTTTTTATAGTTACCAAGGTTTTAAGGGTCCCCTATCTAATATATTAAAGCTAAAAAAGGATTATATAAGTGATCTGTTGTGTCAATGTCAACAAACAATACAAATGTCAGTAAAAATCAAGTTAGGCCATATATATTAGCAAGCCAAAAGACTCTAAAAAAAGATAAACTACTATAATAATACAGGGTATATATACGCTATCAATATCGATTACAACAAATCAAAGAACAAGATTCTATCACCTATTTTAAGAGGATGATGAAGTCCATCATAGCACCTCTCAAACCTTTCTTTTCCTCCTTTGTAACCTTGATATTCCCACCATTCCCCATCAGAGGCACACCATGCACCCATCTGCTTGAAGCCGCTTGTTACCTCATGCGTACCTCTCTAACTAAAAGTGAGGCTTGAATGTTGTCAAGATGTCCTTTCATAGCAGTCGTCAACACCCTCAGAGGAACACGTAGGAGCTAGGGAGGTGTCAAGCCCCAACCACAAAAGACCAACTTTGCCACATATTTAAGGCACGAGTTTGGATTTTAGGGCTCTTAAGACTGAAATAGGGACCATCCCCATTCCATTAGCACCAAAAAAGGGCAGATTAGGGAAAGGTCCTAAATTCATCACAGTAGTATCTTCCAACAGACTCAATCTATACATCGAAGCCACAAAGACTTCTACTAGATCAATAATGAGTTGTTTGTCTGGCATGAGCACTAGCATATTATTAGAAAACATGACTGCCACATCAGAGTTGACCCTACTTCTTGAGTTGTGACATAAAAACTCCTCCCCTAAAATGTTGCAAATGGCCTGCATAATTTCAAAGATCTTTTTGAGGCATGCCCTATAAACTTCCCCTTAGAATGTCATTCCTCTTGCAAGGCCTCCTCTTGAGACTGCAGATAATGCCAATGTATCAGCCACCTCTCTTTCCATCACCCTTCAATCTAAAACTCGAAGAAGGCACCTATCAGACTGAACCAACCTAACAATTCTAAAAAAAGACATGTGAACAATCTCAGTAGTTGGTGAAGCCTCTTGGTGAATTAATAGCACATTGTCACTCTAACATGCCTTGAAAAGCTCATGTAATCATGATTACATTCCATCACCCTCCCATGAGCCACCATCAAATTCTAATCAAAACAAAAGTATTTCGTCCCTTATCACCCATGTAGGAGAAAATGTATTAAGAGCTTAGGTCAATGAAAGAAACTCTTGAAAAGTCTTCTTAGGCCTCCCTATGATTATCGATCCTTGAGGCTTCCAATTGGTCGATGTCGTAGTTAGCAAGGAAACCCACAGTGGCATTATCTTCCTTGTAGCAATGCCTACAATCCCATTCCAAAAAAATGTCTACACATGTCCAGGCCTTGTCAAGTATATTTTTCAACTTACAAGAATTGAATGCTTTCTTGCACAAAGTAATTATCATAATCTGAGAGTTCCCTTCGATCTTAATTCTTTCAAGTCCACATCGAACAACCATCTCAAGACCTGCCACCAAGTCTTGAGCTTTGACTTCGTTATTGGTCCCATCAATGAGTTTCAGAGGCACTACCCTAATAAGAGACCCACTGCAATCTCTTATAAGACAATGTCTGAGGCTCTATGATTTCCCTTAGAAGCACCATCAAAGTTTAATTTAAACCATCCCTGTGGTGGGATCCATTTCGTTATCTTTTATTTTTTCCCTTATTGTGGATACTATTAACCCATTAACAGGAGGAGGAGACATGAGCTTCTATTTGGCATGCATTCTCATATCTCAAATCGAGAGCCTACCATTTAATCACTTTACCTGAGATGAAACAACTTCAGATATAGTGATCTCCATCTCTTTGAGAATTCTAGAGAGTGGTCTTTCCTTACCTTAAAAGATATGTTGATTTCTTTCCTTCTAAATTAACTAGATCAAAATCACCGAACTCACCTGCCATAGTCTATCTAGTGAATTTTTTATATCCCCAATGGACCAAGAAGTGAAGGCACTAAAAAGGGAGGAAGGCCAAGTCCAAGACCATTCTAGCTTACATCACAACCAACACCCACACCAAACAACAAAGGGGTAAGCAAATGCAAGATAGTTATTTATTTCTTCCTTTGTTTTACAAAAACATTAGCAGAAGGGACCAAAATAGCTGAATTTAATCAACCTATCTTGGGTAAGAATTTGATTCTAAACTGCCAACCATGCGAAGGATCCAAATTTTTAGGGCCCTCCTTGCCCTAGCAAAGCGAGTGATCCCAAGTCATGAAATCATTCATCACCTCATCCATCTAATAGCCAAGACTCACCAAATAATTTATAAACTTGGCCCTAATCCAATGAAATGAATCCTTTTTATAATTGAGGAAGACTTTATGTTTCTCAAGATAATCAACAAAACATTTGCATTAATCCTCAGGAATATCTAAGTTCTCAAAAAATTTCCATGACCAGGACATCATACCTTAATTCTACACCAGAACTAGATAATTCACCACTGAGACACCCCAAGCAATAGAAAGAATCACTTTAGACTTAGCCATATTGGGGATATATGATAAAGGCTTATGCCCATTCCATGAATCTTCCCAAAAGTTAGCAAGGCTACCATTATTAATAGTCTAAGACACATGATTCACTATTAGAGGTCTGCATTTAAACAAAAGAATCCAAAATTGAGAACCTCTAAGGGGATTATAAATATAAACTATACACAGAGGGTTGTCCAAATTCAAATATTTACTTCTTAGCAACCTACATTATAGAGAATTCAGCTTTGGAATCATCCCCCATACTTGCTTAGCTCTTAAAGCCATATTTTGAAGACTCAAACTTTTCACCCCAACACCTCCCATCTTCTTCACCTTGAAAACCCTATCCCATTTCAGAAAGGGAATCTTCTTCTGATCATAATTGCCCTGTCATAAAAAAATCCTTCATAATTTTGTTTAATAACTTCACCACTTGGTTGGGCGGTTGAAGAACTGAAAAACAATAAATAGGGAGAGAACTTAAGACATATTTGATTAGAGTTAGATGTCTAGCCAAAGACAACCACTTTCCTTTCCAGGAAGTTAATCATGCCTTAAAAGAACTAACTAAGCCCATCCAATGAGACCCTTTCCCTACACTAGTGAAAAGAGGAACACTTAGATATTCCATAGGAAGTTTCCCAATCTTAAATCCCAAAAAAGGTGAGATAGCCTGCTAAACCTATTATGAACGATTTATAAAGTAGATTTTTTATTTTCTTTCATTTACCTTCTCCCCAGACATAGCCTCATAACGCGATAGAATATTCTTGAAATATTGAGTTTCATTGATTGATGCTTGTCCAAAGATAAAAGTATCATTCATGAATTGATAAATGGGTTAGACTTTCCAAGCCATCTAAAATTTTAATCCCTTTCAGCCGTATCTCTGCCTTAGCATGTTTCATGAGATGCCCTAGAACTGCTGCCATAAGTATGAAGAAAAAGAGCAAAAGATGACCCCCCTTACCTAAGACCCTTGTAAGCCTAAAAAAAACCAAATGGACTACCATTAATCAAGACAGAGAATTTATGGCCTAACACACAACTAAAGACCCAATCACACTAACCCTTACAAAAGCCTAATTTTTTCATAACTTTTGATCATAAAATGCTAATTTACTTTATCATATGCTTTGTTGATATCAAGCTTGATCATCAGAGCTTTCCTATGAGTGTGGGAAAGTGAATGCACTATTTCATTAACAATGATAATCCCTTCCTAAATTTTCCTACCATGAACGAACCCATTTACTCATTAGAGATCAAGGAATCCAAAATAGGCTTGAGCCTAGCTACCATGGCTTTGGAAATAATCTTGTAAGTTTTGTTACAAAGAGAGATGGGATGAAAGTCCCAAAATTTCACTTGTGAATAAACTTTAGGAATCAAGGAAATGAAAGTGACATTGAGATCCGAGGTAACCTTATTTATTATCTGAGATCCTTCCACTATTTTCAACACATCCTCACCCACTGTCTCGTAGAAAGATTGAAAAAATTCCGCAAGGAACCCATCAAGATTTGGAGCTTTGTCCTTACCCATATCGAAGACCATCATTCGCATCATTTTACTTAGGAGATGCCAAGGTAGTGACCATTAGAAAGTATTGGACTGAGATAAAAAATTCATAAATATTTAAATTACTAAAAGAGTATAAGGATGTGTTTCTAAGGAACTGTAGTGAAATGAAAGGGGTTCACCATTCCCTCAAGAATAAGCATATTAATTTGATTTATGTCACTCACCCCATGAATAAACACCCATACCTGATGAACCCTAACCTCTAAGTGCACATAAAAGAAGAGATTGATAACATGCTCCACACCAAAGTAATTATTTATATTAATGAATCTGAATGGGTAGGTCATATGGTAATCAATATCAATAAGGATGGGCATATTTGTATCTATATGGATTATCATGTTTTGAATACATCCTATGTCATCAATCCTTTCCCAATACCTTTCACAGAGGAATTGCTAGAAAATGTTACCAATTATGAGATATACTCCTTTATCGATGGGTTCTTGAGGTATCACCAAGTCCAAAGAGCTGAGGAAGACTATTCGAAGACAACATTTTCTATCGAATGGGGCTCTTTCACCTATACCATCATGCCTTTTAGGTTAAAAAATGCCATGATGGTATTCTCACAAATAATAGTGGAGGCTTTCAAATATTGTATCCATAAGTTTTTCCAAGTCTACTTAGATGACTGGATGGTATATGGGTTGATCAAGGATCATTGTGCCAATCTAAGGCTCATGCTTGATTGTTGTCGATTGTTACAAATTTCCCTAAATTTGAATAAATGCCTATTTGTGACACCTTTTAGGATACTCCTTGGGAATATCATTTATAAAGATGGACTCCTGGTAGATCAAACCAAGGTCTCTATTTTTCTCTATCTTCCAATACCAAAAACCTAGTGCAATGTGTGCTTTGTCCTTACCCATATCGAAGACCATCATTCGCATCATTTTACTTGGGATGAAGGCTAGATTGGTTCTTTGTGTCGAGAGATCAGAAGTCTTTTCACCATTAGGCAAATTTTAAAATAAATTGACTACATCCACATGAATGTCTTCTTGGGATTATGACACCACTCCTTCACTGGATTGATTAATCGATATGTCAGACACAATTCGATTGATTCTAACTAAATTATGAAAGAAAGGCAGAATTATGATCACCTTCTTTTAGCCAATAGTCTCTAGATTTTGGCTTCCAATGAATTTCTTCTCAAATCAACAATTCTTTATATTCAACAAGCAATCGATTTTCCACCTCATAGAAATAAATAATGATTCCAACACAACATTTGTCATCTTATTCAAATTTTCTAATTTTGCTTCTACACGAACCTTTTCTTGGATTTTTTTTTAAAATAGGTAGAATTCAATTGTTGAAGATAACATTTGGTAAATGTAGTTTCTTGAACATCTATGATCCCAACATAGTAGGATTATTTCTCCACCAATCTTTCACTAAAGCTAGAAGGGAGGTATCACGAAGCCACATTTTTTCAAATTTGAAAGGATAGAACTCCAGAGGACTATCCACTAAGAAATTGAAATCAATGGGAAAATGATTCAAACCTAAAATAAGCAAAATAACATTTTCATAAATCCAATTTTGTGAGAACCATACCAACGAAACCAAAAAGTGGTTTAGACGTTCCACAGTGTTTTTATCACCACTCCTTTTGTTGTTTCAATTAAACACCCCTACTTAGGCCTCACATCAAACAACTTATTTTTGGATACAAAATTACCAAAATATGAGTAGTTGTAGGTTGGCTACATCGACCATCCCATTTTATTAGAAGAAGAAATAAGGGCATTGAAATCTCCACTCTAATCCACCTTATTACTGGGAAAATTTGACAATATATTAGATAACCCATCCACTATAGAATCTTGCATACATAATCATTCGACCCATACAAATTAAAAAACAAAAATCTTATGTCAGGAAAAGTTGGAGACATGACACAATTGTTAATTTGTGCTATCACCTAACATCTCCACATAGACCATTGATGGAGACCAAAGGACTACCATCCCCCTAGAATCCCCAGAGGCTTCAACAAAGGAACTACTCCATCTATTCCAACTAGTCTCCATTAGACTTGAGTCTTCTGACAATCTTGACTAAGACTCTTGAATCAACAACACATCAGGGGTTGTCGAAAAGAGGAGATGCTTCAAAAAATGTCTCTTATTAAGGGAATTCTATCCCCTAACATTCTAGGAAATGAGCTTCATGAAGAGGGAGAGGGGAATTTCACCTCCTATTTTTTAGGCTCAAATAAGTTCTACAAAGTTCCCTATTTACACACTAAAATTTCCCCAGCGACTTGATCCTTAGTCAACTTATGCCCTCTCTTCCTAGGTGGACCCCAATTAGGATGAAAAAGGGAGCTCTGAGACTAGGAAATCATCACGAATTCCATTGAATTCAACTCCTTCGAGTCTTCTTCCTCCACATCTAACCTTGCTTAGGATCTTCAAGGCTTACACCTTTTTCAATTTCAACTCGATTAGGAATTTTGACATGCTCTGAATCCCTTGCTTCTTGTGAGGGGTACTGAAGAAGGGACTTGATCTTTTGTGACTATTTTGAAATGAAATCATAACCTTTTAGCAATGAGTCGATGACATTTCCACTCATTTATCTAATTTTTACAACAAGGCCTTTGTTTCTGAAATTTTTGAAATATAACCTCCTTGAGCCTCTCTATTATTCCCTAGTAACTCCATTTTCTTATTTGTATCTTTGGCACCACACATATTAGGTTCAAACCTATTTGAAATTAGTTCCAAAGGGTCCTCCTTATGCTTTCTCTATTGTGCCTCCCTCTTTTCCTTTTTCTGAGACCAAAACTTCCCATTATTACTCTAATGAAAAGCTCTAGATGAATTAGAAATCAGTATCTAAACATGATTCAAGGAGGTCCAATTGGAGATTGTATCTGAAGGAAAAATCTTACAAAATTTTTGCTTATACCCTAGATGCCTACACTTGAAGCATTTGAATGGATTTTTTTCTATATCAAAGGATTGAATCCATGATGATCTCCCCTGAGATTTGATAAGAATATTTTTGGGTATTTCTAAATCAAGATCCAAAAAAACCCTAACCCTCGCATATGATGCCAAAACACTCTTTTCTGATATTAGATCTATTTCAATTAAATCCCTTAACAGATTACCAAGAGCCATAAGATAATCATGGCCCCAATACTCCATAGGTAGCCCATAAAAACAAATCCACACTAGAATTCTACTTTGTTGAGCTGTAGAAATATCAAAATTAGGTTGCCAATGTTGAAGCCAAAGACCCACACCTCCCATATAGTAGAAAGGATGATTTAAAATTTTCTCCTTAGATTCTAGACAAGAAAAAAATTTAATGAAGAAACCTTTAGGTAGAAATCTAACCTTAGTTTCAAACGCCCATGCTCCTTTACCTAGGATTCAACCTCTCCAAGCATCAACCACTTGTCTGTGCACTTGCAAAATATGGCTCACTCCTCCAGCATCAAAATATTATGTGAAAAAGGCTCTAAATCCCAGATCAACTCCTTGGCTTGGTTGATCCTAAGACCATCCATTGTTATGGAAATAATAGCATCACTCTTGGGTGTGTCCTCCCAATCAGACCTTCTAAAAATTAATGACTATCCCTTGCTAAGAGGAATTTTGTTGGCTCATAAAGCTACCAGCACCCCAGATGCCAAACCCTTTCCCAGTGAAGCATCTTCCTGAACTTCCCATGCCTTTGTCATCTTGCTTCTGCATACTCCTTTTATCGATCCTACTTTAAACCCTATCTAGTCCTTAGTCTCTCGAATCTCTTCCACTAGGGCACACTGGTTAGCCTTCAATGAGCATCAACCTACCATCTTATGCTTCTTACTGTGATTGTGCGCCATTATTTTTTTATTATATATACTCCTTTTTTTTTTTATGGTACCAAGTTGTTAAAAATAGATTTTTAATTATTATATTTTTGTAAATGTGAAGATTTTAGTGTTTTACAAATAATATAGATGAGAATGACCATTTTCATTATAATATCATTTGTTAAATTTTGAAAATAATTTTAAATAATTACATTTTTTTAAGTGTAAGAATTTTAGATTCGTAGAAGTATTTATGATTCTTAAAATGTTGCTAAAAGGGTCACATTCATTGTAACATCATTTTTTATTTATATAAACATTTAAAATATTAAATTTATATAGTATGTGAAATTAATGTCTTATTTTTAAGCAGATGAGAAGGAAACATACAAAGATATTAGAGTATTATAAATAATTTCAAGATAAATAAATTAAGTGTATGATATTAAGAAGTTGGTAAATTGTTTTGGTAAGGAGAGTTTACATATATTGGGTTTATATGATATAGAATTAAATATATATATATTTTAATTTGAAGGAGGGGATTGGAAAGATGAAACAAAGATTTGAGAATATTGTAAATAATTTTAAGACATATAAATTAAATATATCTTATTTTACAAATAATTTTTAAATTAATAATAATTTTTAATATAAAATAATTTATTTAACACATAATTATATGTAATCATCTCATATGTTATGGTAAAAATATATATTTTTAATACATTTATTTAACTTTAATATTTTATACAAATATATAGGTTTAATATTAAATACATCTTTATAATTTTAATATTCTATATTAATATATAAGTTCAATATTGAATACATCTTTATTGACTATCTTTTAAACATCTTCTAGATCAAATTAATTTGTGTCATTAAAATACATAAATATTGTAATTCACTTATATCTCATTTTTTATTTATTTTTTAAATTTATTTATTATGAAAAGGGGTTTGGTGGAAGGTAGATCTTCTAAAAAGTATATATTACTTGGTGATTATTTCACATTAATAATGATAAGATAAAAGAAAGTAATAAATTTAATAATGATAAGATAAAAGAAAGTAATAAATTTAATAATGATAAGATAATGAAAAATAATAAAGTACATTATTAATTGATAATAAAAGAAATATATTATTCATACTTATTAAAAACTAGTTTTTTTTAAAATTATTATTCATAAAATTTAAATTAATATAATTTTTTTAAAATTATTATTCATAAAATTTAAATTAATATAAATTAACTCAAAGCTTTAAAATTTATAAAGAAAAAAAAAGTTGGCGAATAAAAAAAAATTCATATAAAAATAAAATATCTTATTAAGAAAACAATCTTTAGAAAAAAAAAAGATTCTATTAAAAAATAAAATATTTATGGATAAAAAAAGAAATAAGAAATTTAGTTTTATTTTATTTAAAAAGACAAAATAACTCTCTACAAAAAAAAAGCAAAATCTCTATGATAAATAAAAACTTCAATTAAAAATTTCCCTACTCACCAAAGATGAAGTTTAACCCTACTATCTT
Organism: Torreya grandis; assembly: GCA_037957365.1. NCBI lineage: Eukaryota > Viridiplantae > Streptophyta > Pinopsida > Cupressales > Taxaceae > Torreya > Torreya grandis. Next base: position 1,637,696 of record JARHVA010000200.1, on the reverse strand, counting down.
AAATATTCGTTAGGCATGATTTAATAAATTTTTATATTTAATAAAAAAAATTATTCAATTTAATTTGGCTTTTTACATTATATATATATAATATTTTAGATTTTTTTTATGGTATGGTTTAAAACTTTGAGTTCAATAGGATAGGTAGGAGAACTCCAGCATTTATATTCTAAAATAAAAAATAAAATTAATAAAAAATAAAATAAAAATATATATTAAATTTTTATTGAGTCAAAGTTTTTAATTGATTTGTTAATATTTTTTTTTATTGAGAAGGGTTTATATATTAATATAAAATAAGATATGACACAATGTTAATCATATAAAAAAAAGGGTGAAAAAAATTATATTTTACAAGTAAATCATTTCGAGGGTCAACAGATACTTCTCAAAAAATATGGTTTCAAAGTGACTAAACCAAAAAAAGTACATCACATTACATATCAGGGAAACAAAGAAACTAAAGTATAAATATCATTAACAAGAACACTTATGCAACAACAACAAACATGGACATCCGAGGACGAGGAGACGACGGACCCGGAGGCTTATCACCTCATCCTCCCATCGCTGGGGGATCTTGATCAGCGGGTAAGGGATCCCAACCATAATTTTGTTGCTCTTCCAAGGTCTTGGTTTGATTTCTTTTAGAGGAAATAGCCAAAGCCAAGCACGAGAATTTGCCTTGGGGAGGCAGACCCCAACCTTTGTTATCACCATCTTAAGACGAAGGAGATCCCCAGTGCCTACCATCATCTCCAAAGTGGGGAAAACTACTCCGACCATCACAATGAGGAGAAGGCTAGCGAGGTGGTGACCATCGTGGGGAATAGCTCCTGCATCTGGGTCTGGATCGCTATTGCCTTGGCCCACATCCTCGTCCTAGGGGGGAGGGGGTAAAAGATGTCGTGGGGGATCAGTTGGTTCTCGGTTGACTGCACACGAGGCATTCCCCCAGTGATCGAACAAACATTGGAGGTGGTTGAGCTCCAGACAGATATTGTCTATTTGGCTTTGAATCTTGAGATTGACATTAGAAAGAACAATAATTTTGTTAGAAACAGAGAAATTATGCTCCAGCGTTTCATGATTAAAGCAAGCATAATTCCTAGCTTTTCATATTTGAAACAAAATGTCAGCTCGAAAGCTCTGCCAAAAGAGATTATATTTAGTAGGGAATAAAGTTGAGCCCTCCAAGAGAGCCATCTTCCACGTGAAGAATTCTGGGTGAAAACACTGGAAAAAGGAATGGATCCAGTGCTACGCAAATTGAGTATATAGACAAAACCAAAAAAGATGTTTAATTATTTTTGGTTGTTGACAAGCTGCGAAGATGGGGTTATGCACACCCAGATGCTTGAGCCGATCACCCATAAGCAAGCCTTAGTAAAAGAAAACCATAAAAACGAACTTTTTTGAGCTCAACAGAAACAAATCATACTACGCTGAAACCCCTAACCCAAATTCCATTACGAGAATGAAGATTCCATAAAATATTGAACATATCAACTGAAATATGTTGAAGGACGAATAATTGATATCCCAACCATGAAGTGTATCGAGTGAAAAGGATGGTTCATTTTCTCCAATACTAAAATCATTATAAAATCAATATCATACAATATCATGATACGTAGAGGAGTTGCATTGTAGGGTAATTACAATTATTGGAAGATGATGATAAAGGCGTATTGCACTTTGTGGAAGTATTTATGAATGCGCTCGTGCGCAATTACAGTTCGGTACGTTTGTTTCAGTCACCTCACATCAAACTCTCTCTTCCTCGCTAAAACCAAGTTGAGCGTCGCCAACTATACTGACAACAATTGGGAGTTTCATATCCCCAGGAAGGAGTTTCGCGAGGGGGAAAAGATCTACATGTACGATTTGCCGGAAAAATTCAACCCTCTGTCCATGTCGAAAATGGCGGGTTCGGGAGGGCCATAGGTAACGGGACGGGATGGTTTGCGACAGATTTGTACAGGGCAGAGGTGGTTTTTCATAAGCGGATGATGGGGTATACGCGTCTGATGTTGTCCATGGAGGAGGCGGATGCGTTTTTTTTTCCCGTATTACAGCGGGCTAAGGGTAGAACGAGGGTTTTGACGAGGTCCTATAATCTATTATAAAATTAGTCAAACATCAATTATAATTATAATCATAACGTTGCAATCAAAAATAGAGTCTAAAATATCAGTAGGGAATCAACCATAAAAATGAGGAACAATAGGCCTTCAGTTTAAAAGATGCTAAAGATCAAGAAAAATTCAGAAATAAATAAGAAAACAATAATGCAATGACCCTTAACTAATGCAAAGACCACCAATCAAAATCAACATTCTACCTGAGTAACTAAGCTGAAGAGATGACAAATCAACTTATGGATAGGATTGTTCTTTTTCCATAATGGGAGAGGAGACATTCCATCATCCATTAGTTCCCATATTTAACCAAAAATTATGCATTTAAACATAACCTTTTCACCTTCATTCTTCACCCTTTCTTCTTGATAGTTGAACCCATGGGAGATTTTAGCTTAGCCAAAGAAGGATGAGGAGTGGAATCCAAGGTTTCCAGTGGAAGTGAATAATACAGAGGCCCACTCGAAGCTACAACAACATGCAAAGAGACTTCACTCCTTGGGGTTGAGAGATCCAGCCAAGGGGAGGAGGGGAGAAAATCCATAAGGGTAGAAGAAGACACCATGATTGTGCCATAAGAAGTTCTGGTTAGTGACTCACTTTTACTCTAATCCAGACTAGAGCGAGGAGCCACACTCTAAAAATCATAGAAGAAAACCTAATAACTCTATGCCCAAAAAGGTTGTAGCAAAAACATTTAAATGTAATACCTTCAAAACTAAGGTATTATATCCATGAACCTTAGGAGGAGCTAAGTTTGACTAAATGACAAAGAGGTTTGGATAGGTCAACAACAACACAGTCTCTCACAAATCTCTTCTCCATCAACCCTACATTGAGTTTCACAAAGGATCCCACTCGATTGATCATCATAACAATGTGTTCTTATTTTCTCAAGATAGGAGGGATATTTTATAATCTAATCCAAATGGGCACTGTTGTGACCTCTACCTTTTTAGGGTTAAAGAATAGATCCCAAGGATAGAAGAATACCCTGAAATTACCAATGAACCAAAGACTTGAAGCCCAAATGAAATCATGATCTTTTACATAATGGAACACCACTTGGAAGAATCCATGGTTGAGTAGAGTGAAGGAAGGAACTTCCATGGAAGCCCATGTTGATTTATCCTAGTTATAAAGATCAGAGATTGAGAGGGGGGAGCCCATGCATTTGCTAAACAAATTGTAGCTACCAACATCTAAGCTCAAATTCTAAATGTCTAGATCAGAAAAAAACCAATTCAAGAACATCATCTGAGAAAGACACATTAAGATATCCAAGGAGGAATGAAGGGGAAGAGGAGTAAGTGCCTTAATGTTAGCTTCAATCCTTACCAAGGAATGAGCCAAACAACCAAAAATATAATCTAGAGAAGGCTTGAAAAAAATTATATACACATGAAAGGGATTGGCCACATTTTTACAGTCAGTTTAAACAAACCTTTGCTCGAGGATTTGGGCTTTAGGTGTTGCATGATGGGAGGATGGCTTATCAATGGTGCCAAAATTCCTAGAAGTAATATAGCCCTTAACGTTGACGCCATCACCTACACCAGTGTTAGGGAACATAATGACTTTCGAAAGAGAAGCCAACGATGCCTAGGGAGAGGTAATGGGAATAGACAACCTATAGGGGACAAATGTTTTGCATTTATCAAGAGCAACACTCTGCCTGGTCACCTTGGAGGGGATGGTGTTTAGAAAAACTTGTTAGAAGTCGATCTTGCAAGAGGTAGCAAATAGATCTGCTTTGAAACCTATAGCTACCTATTTTGGGGACAACATATCATCATCCTCATATCCCTCCCCGTCATTAGAGACATCATCCCAATTTGAGCTAAACCTAGAGTGCCAAACCTTACAAATCCTTGCCAACTACCATTGAATCCAAAATGAGCCAAGCTTTTCAATTTGGATTTTTCCCCTCTCATTGTGAAGTTTTCCAGGAGTTTGAATGTTAATGTTAAAAGTGTCTCATATCTACTCTTCTTTTGTAGTATAAATTTACCCGTATAAAAAATTGTAGCATACATTTATAATTTTGATACAATGACATCACTTTTACTACATAGACTTCAAAAATTATCCCATAATAAGTATCATACAAACATATTAGAGTATTAAAAATAGTTTCAAGGCAAACAAATTAAGTGTATCTTATTGCAAGAGATTTTAAGGTGTAGCCTAAAATTTGAACTAAATAGATTAAACTTGTAGCCTAAAATTTGAGCTAAATAGATTAAAATATTAATTTAATCACTCAAACTTCAAACCACTAGATAAAGTCTAGATCCATTATAATTCAATGCAAATAGATGAATAAATCATTCAAAATAGCATTAGAATCCTAAAGCTAAGTGCTCTACACTATGATCAAATGGATTCAAAACAAGAAGATTAGGATGAGATTAATTACCTTGACTCAAATTTTGAACATGGTGATGACATGATAATGGATGTTGGATGATTGATTCAAGGATTAATTAGACATTGATTTATGCTCTATTTGTAGTTGCTAATTTGACATGGATTTGCTAGATGACTAATAGATGCCTTTCCATGGAGGAAGAGTTGTTTAAATAGATTTTGGAGGGAGAGATCATTGGGGGAGATTCAAAGTTGGTTGAGGGAGATATAGGATGGAGAATTAAAAAGAATTTAAAATTTATTTGGAAGCCTCTAGATTTATAGGCTTCTAGAGGGGACGGGTGATAATAGAGAGGATTTTAAAATTGAAAAATTCTAGAATCGTTGTTAGAGGTTAATGATTATTAGATGGGGGGATTAGATAGGGATTCGGTAGGTGATTAGGGACTAGGGGTGTAGAAAAGCCTAGGCATAAGCTATTAGGTGGGTCATTGAGAATTTAAAATTCTCAAATAATAGATAAGTAAGATTAGGATGGGGATAATGGGGATTTAGAAGAATTAATGATGAGATGGGATAAAATAAGTTTAGTAAATGAAGGGGGATAAAAGGGAATGTTAGATAAATGATTAGGGACGATAAATTAGAGGGATGAAAGGGGATAAATGAGATTATCAAAATTCATGTCGACTAAAAGGAATATTAGTGACAATACTATAGGTGATCAAATTTAGATGCATACATTTTACCCCTCTTTGAAAGAGCATTACGAGTAGAGCGAAATGGATAGAGTAATAGTCTTTCAAAGAAAAACCATGTCATGGATGAATGTTAGTAAATGATGTTAAAGGATATGATGCCCCTAGATGGGACATGCGAGGAAGAATGAGATGGATGGCCACTCAAAAGAAGAAATGATGGGTGGGATGCGATGAGTAGATAAGGGGATGGGATGCTAGATGAGATAGATGTTGAAGAAGATACAATTGATTTGAGTAATGAGCTACAAATTGATAATTCTCCTAGTAAAGACATATGCATAACGAGTAGAGATGATGGGTGTCATGGTTGTTGACACATCCCAAAGGGGAATCAACCAGAACATGATGATGATAAGATTAAAAGACCACAAGCTTTAGACGTATCCCAAGAAAAGATGCATGTAAGGAAGAGCTATAGGCCAGAATAAAATAGCGATATGATGATATTAACAATGGGTGTAGCTCAAAGCTAAAGTCGATCAATATGATGTATATGATGATAGAGAGGAAATGATATGATTGAGTGACCAAAAGATAAGACTGCATGGCATCAAATCAATGAGCCATAATGTGAATGATAACAATGATGCCCTTAGCAATGATACATGCAAGGGAGTGATAATTGATTGATGGAAGAAAAGATGGATGTGGGATTTTATCGAGCCTAATCGACAGGTGCGGGTGATTAACAAAAAAGATTAAGGAGATGATTGTGGAGATGGTGATTAATCAAGAGACTGGTCGATGAATAATTAATATTATATCTCAAATATTTGATTGATGCAAGACTTGATGATGAGATATGTGATAATCATTGAGCTATTCTTGGGAATTGAAAAGTGACCAAGTACTACCTACATAGTTCGAAAAGACCTTAGGCCGATGTAGTTCTAACTAGAGGATAAACGATGATGATGATGAGGATTAGTGTGATGAGGATAAAAGATTGGATGTTAGTCATATGTGTCAAGAGGATAAAATTAGTGATGGGAATAAGGATGATTAGAAAAATGATGAGGGTGTGAATGATCAAGCCATCACCACTGTCATAAGGCTCATCATAGTCTAGGTAATCTATAAATATGGCACTGGGCAATTTTTCCCATGATATAGATATGACTAAGAGGACATTGTGCCAAAGTGCATGCGCAAAAAGTGAACTCTGCATCCTCAAAGGCACTATTAGTGCCCTCATAGCATCCTCATTCATTACTTAATAGACAAAAAAAGACATGAGAAACAAGATATATACATGATAAAAGACAGTTAAACAAGACAAACATAACAAACAAGTAACACATTTTAAAATATACAAATTGAAAATTTATTATTATTATTATTATCATTAAAAGTTTTTTTTAATGTTCAGAGATGGTACTAAAATTTTAATATTTTTACAAGCAATTTTAAAATGTACAAGTTCAAAATAATTTTTAGATTATCATTTTTTTATAAATATAAAATTTTTATTGTTATAGAAATAATTTTGATATTTAAAATATTATTAAGAAGGTTATTTTTATTATTTTATTATCTATAAATTTTTATGATATAAAAAAAAATTAAAATTCTTAAAAAAGGAATTTTAAGAAGTATGTATATTGAAATGAGATTATAAATTATTATTTTTATGGATGTAAAAATCTTAAGAGTTCTATGATTTTTAAATTAATGAGAACATTTTCATTATATTTTAATGTATTAATTTTTATGGTACCAGGATTTGAAAAGTCTTAGAAATAATAGTAAAAATGTTATTAAGAATGCTTAGGCCCCTTTTTAAAAATGTTTAATTTTTGTGGTCCCTTTTTAAGAATGTTATTGTATGAGTTTTTGGTATTAAGATTTTAAAATTCTTAAAAGCAATGGCAAGTATACAAGTTTGAAAAGATATTATAAATTGTTTTTTTTTTTGGGTTGAATATCATAATTTTAATATTGAAATAGTAATTCTCATTTTTAAATTATTATAAAGATCATTTTTATTGATGTGTTAATTATTATTTATTTTTTTGGTGGCATTAAAATTTTAAGATTTTTAAAAATAATAATAAAACTTTTAAGATAAAAATGTTATTAAGAGGGTTGGTTTTTTATTTATTAATTTTTTTTGGTATCAAAAATTTAAAGATTTTTTTAGAATGTTATTTGGAAGGTTATTTTCATTGTTTTATCATTTATGAATTTATTTTGTATTAAAATTAAACAAGTCCAAGATGTATAAGTGGAAAAGAGAGTCAATTATTATTAGTTTTGTGAATGTGAAAATTCTAGTATTAAATAAGTAATTCTAATGTTTTTAATTGTTATTTAGAGGGTCATTTTTATGGTTATGTCATTTATTAATTTATGTAGTAATAAGATTTAAAAAAATTAGAAGTAATTCTAAAACTTACAAAGTAAAAATATTATTAAGAGAGTCATTTTCTCAGTTTTTTTTTAATAGTTACTATGGTTTTGATAGTCCTCTATCTAATATATTAAAGTAAAAAAAGGATTACATAGATGATCTGTTATGTCAATGTCAACAATTAGTACAAAGGTTAGCCAAAAAATAGGTTAGGCCATATATATATATCAATTAGCCAAAAGACTATAACAAAAGACAAACTACTATTATACTATAGGTTATACATACACCATTAGTATCGATTACAATAAATCAAAGAAAAAGATTATATCACCTATTCTAAGAGGAGGATGAAGTCTGCCATAACACCTCCCAAACCTTTATCCTCCTCTATAACCTTGATATTCCCACCATTCCCCATCAAAGGCACACCACACACCCGTCTTCTTGAAGCTGCTTGTTGCCTCATGTGTACCTCTCTAACTAAAGGTGAGGCTTGAATATTATCAAGATGTCCTTGCATAGTGGTCGTCAACACCCTCAGAAGAACACGTAGGAGCCAGGGATGTGCCAAACCCTGACCAATGAAGACCAACTTTGCCACATATTTAACTTTCTCCATGCGCTCCTAAGAATGCCATATAGTCTTCCACACTTCTAGCTTAGGGATAGGACTTTTGACAAGTACCATTGGGAAAGGGGGGATGAAAAACAAAGACAAAGAGGAAGGAAGACTAACTTGGCCTTGTAAATTTTCCACATACCCTAACAAGGCATGAATTTGGATTTCAGGACTGTAAAGACTGAAATAGGGACTATCCCCATTTCATTAGCACTAGAAAAGGTCATATTAGGTAAAGGTCCTAAATTCATCATAGCAGTATCTTCTAGCAGACTTAATCTATACACCAGAGCCATAAAGAATTATACTACTTCTATAATGAGTTGTTTATTTGACATGGTCACTAGCATATTATTAGAAAACATGGATGCCACATCAAAGTTGACCCTACTTCTTGAGTTGTGACATAAAAACTTCTCCCCTAAAATGTTGTGAATGGCCTGCATAATTTCCTCAAACGTGACCCACAAGATATTTTTGAGCTGGGCCCTATAAACTTCCCCTCAAAATGCCATTCCTCTTGCAAGGCCTCCTCTTGAGACTATAGACAATGTCCATGTATCGCCCACCTCTCTTTCCATCACCCTTCAACCCAAAACTAGAAGAAGGCACCTATCAGACTGAACCAGCATAACAATTCTAAAAAAAGGATGTTGTGCGAATAATCTCAGTAGTTGGTGAAGCCTCTTGGTGCATTAATAGCACATCACCACTCTAACGTGCCTTAAAAAGCTCACGTAATCATGATTACATTCCATCACCCTTCCCATGATCCACCATCAAATTCCAATCAAAAGAAAAGTATTTCATCCCTTATCACCTATGTATGAGAAAATATATTAAGAGCTTAGGTTGATGAAAGAAACTCCTTAAAAGCCTTCTCAAGCCTCCCTATGATTATCGATACTTGAGGTTTCTAATTGGTCGATGTTGCAGTTAGCAAGGAAATCCATAGTGACATTAACTTCCCTATAACAATGTCTACAATCCCATTCCAAAAAAATGTATATACATGTCCAGGCCTTGCCAAGTATATTTTTCATCTTACAAGAATTGAAAGATTTCTTGTGCAAAGTAATTATTATAATATGAAAGTCCCCTTCAATCTTAATTCTTTCAATTCCACACCGAACAGCCATCTCAAGACTTGCTACCAAGTATTGAGCTTCGTCTTCATTATTGGTCCCATCAATGAGTTTTAGAGGCACTACCCTAATAAGAGACCCATTGTAATCTCTTATAAGGCAAATAATATCTGAGGCTCTATGATTTCCCTTAGAAGCACCATCAAAGTTTAATTTAAACCATCCCTATGGTGGAATCCATTTCAAACTATCTTTTCTTTTTACCCTTGCTAAGGATATTATTGACCCATTAACAAGAGCAGGAGACACAAGCTTCTATTTGACACACATTCTCATATCCCAAATTGAGAGCTTATTATTTCCTCACTTTACCTGAGATGAAATAACCTCAGATATAGTGATCTCAATCTCTTTGAGAATTATAGAGAGTAGTCTTTCCTTACCTTCAAAGATATGTTGATTTATTTCCTTCCAAATTAACCAAATCAAAATCACTGAACTCATCCACCATAGTCCATCTAGTGAATTTTTTATATCCCTAATCAACTAAGAAGTGAAGGCACTAAAATAGGATGAAGGACAAGTCCAAGACCATTCCATCTTAAAACATAACTAACACCAACACCAAACAAAAAAGGGATAAGCAAACAAAAGGTGATTATTTACTTCTTCCTTTGTTTTACAAAAAAAGTAGCAGGAGGGACCAAAATAGCCAATTTTAATCGACCTATCTTGGGTGAGAATTCAATTTTGAACTACCAACCATGTGAAGGATCCAAATTTTTAGAGGCCCTCCTTACCCTATCAAAGCGAGTGATCCCAAGTCATGAAATCATTCATCGCCTCAGCCATCTAATAGCCAAGACTCACTGGATAATTTATAGACTTGGCCCTAATCCAATGGAATGAATCCTCTTTATAATTGAGGAAAAATTTGCGCTTCTCAAGACAATCAACTAAACATCTGCATTGATCCTCGGAATATATAAGTTCTCAAAAAAATCCCATGACCAAGACGTCAACCCTAATTCTACACTAGCACTAGATAATTCACCACTGAGACACCCCAAATAGTAAAAAGAATCACTTTAGCCTTAGCCATATTGGGGATATCTAATAAATACTTATGCCCATTCCATGAATCTTTCCAAAAGTTAGTAGGTCTACCATTATTAATAGTCTGAGACACATGATTCACTGTTAGAGGTCTAGGTTTAAGCAAAAAAATCTAAAAGTGGGAACCTCTAGGGGGATTAGAAATATAAACTATACTCAGAGGGTTTTCTAAATTCAAATATTTACTTCTTAGCAACCTACACTAAAGAGAATTCAGCTTTGGAATCATCCCCCATACTAGCTTAGTTCTTAGACCCATATTTTGAAGACTCAAAATTTCCACCTTAATACCTCCCATCTTCTTCACCTTGAAAACCCTATCCCATTTCAGCAAGGGAATCTTATTCTTATCATGAGAGCCTTGTCATAAAAAAATCCTTCATAATTTTGTTCAATAACTTCACCATTTGGCTGGGCAGTTGAAGAACTAAAAAATAGTAAATAGGGAGAGAACTTAAGACATATTTGATTAGAGTTAGATGTCTGACCAAAGACAACCACTTTGATTTCTAGGAAGATAATTATGCCTTAAAATAACTAACCAAGCACATCCAATGAGATCATTTCCCTGCACTAGTGAAGAGAGGAACACCTAGATATTTCATAGGAAGTTTCCCAATCTTAAATCGCAAAAGAAGTGAGATAGCCTACTAAACCTGTTATGAACAATTTATAAAGTAGATTTCTAATTTTCTTTCATTCACCATCTGCCCAGACATAGCCTCATAACTTGATGAAATATTATTGAAATATTGAGCTTCATTTATTGATGTTTGTCCAAAGAGAAAAGTATCATCCATGAATTGATAATGGGTGAGACTTTCCAAGCCATCTAAAATTTTAATCCTTTTCATTCATGTAGAGATTTTTCCATAAGTATGAAGAGAAAGGGGGAAAGAGGACCCCCTGACTAAGACCCTTGTAAGCCTCAAAAAAACCAAATGGACTACCATTAATCAAGATAGATAATTTAAGCCATAACACACAACTAAAGACCCAATCACACCAGCCCTTGCAAAAACGTAATTTCTCCATAACTTTTGATCATGAAATGCCAGTTCACTCTATTATATGCTTTGCTGATATCAATATGGATAATCATATCTTTCCTATGAGTGTGGGAAATTGAATGCACTATTTCATAAGCAATGATAATCCCTTCCTAAATGTTCCTACCATAAATGAACCCACTTGTTCATTCGATATCAAGGAATCCAAAATAGACTTGAGCTAGCTACCATGGTTTTGGAAATAATCTCATAAGCTGTGTTACAAAGAGAGATGTGATAAAAGTCCCAAAAATTCACTTATGAATAACCTTTATGAATTAAGGAAATAAAAGTGACATTGAGATCCAAGGTAACCTTATTTCTTCTCTGAGATCCTTCCACCATTTTCAACACATCCTCACCCACCATCTCCTAGAAAGCCTGAAAAAAGGCCACAAGGAACCCATCAGGACCCAAAGCTTTGTCCTTACCCATATCAAAGATCATTGTTTGCACCTCTTCCAGGGTGAAGGGTGCCAAAAGCTTATCCTTTTTCTCAAGAGACACCAACCTAGGGATGAAGGTTAGATTGGTTCTTTGTGTTGAGAGATCAAAAGTCTTTTCACCATTAGGAAAATTTTGAAAGAAGTTGACTGCCTCCACAAGAATGTCTTCTTGGGATTATAACACCACTCCTTCATTGGATTGAATATTTGATATCTAGGACACATTTTGATTGATTCTAACTAAATTATGAAAGAAGGTACAATTATGATCACCTTCTTTTAGCCAACAATCTCTATATTTTTGCTTCCAATGAATTTCTTCTCAAAGCAAAAATTCTTTATATTCAACACGTAATCGATTTTCCACCTCATAGAAATAAATAACCATTCCAACATAATAAATCATCTTATTCAAATTTTCTAATTTCACTTATACATGGACCTTCTCTTGGATTTTTTTAAAAATTAGGTAGAATTTCATTATTTAAGACAATATTTGATAAATGTAGTTTCTTGACCATCTTGAACATCTATGATCCCAACACAGTAAGACTATTGATCCACCAAACTTTTACTAAAGTTAGAAGGGAGGTCTCATGAAGCCACACTTTTTCAAATTTGAAAGGATAACACTCCAGAGGACTATCCACTGAGATGTTTAAATCAATGGGGAAATGATTCAAACCTGAAATACGCAAAATATCACTTTCATAAATCCAATTTTATGAGAACCATACCAAGGAAACCAAAAGGTGGTCTAGATGTTCCACAATGTTTATATCACCACTCCTTTTGTTGTTCCAATTAAAACACCCCTACTTAGGCCTCACAACAAACAACTCATTTTTGGATACGAAATCACCAAAATCTAAGTAGTTATGGACTAGCTACATCGACCCTCCCATTTTATTAGAATAAGAAAGAAGGGCATTGAAATCTCACCCAAAACCACCTTATTACTAGGAAAATTTGATAATATATTAGATAACCCATCCACAACAGAATCTTGTGTACATAATCATTTGGCTAATATAAATTAAACAACAAAAATCTCATGTTAGGAAAAGCGAGAGACATGACACAATTGTCAATGTATGCTAGCACCTAACATCTCCACATAGACCATTGTTGGAGACTAGAGGACTACCATCCCCCTAGAAGCCCTAGAGGCTTCAACAAAGGAACTACTCCATCTATTCCAACTAGTTTCCATTAGACTTGAGGCTTCTGCCAAGATCAACTTAGACTCTTGAATCAATAACCCATCGAGAGCTGTCGAAAAAGGAGATACTTCACCAAGTGTCTCTTGTTAAGGGCATTCTATCCCCTAACATTCTAGGAAATGAGCTTCATGAAGAGGGAGAGGGGAATTTCACCCCCTATTTTTTAGGCTCAAATAAGTTCTACAAAGTTCCCTATTTACCTACTAAACTTTCCCTAGCCACTTGATCCTTTGTCAAAATTTTCCCTCTTTTCCTAGGTGGACCCAAATTAGGATGAAGAAGGGAGCTCTAAGACTGGGAAATTGTCAAGAATTCCATTGAATTCAACTACTTCGAGTCTTCTTCCTCCACTTCTAACTTTGCTCAGGATCTTCAAGGCTTACACCTTTTTTAATTGTAACTCGATTAGGAATTTTGGCATGCTCTGAATCCCTTACTTCCTGTGAGGGGTGCTAAAGAAGGGACTTGATCTCTTGTGATTGTTTTGAAATGAAATCATAACCTTTTAGCAATGAGTCTGGTGACATTTCCACTCATTTATCTAATTTATCCAGCAAGGCCTTTATTTTTGAAAAATTTGAAAGATAGCCTCCCTAAGGCTCTCTATTATTCCCTAGCAACTCCTTTTTCTTCTTTGTGTCTTTGGCACCACACATATCAGGTTCAAACCTATTTGAAATTAGTTCCAAAGGGTCCTCCTTATGATTTCTTAGTTGTGCCTTCCTCTTTTCCTTTTGTTGAGACCAAAAATTCCCATTATTTCACTAATAAAAAGCTCTAGAGGAATTATAAATTAATTTCTAAACATGATTCAAGGAAAAATCTTATAATTTTTTTGCGTGTGCCCTAGCTGCCTACTCTTGAAGCATTTAAATGGATTTTTTTCTATATCAAAAGATTGAATCCATGATCTCCTTTGAATATTTTTTGATAAGAATATATTTGGGTATTTCTAAATCAAGATCCAAAAAAACCCTAGCCCTTGTATATGATGCCAAAACACCCTTTTCTAATATTAGATATATCTCAATAAAATCCCTTAATAGATTGCCAAGAGCCTTAATATAATTATGGCCCCATTACTCCACAGGTAGCCCATAAAAATAAATCCACACTAAAAATCTACCTTGTTGAGTTGTAGGAATATTAAAATTAGGCTGCCAATGCTGAAAATAGAGACCCACACCTCCCATATACTAGAAAGGATGATTTAAAATTTTCTTTTTAGACTCCAGAAAATAAAAAATCGTAATGAAAAAACCTTTAGGTATAAATCTAACCTTAGTTTCATACCCCCAATGCTCCTTTACCTAGGATTCAACCTCTCCAAGCATCGACCACTTTCTTGTGTACTTACTAATTATGGATCGCTCATCTAACATCAAAATATTATGTGAAAAAGGCTCTAAATCCTAGATCAACTCCTTGGCTTGGTCGATCCTAAGGCCATCCATTGTTATGGAAATAATAACATCATTCTTGGGTGCATCCTCCCTATCAAACCTTCTAAAAATTGATGATTATCCCTTTCCAAGAAGAATTTTGTTAGCTCCTAAAGCTACCGGCACCCAAAGATGACAAACCCTTTCCCGGCGAAGCATCTTCTTGGACTTCCTAAGATTTTGTCAGCTTGGTTTTGCCTACTCTTTCTTTTATCGGTCCTACTTCAAACCCTATCCATTCCTTAGTCTCTCAAATCTCTTCCACTAGGGCACATTGGTCAACCTTCAATGAGTAGTGACCTACCCCCAAAGAGAAGGAAAAGGCTTCCTTATGCTTCATACCATGATTGTGTGCCATCATTTTTTGTTACATATACTCATTTATTAATTTTTATGGTACCAAATTGTTAAAAATAGATTTTTAATTATTATATTGATGTGGGTGTGAGGATTTTAGTGTTTTACAAATAATATAGATGAGAATGACCATTTTCATTATAGTATTATTTGTTAAATTTTGAAAATAATTTTAGATAATTACCTTTTTTTAGCGTAAATTTTTTAAATGTGTAAAAGTATTTATGATTTTTAAAATATTGCTAAAAGGGTCACATTCATTGTAACATCATTTTTTATTTACTTAAACATTAAAAATATTAAATTTATATAATATGGGAAATTAATATCTTATTTTTAGGAAGATGAGAAGGAATTATACAAAGATATTAGAATATTAGAAATAATTCAAGATAAATAAATTAAATGTATGATATTAAGAAGTTGAAGGAGAGTTTACATATATTAGTTTTATATATTATGGGATTAAGTATTTTTTAATTTGAATGGAGAGAAATTGGAAGGATGATACACATATTTGAAAATTTTGAAAATATTGTAAATAATTTTAAAAGATATAAATTAAGTGTATTTTATTTTACAAATAATTATTAAATTAATAATATTTTTTAATATAAAATAATTTATTTAATACGTAATTACATTTAATCATTTCATATGTTATAATAAAAATATATATTAATACATTAATTTAACTTTAATATTTTATATAAATATATAAATTTAATATTAAATATATCTTTATAACTTTAATACTTTAATATTTTATATCAATATATAAATTTAATATTGAATATATTTTTATTGATTATCTTTTTAACATCTTATGGATCAAAATACTTTATAAGTATCATTAAAATGCATAACTATTGTAATCCACTTATATCTCATTCTTTACCTTTTTATTTTATTTTATTTATTGTGAAGAAGGGTTTGGTGGAAGGTAGATTTTCTAAAAAGTATATATTACTTGGTGATTTTTTCACATTAATAATGATAAGATAAAGGAAAGTAATAAAATTTAATAATGATAAGATAAAGAAAGATAATAAAGTACATTATTAATTGATAATAAAAGAAATATGTTATTCATGTTTATTCAAAATTGGGTTTTTTAAAAATTATTACTCATAAAACTTCAGTTAATAATTATATAGAAAAAAATTATATAGAAAAAGAAAAAGTTAGCAAACAAAAGAAAGTTATGTATAAAAACTTAATTTATATTTTGTAAATTTTTAATTCAATTTAATTAATTTAATTTGGATTTTTATACTATAAATAAAAGATTTTAGATTTTCTTTTGTATGGTTTAAAACTTTGAGTTCAATCCTCATTTCTATTTTCTAAAATAAAATAAATACAAATAAATACTAAAAAATAAAATAAAAATATATACTAAATTTTTATTGAGTTAAAGTTTTTAATTGATTTGTTAATATTTTTTAATTGTGAAGTGTCAAAATATTAATATAAAACAAGATATAGTATAATGTTAATCATTTAAAAAATGAGTGGAAAAAGTTACATTTCACAAGTAAACCACACCGAGGGTAAATAAAAACCTTTTTAAAAAAATAAAAAAATGTGGTCACAAAGTAACCACACCAAAAAAAAAACAACATCAAATCACATGTCAAGAAAGTGGAGAAACCAAATTACAAATATCATTAACAAGAACACTTATACAACAACATCAAACATGGACGTTGGGGGAGACGGAGGAGATGGTAGACACAAAGGTTTATCACCCCATCCTCCCATGGCTTGAAGATCTTAATCAGTAGGTAAGGGATCTTATTCAGAATTTTGTCGCTCTTCCAAGGTCTTGGTTTGATTTCTTTCAAAGGAAATAGCCAAAGCCAGGCGTGAGAATTTATCTTGGGGAGGCAGACCTCAGCATTTGTTATCACCATCCTAGGACGGAGGAGGAGATCCCTAACCCCTACCATCACCTTCATGGAGTATTCTTGATTGGTGGAGTCGATGGAGGAGGTGGATGCATTTTTTTTGCCATATTACAATGAGTTAGATGCGTTGCAATTCTTGTATAGGTGAAATAAGTACCGAGCGAGTGAGCACAAGTTGGAGGTCATAGCATGGCTAGAGGAAAACAATAGGTGGAGGTGGAAGAAAAAGGGTGGATTTTAAGATTTTTCCACAGAGGTTTTATAGAAATATGAAAATTTAGATTTTTTTTTAGAGATTTTTAGGAAGAAAGTTTAAATGTTTTTAATTTTTTTAATTGGATAAAAGTAGAAAGGGGGTTTTGATGAGGTCCTATAATCTATTATAAAATTAGTCAAATATTAAATATAATTATAATCATAAGGCTACAACCAAAAATAGAGTCTCAAATAATAGTAGGGAATCAACTAGAAAAATAAACAATAGGCCTTCAGTATAAAGGATGTCAAAGATCAACAAGAAGTGAGTAGTTAACAATAAAACAATAGTGGAGCCACCCTTTACCAACATAAATACTATCAGTCAAACTTAATTTTATGCCCAATTAGCCATCTTGAAGAGATGGCGAATCGGCCTATGGATGGGATCATTCCTTTTCCATGATGGGAAAGAAGACCTTCCATTGTCCATTGGTTCCCATCTTTTACCAATTTTTTTGGCCTTTCTACCTCTATTCTTTGCCCTTTCTTATTGACAATTAAAAACATGGGGAATTTGAGCTTAGTTGAGGAAGGGCGAGGAGGGGAACCAGGGTTCCCTATAGAAGCAAAGAACTCAGAGGCTCACTTAGAGCTACATCAGCCTGTAAAGAGACTTCACTTTTAAGAGTGGGAGATCCAACCGAAGGGATG
Organism: Torreya grandis; assembly: GCA_037957365.1. NCBI lineage: Eukaryota > Viridiplantae > Streptophyta > Pinopsida > Cupressales > Taxaceae > Torreya > Torreya grandis. Next base: position 1,619,915 of record JARHVA010000200.1, on the reverse strand, counting down.
AGGGAAGAAGAGCTAGAATGGTAGAAGAAGACACCATGATTATTTCATAAGAAGCCCTGATCAATAAATCTTTTTTTCCTCCAAACTAGATGAGAGCGAGGAGTTGAGCTCTTAAAACCCATAGAAGAACACCTTATAGTTCTATGGCTAAAAAGGTTGTAGTAGAAACATTTAAACAAAATAACTTCAAAATTGAGGTACTGGATCCACGAACCTTGGGAGGAGCTAAGTTTGACTGAATGATGAAGATGCTTGGACAGGGCAACAACCACATAAGCTCTCATAAATCTCTTCTCCACCGTCCTTACATGGAGCTTCACAAAGGATCCCACTCGATTGATCAACATAGCAATGTTTTCTTCTTTTCTTAGTATAGAAGGGATATTGTATATTTTCATCCAAGTGGGTACCACTGTGACCTTCACCTTTTTAGGTTCAAATAATGGAACCTAAGGATAAAAGAAAACCCCAAAGTTACAAACAAACCAACGCCCGAAAGTTCAAACAAAATCATAGTCTGTTTCACAATGGAACACTACTTGGAAGAAGCCATTGATGAGTATAATAAAGGAAGGCACTTACATGGAATCCCATGTTGATTTAGCCTAGCTAATAAGATCAAAAATAATGAGGGGGGAGCCCACACATTTATTAAACAAGCTATGGCTACCAACATCTAAGTTAAAATCTTGAATGTCTTGATTAAAAAAAACCAATTAAGGAACATCATCCAAGAAAGACATAGGAAGATCTCCAAGGAGGAATGAAGGGGAGGAGGAATAGGTATCCTGATGCCAATGTTTATCCTTACCAAGGGGGGAGCCAACCCACCAAAAATAGTCATCAGATAAGAATTGTATAAATCACTACACACATGAAAGGGATTGGCCACATTTTTATAGTTAGTTTAAATCAACCTGTGTAATGTCCCCTTTCTAGCAGATGATTGTTATCAGTGGGTTAGCCTATCATTTGGTCTTCATAGGCTAATATGATGTTTTGGGGACCTTCTTTGACATCATGGGAGGGTACATTGTGTGCCAAATCATGGAATATTCCTTGTTAGATCTTCTCCAATTTTTAGAGCATCATTACAGACTTATTTTATACTCTGTTTGGCCATACTTACTATTTATAGTAAGGGTCTCACTTAATGGAGTCCAACCTTACTATTTATAGTATGGTAGTTTCGGTGGTTTGGGATACCCTGGTGATTACACTAATGTTGGTAGAATTGGTTAAATCATTATGATGGCTTATATTCATTTAAATGAATTTATAATATTATTAAAGTTACAAATTTTAATAATATTAATTAATGATTAATGTCTTTGTGACTTATGAGTTATAAGGGGATTTTATTTTATTTTATTAAAGTCATTTAATAAGCCAAAAGTGGGATGCCAACATGGGAATGTAATATGAAAATATAATATTTTATATGCTAAGTGATTAAATACTCCTTGAGGGTCAAGCCAATTGAAGGAGGTATAAAAGCCTTTAGAAAGCATTATTGGAGATCATTCAACATATTTGGTTTTTTTGTGCTCTATGACAACAGGAGAAAGGTTTCAAGAATAAACATTCTTGAGAACAAAAACTCTCAAGGAATTTATGCATACTATAGGTGTGAGAGATCACCCAAGGAGTGCAATTTTTGGAGGCTTCATATAAGGGTTTCAACTGTGCTTCCAGGAGAGAAACACACACACACACACACACACACACACACACACACACACACACACACACACACACACACACACACACACACACACACACACATTTTAATTGTAGATCAAAATTGGAGAATCAAAGAAGGGAATCATTGAAGCATAAAGCCACGAGTGTGAAGTAAAAGGGTAGGTCGATTAGAACAAGGGAGTCACATGGGGTTTATAAGTGGTAAAATTTTATTCAATGTTGATTATATTTATTATTAAATCTGATTACCATTAAATTGTAATAGATCACCTAGTTTAGGAAGCCAAGAATAATCTAAAAGTGGATTTTTGGTCTTCAACCCAACTGTACTAGCATTCCCAGCCAGGTCATACACTTCCAACAAGTGGCATGTGGGAGTTAGAGGATAAATTTGGAATAGTTCCTAGCAAATTTTCAAAATAAGATTTTATCAATTAATTTATAGAATTCTGATTATGCCATGTATTGAAGATTATTCAGTAATTCCAAGGTGCCTAGTAATTTTAAGTTTTAAATTCAATTATTTAATTTATTGTCTTTCAATTTCAATTATTATTAGATTTCCTTGTATTTGGCATACATTCAATATCAAAGTCAAAAACAAAAAAATAATCATCCATCAAAAAATAAAAACAAAAAAAGTTGAAACCTATAGGTAGAGTTGGAAAAATTAAATATCCTATAGGGGTGGGATATTACACTTTGCTTGAGGATTTGGGTTGTAGGTGTTTCATGGAGGGAGGATGGCTTATCATAGGCACTAAAATTCCTAGAAGCAGTCTAGCCCTTAAAGTTGATGCTATCACCTATGGTAGCGTCAACTAATATAACAACTTTTAAAGGAGAAACCAACGATGCCTAGGAAGAGCTAATGGGAGTAGATAACCTATATGGGATAAATGTTATGAAATTATCAAGAACAACACTCTATCTATTCACCTTGGAGGGGATGGTGTTCAGAAAGACCTATTATAATATGATCTTGCAAGAGGCAAAAAATAGATCTGCTTTGAATCCTAGAGCCACCTATTTTGGGGACAACATATCACCATCCTCATATCCCTCCCTATCATTAGAGACATCATCCCAGATTGAGCTAAACCTAGAATGCCAAACCTTGTAGATCCTTACCAACTACCATTGAATCCAAATGGATCCAAGCTTTTCAATTTGGACTCCTCCCCTCTCATTGGGAAATTTTCCAGGAGTTTGAATGCTAATGTTAAAATTTTCTCAGATTTACTCTTTTTTTATAGCATAAATTTACCCATATAAAAAATTGTAGCATACATTTATAATTTTGATACAATGGCATCACTTTTACTACATAGACTTTAGAATTTTTCCCATAATATGTATCATACAAAGATATTAGAATATTAAAAATAGTTTCAAGGCAAACAAATTAAGTGTATCTTATTACAAGAGATTTTAAGGTGTAGCCTAAAATTTGAGCTAAATGGATTAAACTATCTAATTTAATCACTCAAACTTCAAACCACTAGATAAAGTTTAGAGCCATTAGAATTCAATGTAAATAGATGAATAAACCATTCAAAATAGCATTAGAATCCTAAAGCTAAGTGTTCTACACCATGATCAAATGGATTCAAAAAAATAAGATTAAGATGAGATTTATTACCTTGACTCAAATTTTGAACAGGGTGATGACATGATAATGGATGTTGGACGATTGATTCAAGGATTAATTAGACATTGATTTGATGCTTGATTTGTAGTTGCTAATTTGGCATGGATTTGCTAGATGACTAATAGATGTCTTTCCATGGAGGAAGAGTTGTTTAAATATATTTTAGAGGGAGAGATCAATGGTGGAGATTCAAAGTTGGTTGAGGGAGATCTAGGGTGGAGAATTAAAGGTAATTTAAATTTTTTGGAAGGCTCTAGATTTATACGCTTTTAGAGGGGATGGGTGATAATAGAGAGGATTCTAGAATTGGAAAATTCTAGAATCCTCCTTATGGGTTAATGATTATTAGATTGGGGGATTAGATAGGGATTAGGTATGTGATTAGGGACTAGGGTTGTAACAAGGCATAGGCTAGTAGGTGGGTCATTAAAAATTTAAAATTCTCAAATAACAGATAAGTAGGATTAGGATGGGGATAATGGGGATTTAGATGAATTAATGATGAGATGGGATAGAATAAGGTTAGTAAATAAAGGGGGATAAAGGGGAATGTTAGATAAATGATTAAGAAGGGAAGATAAATTAGAGGGATAAAAAGGGATAAATTAGATTATCAAAATTAGTGTCGATAATTATGAATATTAGTGATGATAACACAGGTGAGTGAATTTAGATGCATACATTTTCCTCCTCTTTGAAAGGGCATTACGAGTGGAGTGAAGTGGAAAGAGTAATGGCATTTCAAGTAAAAACCATGTCATGGATAAATGTTATTAAATGATGTTAGGGGATATGATTTCCCCTCGATGGGATATATGAGGAAGAATGAGATGGATGGCCACTCAAAAGAAGAAATGATGGGTGGGATGTGACAAGTAAACAAGGGGATGGGATGCTAGATGAGATAGATGATGAAGAAAAAAAGTCAACTTGAGTAATGAGCTATATATTGATGATTCCCATGGAAATGACATATGCACAGGGAGTAGAGATGATGGGTGTCACGATTGTAAACACATCCTAATGGTGAATCAACTTGTTGATGCTTGGATTTTCACCCTTGAAGAGATGTCAGTTCTCTTCATCCAAGTGGTAAAATGGAATCATCTCTATTGATGTGGGTGACAATTCTATTGATATGAATCTCTAGATTAGGGGCTAGCTCCCCTTGATGCACCTTTAAGCTCTTTCTAAACTAACAACTTTGAATGAAAAGGGAGAAGGAAAACAACTGAGAAAACAAGTGGTGATGCACCAATATTTGACATCCTCTCACTTGATTGAAATCACTACTTAAAGACTAATAAAGTTTCTTCACACAAACTCACAACTTTATGTACATTCTCACATAAGTGTTTCACTTGTTAGATTTGAGAAGGTATTTGACATTCAGGAGAGTAATAGACAATTCCAGGAAAGAATATAATCTTAAACCACTTCTAAAATGTCTTTACACGTATGAAAGAATACTAACAAGGAACTATAACAATGCTCTTTCTGCACATTGGTAGGCAATTGAGGATAACAGGTTAGGAAAGATAACAATTTAGACCAATACACAATAATGCATCATGTTAGTGGAAAATGACTTGTATTATTTCTTCAAGAGTTACCAGTACAAATCTGTTTAGAGTTTCACTATCACCAGCAGAGGCCCCAAATGAATAGAAATAATACATATATATAGTTTTTTGGAAGAGAGTTCGAGTAAATAAAAATGCAAAAAATGATTAGACATGTGTCAACTAGGAATAGGAACAGTTACTATCATTGTATAAGATACTTCTTATGGTTATACCAACAGAATCAAGATGTATCAAACTATGTTTTGCTATAACTACGCTCAGTTGTTGGAAATTTGTTTTGACATTAGCTACTCTTTACTAGCTCATCAAGTTATGAAACAACATGTAATAACTTGAACTATCAATTGCCTATTTTTATTTGCTATGCACATTTGTTCAAGATCTCACCATTTGTCATCTTTTCATTTGTCTTTAGGTTCCCACTCTATTGATTATAACTCTAACGGCTATTCCTTGTAGCTTGAAATTGACATTCTGTGGGCCATCACTCCTCGAGTATTCTCTTTGAGATTTTTATTTTTAGTATTCTTTTCTATCAGCTTTCCTACTCGATCTTTTATTCCCTTTGGAATTTAGGTGGATAAAATGTTCGAAATAAATGGACTTTGGCACCTTTTCAAATTTTTTGAAAGAATTCTTCAAATATTTTATCTTAAATAATTCCTTTAGACTTTCTACTAAGTGCCCTCCACAAAATTAAAGTGCCCTTTGGATTTGTGCAAATGTCCCTTAAAAAAAAATGCAAGTGACCATTCAGATTTATTGAAGATACCCTTCGAAAAAGTGTCACATACCCTTCGGAAGATTGAAAATGATCCATTCAACTTTTCTATTTTGGTCCACCTTCTTTTCCCTGAAACAATCCTTCAAAATTTTCACTTGTGATGGTCTTCCCCTTTAAAAATAACCTACCCTTAGGCACTTTTGCAATGGTCTACTTTCCCGTGGACCCTTGAAAATGACCCTTTAGAAAAGTTGTGATGGTCCTTCGAGAAGACTGAAATGGTCCTTTAGAAAGAAATGGTCCTTTGGGAAAAATGTAAGGTACCCTTCAGAAGAAATGTAAGTGACCACTCAGAATATTTGAAAGTATCTTTTCTTGAAAAATATCCTTCAAAAAATTTGTTAATATCCTTCAAAAAACTTGTAGTTGTCCTTTGGACTTTTGGAAATGATCCACTTAGCCTCAAAGATAACCTTTGAAAGATGAAACATACCCTTCAGAATTTTAGAAATGATCCACTTTACCTTCATAAATTCATGATTATCCTTTCAAAAAAATGAAAGAGACCACTTTGTCTTTGGGAAATTTCTTTTGGATAAATTGTTTGAAAGAATTCATCACTTTGTCAGAAGAAAACCCGAAAGAAATACACTTAACAAAAATAAGGCCTCGACCAAAAAGTCTGAAGTAATTCTTCAAAAGCTTAAGACACAAAACCCAAAAGAATTTATCAAATGCTTGGTAAAGACCAAAAAGAACTTTTCAAAGGAATTAGGTTTGAACATTTATTATGGGCTTGTATAAAACACTTACTGCATACTAGACTTGACCAAAGATATGGACTCAGGCAGCTAAATTTTTAGATAGGGGGTGATCAATTGTGGTTGAAAAGCCAAAATTTGGTCAACAAAATGGTGACTCACAAGGGTAGTATGCCTGCTATGCAGATCAGAGTAGTAGCCTTATCCAACTAAGGGTCAATAGATTCTTGAAGATGATTAACGAGGATTTTTCCAAAACAAAACACAAGGAAACACACCACACACCAACAAGACCAAGTAAAGACAACACAAAACTTGACAAAGACAAACTCACACATGTGCCTAAGCACTTAAGGAACACAAAGAAAGCAAGAAATCATGTATAATAGAAAAGAAAAATATCAATAATATTTCTTCAAATATATCCCATTGACTGGGATATGCATCTCCTCTCCATCCAAACTTGAGAGTTGAAAAGCATTGTGTTATTTTCACTGTGTGATCACATACGGGCCACTCCACAAAGAATCAAACTTTGTGTGTCTTCCAAGCTTGGCCCTATCTTCATCCCATTTTAGGATAATGTCTCCTTCCTTGAAGTTGGCATGAACTTCATATCAAAATACCTCTTTGTTTGTTGTTGCTGAGTAGTCATGGTGTGCATAACTTAATCTCTTGTCTCTTTAATCTCTATCAACTCACATAATTTGACTTCCATGTTATCATTCTCCATCAATTACAACTAATAGGTGAGGTCTAAGGCTGGAAACTCAAGTGAAATAGGAATTCTAGCTTCCCTTCCATACACAAGTATGAATGGTGAGTTCCCTATCACACTTTTTAGGGTAATCCTATCAACCCAAAGAGTTATCTTAAATTTGGTATGACAAGTCCTTTGATTCTCCTCCATAGTCCTCTTTATGATTCTAATCAAATTCTTGTTTGTAGACTCAGCTAGTCTATTTCCCTAGGGATAGTAGCTAGAGGAGGTGCTAAGATAGATGCCATGCTTTAAAGCCCATTCACTTGCCCTTGCTCCTATAAAGGCCAATGCATTATCTAAGATGATTGTTGACGGAGCTCCAAACCTAGTTACTATACCTTCATAGAAATCAAGGACTAAAATTTCATTGGCCTCTTTCAAAGCTATAGCCTCCACCTATCTCATGAAGTAATCAGTGGTAGTCAACACCCAATTTTGGCCAACACCAGAAGGAGGATTGATCAAACCTATGAATCGAAACCCCATTGCATGAAGGGTTGCTCAACCTAGATTAGATGAAGGGGCAAGGCAACGAGATTTTGTTTTCCATCAAAAAGAGCACACTTCTGGCACTTTCTCACCCAAGAATGGGTGTTTTTGAACAAGTTGGGCCAAAAGTAACCAGCTCTCATAATCTATGTAGTTGTATTTTTTGGAGCAAAGTGACCAATAGCTGGTCCATCATGAAACTCATGCAACACTTTGTCAATCTGATCTGAATCAATGCACCTCAAAAACACACTTGAAAAGTCTTTTCTAAAATTCACTCTATCAACAAGTATATAATGAATGGATTGCAACCTGAAATACCTTCTTCTATCTCTGTCAAGACCTTGTGGACACTCACTAGTTTGAAGGAAATGAATCATGTCTTAGGTCTAGCTTCTTATAGCTAAAGGTATAGCTACTATAGGATCATCTTAAAGTGCTAAAAAAACCTCCCTTTGCTCTTTCAAATCTAAATCAAGATTCTCACATAGTCCTTTTCCTTTCACTAACTTGATTGTTTTGATCTCCACATCGTATTCCATCACTTTGGTGATCCAACCTGCCCTTTTCTCATTAAAATATCTGCTCAAAAAAAAAAATTTACACTAGGATGGGGCACAAAAATGTGAATCTTTTTATTGCATAACATATGTTTGAACTTCTTTAACCTCCTTATAATTGAAAGCACTTATTTCTCCACATATGTATATCTTGTCTCATAGCCTTCTAAACCTTGACCAAAAAAGGTAATAGGTTGTACGAGATTTTCATCATGAGCTTGAATAAGCATGGCAAAGATTACTTCTTCATTCCCAAAATTATATAGGTTGAAGTCCTTGGAGAATTTATGACTTGTAAGATTAGGGGCTTGGGCAATGGCATGCTTGATCTCTTCAAAACTTTATTTTCTCCTTCCTGTCCAAGTAAATATCTCATCCTTCCTTAGCATAGATGTCAAGGGCTTGACCATGTTATCAAAATCAAGAATGAACCTCATAATGAAATTTATATTACCAAAGAATATTTTTAGACCCTTCTTATGTTTAGGTAAAGATAATGCCAAGATGGCATTTACCCTTTTCAGATCAGTAGATAGACCTTTATTAGAAACAATATGTCCTAATAGTTTGCCTTCAAGTATAGCGAACACCCACTTATTTGTGTTTAGAGAGATCTAAAATTCTCTACATCTCTCAAAAATTTGTCTTAGGTGCTTCAAATGGTCTTTTTCTTCCTTGGCAAAGACTGTTACATCATCAAGATACACCAATACAATGTCATTGATCAGTCCTTAGATGTCCATATCCATTGCACATTGAAAATTGGCTCCTGCATTTGACAATACAAATTCAATTTTCCTATAGGCATATGTGCCCCATTTGGTGGTGAATTTTATCTTGTATTGGTCACTTTCTTTCACTAAAATTTGATTGTACCCAGAGTAACCATCTAGGAGAGAAAACATCTCACTTCTTGTTACCACTTACAAAATTTGTTCCATAGAAGGGAGGGGATAATGATCTCTCAAAGAGACACTATTTAATTCTCTAAAATCCACATATAATATGATCTCCTCATTCTTATTTCTAACAGGGACTAAGTTGGCTAACTAGGAAGAATGCTTGATAGGAAAAATGATTCTGGATTCAATCAACTTAGTGAGCTCCTTATTCATGAGTGGTTCAATTTTGGAATTTATTGGTCTTTGTTTTTTCTTGATGGGTTTAGAATTTTCATCTATCTCTATGGTATGTTGAGCCAAACTTGGATCAAGAACCTTCAAATCACTATACTCCCATGCAAAAATATCACTAAACTCCTTACATAGTTCAATGAAATCATGCTTCTCTTGACTAGTGCATACCTTTCCAAGAGAAAGTAACTTATCTTTGAATATCTCTACCAATTCATAGTTCTCTTTTTTGTTTGACATGCTTACCTTCTCCTTCTTGATCTAGTCATCCTCATTGAATATGCTTTCAAGAGTCATTAGGCCTTTGGGAAGCTTGTTAGACTTCAGCTGAACAAGCTGCCCTCCATATTATTGTTGAAGCTTGAATTGATTCTTTGTAGAGAACTCAAATTATTCTTATAGGAAGAGAGCTATTTACTGGTCACTATCAAAAACTTGACACTTAGTGACATTATCTAGTATAGAAGGTCTCACAATTACCTTTAGATTAGGTTGATTCTTGTCTTCTCTTATGCCTTTTGGAACATCAAACTAAGCTCCAATTGTTGCTAACCTATCAAAATATTTGTTATATTATATTGAGATATAAGTGATGTTAATTCCATGAATTATTATACAAGGTCCTAAACTCTATGCTTATAAGACTTGAGCAAGGATTTCTTGGTCAAATTTTGTCCTCTAACTTGATTGACAACGAACTCGCTCTCACTGAACACTTGCAATTCTTTGATAGCTCTTTTCCTTGCCCACTCTAGGCCATGAATGAGGACCTCATATTTAGATACACTACAAGATAAATAAAATTTTAAATTTGAAAATAACCTCTCCTTTGAAGGTGAAACTAGCATGGCTCCACCACCTGCCCTAATCTTTCTTCTAGACCCATCCAAAAAGAGCTGCCACAAGCCATTCACATCTTCATTTGACTTCATCAAATTGGGCATGAAAGAGTCCTTCTCATGCATATAATAGACCCCAAAACCATATTACCTAATATAAACTTATAAGGATCATGCACATAGTTGTCATCTCCCCACTCATCTAGGAGCAAATCAGAAACTCCTTCAAGGGAAGATGATGGGGATTGATCAATTTGAAACTCCTCTTCATCAATGACAAAATATTTAACATTTTCTACCTTAGGTGAATATGGTTCTAAGTGTATCTATGAATATTTCTTGACCCAACCTTCACTTTAGTGCCATATTTTGTTCTAAACACCATATAAGATCAGTTAGTCACCAAGTATCCACCTATTTGTCAGGATCCCTACTCCTTAAGAGTACACTTGATTACCTTTGTATAAGCAACTAAACACATAATTTAACCAGAAGTAATATGTAACTAGAATTCAGAAACAACATAGAATATGAGAGACAATACAATCTTGTATTAACACTCTTCTAAAAGGAAATACAATTAAGAAATCACACTCTTCCCACACCTCTTGGGCATACCAGTAATTCTCCCTCAAGAGTTCTCTCTCTCAATTACAAACACAATCAACTCAAACACAGAGTTGTTTCAACCAGTCAGTAACAATACTGCCAGTACCCCAACCAGTAAGTGACAATCAGCTCAACCATTATTGCCTACTTTCAGTACCACTGATTACACCACATACTCCAAGTAGATCTCTCTGATCTTGCTCCTTGTTGTGTTGCAGATCTCCTTTGACCTTGCTACCCCACAGATCTCCTTTGACCTTGCACACACACACACCTACAAATCAACAGATCTTACTTACCATGTAGATCTTCTACCTGATCTTACACAACCTGTAGATCAACCTGGTCTTGTACACCTGCAAACCTAGATCTTACATACCTTGGAAGAACCCTTGTCCTTGCCTTTGTAAGTCTTTATGATTCTACAACTTACAATACAGCCCCATGGGTCTCTTAAATAGATCCCATCCAAACAATAATTAGACTTTCCAATTCTAATAATTAAAAACGCAGACTCAAGACTAAAATTAGTCTTTTACATGCAAACTGACTATCCGTCTAAAATTAGACCAGTTTTGGAAGTGCATGCGAACGCACGCACACACAGGTTACCGACGTCGGTTCTTGCCTGACCGATATCAGTTGACCCCTAACCGATGTTGATTACTACGAACACTAAAGATGATCGACGTTGGTTGCTCTGTAACTCAGCAACCTCCTCCATTTGCATCAGTGAAGCTTTTAGCTCCACAAGTTAACAATCTCTCACTTGGAGATAAACAGCTACACCTGTACCTATACTTATACATCGTCTAATTTTTTTTCCTGGCTTGTATCCCTCTTTAAGTTCAGTCTTAAAGACCAACCACCACGTATCTTGTGGTGCTTCCCCTGTCATCCAAGTAACCTACCATATTTGAATCTACATACCCATGTAGAGAAGTGCTTGACCTTGCATAGCATGAATCCCTGCTACTGGTCCCTCTCAGATACCTGAGAATCCACTGAACTGCTTTCCAGTGCTCCTTTCCTGAATTGGCCATAAACTTGCTGACAACTCCCACTGCTTGGGTAATATCAGGTCTAGTACACATGTACTCAACCTCATCATGTACTTTGGGACACTGTTCTGTGAACTGTCCATCCATAGGTGTGTTAACCGATTCTGCATCTTGCATATTGAACCTCTCCACTACCTTATTCACATAATCATCCTGAGACAACATCAACCTGTGATCTTCCCTGTCTCTAGAAATAGTCATGCCAAGGATTTTTGCTCCTCCTAAATCTTTCTTGGCACACCACTGAGCTACTTTTACCTTTAGCTCAGCAAATCCCTGCATGTATGAACCTGCAACAAGCATATCATCCACATAAAATAACAGGATAATGTCGCGACCATTATCCAACCTGGTAAAATAAACATAGTGATTACATTGACATTGACTAAAGCCATGCTTTGTCATACACCTGTCAAACTTGTACCACTATCATGGAGCTTGGTCAAGACCATATACCCTGGCCTTTTGTCTCACATGTCCATTATCTCCTTTCTTTAACCTAGGAATCCATTCGTCTTTTAGTGCTTTCATCCCGACTGGCAACTCTACCAAATCTCCCATTTGGTTCTTTCCCAAGGAATCAACTTCCTCATTCATGCCATGCTCCCACTGTTTCCTGGATTCTACTTGCATTGCCTCTTCAAAACTTCCTAGTTCTTGACCATCAGTGAGTAACAAGTTCAAGTATTATAAAGAAGGGGAATAATGAATTTGAGGCTTACTTACCCTTTCAATCCTCCATATGGGCGTTTGAGACTCCTTGACAGCTTGCTTTCTACCCAAAATCCGTTCTCTGGTCGACCCTGGTTTGCACTTGATCGATGTCAATTCCACCTAATCACTGACGCTGATTCCCTGACCGACATCAGTGTCCACCTGGTCACTGACATCGATTCTCTGACCAACGTCAGTCTCCACCTGCCTGACACCACCAACTTTGGTCTGCACATGACTGACATTGGTACCTACTTGTTTGATGTCGATTCTCACCTGACTGACATTGGTAACTATGTTTTCCTGTGAGTGATGACTTTTACTTGCGAGCTCACTTTAGATCATAACCTTGTCCAAACTGCCCTGCTTAGAATTATTCAACCCTTTGAGCTGATCTCTGTCCACCATCTCCTCCATGAAAACCAAGGCTTTTCAGTTCTTAAGTTTTTCAAAGACATCAGACTTCCTCTTAAGAACATGCATCCCCTTCTTATTCATGTGACCAAGCCTACAAAGCCACATATTCGCATCTACATCTGAAGTAGATAAACTAGAAGGAGAATCAATAATACAAGTAGATAGATAAATAGTACCTACTTTATTACCACATGCTAATTCAAGTGCACCCTTGAAAACTTTCCAATATTCCACTGTGAGAGTAACTGTGCAACCCTCATCACCCAACTTTCCTGTAGAAATTAGACTCCTCTTTAGGACTGGGACATGCATGACATCCTTCAACACCCATGTGTTGCCCATCTGCAATTTCAGCCACACTTCCCCTTTTCCAACAATTTGACAAGGCTCACCAACCCCTAAATAAATCTTTCCAAAGTCTCCATGGACATAATCATGGAAAAATACTCTATTTGGGGTTGCATGGAAAGAGGCAATAGAATCTAAAACCCAAGATTCTACTTTATCCAAAGAACATACAAGAGCATCCTATACAACAATACCTACAACATTTGCTTTTTTATTTCCTTCATGCTGATCTTCTACCAACCAACAATCTTTCTTTACCTGCTCTTTCTTTCTATAGTACCATAATTGATAAGTCTTGCCATTGAATTCCCCCATTCTTACTGTACTTTTTTCTACCATTGCTTTAATTCCACTCAATCAGAAACCCCTGAGAGTGACCTATAATCAACAAACACTTAACACACTCTGACCACCTATTCATGTATCTAACCAAGCTCTGATACCAATTGTCAGTGGTATCACTTGGTGATCCTAGCTTTGATACCAATTGTCAGTGGTATCACTTGGTGATCCTAGCTCTAATACCAATTGTCAGGATCCTTACTCCTTAAGAGTACACTTGATTACCTTTGTATAAAAAACTAAGCACGAAATTTAACTAGAAGTAATATGTAACTAGAATTCAGAGACATCACAGAATATGAGAGACAATACAATCTTGTATTAACACTCTTCCAGAAGGAAATACAATGAAGAAATCACACTCTTCCCACACCTCTTGGGCGTACCAGTAATTCTCCCTCAAGAGTTCTCTCTCTCAATTACAAACACAATCAACTCAAACACAGAGTTATTGTTTCAACCAGTCAGTAACAATACTGCCAGTACACCAACTAGTAAGTGACAATCAACTCAATCGTTGTTGCCTACTTCTAGTACCACTGAGTACACCACCTACTCCAAGTAGATATCCTTGATCTTGCTCCTTGTTGTGTTGTAGATCTCCTTTGACCTTGCTACCCCGTAGATCTCCTTTGACCTTGCACACACACACACCTGTAGATCAATTGATCTTACTTACCATGTAGATCTTCTACTTGATCTTGCACAACCTGCAGATCAACTTGGTCTTGCACACCTGCAAACCTAGATCTTACATACCTTGGAAGAACCCTTGTCCTTGCCTTTGCAAGTCCTTATGATTCTACAACTTAAAATATAGCCCCATGGGTCTCTTAAATAGATCCCATACAAATAATAATTAGACTTTCCAATTATAATAATTAGAAACGTAGACTCAAGACTAAAATTAGTCTTTTACATGCAAACTGACCGTCTGTCTAAAATTAGACCAGTTCTAGAAGCGCATGCAAATGCACGTACACACAAGTTACCGACGTTGGTTCTTGCTTGATCGATGTCGGTCGACCCCTAACCAACGTCGGTTACTGTGAACACTGAAGATGATCGACGTCGGTTGGCTTGACCAATGTTGGTTGCTCTACAACTCAACAACCTCCTCTGTTTGCATCAGTGAAGCTTTTAGCTCCACAACTTAACACTATTTTAGATGTGAAGTCTCTTGACAAGCAAAGAGAAAAATAGGGAGGTAAATC